>CM026392.1:37703392-37719601 GCA_014843695.1 Archivesica marissinica | reverse complement strand
ATCTATGCCTCCATACAATCTATGTCTCCGTACAATCTATGCCTCCATACAATATATGTCTCTGTACAATCTATGCCTCCATACAATCTATGCCTCCATACAATATATGTCTCTGTACAATCTATGTCTCCGTACAATCTTTGTCTCCGTACAATCTATGTCTCCATACAATCTATGTCTCCATACAATCAATGTCTCCATGCAATCTATGTCTCTGTACAATCTATGTCTCCATACAATCTATGTCTCCGTACAATCTATGTCTCCGTACAATCTTTGTCCCCATACAATCTATGTCTCTGTACAATATATGTCCCCATACAATCTATGTCTCCATACAATCTATGTCTCCGTACATTATATGTCCCCATACAATCTATGTCTCCGTACATTATATGTCCCCATACAATCTATGTCCCCATACAATCTATGTCTCCATACATTATATGTCCCCATACAATCTATGTCTCCATACAATCTATGTCTCTGTACAATCTATGTCTCCATACAATCTATGTCTCCATACAATCTATGTCTCTGTACAATCTATGTCTCCATACAATCTATGTCCCCATACAATCTATGTCTCTGTACAATCTATGTCTCTGTACAATATATGTCTCCATACAATCTATGTCCCCATACAATCTATGTCTCTGTACAATATATGTCCTCATACAATCTATGTCCACATACAATCTATGTCCCCATACAATCTATGTCTCTGTACAATATATGTCCCCATACAATCTATGTCTCCATACAATCTATGTCTCTGTACAATATATGTCTCCATACAATCTATGTCCCCATACAATCTATGTCTCCATACAATCTATGTCTCTGTACAATCTATGTCCCCATACAATATATGTCTCCATACAATCTATGTCTCCATACAATCTATGTCTCTGTACAATATATGTCTCCATACAATCTATGTCCCCATACAACCTATGTCTCTGTACAATATATGTCCTCATACAATCTATGTCCTCATACTAATCTCTTCAGGAGGCGTCGCTCATATGGGTAACCGGTAGCGACGATAAATAAACGTAAAAACACACACCCAACTGGACATATCAGAAAGAACCCCTGACGAGGTTAGAACCTTCGACCTCCCGCTCCGTAGGCTGACCTGAGAATATCATAATCCACTCGACGTGCTAAATGTCACGCAAATACAATATTATTATCCAATCGGAGCTAAATTAGACGTGTCGCTCTACTTTCCACTCCGTAGGTGGATGCCGTAACCACTAGGCCATGGAGACGCTATATAATCCAAGTTCAGGTCAAAGATGATTCTGCTACATTCACTGCTAATTGGATATATGTCTCCGTACAATCTATGTCTCGTCTCCGTACAATCTATGTCTCCGTACAATCTATGTCTCGTCTCCGTACAATCTATGATAAAGAATATTAAAGAAATGTTCCTTTGAAGCCATTTAACCCTTTCAACACCACAGACCTATAAATAGGCTTACAAAAAGTGTAGATCCGGATGAACCGGCTCGTCACGACTATTTTTAGACAAAATTACCCATTTTGATAAATGAACTGGTCCAAATGTAAGTTTCTTATTAATTTATTGGTTTGAAAATATCATGCACCAGTGCATGTCAGTTACTTGGTGTTGAATCGTTTAAAGGTGAATTATTATTGTATGGTAGTGCCGTACACTATGACTGTACAATCTATATCTCCGTACAATCTATGTCTCCGTGCAATCTATGTCTCCATACAATCTATGTCCCCGTACAATCTATGTCTCCGTACATTATATGTCTCTGTACATTATTGTCTCCGTACATTATATGTCTCCATACAATCTATGTCTCTGTACATTATATGTCTCCATACAATCTATGTCTCTGTACAATATGTCTCCGTACATTCTATGTCTCCATACAATCTATGTCTCCGTACATTATATGTCTCCGTACAATCTATGTCTCCGTAAATCTATGTTCCCGTACAATCTATGTCCCCATACAATCTATGTCCCTGTACAATCTATGTCTCCATACAATCTATGTCCCCATACAATCTATGTCCCCGTACAATCTAGGTCCCCGTACAATCTATGTCCATGTACAATCTATGTCCCCGTACAATCTATGTCCCTGTACAATCTATGTCCCCATACAATCTATGTCCCCATACAATCTATGTCTCCGTACATTCTATGTCCCCATACAATCTATGTCTCCATACAATCTATGTCCCCATACAATCTATGTCCCCGTACAATCTATGTCTCCATACAATCTATGTCCCCATACAATCTATGTCCCCATACAATCTATGTCTCCGTACATTCTATGTCCCCATACAATCTATGTCTCCGTACAATCTATGTCCCCGTACAATCTATGTCTCCATACAATCTATGTCCCCGTACAATCTATGTCTCCGTACAATCTATGTCCCCATATAATCTATGTCCCCGTACAATCTATGTCTCCGTACAATCTATGTCCCCGTACAATCTATGTCTCCGTATAATCTATGTCTCCGTACAATCTATGTCCCCATATAATCTATGTCCCCATACAATCTATGTCTCCATACAATCTATGTTCCCATACAATCTATGTCTCCATACAATCTATGTCTCCATACAATATATGTCCCCATACAATCTATGTCTCCGTACAATCTATGTCCCCATACAATCTATGTCCCCATACAATCTATGTCTCCATACAATCTATGTCTCCATACAATATATGTCCCCATACAATCTATGTCTCTGTACAATCTATGTCCCCATACAATCTATGTCCCCATACAACCTATGTCTCTGTACAATATATGTCCCCATACAATCTATGTCTACATACAATCTATGTCTCCGTACATTATATGTCCCCATACAATCTATGTCTCTGTACAATATATGTCCCCATAAAATCTATGTCTCCATACAATCTATGTCTCCGTACATTATATGTCCCCATACAATCTATGTCTCCATACATTATATGTCCCCATACAATCTATGTCTCCGTACATTATATGTCCCCATACAATCTATGTCCCCATACAATCTATGTCTCCGTACAATCTATGTCCCCATATAATCTATGTCCCCATACAACCTATGTCTCTGTACAATCTATGTCTCCATACAATCTATCTCTCCGTACATTATATGTCCCCATACAATCTATGTCCCCATACAATCTATGTCTCTGTACAATATATGTCCCCATACAATCTATGTCTCCATACAATCTATGTCTCCGTACATTATATGTCCCCATACAATCTATGTCTCCGTACATTATATGTCCCCATACAATCTATGTCCCCATACAATCTATGTCTCCATACATTATATGTCCCCATACAATCTATGTCTCCATACAATCTATGTCTCTGTACAATCTATGTCTCCATACAATCTATGTCTCCATACAATCTATGTCTCTGTACAATCTATGTCTCCATACAATCTATGTCCCCATACAATCTATGTCTCTGTACAATCTATGTCTCTGTACAATATATGTCTCCATACAATCTATGTCCCCATACAATCTATGTCTCTGTACAATATATGTCCTCATACAATCTATGTCCACATACAATCTATGTCCCCATACAATCTATGTCTCTGTACAATATATGTCCCCATACAATCTATGTCTCCATACAATCTATGTCTCTGTACAATCTATGTCTCCATACAATCTATGTCCCCATACAAGCTATGTCTCCGTACAATCTATGTCTCCATACAATCTATGTCTCCATGCAATCTATGTCTCTGTACAATATATGTCTCCATACAATCTATGTCCCCATACAATCTATGTCTCCATACAATCTATGTCTCTGTACAATCTATGTCCCCATACAATATATGTCTCCATACAATCTATGTCTCCATACAATCTATGTCTCTGTACAATATATGTCTCCATACAATCTATGTCCCCATACAACCTATGTCTCTGTACAATATATGTCCTCATACAATCTATGTCCTCATACTAATCTCTTCAGGAGGCGTCGCTCATATGGGTAACCGGTAGCGACGATAAATAAACGTAAAAACACACACCCAACTGGACATATCAGAAAGAACCCCTGACGAGGTTAGAACCTTCGACCTCCCGCTCCGTAGGCTGACCTGAGAATATCATAATCCACTCGACGTGCTAAATGTCACGCAAATACAATATTATTATCCAATCGGAGCTAAATTAGACGTGTCGCTCTACTTTCCACTCCGTAGGTGGATGCCGTAACCACTAGGCCATGGAGACGCTATATAATCCAAGTTCAGGTCAAAGATGATTCTGCTACATTCACTGCTAATTGGATATATGTCTCCGTACAATCTATGTCTCGTCTCCGTACAATCTATGTCTCCGTACAATCTATGTCTCGTCTCCGTACAATCTATGATAAAGAATATTAAAGAAATGTTCCTTTGAAGCCATTTAACCCTTTCAACACCACAGACCTATAAATAGGCTTACAAAAAGTGTAGATCCGGATGAACCGGCTCGTCACGACTATTTTTAGACAAAATTACCCATTTTGATAAATGAACTGGTCCAAATGTAAGTTTCTTATTAATTTATTGGTTTGAAAATATCATGCACCAGTGCATGTCAGTTACTTGGTGTTGAATCGTTTAAAGGTGAATTATTATTGTATGGTAGTGCCGTACACTATGACTGTACAATCTATATCTCCGTACAATCTATGTCTCCGTGCAATCTATGTCTCCATACAATCTATGTCCCCGTACAATCTATGTCTCCGTACATTATATGTCTCTGTACATTATATGTCTCCGTACATTATATGTCTCCATACAATCTATGTCTCTGTACATTATATGTCTCCATACAATCTATGTCTCTGTACAATATGTCTCCGTACATTCTATGTCTCCATACAATCTATGTCTCCGTACATTATATGTCTCCGTACAATCTATGTCTCCGTAAATCTATGTTCCCGTACAATCTATGTCCCCATACAATCTATGTCCCTGTACAATCTATGTCTCCATACAATCTATGTCCCCATACAATCTATGTCCCCGTACAATCTAGGTCCCCGTACAATCTATGTCCATGTACAATCTATGTCCCCGTACAATCTATGTCCCTGTACAATCTATGTCCCCATACAATCTATGTCCCCATACAATCTATGTCTCCGTACATTCTATGTCCCCATACAATCTATGTCTCCATACAATCTATGTCCCCATACAATCTATGTCCCCGTACAATCTATGTCCCCATACAATCTATGTCCCCATACAATCTATGTCTCCGTACATTCTATGTCCCCATACAATCTATGTCTCCGTACAATCTATGTCCCCGTACAATCTATGTCTCCATACAATCTATGTCCCCGTACAATCTATGTCTCCGTACAATCTATGTCCCCATATAATCTATGTCCCCGTACAATCTATGTCTCCGTACAATCTATGTCCCCGTACAATCTATGTCTCCGTATAATCTATGTCTCCGTACAATCTATGTCCCCATATAATCTATGTCCCCATACAATCTATGTCTCCATACAATCTATGTTCCCATACAATCTATGTCTCCATACAATCTATGTCTCCATACAATATATGTCCCCATACAATCTATGTCTCCGTACAATCTATGTCCCCATACAATCTATGTCCCCATACAATCTATGTCTCCATACAATCTATGTCTCCATACAATATATGTCCCCATACAATCTATGTCTCTGTACAATCTATGTCCCCATACAATCTATGTCCCCATACAACCTATGTCTCTGTACAATATATGTCCCCATACAATCTATGTCTACATACAATCTATGTCTCCGTACATTATATGTCCCCATACAATCTATGTCTCTGTACAATATATGTCCCCATAAAATCTATGTCTCCATACAATCTATGTCTCCGTACATTATATGTCCCCATACAATCTATGTCTCCATACATTATATGTCCCCATACAATCTATGTCTCCGTACATTATATGTCCCCATACAATCTATGTCCCCATACAATCTATGTCTCCGTACAATCTATGTCCCCATATAATCTATGTCCCCATACAACCTATGTCTCTGTACAATCTATGTCTCCATACAATCTATGTCTCCGTACATTATATGTCCCCATACAATCTATGTCCCCATACAATCTATGTCTCTGTACAATATATGTCCCCATACAATCTATGTCTCCATACAATCTATGTCTCCATACATTATATGTCCCCATACAATCTATGTCTCCGTACATTATATGTCCCCATACAATCTATGTCCCCATACAATCTATGTCTCCATACATTATATGTCCCCATACAATCTATGTCTCCATACAATCTATGTCTCTGTACAATCTATGTCTCCATACAATCTATGTCTCCATACAATCTATGTCTCTGTACAATCTATGTCTCCATACAATCTATGTCCCCATACAATCTATGTCTCTGTACAATCTATGTCTCTGTACAATATATGTCTCCATACAATCTATGTCCCCATACAATCTATGTCTCCATACAATCTATGTCTCTGTACAATATATGTCCTCATACAATCTATGTCCACATACAATCTATGTCCCCATACAATCTATGTCTCTGTACAATATATGTCTCCATACAATCTATGTCCCCATACAAGCTATGTCTCCGTACAATCTATGTCTCCGTACAATCTATGTCTCCATGCAATCTATGTCTCTGTACAATCTATGTCTCCATACAATCTATGTCCCCATACAATCTATGTCTCCATACAATCTATGTCTCTGTACAATCTATGTCCCCATACAATATATGTCTCCATACAATCTATGTCTCCATACAATCTATGTCTCTGTACAATATATGTCTCCATACAATCTATGTCCCCATACAACCTATGTCTCTGTACAATATATGTCCTCATACAATCTATGTCCTCATACAATCTATGTCCCCATACAATATATGTCCCCATACAATCTATGTCCCCATACAATCTATGTCTCTGTACAATATATGTCCCCATACAATCTATGTCTCCATACAATCTATGTCTCCATACAATCTATGTCTCCATACAATCTATGTCTCCATACAATCTATGTCCCCATACAACCTATGTCTCCATACAATCTATGTCCCCATACAATCTATGTCTCCATACAATCTATGTCCCCATACAATCTATGTCCCATACATATCTATGTCCCCATACAATCTATGTCTCCATACAATCTATGTCCCCATACAATCTATGTCTCCATACAATATATGTCCCCATACAATCTATGTCCCATACAATCTATGTCTCTGTACAATCTATGTCCCCATACAATATATGTCCCCATACAATCTATGTCCCCATACAATCTATGTCCCCATACAATCTATGTCTCTGTACAATATATGTCCCCATACAATCTATGTCTCCATACAATCTATGTCTCTGTACAATCTATGTCTCCATACAATCTATGTCCCCATACAATCTATGTCTCCATACAATCTATGTCCCCATACAATCTATGTCTCCATACAATCTATGTCTCCATACAATCTATGTATCTGTACAATATATGTCTCCATACAATCTATGTCCCCATACAACCTATGTCTCTGTACAATATATGTCCTCATACAATCTATGTCCCCATACAATCTATGTCTCTGTACAATATATGTCCCCATACAATCTATGTCTCCATACAATCTATGTCTCCATACAATATATGTCCCCATACAATCTATGTCTCTGTACAATCTATGTCTCCATACAATCTATGTCTCCATACAATCTATGTCCCCATACAATCTATGTCTCCATACAATCTATGTCCCCATACAATCTATGTCCCCATACAATATATGTCCCCATACAATCTATGTCCCCATACAACCTATGTCTCCATACAATCTATGTCCCCATACAATCTATGTCTCCATACAATCTATGTCCCCATACAATCTATGTCCCCATACAATCTATGTCTCTGTACAATATATGTCCCCATACAACCTATGTCCCCATACAATCTATGTCCCCATACAATCTATGTCCCCATACAATCTATGTCCCCATACAATCTATGTCTCCATACAATCTATGTCCCCATACAATCTATGTCTCTGTACAATATATGTCCCCATACAATCTATGTCTCCATACAATCTATGTCTCTGTACAATCTATATCTCCATACAATCTATGTCCCCATACAATCTATGTCTCTGTACAATCTATGTCTCCATACAATCTATGTCTCCATACAATATATGTCCCCATACAATCTATGTCTCCATACAATCTATGTCCCCATACAATCTATGTCCCCATACAATCTATGTCCCCATACAACCTATGTCTCCATACAATCTATGTCCCCATACAATCTATGTCTCCATACAATCTATGTCCCCATACAATCTATGTCCCCATACAATCTATGTCTCTGTACAATATATGTCCCCATACAACCTATGTCCCCATACAATCTATGTCCCCATACAATCTATGTCCCCATACAATCTATGTCTCCATACAATCTATGTCCCCATACAATCTATGTCTCTGTACAATATATGTCCCCATACAATCTATGTCTCCATACAATCTATGTCTCTGTACAATCTATGTCTCCATACAATATATGTCCCCATACAATCTATGTCTCCATACAATCTATGTCTCTGTACAATCTATGTCCCCATACAATCTATGTCTCCATACAATCTATGTCTCCATACAATCTATGTCTCTGTACAATATATGTCTCCATACAATCTATGTCCCCATACAACCTATGTCTCTGTACAATATATGTCCTCATACAATCTATGTCCTCATACAATCTATGTCCCCATACAATCTATGTCCCCATACAATATATGTCCCCATACAATCTATGTCCCCATACAATCTATGTCTCTGTACAATATATGTCCCCATACAATCTATGTCTCCATACAATCTATGTCTCTGTACAATCTATGTCTCCATACAATCTATGTCTCTGTACAATATATGTCCCCATACAATCTATGTCTCTGTACAATCTATGTCCCCATACAATCTATGTCTCTGTACAATATATGTCTCCATACAATCTATGTCCCCATACAATCTATGTCCCCATACAATATATGTCCCCATACAATCTATGTCCCCATACAATCTATGTCTCTGTACAATATATGTCCCCATACAATTTATGTCTCCATACAATCTATGTCTCTGTACAATCTATGTCTCCATACAATCTATGTCCCCATACAATCTATGTCTCTGTACAATATATGTCTCCATACAATCTATGTCCCCATACAATCTATGTCCCCATACAATCTATGTCTCTGTACAATATATGTCCTCATAGAATCTATGTCCACATACAATCTATGTCCCCATACAATCTATGTCTCTGTACAATATATGTCCCCATACAATCTATGTCTCTGTACAATCTATGTCTCCATACAATCTATGTCCCCATACAAGCTATGTCTCCGTACAATCTATGTCTCCGTACAATCTATGTCTCCATGCAATCTATGTCTCTGTACAATATATGTCTCCATACAATCTATGTCCCCATACAATCTATGTCTCCATACAATCTATGTCTCTGTACAATCTATGTCCCCATACAATATATGTCTCCATACAATCTATGTCTCTGTACAATATATGTCTCCATACAATCTATGTCTCTGTACAATATATGTCTCCATACAATCTATGTCCCCATACAACCTATGTCTCTGTACAATATATGTCCTCATACAATCTATGTCCTCATACAATCTATGTCCCCATACAATCTATGTCCCCATACAATCTATGTCCCCATACAATCTATGTCTCTGTACAATATATGTCCCCATACAATCTATGTCTCCATACAATCTATGTCTCTGTACAATCTATGTCTCCATACAATATATGTCCCCATACAATATATGTCCCCATACAATCTATGTCCCCATACAACCTATGTCTCCATACAATCTATGTCCCCATACAATCTATGTCTCCATACAATCTATGTCCCCATACAATCTATGTCCCCATACAATATATGTCCCCATACAATCTATGTCCCCATACAATATATGTCCCCATACAACCTATGTCTCCATACAATCTATGTCCCCATACAATCTATGTCTCCATACAATCTATGTCCCCATACAATCTATGTCCCCATACAATCTATGTCCCCATACAATCTATGTCTCCATACAATCTATGTCCCCATACAATCTATGTCTCTGTACAATATATGTCCCCATACAATCTATGTCTCCATACAATCTATGTCTCTGTACAATCTATGTCTCCATACAATCTATGTCCCCATACAATCTATGTCTCCATACAATCTATGTCTCTGTACAATATATGTCCCCATACAATCTATGTCTCCATACAATCTATGTCTCCATACAATCTATGTCTCTGTACAATATATGTCTCCATACAATCTATGTCCCCATACAACCTATGTCTCTGTACAATATATGTCCTCATACAATCTATGTCCCCATACAATCTATGTCTCTGTACAATATATGTCCCCATACAATCTATGTCTCCATACAATCTATGTCCCCATACAATCTATGTCCCCATACAATCTATGTCTCTGTACAATCTATGTCTCCATACAATCTATGTCCCCATACAATCTATGTCCCCATACAATCTATGTCTCCATACAATCTATGTCCCCATACAATATATGTCCCCATACAATCTATGTCCCCATACAATCTATGTCTCTGTACAATATATGTCCCCATACAATCTATGTCTCCATACAATCTATGTCCCCATACAATCTATGTCTCTGTACAATCTATGTCTCCATACAATCTATGTCTCCATACAATCTATGTCCCCATACAATCTATGTCTCCATACAATCTATGTCCCCATACAATCTATGTCCCCATACAATCTATGTCCCCATACAATCTATGTCCCCATACAATCTATGTCTCCATACAATATATGTCCCCATACAATCTATGTCTCCATACAATCTATGTCCCCATACAATCTATGTCCCCATACAATCTATGTCTCTGTACAATATATGTCCCCATACAACCTATGTCCCCATACAATCTATGTCCCCATACAATCTATGTCCCCATACAATATATGTCCCCATACAATCTATGTCTCCATACAATCTATGTCCCCATACAATCTATGTCTCCATACAATATATGTCCCCATACAATCTATGTCTCTGTACAATCTATGTCTCCATACAATCTATGTCCCCATACAATCTATGTCTCCATACAATCTATGTCTCCATACAATCTATGTCCCCATACAATCTATGTCCCCATACAATCTATGTCCCCATACAATCTATGTCCCCATACAACCTATGTCTCCATACAATCTATGTCCCCATACAATCTATGTCTCCATACAATCTATGTCCCCATACAATCTATGTCCCCATACAATCTATGTCTCTGTACAATATATGTCCCCATACAACCTATGTCCCCATACAATCTATGTCCCCATACAATCTATGTCCCCATACAATCTATGTCCCCATACAATCTATGTCTCCATACAATCTATGTCCCCATACAATCTATGTCTCTGTACAATATGTTACAATCTATGTCTCCATACAATCTATGTCTCTGTACAATCTATGTCTCCATACAATCTATGTCCCCATACAATCTATGTCTCCATACAATCTATGTCTCCATACAATCTATCCCATACAATCTATGTCTCCATACAATCTATGTCTCCATACAATCTATGTCCCCATACAATCTATGTCTCCATACAATCTATGTCCCCATACAACCTATGTCTCCATACAATCTATGTCCCCATACAATCTATGTCTCCATACAATCTATGTCCCCATACAATCTATGTCCCCATACAATCTATGTCTCTGTACAATATATGTCCCCATACAATCTATGTCTCCATACAATCTATGTCCCCATACAATCTATGTCTCCATACAATCTATGTCTCCATACAATCTATGTCCCCATACAATCTATGTCTCTGTACAATATATGTCCCCATACAATCTATGTCTCCATACAATCTATGTCTCTGTACAATCTATGTCTCCATACAATATATGTCCCCATACAATCTATGTCTCCATACAATCTATGTCTCTGTACAATATATGTCCCCATACAATCTATGTCTCCATACAATCTATGTCTCCATACAATCTATGTCTCTGTACAATATATGTCTCCATACAATCTATGTCCCCATACAACCTATGTCTCTGTACAATATATGTCCTCATACAATCTATGTCCCCATACAATCTATGTCCCCATACAATATATGTCCCCATACAATCTATGTCCCCATACAATCTATGTCTCTGTACAATATATGTCCCCATACAATCTATGTCTCCATACAATCTATGTCTCTGTACAATCTATGTCTCCATACAATCTATGTCTCTGTACAATATATGTCCCCATACAATCTATGTCCCCATACAATCTATGTCTCTGTACAATCTATGTCCCCATACAATCTATGTCTCTGTACAATATATGTCTCCATACAATCTATGTCCCCATACAATCTATGTCCCCATACAATCTATGTCCCCATACAATCTATGTCCCCATACAATCTATGTCTCTGTACAATATATGTCCCCATACAATTTATGTCTCCATACAATCTATGTCTCCATACAATATATGTCCCCATACAATCTATGTCCCCATACAATATATTGTCCCCATACAATCTATGTCCCCATACAATCTATGTCCCCATACAATCTATGTCTCTGTACAATATATGTCCCCATACAACTATGTCCCCATACAATCTATGTCCCCTACAATCTATGTCCCCATACAATCTATGTCCCCATACAATCTATGTCTCCATACAATCTATGTCCCCATACAATCTATGTCTCCATACAATCTATGTCCCCATACAATCTATGTCCCCATACAATCTATGTCTCGTACAATCTATGTCTCCATACAATCTATGTCTCCATACAATCTATGTCCCCATACAATCTATGTCTCCATACAATCTATGTCCCCATACAATCTATGTCCCCATACAATATATGTCCCCATACAATCTATGTCCCCATACAACCTATGTCTCCATACAATCTATGTCCCCATACAATCTATGTCTCCATACAATCTATGTCCCCATACAATCTATGTCCCCATACAATCTATGTCTCTGTACAATATATGTCCCCATACAACCTATGTCCCCATACAATCTATGTCCCCATACAATCTATGTCCCCATACAATCTATGTCCCCATACAATCTATGTCTCCATACAATCTATGTCCCCATACAATCTATGTCTCTGTACAATATATGTCCCCATACAATCTATGTCTCTGTACAATCTATATCTCCATACAATCTATGTCCCCATACAATCTATGTCTCTGTACAATCTATGTCTCCATACAATCTATGTCTCCATACAATATATGTCCCCATACAATCTATGTCTCCATACAATCTATGTCCCCATACAATCTATGTCCCCATACAATCTATGTCCCCATACAACCTATGTCTCCATACAATCTATGTCCCCATACAATCTATGTCTCCATACAATCTATGTCCCCATACAATCTATGTCCCCATACAATCTATGTCTCTGTACAATATATGTCCCCATACAACCTATGTCCCCATACAATCTATGTCCCCATACAATCTATGTCCCCATACAATCTATGTCCTACAATTATGTCTCCATTCTACAATCTATGTCCCCATACAATCTATGTCTCTGTACAATATATGTCCCCATACAATCTATGTCTCCATACAATCTATGTCTCTGTACAATCTATGTCTCCATACAATATATGTCCCCATACAATCTATGTCTCCATACAATCTATGTCTCTGTACAATATATGTCCCCATACAATCTATGTCTCCATACAATCTATGTCTCCATACAATCTATGTCTCTGTACAATATATGTCTCCATACAATCTATGTCCCCATACAACCTATGTCTCTGTACAATATATGTCCTCATACAATCTATGTCCCCATACAATCTATGTCCCCATACAATATATGTCCCCATACAATCTATGTCCCCATACAATCTATGTCTCTGTACAATATATGTCCCCATACAATCTATGTCTCCATACAATCTATGTCTCTGTACAATCTATGTCTCCATACAATCTATGTCTCTGTACAATATATGTCCCCATACAATCTATGTCCCCATACAATCTATGTCTCTGTACAATCTATGTCCCCATACAATCTATGTCTCTGTACAATATATGTCTCCATACAATCTATGTCCCCATACAATCTATGTCCCCATACAATATATGTCCCCATACAATCTATGTCCCCATACAATCTATGTCCCCATACAATCTATGTCTCTGTACAATATATGTCCCCATACAATTTATGTCTCCATACAATCTATGTCTCTGTACAATATATGTCTCCATACAATCTATGTCCCCATACAATATATGTCCCCATACAATCTATGTCCCCATACAATCTATGTCCCCATACAATCAATCTATGTCCCCATACAATCTATGTCCCCATACAATCTATGTCCCCATACAATCTATGTCTCTGTACAATATATGTCCCCATACAACCTATGTCCCCATACAATCTATGTCCCCATACAATCTATGTCCCCATACAATCTATGTCTCCATACAATCTATGTCCCCATACAATCTATGTCCCCATACAATCTATGTCCCCATACAATCTATGTCTCTGTACAATATATGTCTCCATACAATCTATGTCTCCATACAATCTATGTCTCTGTACAATATATGTCTCCATACAATCTATGTCGCCATAAAATATGTCTCCGTACAATCTTTGTCCCTATACAACCTATGTTGCCATGCAATCATTTGAGAGCATTTTAATCGTTAATATATTGGGTTAATTAGTCTATTCTCTCGAGTACATTACATTTTGGACGGTACAGAGAATGGACAAGGAATAGTTGGAGTCATCAGCAAGCATTTTGATCAAGCAGAATTTATTTACTTTTGTTTCGGACATATTTCTGTCATATTTTCCATATTCCATATCATAATTTGCACTCCCACTGTCAGACTAGAGTTTGGTGAATCCCTACTCGCCAAATTGACTATTTACTCAGCATGGCAAAAGGATTTTTCACACCTGGCGATACATGGGACCTTGGTTTAAAGTCCTATCAGAGAGACTGTTAACATCATTGTGGTGGGACTTGGGATCAAATGGGTGATCCTTGGTTTTGTAGTCCACTGTGTTATAACCACTGACCAGTTTGGGGTTCGGATTTCAATCCTCCATCGGTTTATCTACCTGTTTTGTAGTCCAGTGTGTTATAACCACTGACCAGTTTGGGGTTCGGATTTCAATCCTCCATCGGTTTATCTACCTGTTTTGTAGTCCAGTGTGTTATAACCACTGACCAGTTTGGGGATCGGACTTCAATCCTCCATCGGTTTATCTACCTGTTTTGCCTTGGCTGAACGAGCAAACTGAATAACTATTGGCTTATTGTTTAGAATATACCGGTTACATTCCTTTACAATCTCTTTGGCCTCGTCTTCATTTGGAAGAGTAATAAAGGCCTGTCCCTTCATCCTGCCCTCCTTCATAACTCGTACATCAAACGCATCACTTGCTAATTCTTGTGACCAATCTACAAAGGATCCGAACAGATTCACCAAGTCCTGCTCTGAAGTTTGCTTTGTGAGATTTTTAATGTATAATCTGCTTGTAGGGTCACCAGGAGAGTAGTTCTTGAACACTGAGAAATCCTTCATTTGTCCCTGTTTCAATCTACCTTCAACAATTTGTTTCTTCCTTAGAAATATGCTTCTGTCAATCTTATAATTAACATCAGGTTTTTGGACTTCAGTTTCATCCTTCGGTTTGGTTTGTGGTTCGACTTTTCCAAATCCGTCCTGTACGTTTGGTACAACATCTTGTTCAACTCGCAACTGCTTCACACCCTCTATCTCGTGACTTATTTTCTGTAACTGGTTAATTATGTCAGTCTCTGACAAATTAAACTGAATCTGCGATGGTTTGAAACTCGTGGCGGCTTCAAACACTTCTCTTGGATTTTGAACGATTGCTGA
>CM026392.1:37620934-37702392 GCA_014843695.1 Archivesica marissinica | reverse complement strand
AATAGAGGAGGATAAGTAGAGAGAAGTGAAAATAGAGGAGGATAAGTAGAGAGAAGTGAAAATAGAGGAGGATAAGTAGAGAGAAGTGAAAATAGAGGAGGATAAGTAGAGAGAAGTGAAAATAGAGGAGGATATCCTCAAGTAGAGAGAAGTGAAAATAGAGGAGGATAAGTAGAGATAAGTGAAAATAGAGGAGGATATCCTCAAGTAGAGAGAAGTGAAAATAGAGGAGGATAAGTAGAGAGAAGTGAAAATAGAGGAGGATAAGTAGAGAGAAGTGAAAATAGAGGAGGATAAGTAGAGAGAAGTGAATAGAGGAGGATAAGTAGAGAGAAGTGAAAATAGAGGAGGATAAGTAGAGAGAAGTGAAAATAGAGGAGGATAAGTAGAGAGAAGTGAAAATAGAGGAGGATAAGTAGAGAGAAGTGAAAATAGAGGAGGATAAGTAGAGAGAAGTGAAAATAGAGGAGGATAAGTAGAGAGAAGTGAAAATAGAGGAGGATAAGTAGAGATAAGTGAAAATAGAGGAGGATATCCTCAAGTAGAGAGAAGTGAAAATAGAGGAGGATATCCTCTAGTAGAGAGAAGTGAAAATAGAGGAGGATAAGTAGAGAGAAGTGAAATAGACAGGATAAGTAGAGAGAAGTGAAAATAGAGGAGGATAAGTAGAGAGAAGTGAAAATAGAGGAGGATAAGTAGAGAGAAGTGAAAATAGACAAGGATAAGTAGAGAAGTGAAAATAGGAGGATAAGTAGAGAGAAGTGAAAATAGAGGAGGATATCCTCAAGTAGAGAGAAGTGAAAATAGACAAGGACAAGTAGAGAGAAGTGAAAATAGAGGAGGATATCCTCAAGTAGAGAGAAGTGAAAATAGAGGAGGATAAGTAGAGAGAAGTGAAAATAGACAAGGACAAGTAGAGAGAAGTGGAAATAGAGGAGGATATCCTCAAGTAGAGAGAAGTGAAAATAGAGGACAATTCCAGCCACTCCATGCAAAAACATTGTCATAATTTTTCATACATTTACGGCCGTCAACGTATCAAGATGGTCCCATTTTTTGTTATGAATAAATATTTTGTCTTTTATCATTGCTATATGTTTTCTCTATTTCTTTTCTCTCTTTCAGATAATTTATAAATTGAGTAAAGACAGGGGCACTTTTATTTTTAGTTTACATTTATATATACTGAGTCAAAAAAGAAACGATACCTGGTGTTTATGTGTCTATAATTTCAACATTTATTAAGAAAATTCTTTGAAAATTCATAAGATGATAGTCCAACATGTTTGAAAGAGGAGCACATAAAGCATAATGAGCCTCCGAAACTGTCTGCTGCGTGATGACGTAATTCGTCGGACAGGGGTCTAATGGAGTTTTCACACAGACGTCAATACCGAGTATGGGCACCATTTGCGTCTCTCACTGCAATGCACCGCCGTCGCATCGAACGGAAGAGTGTCTGAATCTCTTGCTGGTCAATATTTGTCCACTCCTGACGCAAAACATCCCTCAGTTGGTTTAACGTTACCGGCTGACGTCGTCTGACGTGGCGGTCTAACGTATCCCACAAATGTTCTATGGGTGACAAGTCTGGTGACAAAGCAGGCCACGGCAGGGTTTCAATATTGTTCTGCTCCAATAATGTGGTGGAAATCCGAGCAGTATGACACCTGGCGTTGTCCTGTTGGAACAGTGTGACGTTTCTGTTGGCGTTAAAGAACGGCACAACAACTGGCGCAAGGATCTCATCACAGTACCGCTGGGCGTTTAGGTTCCCGTCCACCACTAACAGTTCAGTGCGACTGCCGAAGGTGATACCGCCCCACGCCATAACGCTTCCGCCCCCGAACAGATCGACCTGACGTACACATGCGTCGGCGTAACGTTCACCGCGTCTGCGATATACCCGCTCTCTGCCATCCGCTCGACGCAAACAGAACCGCGATTCATCGCTAAACATCACCGAATTCCACTGTAACCGAGTCCAGCGAGCACGTTCCGTCGTCCATTCCCGCCGTACGTCACGGTGACGTCGTGTCAGGATGGGTCCAACGTATGGCCGATAGGCACGAATGCCACGTTCACCGAGCCAGTTCCTGACTGTTTGTGCACTGATGCGATTGTTGGTCATCCCAGGAGTAACGGCAGCTGTGTGCGTAGCAGGTAGGAACCGGTCACGTAAATGTGACGTCCGAATGTGACGGTCCTGTTCACGCGTCGTCACACGTGGTCGACCAGATCTTGGACGGTCGTCCACCGATCCATGTGTTCGATAACGTCGAAGTAGACGTGTTATCGTGATCCGCGTAACCCCTAGTCGATTTGCGACGTCATAAACCGCCGTCAATCATGCCAATGGCACGCATTCTCTGATTGCGGTTTAGCCTAGGCATTTTGTTAGAGGTAACAATGGGTATGTAAGGTGTTTTTCCTCGATGATAATGCAATACCAGTACAATAAACCGGTTTTCCGATTTGTACATGTGTAGGAAGTTGTCTTTGTTGAGGAGCACGTGCAAATAGGAAATTCGGCGTTCCAGGATTATCGGGTGTTTATTTACCTGTGTTTATGGTTGGCTGACGTTGCAATAAGATACCCGGTACTGATACGTAATAATATATTAAACCTTTCTATGGTTTTATCCGTTTTACGTCATTTTTAGTTTGGTATCGTTTCTTTTTTGACTCAGTATATGTAGTATTTGCCTAGTATAATAAAATGCTTTGGAGCTGATGTTCCTGTCATAACCGAAGGATATTCTTGGAAAATCTAGAGCTATATCTATTTTATTTTGTTTCAGCAACGTATTCATATTTGACCAGAAATGTTGACTTTGACTCAGGGTTCATTCTAGGTCAGAATTTTTGGGAGAAGTGAGAAAGCGTGTGGTGATCGCTTCCTTAAACGGTGTTCTTTAATATACGTCTGCAAAATAGGGTTAAAATGCACAGTACAAACATTATAATTAATTATAATTACAATATTTTTTTTTTTTTTTTTTTTTTAGGGAGAAGTCAGGTCCCTAGGGCGACAATTTCGCCCACATCGCCCTCTAGAATGATCCCTGTGACTACATTCTCAGAAGAGATGTTCCACAGTTTCAATAGGTCTATCACATAGGTCACATAGACTAGAGTTAACTATTTTACATGTATGTAGGTGTTTATTTGTAGGAACAATTCTCATTATATATGTGTACTGGAAGGTTCTTGTTTTTGTATCAATAGTAGATTTGTTGGGAAACCATGTAAAATGTTCTTCCAGTATAAATTTTCGTAACAGTTATTCCAATTTTTCTCAACTTTATTCTTTGGAAGAGCGTTATATTTTTTCATACATGCATTATATAGAAGTTTATTTGTTTTTCTAAGTTTTGTAATGATTCTTAGTAATGAGTCTAATGTTTCCTCCATCCTTGTTTCCAGGAATAGCTTCTCTTTCATTAGATGAAAAATATTAGAGATTATTTTATGATGTTTCAGGAAGTCTCCATTCGCAATGCCGTATGTACTTTTCATGCCGTATGTACTTTTCAGAGTAATGAAATCATAAAATTTATCATTTTGAAAATCATATATATATCTCTAATGCCTTTTCAAACAATGATTTATAAAACAGAATCGTGTTTTCTATTTCAATAGAGGAGTTGTTCCATAGTATCTCTGGTGAGTTACTCTCAATGCTAGGATTGTAGTTGATATTTGACCAGCTGCAGACGTTCGCGGTAGAAAATTATTACAGCGTGTATATTTTACGCTCACACCGCCTGTCAAATCACAAACAAAATAACATGCAAACACAGTTTCATTCAACATGCTGTTTAACCATATAAAATGGTTTTCATGTGCTAAAAGCGACAGACGGGCAGTACAGTCATCGGCGCGCTTGACTGCATGGTATAAAGACCAAACAATGGAAGTTAAATAAATAAATAATAAGTAATTCAGACAGTACTATAAATATGGATAGTAATGAATCGTGGCCATCTGGCCGGAGGATTGTTGAATTGGGCCATTTGTCATTGCACTCTCTGGCCCTACTTTCATCAAACTTCTCACTTGGAGATTGCTCTGGGCTCAAAAATGTTCTTACATTGATAAATCATTAAACTTGAACAATGTTGGGGTATATGTTTTGTTTATAATTCAGAAACAATATCTCAATGAAGGCGTTTAACCCATTTCATTCTGGATACATTTAAAGGCTTTTGCAAACAACATAGATCCAGATCAGCCGCAGTGTGACGCTGCATGCTGATCAGGATCTATGTTGTTTGCTACATAGCCAAGTGTCTTAGCAAGATCATCTGAATAGCAAACAGCATAGAGCCTGATCAGACGGCATATTCCATGGTGGCTGATCTGGCTCTTATGTTCTTTGCAAATATTGTTTGAACGGTATCCAGAATGAAATGGGTTAACTGGCTTTAATGCTTAACTCTTGATTTCACTTCTATATACCAGTACATAGATTTAATCATGTTTAAAATGTTTCCTCTCATACCATGTTGGATTTATTTGGACCACAAATTATCACGATTTACATAATCAAAGGCTTTACTAAAGTCTATAAATGCACAAGAAATTATTAACTTTGAGAATCATGAGATGAGAACAATTTGAAGCCGAGATATTTATGGAATTTTAGTTTATAGTACAAATTTATTTGAGCTTGATTGCGAAACAAGTTCTTAAAACTTATATCAATCCCGCTCGAGAACTCATTCATGATGGAATCCATCGCCACAAGGGAGAGCGAAGAGGCAATGTGGAATTTAAATGCCTTGCCTAAGGGCACAATCGTAACGGCTCCAGCGGGGCTCGAACACTCCAGGCCTGAAGTGATCGCGCTGTCACGACTTCCACAATTTTAGCTAGTTATGACCTCAATACACACCTAATTTGGCCTCTTAGGACAGGTGGTATATATATATATATATATATATATTGAGGTATTCTCTTGGACAGGTTTGACTGTATTAATCAGTGTTATCATATATGGTGTTTAGTTTTAAATATTATCACAATATTTGCATTTTTCATTTTTAAGATAGAAAAAATTACATTACTTATTTCCTGCGTCAACAATGATGTTAATGAATACACATGAACATAATTAGATATTCTATATAAATGTTGTAAAAGTTATTTTTATATAATAATATGCCTGTTGTAAGCTTACTGACGAGATACATTTCCAAATTCCAACAGTTTTAAAGAAAAAGTGAGAAAATTGTCATGTTACAAATTAATTCATAAAAAATCCGAAGTCATTAGCATACCAATTTTATTTCATTTTTTACTTAGGCATACATTGAACTAATGATATACAACATTTGAAGAAATTCTATTATTGTAAAAAAAAAAAATTGAAATTATATCCTAAAAATATTACATGAAAAATACAAAAAATCTCACCAAAATCAAGTACTCGAACGTGGAAAATTCATAATTTAGGATTATTGTATTCTAAATATGCATATTTTATGTTTGTAGTTACATGCTATTATGATTAATAGTCATATGTAACATATTAGTATATCAATACACACATACTAATTGCAAATCTTTTTTATTTTACTTTTGTCGCCAAAATGAGAAATTATTGACCGAAATGGAGAATAGGCATGCTATAAAAAAAATTTATAAAAAAACCGAAGACATTAGCATATCAATTTTATTTCATATTTTGGTTAGTAATACATAGTACTAGTGATGTACCAAGTATGAACAAATTGTATTATTGTAAACTATTTTACAAAACTGTAGAGAACAAACACCTTTAAGAATTCGTTTTTTATTTTCATTTTGATGTCTCTTTCTGATATATTAGATTCAAATAGTAGTTGTCCACAAAAATTTATTTATTTCTGCAAGATACAAATCTTTCCAGTTACCTTTGTTTTCCATGCTTAATAACCTCTGTACCCATCCGGCTTTAACTGAAGTGATGACTGTGATGTATGTGTTAATGTCGAGCATTTATAAACAGCCTTCTTGATAATCTAGTGTTATCTGGTTTCCCATCCCATAAAAAAGAAATTAATGTTTGGTTTATTTCCTTAACCCTTTCAACACCACATACCTCTAAATTGGCTTACAAAAAAGTGTAGATCCAGATGAGCCGGCTCGTGACGAGCCGTCTCATCAGGATCTGCACTTTTTTCAAGTAAAATAACTATTTTTAGAAAATAAATTACCCATTATGATAATTGAACTGATCCAAATGTAATTTTCTTATTAATTTATTGGTCTAAAAATATCATGGACCAGTCCATGTGAGTTACTTGGTGTTGAATGGGTTAATGGTGTTGTCTGGAGGGTTTTCCATGGCTGTAAGTGGATATATTATTTTTGGGATTGCTAATGTTTTAATTACTGTAATTTTCCAAATAAGTGTTACGTTGTGTTTCTTCCATTTGTTTAATTAAAGCACCACTATATCGTAATATTTACATTGTATAAATACGACTTACTAGCTTATATAAATACAACTATGAAATCGACTATAGATTAATAATCTAGATTTTATCTTACAATATGACGTCCATATTACATAACATTAGGCCACACATACTTAGTAGAAATATTGGGTTGTCGTGACCATGTGTACGAATGTGAGAGATCTATTCACAATTGTCGGAAAGTATTGACAATTTAGTTTATACAAATTAATTTTAGCTCGATTGCGAAACAAGTTCTTGCAACTTATATTAATAACACTCGAAACCTCATTCCTGATGGAATCCATCGCCACGAGGGAGAGAGAAGAGTCAACATGGAAATTAAATGCCTTGCCTACGGGCACAATTGTAACGGCTCCAGCGGGACTCGAACTCCGGACCTTTCGCACCTGAAGCGAACGCGCATCCACTGCGTTATCACGACTTCCATTGACAATTTAAGTTATACAAACTGGTAGTCAAACTGTATTATAAAAGTGTGATGTTGTTATGGATATTGTTATCACTGTCAATAAAATGTTGTAGAATCTGAATATCATGTTTTACTTATATGCCAGAAATCTTCTGATATTCGATCTAAATACATGCCAACATTGGCTGAATTTAAAGAAATTTTAATTGTCTTATGTTAACCGATAAAAGAACAGTTCTTGTAAACATTTCTAAATTTTTAAAGGAAGCCTATCTGTTAAGAAATCAAAGTGTAATTTAACCCATTCAACCCCAAGTAACTGACATGAACTGCTCCATGATATTTTTAGAGCAATAAATTAATCAGAAAATTACATTTGGACCAGTTCATTTATCAAAATGGGTAATTTTGTCTAAAACTAGTAATATTACTGGCAAAAAGTGCAGATCCTGATAAGACGACTCGATACGAGCCGGCTCGTCTGGATCTACCGATGAGCTTTTTGTAAGCCTATTTAGAGGTCTGTGGTGTTGAAAGGGTTAAGTGTATATACATATATCATACATGTAAACTGCCATATTAACGGAAGATTATTTCACTCATATTTGTTTGTGATTATAAGTATGTATATATGATTATACTGTTCATTAGCCAAAGGCATGTATTATGTAAAAAAAAACACATTTTATTCTCTCATTTCACGTATGCATACATGAAAGAATGAGGCTTACGATAACAAATATTTACGAGGCTTGAATAACATGATATGTTGCAAATACTAAACTAGTACTATTATTGTTGATATAGAGAATGATTCGATTTCCAGGTGCAATAATAGTAGGGGAGATCGTGAAATGAACAATTGTCTTTCTTTTCATTGGTACAAGAAATTTAATAGATTTGGGGATCCACGTAGTCAAGCATATTAGTATCTAAATATTAAATGGTAACATATCATATATGTCGATTTGCTAAATTTGCTGTTGCTGTTGCTGTTGCTGTTGCTGTTGCTGTTGCTGTTGCTGTTGTTGTTGTTGTTGTTGTTGTTGTTGTTGTTGTTGTTGTTATGATCGTTACCATTGTCATATCTATTCCACCATACTTAAAATAACTGAATATATTACTGTTGATGTCATCACAGTGACTTATACTTCTTGCTAATTATAATGATTTAATATGCAGGTGATGTATAGATCCATCGGATCAGGTGCTAAAATTATTTGTTTTACATATAGTTAATGTCACCATATAGATGCACTAGTATGTCACTATAATAAAATATGTACCTACTTATAAATTACCAAATAAGCAACTGCCCTCAAAGTCAACATTCTTACAAGTGTACATGCACATATTTTCATAAAACTGTGAAAACCTACAAATGTACTTATCACCTGTATGGCTCCAGCTGGTCCGCCTCCGTGGTCGAGTGGTTACGGTCCCTGACTTGTATACCACTGTAACCTATCATCTCTGATGGTCACGGGTTCGAGCCCCGCTCAGACCATGTCTCATTTATATGAAAAAGTTGGCAGTTTCTTACGGAGGTTGGTGCACCAAGTACTGGTCAACCGCTGGAGCCTGCCCAGGAAAGGTGTTGTTAGGTAAACTGACCGTCGCTCAAATGGGAAACCGGTAGCGACGTTAAATAAACTTAAATATAAAATTTTAAAAATTAAAAAATGGCTCCAGCTAATTGTTAAGTTTATTGTGAGCCAGGAAACTTGTTAAATTGTTGGCACAAACAGATCTATTGTTTGTTTCAGACACGGACATCATATTTTCGTATCACACCAAATATTTGTTCCATTTATAGATGGGTCAGTGGTTCACAATCTGGAATGCGAATCGCAGTGTTTGATCCCTTGTCGTTACGGAAATAATAAATAATATTAAGTCTTTCAGAATGGACTATAAACCAGGCTCTCCTATTGCACTATGGGACTACTTATCCACTGCATGATAGCTAAATGGCTGTGGTTTGTATGGAGATATAATAGTATATTAACCTAAATCTCTATGAAGGAAAGGGTTAATGCATTTTATCCGAAAAGATTATACAGAAAATCATGTACAACGATCTGTAATAAAATATAACCAATAAGATGATATGAATATTGATATTCTTTGGTTATTACTCTACAGCATCAGGTGACCGAGTGTATATTCATGTCAGAACTTAAAAATAATAATAAATAATAATACCGTAATTTCCTCCAAATCTAGAGAGCAGAACTAGCATAAATATAGAATACAGGTAAACAAATTACGGTAATTTCATTACAAATGTACTATTCCATAACAAATAATATAAACCTGTTTGTACAAAGGTATTGTATAACCACAATAAACAAAACACAGGTTGAATTTATTCTTTATATTACATTAAATTTTCTAAACTGAATGTTCATTGAAGGTCAGATTTTTTGGGAGAAGTGAGAAAGCGTGCGATTGCGTCCTTGAATGGTGTTCTTTAATATACTTCTGCAAAATATGGTTAAAATACACAGAATGACCATTAAATACAACAATTGAATAGAAAAAGTGCTTTATAATGGGCCAAAATTGTGTATGAAAATGGTAAATAAAATATATATTTAGGGAGAAGTGGGGCTCCTAGGGGACGAAGTCAGGGTCCCTAGGGCGACTATTTCGCCCACGTCGCCGTCTAGAATGAACCCTAACATTTCAAGACTGTAAATCGTACAAAAGTTGTGTTAAAACTGTATTAATCCAATTTATGGAAATGTGTGTAATTTATGTCATACAACAATTGTTTGTTTGTTTCAGTTATACGCCTTCATCAGCACCATTTTAGGCTAACGGCGGGATTTTCCCAGCCTCAAAAGATGTCACAGTTGCCTGATCCCTTAAATCTGAAATAGGTCAGAGCGTTATGCATTAATTTTGCTGATACGCCTTAAAAACTAGGCCGATACGACTTCAAAAAGAGATTTTTGAGAGATTGACAGAAGCGTGACTATAATCACTATTCAAGCGTCTATAGACTATACAACGGACATTTATAAACATCTCCATAATCCGTTCATGATTTCTTGTTTATGAACACATGTTTAACTTTCTGGGTCAACACAGATCCAATGGAAAGAATGATAGGTGGCGTTATATTACCTTGTTCAGAAAAATTGTGCATGCCTTGGTATGTCAAGACCAGCGGTATGTTAAATGACTAGATATGTTGAAAGTTTATGGTTTCTTGTTTATCAACACATGTTTACCTTTCTGTGTCAACACTGATCCAATGGAACGATAATAGGTGGGGTTATTCTACCTCGTACTGAAAAATTGTGCATGCCTCGGTATGTCAAGACCAGCGGTATGTTAAGAAACTACAAGACGACTTGACGTATTCCTATCACAAACTTGTGATAGAGAAACGAATCGATCGATAGTGTTAAACTTTAAAAACATTAATCTGTTATATGCCAGAAACTATCTAAATTAACCAAATTATTTTTTAATTCAGTGTATTTTACCTGATTTATCCTAAGCTTTCAAATACCAACGAAACTTGTAAACATTTCTCATTTTCCTCCCTTGGTATAATCGACATCTGGTAGTTGTCGTAAAGCTATTGGGACATTTCGACCACAAGACATTTCGTCCCCATGACATTATGACCCCAAAGACTTATCGACAACAGGGCATTACTTCTTGGTTTAATATACAGGTTGTTTATTAGGGTATCTGTAATTTATTAAAGCGTGTAGTAAGTAGTTGCTATATGATTTGACCGATCAATGTGATATGTGAATTTATAAAATTAATTTTGTTCTTTGTTGTTTTTGTTTTTTAACATTTCTTAAAATACGTTTTAGTGCATAATCTTATGTCGCCTTTGTGTTACTTCCATTTATACTTTACTGTTAGTCTTTAGGTGTGTACATGTGATAACTATATCATTCGTGTCGTTCTTAATATTGAATGACTATGTACTGTTTTATAGTGTACTATATAATTGTTGTTGTTATTATATATGTTCCATTTATGTCAAACCCCTTGCGGGGATCTATACATGTTTTCCTGAGCAGGCTTAGCTAACCTACGTGTTTAACTAGTATTAAGCAGTGTGTGTGAGGTGCCTTGCTGAATGACACTACATACGTGGCATGATCGAGTATCGAACCCGAGACCGTTCGATTCTAAATCCGACTGGACAACGGACGCCACACACATATATGAGATTGTAATAGTTAATTAGTTTAATAATTGGCGACGGTGCACGTGATTAGGTAATTACCAACGAGTTCGTGCATTTTATTTTATGGAAACTTTCGTTTCAAGATATTAAATAGCATTACTATACAGTGGTACCGCGTCTAAGGCGGCAGGAGCGGCGCTCGCTACCCCAATAATTCGACGAGAAATGAGTAATCAAAATAGCGAAATATGTTTTAATTTAATCTTAAAAATAATTGTTATCTAAAACGCAAATTGAAGCGGCGAAAAAACGGCGAGTGAATTAATTGCTGTTTCTCCAAATTAATAGTCAAAGAACTAGTTATACGAACATTGTACCGAGGTACACCTACCTATTAAAATCTAAAAATCAAACCCCCCAAGTTCCTAATTTAAATTCCTCATATATATTTACTCTGTAAAATTCGTCCATAATTGAACGTATTCAAAGGCGTTGCCTAAGTCAAGCATATAAATTAATGTCATTCAGTTCTCTAAATCTTCTCAACATTACTGAGCTGATGGCAGCAATTTACTAACAACAGCTTGGTAATACGTAATTGATTACATAGAAGCCAGCCCGACCAAACAATAAACAAGTTATCAAGCTTGCTGTTTGACTGATTAATAAGTATGATTAAACTTGACCAAATAATAAACAAGTTATCAAGTTGGCTACAACGTCCATGGATATCCTAGTTTTGTAGATCTTTCACTGTTTTACTTCTGGCAAAATGACATATTATCAGAAGCTGAATACGAATCAATTAATGATCTCGGTGTGTGTGTGTGTTTTACGTTTTTTTATCGTCGCTACAGGTTGCCCATATGAGCGACGCCTCCTGAAGAGATTGGTCATTTGAGATTTTTGAACTGTCTCGCCGTGGTTCCGGCGGGGTTTGGTGTGTCTCGCCGTTGTTCCTCGCCGTGGTTCCGGTGGGGTTTGAACTCGCAATATCTAGATTTCGAGGCGGACACTGTATTATTTTCATTTGTGTTTTACGTTTATTTATCGTCGCTACCGGTTGCCCATATGAGCGACGCCTCCTGAAGAGATTGGTCATTTTAGATTTTTGATGGATAGTGCAATGATACAGACAGAGACCCATCCCAGAGTCTCCTCTGGTTCTTTTAAGTGCACGGTGTACTCCAGGTGTGAGAGGCCCGGATTTCGCGCTCAGCTGTAGTTGTTACGATCAGATTGGAAATAGATAATGGTTTATGCATTGAGAGGGGGGTATAACATTTATGACCTCCCTTTGTGTTTAGACAGCCATTTGCAGTCCATGATGTCGGCAAACGCTATATAGATTGAAACACGTTTATTTATCGACGCTACCGGTTGCCCATATGAACGACGCCTCCTGAAGAGATTAGTCATTTTAGATTTTGGAGGATAGTGCATGATACAGACAGAGAACCATTCCAGAGTATCCTCTGGTTCTTTTACGTGCACGGTGTAAAGTACCGACACGACTCGAGACCTCGGATTAACGTCCCATCTGAAAGACTATTAATTGTATTAGGGTCAGACGGGGTATCGAACCTGCGATCCCTGGATTACAAATCCAGCGTGTTACCACTGGACTACAGATCCATCTGTAATGGTATCGGTGTTAAACATAATAATATTTATATTGCTGACAAGGCAAACTGTATCAACGCCTGTTCACAGACTGACATCTCCATTATGCTAATTGATTTCAAGATATGAAAAGATAAGATAACAAACATAGCATATTGGCAGTCAGATCTATAGTCAAGTGGTTAACACGTTGGACTGGTAAATCCAGGGAATGCATGTTCGACCAATAAACAATGTTTTTGCAGCCTATGGACTTTTAAAGTACGGTTTAAAGCGGCCAGCCACGTTCCTGAAATGACAAAATAATGTAAAACTATCATATGGAAGCTTAAACTAGTTAAAATTGGGGTTAATTGATTAACCAAAAAAAAAAGAAGAACAAAATAGACAATTTACACAATAGGTAAATTAGGTAGAGTTGTCGTACGCATTGGGGTCGATATGTCCTGGGATCGAAATGTCTCATTTGTGTCTTGAGATCGAGTTGTCTCGCTTCCAATTTGAAGACTAATGAAATATAGATAAATGTGCACACAATTGCAACATATTAATGTAAACTATATTTCGTATTTAAGAAATCATTGTCGTTACTAAATATATTGAGTATCAAGTTGAATTTGACGTATAAATTTACGACAAACTGAAAGCGTTCAATATTGGCGCCAAAAATAAATTCTACTTTCAGTTTTGAAAAATATAAAAACAAACAAAACATGCCAGAAAAGAACAGCAGCTATGACCCTTCCTGTTTGCCAGATCTGTTACCGATTTATTACAGGAAACTATTTCCGTACGGCCCATATTTTCGCTGGCTGAATTACGGAGGAGGTAAGGACTAAAGATTTTTATTTAGGTTTTCTCATCCTCGAACAATGTTTCTGTTACTAGAGAAACGTATATATTATATATGTCTGTCTCAATCGGTCGTACCTAAATTGTATGTTTCTGTCAGATACATTTCATACCCAAGGTTCACCAACCAAGTCTGTACTAGAACTGCGGTTATTGTATTTGGACTTCAATTTAGGTTATTTTCATTAAAGCATTAGTAGCAGGAATGAGGTCTCGAGAGTGATTAATATAAGTTGTAAGAACTTGTTTTCGCAATCGAGCTAAAATAAATTTGTATACACTAACTATTCAACTGTACATATACTAATGGTAAACCACAACAAACAATTCAATGATATGCTCATGAATCCTGTCTATCTGTGGCATCCGTGGTCCAATGGTAGAACGTTTGGATTTGGAATCAAACGGTCCGGGTTCAATACTCAGTCAGGCCACGTATGTAGTGTCATTGAGCAAGGCACCTCACACACATTGCTTAGTACTGGTTAACCGCTATGGTCGGCTAAGCATGCCCAGGAAAATATGTCTAGGTCCCCGCAAGGGGTTTGATATTAATGGTACATACATACATACATCTGTCGATCTACATAGCTAATAAGCATTATTCGACATTTAGCATAAATTGGACACGTCAAATTGCCATGATGGCCTAATGCTGCGCCCTGATGGAGCACTGGGGCTACATGTACTTCATCCAGGACAACCTCTTAGGCTCTGTCAGAAAGGAAGAACAATCCACTTAAGGAATGAATCACGGGTTAATAGTTTCCATTAAGGTATGAATTACATTGGGCGTGGTTGAATGAATCACGGGTTAATAGTTTCCATTAAGGTATGAATTACATTGGGCGTGGTTTATAGTGTGTGGAGGCTGTATTTTAAATGTTTATAGTCCAGATTTGCAAGCAGGTAAATAAATCATCCTTGACACAGCGTAAACTAAGACACGCCTTTTATCGCGACGATCGCGGCCTCACACTGCAAATATGCATGCCCGTAACTTTGAGTGCGCATGCCAGTTACATATTATTAATTTGGAACGAAAATGTATACAATCAGGGCACATACGTTCATCGAAGGAAATGCAATTTAGTGATGTAAATATTTGTTTACCCTTTCCTTCATAGAGATTTAGGTTAATACATGTATACTATTATATCTCCATACAAACGACAGGCACAAATTTAGCTATCATGCAGTGGATGAGTAGTCGCCATATCTACTCTACCCCACCTCCATAGATATTACTGGGACTACATGAGATTCTGGCCTTTATTATGAACATTGGTTTGGCTACTACATTGTCAATGTATGTCGTATTGGTAAAGGAATCGAGAGGTGCTTCTATGAGGGAAAGGGTTAATTGATAGCTACATGTTGTTTTTATAGTTCCAAAGCACTACTTTAGTCAGAGGGAGTTCTCGTTCACGCTGAAGGACGATATCTACATACGTTACCAATCATTTGCCAACGAGAAGGAGCTAAGCGACGAAATACAAAAAAGATGTCCGTACAAAATCGACATTGGAGCGGTGTTCTCTCATAGGGTTTGTTTTCTTACTATTGCAATTTTGGTCCCCCAAATTTCTGAGCCGCATGGACAGCATATGCTTACATCATATGGGCTCTTTCCTGCCTTTTATTGGTGGAGAAACACCCCCAGTTTCCCCTCTGAGCACAATTTAAGGCACTGGGGGCACCCAAATTCAACCACTGACCGACCTTTGTTGACCTTTGTGTATCAACTTACGCTATGTGGTAGTGTTAATGGCATCAAGAGGTGCTTCTATGTGCGAAAAGTTTAAAATACATATGACTTAAACCAAGCATAGCAACAATTTGAGGGCATTTCCTAGTTGTCAATTAACCGTCTCTCATCTGTTAAACAACAGTATTTTGATGGTGTATTATTACTTGACAGTACAATTTGGGTAATTTATTGTCAGTTGTCAATTAACCATCCTGCATATTTCAGCAGCAGTTTAAATGCTCAGTTTTTATGTAATATTTCAGAAGCAGTTTAAATGCTCAGTTTTTATGTAATATTTCAGAAGCAGTTTAAATGCTCAGTTTTTATGTAATATTTCAGAAGCAGTTTAAATGCTCAGTTTTTATGTAATATTTCAGAAGCAGTTTAAATGCTCAGTTTTTGTGTCATATTTCAGCCGAAGGAGCACAAGACAGTGAAGGCAGCAGCGTTCCAGGCTCAGGAGAAAGAATTAGTGTTTGATATTGATATGACAGACTATGATGATGTAAGAAGTTGCTGCTCGTAAGTTGTTAAATATGAACCATTTGTAGGGCCCAGCCTGAACGATAAAAATGGCGACATTTTGTATTTTACTTCATTCTAAAGAAATATGGGACACTTAAGTGGGACACCCCTCCCCACCCCAACAGACTCGGAAGGAGGATACTCCAGTTGTTTGCTCTCTTATATCCGGACAAACTCCTGAAGGAGTAGTTGTCACTTTTAATTAATTGTCAAGCATTTCCTCCTCTCATTCTACTTAGTAATTAAAAACTATTTGTTTAATTTTGTTTTTTTTGCTAATATTTTCAAAATCCAAAGCCTCCGTGTACATTTTGAAGAGAGTTTATCAATTTATGATTTATTGAATTCTTTATGAAGAATAAATTTACAGTTCCCGAAATAATAATTGATCATTTAATACATTATGTTTACCATTCATTCACCACAGAAAGACAATTGAGGCAAAAGCAGATTCTTTTACCAGAAAAACATACATCCTAAACATTTTTAAGCCAAAGGGGGACAACTGTCATACATGTGAAACATTTTAAACCAAAGGGGGACAACTCTCAGACATGTGAAACTTTTCTAGAGCCTAAGGGGGACTACTCCCATACATGTGAACCATTTGTTTAAGCCTAAAGGGGGACAACTTGCATATGTACATGTGTACCATTTCTAGAGCATAAAGGGGACAACTCATATACGTGACATTGTGTATTACATGTATTTCTAGAGCATAAAGGGGACAACTCATATACGTGGCATTGTGTACTACATGTATTTCTAGAGCATAAAGGGGACAACTCATATATGTGGCATTGTGTACTACATGTATTTCTAGAGCATAAAGGGGACAACTCATATACGTGACATTGTGTACTACATGTATTTCTAGAGCATAAAGGGGACAACTCATATACGTGACATTGTGTACTACATGTATTTCTAGAGCATAAAGGGGACAACTCATATACGTGGCATTGTGTACTACATGTATTTCTAGAGCATAAAGGGGACAACTCATATACGTGACATTGTGTACTACATGTATTTCTAGAGCATAAAGGGGACAACTCATATACGTGGCATTGTGTACTACATGTATTTCTAGAGCATAAAGGGGACAACTCATATACGTGACATTGTGTACTACATGTATTTCTAGAGCATAAAGGGGACAACTCATATACGTGGCATTGTGTACTACATGTATTTCTAGAGCATAAAGGGGACAACTCATATACGTGGCATTGTGTACTACATGTATTTCTAGAGCATAAAGGGGACAACTCATATACGTGGCATTGTGTACTACATGTATTTCTAGAGCATAAAGGGGACAACTCATATACGTGACATTGTGTACTACATGTATTTCTAGAGCATAAAGGGGACAACTCATATACGTGGCATTGTGTACTACATGTATTTCTAGAGCATAAAGGGGACAACTCATATACGTGACATTGTGTACTACATGTATTTCTAGAGCATAAAGGGGACAACTCATATACGTGGCATTGTGTACTACATGTATTTCTAGAGCATAAAGGGGACAACTCATATACGTGACATTGTGTACTACATGTATTTCTAGAGCATAAAGGGGACAACTCATATACGTGGCATTGTGTACTACATGTATTTCTAGAGCATAAAGGGGACAACTCATATACGTGGCATTGTGTACTACATGTATTTCTAGAGCATAAAGGGGACAACTCATATACGTGGCATGTGTACTACATGTATTTCTAGAGCATAAAGGGGACAACTCATATACGTGACATTGTGTACTACATGTATTTCTAGAGCATAAAGGGGACAACTCATATACGTGGCATTGTGTACTACATGTATTTCTAGAGCATAAAGGGGACAACTCATATACGTGACATTGTGTACTACATGTATTTCTAGAGCATAAAGGGGACAACTCATATACGTGGCATTGTGTACTACATGTATTTCTAGAGCATAAAGGGGACAACTCATATACGTGGCATTGTGTACTACATGTATTTCTAGAGCATAAAGGGGACAACTCATATACGTGGCATTGTGTACTACATGTATTTCTAGAGCATAAAGGGGACAACTCATATACGTGGCATTGTGTACTACATGTATTTCTAGAGCATAAAGGGGACAACTCATATACGTGGCATTGTGTACTACATGTATTTCTAGAGCATAAAGGGGACAACTCATATACGTGGCATTGTGTACTACATGTATTTCTAGAGCATAAAGGGGACAACTCATATACGTGGCATTGTGTACTACATGTATTTCTAGAGCATAAAGGGGACAACTCATATACGTGGCATTGTGTACTACATGTATTTCTAGAGCATAAAGGGGAATTGTATACACTAGGAATGTTACCATTGTTAATACATGCAATTTAACATTCAGAGGAGCTGAGATCTGTGGGAGGTGTTGGCCGTTAATGCAGATTGCCATCAAGATAATAGACAGAGCTCTCAGAGGTAATACTCTCTTATCAAAACTCTGTGGCTGAGCAGTCTAGCCGGCTGTTGTTATAGAAGACTTTCATCGCTTGGACAAGGCTGTGAGCTCACTCTACATAAAAATGAGGATAATGTGAGGAAGTTGACAGATCTGTAGTCCAGTGGTTAACACGCTGGACTTGTAATCTAGGGATTGCAGGTTCGATCCCCCATCTGACCATAACACAATTAACAGTCTTTCAGATGGGACTTTAAACCAAGGTCTTGTATCGTGCACATAAAAGAACCAGAGGAGACTCTGGACTCTGGAATGGGTCTCTGTCTGTATCATTGCACTATCTTCCAAAACTCTAAAATGACTAATCTCTTCAGGAGGCATCGCTCATATGGGCAACCGGTAGCGACGATAAATAAACGTAAAACACATGCACACACAAACTTATTAGATTTGTAGCAACCAGTAGATAACTTGCTACATGTATATACCATTAAACATAAACATATATACTGTACAATATGTGTAAATATATATACAGTGGAACCTCTCTAAACCGGACATCTTCGGGACTGGATAAAAAGTCCGGTTTACAGAGGTTTCCGGTTTTCAGAGGTTTTTTATTGATGTGTTTTCAAAACTGCATATAACCTTTATAAAGTACATATGCCTTTATAGTTTATACTGTATTATTGCAGAACTATTTTTGAAAAACAGTTCTTTAAATATTATTTTGTAAAACAAATGGTCAAAAGTTGCGAAAATCATAATTATTTTGTGTGACTGGATTATATTGTGCTTTCACAGGTGATCAAACGGTTGCATCAAACAATAAATTACGAGATTCACAAAATCCTTTATTCGTTATCAAACAAGTTTATAATTGCCTATAGGATAGTAATCTACACGTGATTATAACATAATCCCCCAGTTAGCCGACAAATTAACTGTACATGAGTGCTAATTGCAGTAGTCATCAATCAGCCTGACATCTTATAATCTTGCGCGATTATCACACGTTCATAGATCAAACGCGCACGTTAAAAACGAGATTGGAAAGTGTCAGCAGCGTGTCAATTTATGACGGAATACACAAACAAATTCAACACTTTAGTTTATTGATGAAGACCTATGTCGCCTAAAAGTTGTTCCGGTTTTGGGAGGTGAAATTACATCAAACTGTACCCAAATTATGCAAATTTTTCGTCCGGTTTCCGGAGTTGAGAGGTTCCGGTTTTCAGAGTGATTTTATGTAAGAAATAAAGAAGAAACAATTCGGGACTTTCAAAAACGTCCGGTTTTGGGAGTATTCCGATTTAGAGAGGGTCCGGATTTGGGAGGTTCCACTGTGTATACTTTGTAAGTTTATAACTCACATGTACATGCTATTATAATTAAGAAATTAAACAATTTATACAGCTACCTAACACACTGTGCCAAGTACACCATCAGATGTATAACAACATTGTATACAGCTACCCAACACACTGTGCCAAGTACACCACCAGATGTATAACAACATTGTATACAGCTACCCAACACACTGTGCCAAGTACACCATCAGATGTATAACACCATTTGATAATATAATTTAATTTGCTTTACATAAAATTGAATTCAAATAGAGATGCTGAGATAATTCCTATCTAGTATCTCTCATAACACTCTCACATTGGAAACATTTTAATCAACATGGTCTATCTACCATCAGTTAAACACTCTTCATATATTTATGACTATTATTTTTCATTGCATGCAAATTGTATTATTATGATGATGAGCTATGTACTGCTTAAGCGACATTACATCGCAAAAAGCAAATACAATGCATTTGTTTGCATATAAATGTATTGCTACTACAAATTCTTCCGAATACATTCGAACACTAACAATGAATTGAATAGACAGTGGTCTACAAACGTTCAAAATTGAAAGTAGGATTTCATATAACTGTCATCCATGCTCCTGAATTGACGTTTGTTTGTCATCGGAGTCGATACTAAGCGCGAGGTAATGTCGTTTAGACTAAGAATGGTCTACAAATAAATATATTGGTAAATCTGTACCATAAATCGTGTTATTCAGGATACACAAGTTGTATTACGCATGGCTGTCTACCCTATTTACATTATTTTATTATGTCAACAAACTGCGTATACGACGTTTGTTTATTAGTTGAAATACTCAGTTTTTGAGGCAAATATTTGGGGGGAAATGATATATAATAGGAAAATACATTCCGTAGAAATTTGCGTTTTCACCGATGTAGTGTCGCTTTAAGTCTAATAAACAATATGTTCTGTTCTATATACATTCATTCTAATGGTCATTGGGTGCTATTACAGATGACTTTGGGTTTGAGCATCTACTGTGGGTGTATTCTGGTAGACGTGGTGTGCATTGTTGGGTGTGCGATGAGGCCGCCAGGAAGCTGTCGCAGAACGGTAGAACAGCTATTGCCGAATATCTCAGTGTGGTTAAGGTAACATTTGTTTGCTATTGCCAATATCTCAGTGTGGTTAAGGTAACATTTGTTTGCTATTGCCGAATATCTCAGTGTGGTTAAGGTAACATTTGTTTGCTATTGCCAATATCTCAGTGTGGTTAAGGTAACATTTGTTTGCTATTGCCGAATATCTCAGTGTGGTTAAGGTAACATTTGTTTGCTATTGCCGAATATCTCAGTGTGGTTAAGGTAACATTTGTTTGCTATTGCCGAATATCTCAGTGTGGTTAAGGTAACATTTGTTTGCTATTGCCGAATATCTCAGTGTGGTTAAGGTAACATTTGTTTGCTATTGCCGAATATCTCAGTGTGGTTAAGGTAACATTTGTTTGCTATTGCCGAATATCTCAGTGTGGTTAAGGTAACATTTGTTTGCTATTGCCGAATATCTCAGTGTGGTTAAGGTAACATTTGTTTGCTATTGCCGAATATCTCAGTGTGGTTAAGGTAACATTTGTTTGCTATTGCCGAATATCTCAGTGTGGTTAAGGTAACATTTGTTTGCTATTGCCGAATATCTCAGTGTGGTTAAGGTAACATTTGTTTGCTATTGCCGAATATCTCAGTGTGGTTAAGGTAACATTTGTTTGCTATTGCCGAATATCTCAGTGTGGTTAAGGTAACATTTGTTTGCTTCCTTGGTGAATATTTTACATAAATCCATTTTAATCAAATTGTTGCTTCTTTTTGGGAAAAGTGGACCATTGCGACATCCATTGTCTGCCAAAAATTGCAATTAACGTCTTCTCGCGAACCAATGGTAAGCAAGCTGTATGAAATGTGGTAAAAAGTAGGTCACTTGATCAACTTGAAAGGACATTTTGTGAACAACTTTTCTTGAACTCTTGTTTGAATGTTTGGATTATTGTTATGTAGTGTCCATGCATCATCATTTACCAAGCGTGTTCAAATGGAGTCATTGGAGTCAAAAACTGAGCCATTTATGACAAGAGATGTGGGATTAAGTTACCCATGACCGTCCATAGACACAAAGGGTAACAGCTCTATTTCACTAAAATAATATTGAAGGGTCATAAAATCGAGCGTTAACAATTATTCTGAACATTATGAATTTTACTTGTGTTACAGGGCGGTGAAAACCAGACTAGAAAAGTAATATTAGATGACAGGCCCCACCCTTCAATTAAGTAAGTATTCATTCTAGATGACAGGCCCTGCGCTTCAATTAAGTAAGTATTCATTCTAGATGACAGGCCCTGCGCTTCAATTAAGTAAGTATTCATTCTAGATGACAGGTCCTGCCCTTCAATTAAGTAAGTATTCATTCTAGATGACAGGCCCTGCCCTTCAATTAAGTAAGTATTCATTCTAGATGACAGGTCCTGCCCTTCAATTAAGTAAGTATTCATTCTAGATGACAGGCCCTGCGCTTCAATTAAGTAAGTATTCATTATAGATGACAGGCCCTGCGCTTCAATTAAGTAAGTATTCATTCTAGATGACAGGCCCTGTGCTTCAATTAAGTAAGTATTCATTCTAGATGACAGGCCCTGCGCTTCAATTAAGTAAGTATTCATTCTAGATGACAGGGCCCCCTTCAATTAAGAAAGTATTCATTCTAGATGACAGGCCCTGCGCTTCAATTAAGTAAGTATTCATTCTAGATGACAGGCCCCACCCTTCAATTAAGTAAGTATTCATTCTAGATGACAGGCCCCACCCTTCAATTAAGTAAGTATTCATTCTAGATGACAGGCCCCACCCTTCAATTAAGTAAGTATTCATTCTAGATGACAGGCCCCACCCTTCAATTAAGTAAGTATTCATTCTAGATGACAGGTCCTGCCCTTCAATTAAGTAAGTATTCATTCTAGATGACAGGCCCCACCCTTCAATTAAGTAAGTATTCATTCTAGATGACAGGCACCGCCCTTCAATTAAATAAATATGTAATGAGACATTGTCAAATAATCTAGCCCCATTTTGATACTAAAACTCACGACGGAACTTATGGTTGGGGAGCGACTTACGAGTGAGTATGTACAGTAAATGAGGTCGACTTACGAGTGAATATATACGGTAAGTGAGGTCGACTTACGAGTGAATATATACGGTAAGTGAGGTCGACTTACGAGTGAATATGTAAGGTAAATGAGGTCGACTTACTAGTGAATATGTACAGTAAATGAGGTCGACTTACGAGTGAATATATACAGTAAATGATGTCGACTTACAAGTGAATATATACGGTAAATGAGGTTGACTTACGAGTGAATATGTACAGTAAATGAGGTCGACTTACGAGTGAATATATACAGGTAAATGAGGTCGACTTAGAGTGAATGTGTACGGTAAATGAGGTCGACTTAGAGTGAATGTGTACAGTAAATGAGGTCGACTTAGAGTGAATGTGTACTGTAAATGAGGTCGACTTAGAGTGAATGTGTACGGTAAATGAGGTCGACTTAGCGTGAATGTGTACGGTAAATGAGGTCGACTTAGAGTGAATCTGTACGGTAAATGAGGTCGACTTAGAGTGAATGTGTACGGTAAATGAGGTCGACTTAGAGTGAATCTGTACGGTAAATGAGGTCGACTTAGAGTGAATCTTTACGGTAAATGATGTCGACTTAGAGTGAATGTGTACGGTAAATGAGGTCGACTTACGAATATGTACGGTAAATGTTTGTTTCTACTTCAGGTCATCCATTGAAATTGTGAGGGATAGATTCAAGGATTATGCTGTAAAGAAACAAGACTTTCTGGGAGACGAAGAAAAAACTAAGAAAGTTCTACAGTTGGTTCCCGATGATGATATCCTTTTAATAGAACTGTAACGGCTCCAGCGGGGCTCAAACTTCTTTCGCACCTGAATGGTTTCTCTGGTTCCTTCACGTGCACGGTGTAAAGCACCGACACGAGACCACGACTTACAGTCACAACCGTCAGACTATGCTATTAGTTATTTTAGTACGGCATAGCAGGGTGTATCGAACCTACTACTAGTATCATTTGGTTAGCAGGAATGTTACAAACTAGCACACCTGTTTCTGATCTCTGAGATATTCCAATAAGTCGCGATTATGGATCAATGTATACAATTATATATTTATTTTTGTTTCAGTATCATCAATGTACATAGACACATATACAGTCAAACCTGTGTTAGTGGTCACCTCTATTAAGCAACCAACCTGTAGTTTCAGTATCATCAATGTACATAGACACATATACAGTCAAACCTGTGTTAGTGGTCACCTCTATTAAGCAACCAACCTGTAGTTTCAGTATCATCAATGTACATAGACACATATACAGTCAAACCTGTGTTAGTGGTCACCTCTATTAAGCAACCAACCTGTAGTTTCAGTATCATCAATGTACATAGACACATATACAGTCAAACCTGTGTTAGTGGTCACCTCTATTAAGCAACCAACCTGTAGTTTCAGTATCATCAATGTACATAGACACATATACAGTCAAACCTGTGTTAGTGGTCACCTCTATTAAGCAACCAACCTGTAGTTTCAGTATCATCAATGTACATAGACACATATACAGTCAAACCTGTGTTAGTGGTCACCTCTATTAAGCAACCAACCTGTAGTTTCAGTATCATCAATGTACATAGACACATATACAGTCAAACCTGTGTTAGTGGTCACCTCTATTAAGCAACCAACCTGTAGTTTCAGTATCATCAATGTACATAGACACATATACAGTCAAACCTGTGTTAGTGGTCACCTCTATTAAGCAACCAACCTGTAGTTTCAGTATCATCAATGTACATAGACACATATACAGTCAAACCTGTGTTAGTGGTCACCTCTATTAAGCAACCAACCTGTAGTTTCAGTATCATCAATGTACATAGACACATATACATTTTGTATTTAAAACACTGTCGTGATGTCATACCTTTGTACTTGCAGTCCATTATTATTAATATTGGACAGTTGTCAAAAGGCCAGAGTATTATATTAAATCCTACACGTAAATGTATAAAAATTAACAATTTTAATTAATAGGATCTTGCTGTATAAGTGTGTGTTTTAACCCTTTCAACACCACATACCTCTAAATAGGCTTACAAAAGTGTAGATCCAGATGAGCCGGCTCATGATGAGCCGTCTCATCAGGATCTGCACTTTTTGCCAGTGATATGACTAGTTTTAGACATAATTACCCATTTTGATAAATGAACTTGTCCAAATGTGATTTTCTGATTCATTTATTGGTTTATGAATATCATGGACCAGTCCATGTGAGCTACTTGGTGTTGAATGGGTTAAGTAAGATATAAGCCTCAAACGGATCTAATATGTAAAATATTGGTAGTCTTCTACGCAATGCACCTCGTACAGTCCAATAGTTTACATATTGGATCATTTTTGGATTATATCCCATACATATTGTTACACTCTAGGTGGTAGCTTACCCTCTCTGTATCTCCAGTGACCCTAATATTGTTGAATAATGATCAGCGTCGATATCAGAATAAATCCAAATAAAGTGGAAGTCGCAGTGGATGCGCGTTCGCTTCAGGTGCGAAAGGTCAGGAATTTGAGCCCCGCTGGAGCCGTTACGATTGTACCCTTAGGCAAGGCATTTAAATTCCATGTTGCCTCTTCTCCCTCGTGACGATGGATTCCATCAGGAATGAGGTCTCGAGAGTGATTCATTTTAGTTGTAAGAACTTGTTTCGCAATCAAGCTAAAATAAATTTGTATAAACTATCTCCAGTGACCCTAATATCGGTGGATGCTAATCAGCGGTGATATCAGAATAAACCCAAATGAACAGCATATTGTATATTAGGCTCAGCAACATTTAACAAGGAATAGTGATAGATACAGGAAAGACTTGGGATAGAAGATTTAGCAAGGGTAGTAGAGTAGTAGTGTTGTTACCGACCAAACGTAACAAATTGTTACATTGGAATGGTCCCTACATAGTTGTAGAGGTGGTAAACCGTTTAGATTGTGTTTACTATTGACCTTTTCTATTGAACGTATTTGTTCAAATCCAAATCCAAAGTAAACGATACAAATTTATTTCAGCTCGATTACAAAAAACAATCTTTTAGTTTAATCGCTCTTGAGACCTCATTCCTGATGGAATCCATCGCCATGAGGGAGAGAGAAGAGGCAATGTGGAATTTAAGTGCTTTGCCTAAGGACACAATCATAACAGCTACAGCTGGGCTCGAACTCCGGGCCTGTTCCACCTGAAGCGAACACGCTACCACTGTGCAATCACGACATCCACGTCTCTAAATCCGAAAGAATATACAAGTCAATACAGCTTAAAATGCATGTACTTTTCCTTGACCGTGACACATTTTCAGGAAGACCTTGAGAAGAGATTGGAAGTTTATGACACAACCAGTAAACGATGGCTAATGATTGAAAGATCATGTGACCAGATCGTGCAACAGGCTAGTAAAATAATATGTCGCCCAGTTTTGATATACTTTCATGGGTGAAAGAACTTATTTTCCGGGCTCCTCACCCCCGTAGAACTAGTGGCAAATCCACTGACCCTTAGTGAACTGTCATCTGCCCGTAGTAAACTTTCATCTGCCCGCAGTAAGCTTTCATCTGCCCTTAGTAAACTTTCATCTGCTCTTAGTAAACTTTAATCTTCCATTAGTGAACTGTCATCTGCCCTTAGTAAACTTTCATTTTTTAGTGAACTGTCATCTGCCCGCAGTAAACTGTCATCTGTCATTAGTAAACGGTCATCTGCCCGCAGTAAACTGTCATTAGTAAACGGCCATCTGCCCGCAGTAAACTGTCATCTGTCATTAGTGAACTGTCATCTGCCCTTAGTGAACTGTCATCTGCCCTTAGTAAACTTTAATCTTCCATTAGTGAACTGTCATCTGCCCGTAGTAAACTTTCATCTGCCCTTAGTGAACTGTCATCTGCCCTTAGTAAACTTTCATCTGCCCTTAGTGAACTGTCATCTGCCCTTAGTAAACTTTCATCTGCCATTAGTAAACTGTCATATGCCCTTAGTAAACTGTCATATGCCATTAGTAAACTGTCATCTGCCCTTAGTAAACTTTCATCTGCCCTTAGTGAACTGTCATCTGCCCTTAGTAAACTTTCATCTGCCATTAGTAAACTGTCATATGCCCTTAGTAAACTGTCATCTGCCATTAGTGAACTGTCATCTGCCCTTAGTGAACTGTCATATGCCATTAGTGAACTGTAATCTGCCCTTAGTAAACTTTCATATGCCATTAGTGAACTTTCATCTGCCCGTAGTAAACTTACATCTTCCATTAGTGAACTGTCATCTGCCCTTAGTGAACTGTCATCTGCCATTAGTAAACTGTCATCTGCCCTTAGTAAACTTTCATCTTCCATTAGTGAACTGTCATCTGCCCTTAGTAAACTTTCATATGCCATTAGTAAACTTTCATCTGCCCTTAGTAAACTTTCATCTTCCATTAGTGAACTGTCATCTGCCCTTAGTAAACTTTCATATGCCATTAGTGAACTTTCATCTGCCCTTAGTAAACTTTCATATGCCATTAGTGAACTTTCATCTGCCCGTAGTAAACTTACATCTTCCATTAGTGAACTGTCATCTGCCCTTAGTAAACTTTCATCTGACCTTAGTGAACTGTCATCTGCCATTAGTAAACTGTCATATGCCCTTAGTGAACTGTCATCTGCCATTAGTAAACTGTCATATGCCATTAGTGAACTGTCATCTGCCCATAGTGAACTGTCATCTGCCCTTAGTAAACTTTCATATGCCATTAGTGAACTTTCATCTGCCCGTAGTAAACTTACATCTTCCATTAGTGAACTGTCATCTGCCCTTAGTAAACTTTCATCTGCCCTTAGTGAACTGTCATCTGCCCTTAGTAAACTGTCATCTGTCATTAGTAAACTGTCATCTGCCCTTAGTGAACTGTCATCTGCCCTTCGTGAACTGTCATCTGCCCTTAGTGAGCTTTCAACAGCCAATAGTAATCTTTCACCCACCCTTATGATAATTATTCTGCAAACCTACAAATACAATATACCGGTAACCATCATGATGGCATCAACCTGAGTAAAAGTAAAGTGTTTGTTTATTATAGTGTCGCCTATATTTAAAGGGCCAGCCATTTCTGACTTATGAGACACATCTTTTTATGAACATCAGTATTTCCCGAATCCTATGCTTGTATGCCAGGCTGGTAGGCAAACAGTAACCATTATTTAACTAGCTGGCTGCTCACCAACCGGCCATATCGTTCAAACCTTCGACCTCCCGCTCTGCAGGCTGACCTGAGAATATCATAATCCACTCGACATGCTAAATGTCTCGCATGTTTATGCAATATTATTATCCAATCGGAGCTAAATTAGACGTGTCTCTCTACTTTCTACTACAGAGTAAATTCACAAAGTCGCAGAATCTAGTGGAAGAGATCATGTTGCAGTACTGTTATCCCCGACTTGATGTCAACGTTAGTAAGGGTGTCAACCATCTCCTTAAAAGTCCATTCTGTATACACCCTAAAACAGGTAGGCTTAGTTTAGTTTAAACAATATTTTATTTCAATGAATATACATAATATAATGATCACAGTAAGAAAATACATGTAGGATTGAGGAGAACAGGTAGGCTTACTCAATATCTACTTCAGTAACAGTCACTAATCCAGACCTGGGGTCAATTACATAGCAATGTAATTAATTAAATTACCAATTACCAAGACAATGTTACAATTACATCAAATTTACAATGTAATTAATTAAATTGCAATTACTTTCCCAATGTAATTAATTAAATTACATGGCAATGTTATAATTATAAATACAATTACATCAAATTTACAATGTAATTAATTAAATTGCAATTACTTTCCCAATGTAATTAATTAAATTACATGGCAATGTTATAATTATAAATACAATTACATCAAATTTACAATGTAATTAATTAAATTGCAATTACTTTCCCAATGTAATTAATTAAATTACAAATTACATTTAAATATGTACATTTTGTATGTTGAACCAAATCTATTCATGTTATATTTAAGAGTTACAATTCTGTGTCCAAAATATAGCCTGCCAGACACAGGTACATTGTATTATGATAGAAACCATGGCAAGCCATCAATACATATTATACATGAGTGTAATTGAAAGGTAATTGTTAATTACAGGCATAGTTTGAAAGTAATTAATTAAATTACATGTAATTAAAAAATACTCAATTTCAAATTACATCCAATTACTTTCAGTTTTGTAATTACAGGTAATTACAATTACTTTGTTCAATTACCCAGGTCTGCAATAATCTATGGAGGAATTTGATTGGGCAGAGTTTATCGCTCACTTGAACATTTTAAAGAGCAAGTTTGGCCTCAAAGGTACTGCTAACCCCTGGCCTATAGCGCTTTGCAAGTTTCCGAGAATGATCAGTACGGTACCCAGTCTAGTTGTGCATCGTTGTGTTCAGCTTTGTTGGTTATTGATGTAGCTATCACTTTTTGTAGATTGAAAACAAAATGTATTATGCTTAACCCTTTCCTTCATAGAGATTTAGGTTAATATACTATTATATCTCCATACAAACGACAACCATTTAACCCTTTCCTTCATAGAGATTTAGGTTAATATACTATTATATCTCCATACAAACGACAACCATTTAACCCTTTCCTTCATAGAGATTTAGGTTAATATACTATTATATCTCCATACAAACGACAGCCATTTAACCCTTTCCTTCATAGAGATTTAGGTTAATATACTATTATATCTCCATACAAACGACAGCCATTTAACCCGTTCCTTCATAGAGATTTAGGTTAATATACTATTATATCTCCATACAAACGACAGCCATTTAACCCTTTCCTTCATAGAGATTTAGGTTAATATACTATTATATCTCCATACAAACGACAGCCATTTAACCCTTTCCTTCATAGAGATTTAGGTTAATATACTATTATATCTCCATACAAACGACAGCCATTTAACCCTTTCCTTCATAGAGATTTAGGTTAATATACTATTATATCTCCATACAAACGACAGCCATTTAACCCTTTCCTTCATAAAGATTTAGGTTAATATACTATTATATCTCCATACAAACGACAGCCATTTAACCCTTTCCTTCATAGAGATTTAGGTTAATATACTATTATATCTCCATACAAACGACAGCCATTTAACCCTTTCCTTCATAGAGATTTAGGTTAATATACTATTATATCGCCATACAAACGACAGCCATTTAGCTATCGTGCAGTGGATAAGTAGTCGCCATATCTATCCCAACTCCATATATATTACTGGGACTACATGAGATTCTGGCCTTTATTATGAACATTGGTTTGGCTACTACATTGTTAATGTCTGTCGTATTGGTAATGGCGTCAAGAGGTGCTTCTATGAGGGTACGGGTTAACTTGTGTCTGCAAGTTTTGAGTAATATTACTTGTGGCCCTTAAAAATTAATGTTCAAGTTTTGTGTAGCATTACCGGTTGCCCTTAAAAATTAATGTTCAAGTTTTATTTATAAACTTCATGCATACAACGATTGCGAAACAAGCTTTAGCAACTTATATTAATTGGCCTGAAAGCGATTGTGGACCTTCATATGGGAGGAAACCGGAATCCCAGAGAAAATGCCCCTGTCTGATGATTTGGCGACAACCATAACATCTCACATATCTGTGGATCGAACCTGAGTTTGCATTGGTTTTTGTGTAGCATTATCAATGGCCATTATTGTGACGGACCCGGAAGTATGTGATATGGTACAATGGCCGCCAGATCGGACAGGTGGGTTTTCTCCGGGTACTCCGGTTTCCTCCCACACGAATGACCACATTTACGCTTTCATCCGCGCCAACGAGCGTGATTAATATAAGTTGTTAGAACTTGCTTTCCAATCGTTGTAAAATAAATAAAGTTTAAACTTTTTAATGGCCATTAAAATGAATGTTCAAGCCGGGTGTAACAATTACTGATGTTATTACTGATTACTGATGGCCGCTTTACCTTCAACACTTACTGATGGCCGCTATACCTTCAACACTTACTGATGGCCGCTTTACCTTCAACAATTACTGATGGCCGCTTTACCTTCAACACTTACTGATGGCCGCTATACCTTCAACAATTACTGATGGCCGCTTTACCTTCAACAATTACTGATGGCCGCTATACCTTCAACAATTACTGATGGCCGCTTTACCTTCAACAATTACTGATGGCCGCTATACCTTCAACAATTACTGATGGCCGCTATACCGTCAACAATTACTGATGGCCGCTTTACCTTCAACAATTACTGATGGCCGCTATACCTTCAACAATTACTGATGGCCGCTATACCTTCAACACTTACTGATGGCCGCTATACCTTCAACACTTACTGATGGCCGCTATACCTTCAACACTTACTGATGGCCGCTATACCTTCAACACTTACTGATGGCCGCTATACCTTCAACACTTACTGATGGCCGCTTTACCTTCAACAATTACTGATGGCCGCTATACCTGCAACACTTACTGATGGCCGCTATACCTTCAACAATTACTGATGGCCGCTTTACCTTCAACACTTACTGATGGCCGCTTTACCTTCAACACTTACTGATGGCCGCTATACCTTCAACACTTACTGATGGCCGCTTTACCTTCAACACTTACTGATGGCCGCTTTACCGTCAACACTTACTGATGGCCGCTATACCTTCAACACTTACTGATGGCCGCTATACCTTCAACAATTACTGATGGCCGCTTTACCTTCAACACTTACTGCTGGCCGCTATACCTTCAACACTTACTGATGGCCGCTATACCTTCAACACTTACTGATGGCCGCTATACCTTCAACAATTACTGATGGCCGCTTTACCTTCAACACTTACTGATGGCCGCTATACCTTCAACACTTACTGATGGCCGCTATACCGTCAACACTTACTGATGGCCGCTATACCGTCAACAATTACTGATGGCCGCTATACCTTCAACACTTACTGATGGCCGCTATACCTTCAACAATTACTGATGGCCGCATTACCTTCAACACTTACTGATGGCCGCTATACCTTCAACACTTACTGATGGCCGCTATACCTTCAACACTTACTGATGGCCGCTATACCTTCAACACTTACATTTTGTTACAGGAAGGGTGTGTGTTCCAATAGATCCAGAGAATATTGACGAATTTGACCCATTCAGCGTACCCACCATTAGGTAAGATTAATGGTCCTTTCCGTATTTAATATTCAAGTATTTAGTTTTGTTAAAGCGTCTCACCACAACACTGTGTGTTGTTAAAGCTTTTCACCACAACACTGTGTTTTGTTAAAGCTTATTACCACAACACTGTTTTGTTAAAGCTTTTCACCACAACACTGTGTTTTGTTAAAGCTTTTCACCACAACACTGTGTTTTGTTAAAGCTTTTCACCACAACACTGTATTGTTAAAGCTTAATACCACAACACTGTGTTTTGTTAAAGCTTCCCACCACAACACTGTGTTTTGTTAAAGCTTTTCACCACAACACTGTGTTTTGTTAAAGCTTCCCACCACAACACTGTGTTTTGTTAAAGCTTCTCGCCACAACACTGTGTTTTGTTAAAGCTTCTCACCACAACACTGTGTTTTGTTAAAGCTTCCCACCACAACACTGTGTTTTGTTAAAGCTTTTCACCACAACACTGTGTTTTGTTAAAGCTTCCCACCACAACACTGTGTTTTGTTAAAGCTTCTCGCCACAACACTGTGTTTTGTTAAAGCTTCTCACCACAACACTGTGTTTTGTTAAAGCTTCCCACCACAACACTGTGTTTTGTTAAAGCTTTTCACCACAACACTGTGTTTTGTTAAAGCTTCCCACCACAACACTGTGTTTTGTTAAAGCTTCTCGCCACAACACTGTGTTTTGTTAAAGCTTCTCACCACAACACTGTGTTTTGTTAAAGCTTATTACCACAACACTGTGTTTTGTTAAAGCTTATTACCACAACACTGTGTTTTGTTAAAGCTTCTCACCACAACACTGTGTTTTTTCCCCCCATTGTACTTATTGTGGCATTGAGGCAGGTTTCGTTTATTCAAATTTATTTGAGCTCGATTGCGAAAACAAGTTCTTACAACATTAGTTTAATCCATCGCCATGAGGGAGAGAGAAGAGGCAATGTGGAATTTAAGTGCCTTGCCAAAGTGCACATTCGTAATGACTACAGCTTGGCGTCTCCGGGCCGCTCGCACCTTAAGCAAATGTGCTACCACTGCACTATCATGACTCACTGATGCACGACAGGCTAGCTTCTACAGTTTTCACATGGGCTTGAACCAGGCTCACGCATGCTCAGTGACGTACCACTAAGTGTTGGTGCGCATGCATATTGTAAGGAAGTTGCGTGTGGGTGACATTTTACGGAGTTTGTATTTTCCATTGTATGTATTGAGACACTGATCTACTTAGCTCTGAATGGAGTCTCCGTGGCCGGGTGGTGAAGGTCATTGACTTCAAATCACTTCCCCTTCACCACTGTAGGTGCGATTTATTTCATGTGAGACAGCTATCCCGTTGGCCTGTGGAAGGTCGGTGGTTCTACCTAGTGTAAGTTGTTATTTGAAGATGATGTATTTTTGGTTTGACATATTACAGTACCATTGTAGAAGAGTTAAATACGGCAGACGGAACAACTGAAGATGGGAAAAGAACAAAAGGTTGGTTAGTTCGACACATGTATGGCATTTCACTATGAGCTGGTGGCCTCCATGGCTGAGCGGTTACGGTCGTTGACTTCAAATCACTTTACCCTCACCGCTGCTGATTCGCTTCCCACTGGTGGTCTCAATGATTTCAAACTATGGGTGGTTTACAGTGATGCCAGTCCGAAAAAAATAATGGCTAGTGCTGGGATGTTATCTCATTTGCATAATTTATAATGGCTAGTACTGGTATGTAATCTCATTTGCATAATTTATAATGGATAGTACTGGTATGTAATCTCATTTGCATAATTTATAATGGATAGTACTGGTATGTAATCTCATTTGCATAATTTATAATGGATAGTACTGGTATGTAATCTCATTTGCATAATTTATAATGGATAGTACTGGTATGTAATCTCATTTGCATAATTTATAATTGATATTACTGGTATGTAATCTCATTTGCATAATTTATAATGGCTAGTACTGGTATTTAATCTCATTTGCATAATTTATAATGGCTAGTACTGGTATGTAATCTCATTTGCATAATTTATAATGGCTAGTGCTGGGATGTTATCTCATTTGCATAATTTATAATGGATAGTACTGGTATGTAATCTCATTTGCATAATTTATGTCAGCTAATTCTGGTGTGTAATCTCATTTGCATAATTTATGTAAGCTAATTCTGGTGCGTAATCTCATTTGCATAATTTATGTCAGCTAATACTGAGTTACGGTCATATATGGACATGTATGACATTTGTAGATATACACTGGGAGTAGCATGTAATGGTGTGTGTGCGTGCGTGTATTTCATCCTGAAGCTCCGTATTATTTATACGTAATCGGTGTGGATATTTGTTTTTCAGAGTACAGGCAGACGTCTTTACGGTCATGCATGGAAGTCTTTGACAGGTTCCTGTCTGGTTTGGAGAAGACCTGGAAGGGCAAGCTGATAGAACAAAGTGGTATGTATGTTAGTCATACGATGTAAAGAACTGACATTTCATACCTAATTCAGTGTTTGTAATTTGTCGGAATGTGTAGGATTTTATCTGAAAAAGTAGGATTTCTAACCATTTTCCCTTAATCAGTTGGATTTTAAAGAAAAATTTGGGCTTCAGACAAAAATGCCGGATGTTGATTAATATGTAAACATTGGCAGCACGTGGATCATCGATCGTAAAATCTAGGCCAGAAACAAGTACTTTTAATGAGCACCCTCCGGTAGTACATAGCCTCAAAGCGTATTCTCGACCTTACATGTTGTTTCTTGATACCCAATATTTTTTCAAAGTTCTCTTTTACGGTAAATGGTGCGGAATTATTCCTCATGTTCGTTTATTACATCGCAGCAAACAAAAACTATATTGCACAGAATTTAACCATTTGTTTTTTAAATTTTTTTCAGACATGAAGATGGAATTTTAGCTGCACTGTAGCCGATATATTTATTGTAATGTTAACCCGTAACCTGCCAATCACAACTAATGGTGCGTTTGCACAGAACGTATCACCTGATCAGGCTCTATTATGCTGATAGTGGCGCTAAAACATTTGTCTGAATAGCAAACAACATAGATCCTGATCTGAATCTATGTTGTTTGCACATTCCATCCAATTTATTCTGCAGGTCAAGGGTTAAAAGTAATGAGTTTATTATCGCAGGGCTAAAATACTTTGTTAAAATTAAATGACCGTATAAAACAGTGATTTCTAAGCTGTCCTGTAAATTGCCTCATTATGTTGTGTCTTATTCAAGTGTGGAAATAAATATATGTTTGTATAGATACCATTTGTTGTTCATGAAGTATATCATTTTGTGATTTTGTTTGTCAATTAAGATCATTTATATGAAAAAGTTGGCAGTTTCTTACGGAGGTTGGTGCACCCAAGTACTGGTTAACCGCGGGAGCCTGCCCAGGAAAGGTGTTGTTAGGTAAACTGCCCGCCGGCGATATAGCCCGAAATGGTGCTGATGAAGGCGTAAAACCCGAAATATAACGTATAAGATGCATAAGGAAAGTTAATTTTGCATGAACCAAGTGAAGTGTTCAGCACGGTTAGGGATAGAGGCAGTAATCCCACAAAACAGGTAGCAGTAAACTAAAGCTGAACAGTAGAATACTCTTCAATTGAAGATCAAATTTAGCCCTAATGCCCAGATTACTGCCAATTGTATATTTCGTTACTGCCTCTATCATTAACGGTTCAGCACATCTGATCAGTAGCTGGGTGCAATATTCAGGTATCTGATCAGTAGCTGGGTGCAATATTCAGGTATCTGATCAGTAGCTGGGTGCAATATTCAGGTATCTGATCAGTAGCTGGGTGCAATATTCAGGTATCTGATCAGTAGCTGGGTGCAATATTCAGGTATCTGATCATTAGCTGGGTGCAATATTCAGGTATCTGTCATTAGCTGGGTGCAATATTCAGGTAGGTACTTCATTACTATAGTAAGAAAAATTAAATTTCTGCACATGCATCAATAGCTTGTTTGGGTTTGCAGTCTCACCAACAAGCTTGGGTCACATGGCGACTCTCCAGCTATTATTGGTGTAGGAAGACCTGTGTATTTTAGACACTGACAGGTACCCGGTTTATTTAACTGGAAGATTAGTAAAATAATATTAAAGTTAAAACACTGGAATAATTATACGCAATTATATTGATGCCGTTCCGTTCTACATAAAGTAAAGAATATATAAACGAATATGTAGCGTAATTTGCCATTTCATGGAACAAGGGGAGACAACCATACCGATTGTATTCTAATTATAAACACGTTCCATTTCATGGAACAAGGGGAGACAACCATACTGGTTGTATTCTATTTATAAACACGTTCCATTTCATGGAACAAGGGGAGACAACCATACCGATTGTATTCTATTTATAAACACGTTCCATTTCATGGAACAAGGGGAGACAACCATATCGATTGTATTCTAATTATAAACACGTTCCATGGAACAAGGGGAGACAACCATACCGGTTGTATTCTATTTATAAACACGTTCCATTTCATGGAACAAGGGGAGACAACCATACCGATTGTATGGAGCAAGGGGAGACAACCATACTGATTGTATTCTATTTATAAACACGTTCCATTTCATGGAACAAGGGGAGACAACCATACCGATTGTATTCTAATTATAAACACGTTCCATTCATGGAACAAGGGGAGACAACCATACCGGTTGTATTCTATTTATAAACACGTTCCATTTCATGGAACAAGGGGAGACGGTTGTTTTTAAGTTCCATTTTTACCGATTGTATTCTAATTATAAACGTTCCATTTCATGGAACAAGGGAGACCGGTGTATTCTATTATTTCCATTTCATGGAACAAGGGGAGACAACCATACCGATTGTATTCTATTTATAAACACGTTCCATTTCATGGAACAAGGGGAGATAACCATACCGATTCTATTTATAAACACGTTCACAATCGAACATACTATGTTAAAGGAAATCATTCTATTATATTTATGAAACTCGTAATGTTTCATCATACTTTCATGACCATATAGAAAAATATGGTCACCATGGAAACTGAGTTATGGCAATGACAATTTTGCACAATTCACATTTATACAATTCCCCCTTAGTGCAGTGGTTAGCGCGCTCGCTTCTCACCAAGGCAACCCGGGTTTGAAGTATGTGAGATGATTGCCAGATCGGACAGGTGGGTGGTCGCCAGATCGGACAGGTGGGTTTTCTCCGGTTTCCTCCCACATATACACTCATCAGCGCCAACGAGAGTGATTAATATAAGTTGTTAAAACTTACTTCACAATCGTTGTAAAATAAATAAAGTTTAAACTAAAATACAAACGTCCTCCTTAAATCATGATAAACTCCTATTGTGATTTCATACATTAAATCTGGGCTATAGTTATATCGTTTTAATTTATACATATATTAGGAAAAAATGGTTAAAAAAGAATATTTATTTTAGATACCGGTAATAATAAAAAATAAAGCTATAAAGATCAGAATGTAGTAATACCTATTCACATGATACATTTATAAGTGATATGAGCCAAAGAATTGGAGGGGGGTCACTGCATTACTGGTATCCGTTATATGTACAAACTACAATGTATATAAAATAAAAAAATCAGTCGGCCTCCGTGGTCGAGTGGTTAAGGTCGCTGACTTGTATACCACTGTAACCTATCATCTCTGATGGTCACGGGTTCGAGCCCCGCTCAGACCGTGTCTCATTTATATGAAAAGTTGGCAGTTTCTTACGGAGGTTGGTGCACCAAGTACTGGTTAACTGCTGGAGCCTGCCCAGGAAAGGTGTTGTTAGGTAAACTGACCGTCGCTCAAATGGGATACCGGTAGCAACATTAATTAAACTTAAAGGCCTGCAGTTTGACCCCGTCCAATTGTAAAGATTTATACTACCTGTTCCATGTGATTAGTGGCTTGTATCAACAATGTAGCAGTACATTCAGTATAATTTGGCGTATGTAAGTATTTTCTAACGGTTAATATGCACGATCACTCTGTGAGCTGAGAATTAGTCAAAATGAGGCCCTGACAATTTAAGTAAACGTATATTATTGATTGTAAAGAAAATTGATAGTTATGAGTATTCAAACTACATAATCCAGATCAGCCCAGGGACATAGATTACATGTTATGTAGGTGCCTCATCAGCTTTTTTCAGAGTATTACACATATTCTGCCGATTTCTACAAGATGCCATTGAGTAAAATAACAATGTATGTAACTGATGAGCAGAGAAAAGAATTGCTGACTTTCTTGCAAAATAAGAACTGGGACGTAGAGATGGAAATAGAAGAAACAGCCACCGCCATGCCCGTTGCAGAGGCTGCCTCAGCATGCTGAAGGTGTTGCTGAGTGTCCACTGTGCTTGTGTTCCCCTTGCATAATAAATGAACAGAACAAACAACTTTGGTGGCCTGCTAATAATCGTCCACCGCATAATCTAAATTCACATGAGAGAAAGCTTCTATACAGGAGGTTTTGGGCAATGCTATATAATTGTGGCGCATGGAAAGATGTCAGATATATAGAGAGAAAAGTAGCGGCTAGAAGAGGAGACTGTACTTGGCATAAGAGGGAACTGATGCCTGAATGTGTGGTACAGCAATGCAGGAACTGGCTGCCTAACCCGCGCAACCAGCCTTATTTGGGCCATAAGTGGAGTTGAATTGTTTATACCAGTTGTAAGTACTATAAAAATACAGAACTTCAATTTCAGCAATTTATAACCTCTGATATGTACGTGGGTCATAATAGATATAAGTGGTGCTCATGTATTAGATGTATACCATGCAGGGCCTCGCATGTGGGAAATACGATGTGCGTCGACCGTCAGATTTGTACCGCTATTCCTCGTGTGTTTAGTGCGTCGACCGTCAGATTTGTACCGCTATTCCTCGTGTGTTTAAGGTCAAATATAGGTCAACCTGCAGGCCTTTAAATGAATTTTTTTTATCAATAAATCACCAATTTAAAACAACATACTATTAAAAACACTTAACGTATACAGATCAGAAAGCTAATGTATGTGCACATATAATATATAACATATATATGTGTTATGAGAAAATATAGCGAAATATTCATGTAGAATCAACACTTTAAAATTTTCATTTACGAAATTTAGACTTGTAATGCACCAAAAATAATTTACAGACTGTCCAGTGGTTAACACGCTGGACTGCAAAACCAGGGATCACAGGTTCGATCCCTGTATGGCCCTAATAAAATTAACAGTCTTTCAGGTGGGACTTTAAGCCGAGGTCTCGTATCGGTGCTGTACACCGTGCACGTAAAAGAACCAGAGGAGACTGGAATGGGTCTATGTCTGTATCGTTGCACTATCCTCCAAAATGTAAAAGGACTAATCTCTTCAGGAGGTGGCGCTCCTATGGGCAACCGGTAGCGACGATAAATAAACGTAAAACACACAAAATAGGTTTGTATACCGTACCCCTCAGGGATCATTCTAGAGGGCGATATTGTCGCCCTAGGGACCCTGACTTCTCCCTAATAATAAAAAATTTAAAACAATTATATTTTGGTTTTTACGATTTTCAAACAAAATTTTGTCTAGTAAGATACACTGGCCCATTATAAAATACTCCAATTCAAATGTTGTATTTAATGTATAAATTAAATACTGTGCATTTTAACCCTATTTTGCAGAAGTATATTAAAGAACACCATTTAAGGAAGCGATCACGCGCTTTCTCACTTCTCCCAAAAATTCTGACCTAGAATGAACCCTGCCTGCCCCTATGTACTAGTATACTGTAAATGCCTACATTTTGGGATGACAATTTCAGTATATACAATATATATCTATCACAACTGCAAAGTTCTGACTAAGTATCAACATTTTAGCATATTAGTAATTTTTAATCAAATACTCGAGTACATTGAAATGTATTGCAATCAACTTGATGTTGTGAATGAGGCTAGGTAGGTGGTTCTACCCGGGTACCTATATACAGTATATAATAAAGTGAATCTAGCATCTCCCAAAGAGTTGCATATAAGGAAATCCCACCCAAGGACAGAAGATGCGTGCAAAGAATGAGGTTCTGTCATCGATTATAGTCGGAACAAACTGATTTTAAAAAAATTGCCGCTCGCCTACGAGATCGGAAGCCGCTTTGAGGCCATATGTACGGTATGTCATTTTAGCAATACAAATGCGAGACTATGTGTAAACCACAAAATGCCGGTGCTCACGCAAAATTCATATAACGGACAAATTTTATGTGCATAAACAAGCCTGATTTCATTTAACATAGGAAATACTGTAGGAAAGAAATCCAATGAAAACTAAGAGTTGCAAATCACAGGAGATCTATCGTAACATCATTGAAAGTTAGTGTTTCAGAGAGCACAAAAATGACCCAAGTGGCTATGGTTGTTTACTTATTATTCCGGTATTTGCCCCTCACTGCTGTAGGTTCGAATCCCGGCTGTCCGATTAGCAGTGGTTAGATTGCTCACAACTCACCAGTGCAACCCCGGTTCGATCCTCGGACCAGAAAATATGCGAGATGGTTGATAAATCAGACAGGTGGGTTTTCTCTGGATTCCAATTTCCTCCTACACGAATAACCACATAACTATACGCTTTCAGCCAGGCCAACGAGAGTTGTTAATTAAGTTGTTAAAATTTGTTTCTCAATGGTTGTAAAATAAATTAAGTTTATGCCTTGTACCTGGAATAATACAGTACAGTGAAACCTGTGTTAGTGGTCACTTCTATTGAACATTCAACATGTATTAAGCAGCCAGATTCCCAATATGTTACTTTGTTATACATTTGACCTCTATTAAGCAGCCACTTCCCTGGCTGGCTGCTTAAGACAGGTTTGACAGAATGAGAATGCAATAATTGTACACTCGTGAATTGAATTAGTTATTGAACAAAATACACTATAAAGTATAGTGTCGCCCCAATTGAAAGGGCCAGCCATTACTGTAGGCCAGGCACCAGGCTGGTAGGCAATCTGTAACCATTATTTAACTAGCTAGCGGCTCACCAACTGGACATATCGTCTTGTGTCGGTGCTTTACACCGTGCACGTAAAAGAACCAGAGGAGATTTCTGGAATGGGTCTCTGTCTGTATCATGCACTATCCTCCAAAATCTAAAATAACTAATCTCTTCAGGAGGCGTCGCTCATATGGGTAACCGGTAGCGACGATAAATAAACGTAAAAACACACACCCAACTGGACATATCAGAAAGAACCCCTGACGAGGTTCGAACCTTCGACCTCCCGCTCCGTAGGCTGACCTGAGAATATCATAATCCACTCGACGTGCTAAATGTCACGCAAATACAATATTATTATCCAATCGGAGCTAAATTAGACGTGTCGCTCTACTTTCCACTCCGTAGGTGGATGCCGTAACCACTAGGCCATGGAGACGCTATATAATCCAAGTTCAGGTCAAAGATGATTCTGCTACATTCACTGCTAATTGGATATATGTCTCCGTACAATCTATGTCTTGTCTCCGTACAATCTATGTCTCCGTACAATCTATGTCTCGTCTCCGTACAATCTATGATAAAGAATATTAAAGAAATGTTCCTTTGAAGCCATTTAACCCTTTCAACACCACAGACCTATAAATAGGCTTACAAAAAGTGTAGATCCGGATGAACCGGCTCGTCACGACTATTTTTAGACAAAATTACCCATTTTGATAAATGAACTGGTCCAAATGTAAGTTTCTTATTAATTTATTGGTTTGAAAATATCATGCACCAGTGCATGTCAGTTACTTGGTGTTGAATCGTTTAAAGGTGAATTATTATTGTATGGTAGTGCCGTACACTATGACTGTACAATCTATATCTCCGTACAATCTATGTCTCCGTGCAATCTATGTCTCCATACAATCTATGTCCCCGTACAATCTATGTCTCCGTACATTATATGTCTCTGTACATTATATGTCTCCGTACATTATATGTCTCCATACAATCTATGTCTCTGTACATTATATGTCTCCATACAATCTATGTCTCTGTACAATATGTCTCCGTACATTCTATGTCTCCATACAATCTATGTCTCCGTACATTATATGTCTCCGTACAATCTATGTCTCCGTAAATCTATGTTCCCGTACAATCTATGTCCCCATACAATCTATGTTCCTGTAAATTCTATGTCTCCATACAATCTATGTCCCCATACAATCTATGTCCCCGTACAATCTATGTCCATGTACAATCTATGTCCCCGTACAATCTATGTCCCTGTACAATCTATGTCCCCATACAATCTATGTCCCCATACAATCTATGTCTCCGTACATTCTATGTCCCCATACAATCTATGTCTCCATACAATCTATGTCCCCATACAATCTATGTCCCCGTACAATCTATGTCCCCATACAATCTATGTCCCCATACAATCTATGTCTCCGTACATTCTATGTCCCCATACAATCTATGTCTCCGTACAATCTATGTCCCCGTACAATCTATGTCTCCATACAATCTATGTCCCCGTACAATCTATGTCTCCGTACAATCTATGTCCCCGTATAATCTATGTCCCCGTACAATCTATGTCTCCGTACAATCTATGTCCCCGTACAATCTATGTCTCCGTACAATCTATGTCCCCGTATAATCTATGTCCCCATACAATCTATGTCTCCATACAATCTATGTTCCCATACAATCTATGTCTCCATACAATCTATGTCTCCATACAATATATGTCCCCATACAATCTATGTCTCCGTACAATCTATGTCCCCATACAATCTATGTCCCCATACAATCTATGTCTCCATACAATATATGTCCCCATACAATCTATGTCCCCATACAATCTATGTCTCTGTACAATCTATGTCCCCATACAATCTATGTCCCCATACAACCTATGTCTCTGTACAATATATGTCCCCATACAATCTATGTCTACACACAATCTATGTCTCCGTACATTATATGTCCCCATACAATCTATGTCTCTGTACAATATATGTCCCCATAAAATCTATGTCTCCATACAATCTATGTCTCCGTACATTATATGTCCCCATACAATCTATGTCTCCATACATTATATGTCCCCATACAATCTATGTCTCCGTACATTATATGTCCCCATACAATCTATGTCCCCATACAATCTATGTCTCCGTACAATCTATGTCCCCATATAATCTATGTCCCCATACAACCTATGTCTCTGTACAATCTATGTCTCCATACAATCTATGTCTCCGTACATTATATGTCCCCATACAATCTATGTCCCCATACAATCTATGTCTCTGTACAATATATGTCCCCATACAATCTATGTCTCCATACAATCTATGTCTCCGTACATTATATGTCCCCATACAATCTATGTCTCCGTACATTATATGTCCCCATACAATCTATGTCCCCATACAATCTATGTCTCCATACATTATATGTCCCCATACAATCTATGTCTCCATACAATCTATGTCTCTGTACAATCTATGTCTCCATACAATCTATGTCTCTGTACAATCTATGTCTCCATACAATCTATGTCCCCATACAATCTATGTCTCTGTACAATCTATGTCTCTGTACAATATATGTCTCCATACAATCTATGTCCCCATACAATCTATGTCCCCATACAATCTATGTCTCTGTACAATATATGTCCTCATACAATCTATGTCCACATACAATCTATGTCCCCATACAATCTATGTCTCTGTACAATATATGTCCCCATACAATCTATGTCCCCATACAAGCTATGTCTCCGTACAATCTATGTCTCCGTACAATCTATGTCTCCATGCAATCTATGTCTCTGTACAATCTATGTCTCCATACAATCTATGTCCCCATACAATCTATGTCTCCATACAATCTATGTCTCTGTACAATCTATGTCCCCATACAATATATGTCTCCATACAATCTATGTCTCCATACAATCTATGTCTCTGTACAATATATGTCTCCATACAATCTATGTCCCCATACAACCTATGTCTCTGTACAATATATGTCCTCATACAATCTATGTCCTCATACAATCTATGTTCCCATACAATATATGTCCCCATACAATCTATGTCCCCATACAATCTATGTCTCTGTACAATATATGTCCCCATACAATCTATGTCTCCATACAATCTATGTCTCCATACAATCTATGTCCCCATACAATATATGTCCCCATACAATCTATGTCCCCATACAACCTATGTCTCCATACAATCTATGTCCCCATACAATATATGTCTCCATACAATCTATGTCCCCATACAATCTATGTCCCCATACAATATATGTCCCCATACAACCTATGTCTCCATACAATCTATGTCCCCATACAATCTATGTCTCCATACAATATATGTCCCCATACAATCTATGTCCCCATACAATCTATGTCTCTGTACAATATATGTCCCCATACAATCTATGTCCCCATACAATCTATGTCTCCATACAATCTATGTCTCTGTACAATATATGTCCCCATACAATCTATGTCTCCATACAATCTATGTCTCTGTACAATCTATGTCTCCATACAATCTATGTCCCCATACAATCTATGTCTCCATACAATCTATGTCCCCATACAATCTATGTCTCCATACAATCTATGTCTCCATACAATCTATGTATCTGTACAATATATGTCTCCATACAATCTATGTCCCCATACAACCTATGTCTCTGTACAATATATGTCCTCATACAATCTATGTCCCCATACAATCTATGTCTCTGTACAATATATGTCCCCATACAATCTATGTCTCCATACAATCTATGTCTCCATACAATATATGTCCCCATACAATCTATGTCTCTGTACAATCTATGTCTCCATACAATCTATGTCTCCATACAATCTATGTCCCCATACAATCTATGTCTCCATACAATCTATGTCCCCATACAATCTATGTCCCCATACAATATATGTCCCCATACAATCTATGTCCCCATACAACCTATGTCTCCATACAATCTATGTCCCCATACAATCTATGTCTCCATACAATCTATGTCCCCATACAATCTATGTCCCCATACAATCTATGTCTCTGTACAATATATGTCCCCATACAACCTATGTCCCCATACAATCTATGTCCCCATACAATCTATGTCCCCATACAATCTATGTCCCCATACAATCTATGTCTCCATACAATCTATGTCCCCATACAATCTATGTCTCTGTACAATATATGTCCCCATACAATCTATGTCTCCATACAATCTATGTCTCTGTACAATCTATATCTCCATACAATCTATGTCCCCATACAATCTATGTCTCTGTACAATCTATGTCTCCATACAATCTATGTCTCCATACAATATATGTCCCCATACAATCTATGTCTCCATACAATCTATGTCCCCATACAATCTATGTCCCCATACAATCTATGTCCCCATACAACCTATGTCTCCATACAATCTATGTCCCCATACAATCTATGTCTCCATACAATCTATGTCCCCATACAATCTATGTCCCCATACAATCTATGTCTCTGTACAATATATGTCCCCATACAACCTATGTCCCCATACAATCTATGTCCCCATACAATCTATGTCCCCATACAATCTATGTCTCCATACAATCTATGTCCCCATACAATCTATGTCTCTGTACAATATATGTCCCCATACAATCTATGTCTCCATACAATCTATGTCTCTGTACAATCTATGTCTCCATACAATATATGTCCCCATACAATCTATGTCTCCATACAATCTATGTCTCTGTACAATCTATGTCCCCATACAATCTATGTCTCCATAAAATCTATGTCTCCATACAATCTATGTCTCTGTACAATATATGTCTCCATACAATCTATGTCCCCATACAACCTATGTCTCTGTACAATATATGTCCTCATACAATCTATGTCCTCATACAATCTATGTCCCCATACAATCTATGTCCCCATACAATCTATGTCCCCATACAATCTATGTCCCCATACAATCTATGTCTCTGTACAATATGTGTCCCCATACAATCTATGTCTCCATACAATCTATGTCTCTGTACAATCTATGTCTCCATACAATCTATGTCTCTGTACAATATATGTCCCCATACAATCTATGTCCCCATACAATCTATGTCCCCATACAATCTATGTCTCTGTACAATATATGTCTCCATACAATCTATGTCCCCATACAATCTATGTCCCCATACAATATATGTCCCCATACAATCTATGTCCCCATACAATCTATGTCTCTGTACAATATATGTCCCCATACAATTTATGTCTCCATACAATCTATGTCTCTGTACAATATATGTCTCCATACAATCTATGTCCCCATACAATCTATGTCCCCATACAATCTATGTCCCCATACAATCTATGTCCCCATACAATCTATGTCTCTGTACAATATATGTCCCCATACAACCTATGTCCCCATACAATCTATGTCCCCATACAATCTATGTCTCCATACAATCTATGTCCCCATACAATCTATGTCCCCATACAATCTATGTCTCTGTACAATATATGTCTCCATACAATCTATGTCTCCATACAATCTATGTCTCTGTACAATATATGTCTCCATACAATCTATGTCGCCATACAATATGTCTCCGTACAATCTTTGTCCCTATACAACCTATGTTGCCATGCAATCATTTGAGAGCATTTTAATCGTTAATATATTGGGTTAATTAGTCTATTCTCTCGAGTACATTACATTTTGGACGGTACAGAGAATGGACAAGGAATAGTTGGAGTCATCAGCAAGCATTTTGATCAAGCAGAATTTATTTACTTTTGTTTCGGACATATTTCTGTCATATTTTCCATATTCCATTCATAATTTGCACTCCCACTGTCAGACTAGAGTTTGGTGAATCCCTACTCGCCAAATTGACTATTTACTCAGCATGGCAAAGGGATTTTTCACGCCTGGCGATACATGGGACCTTGGTTTAAAGTCCTATCAGAGAGACTGTTAACATCATTGTGGTGGGACTTGGGATCAAATGGGTGATCCTTGGTTTTGTAGTCCACTGTGTTATAACCACTGACCAGTTTGGGGTTTGGATTTCAATCCTCCATCGGTTTATCTACCTGTTTTGTAGTCCAGTGTGTTATAACCACTGACCAGTTTGGGGATCGGACTTCAATCCTCCATCGGTTTATCTACCTGTTTTGTAGTCCAGTGTGTTATAACCACTGACCAGTTTGGGGATCGGACTTCAATCCTCCATCGGTTTATCTACCTGTTTTGCCTTGGCTGAACGAGCAAACTGAATAACTATTGGCTTATTGTTTAGAATATACCGGTTACATTCCTTTACAATCTCTTTGGCCTCGTCTTCATTTGGAAGAGTAATAAAGGCCTGTCCCTTCATCCTGCCCTCCTTCATAACTCGTACATCAAACGCATCACTTGCTAATTCTTGTGACCAATCTACAAAGGATCCGAACAGATTCACCAAGTCCTGCTCTGAAGTTTGCTTTGTGAGATTTTTAATGTATAATCTGCTTGTAGGGTCACCAGGAGAGTAGTTCTTGAACACTGAGAAATCCTTCATTTGTCCCTGTTTCAATCTACCTTCAACAATTTGTTTCTTCCTTAGAAATATGCTTCTGTCAATCTTATAATTAACATCAGGTTTTTGGACTTCAGTTTCATCCTTCGGTTTGGTTTGTGGTTCGACTTTTCCAAATCCGTCCTGTACGTTTGGTACAACATCTTGTTCAACTCGCAACTGCTTCACACCCTCTATCTCGTGACTTATTTTCTGTAACTGGTTAATTATGTCAGTCTCTGACAAATTAAACTGAATCTGCGATGGTTTGAAACTCGTGGCGGCTTCAAACACTTCTCTTGGATTTTGAACGATTGCTGGTTTTATGATCATGGACATATCGGGCTGTATTAGCTTCATCCGTTTTCTCGGTCTCTTGACTCTCTTCCTTGCCCCTGATACTTTATCTGAACTTACATTTTTCTCTTTTTTGTTTTCTGAATCAGTCTCAATTTCAGATTCTTCTGTACTAGAATATTCCATCTCGACCTCGTCAATGTCACCATGTTCTGCTGTGTAATTCATATTCTTCTTCACTACTTTATCATGTGCGACGTATCTTGGTTGGTCCAAGGCTAGCGGTGGAGATGGTGTTACTGGTCCAAAGGGACATGGTAGATTCATTTTATTCATTAAATGTAGCACTTGGGTGTAGAATCGTGGGTGTGAAGCCAAGGCGTTGGCGATATTTGTTAGCGTAGACACAGTAGGCGGTGGATACATATATTTCAGAGTTGGTTTCTTCGGATATTGAATACCATGTTTACTGAACACATTGTCAACTTTCTCTGGTGCTGGTTTTTCAGGTTGTACATCTGTGGGCTTGCTAATATCATCAGAATCATTTTCCTTCTCTTTGAACTTTGAACTGTCAGATGGAAAATATTTTTCGTGTTGGGTATTTGCGAACTCGACAACTAGTTTACATCCCAATACCTCAAGCTGATGAAGTCTCTTCAGACAATTTGCGGCTGAATCAGGGTTCGGAAATTTTGCGAAAGCAGAATGTTTCATTGGTCCACCGGTGCCCATGGGTCGAACTGCCTGAGCACCAAAGTGACATATTAGATCTATTTTCTCTTGATCCGTAAGTTCACGTGGAAGGTGACGAATCAGTAAGGTTGGTGACAGACCTTCCATGCTTCCGCTCAGATTTTCCTGGAAAATAATAATATACTAGTCATGTGCACTGGGAAATAAGGTAGGTCATATACATTATACCAACATGGTAGGTTATGGACCTTCCATGTCTAAACCTGGAAAATAACTTGGTGTGGCGTCCGTGGTCCAGTGGTAGACCGTCGGATTTGGAATCGAACGGTCCCGGGTTCGATACTGTCAGGCCACGTATGTAGTGTCATTGAGCAAGGCACCTCACACACATTGCTTAGTACTGGTTAATCGCTTAGGTCGGCTAAGCCTGCCCAGGAAAACATGTCTAAGTCCCCGCGAGGGGTTTGACATTAAAGGAACATACATACAATAACATTATACACTGTTCATGTAATGAACCTGCCATTTCCCGATCTGGAAAACACTAATATTTAGAGGTTATTACGCGACTAGTTTCATATCAGCATATATATAGTATATGGACCCAAGGTAACTTGATATCAGCCTGTATATAGTATGTCTATGCCTAGGCTGATATGAAACTAACCACGTAATAACGTCTATTTCTTTGATATGAATTTGAACATTTATAATCAAAATCATGCTATCATGTAAAACCACAGTTACTGAATTATTATTATTAAAATCACTATCTTACTTTAGAATTTGTTTTGGGGATCCAGCCACTCGGAAAAGATGCTTAACCCATTCAACACCAAGTAATTGACATGGACTGGTGGATGATATGTTTAGACCAATAAATTAATAAGAAAATTACATTTAGACCAGTTCATTTATTAAAATGATTATAAGGAAATAGATATTGATAATCACCGATATAGCACTGTGCCTTTTGCTTATCAACAGTATGGAGATAAAATGAGTATTTGGCTGCTGGTTTTGGAATAAAGCCAAGGGGTTAGACCCCAAAAACAAATTGTTTATGAAATTATCGCCTCACCCACCAACCTTGGACAAAAAGTATCATGTCACTGATCAGACCATTTCCTTTACTACCTTTGAATTGTACAGGGCCCACTCTGGAGCATTGTCATACAGAGTGTGGCGTCCATGGGCCAGTGTATGATTTGGAATGTGACGGTCCCGGGTTCGATACTCGGTCAGAACACGTATGTAGTGTCCTTGAGCAAGGCTTAGTACTGGTAGGCTAATCCTGCCCATGAATACATGTATAGGTCCTCGCAATGGGCTTGACATAAACAGTGATAAATGAAACACACAAACTGAAAGTAAATCTATAACTCTGTTGAGTGTTGTGGTGGAGACCCACATTTCCTGGGTAGAAACAAACACTCACTTCTCCAATGTCCAAACAATAAGTTTAATATTACAAACAACAAATGTACCTATTACAGTCGGCTATTCGTTGATAGTTATAAAAACCATAACCAACTAAACGAGGTTGTTTAATGCTTGCAAATGGGGGAGTTATGTATAAGGGAGGTAATCGTAACATCTGTATTTCTTCTTAAATTTAATCGAATTTATAATGGTCATATTATTCTTTTCAACTTCACTGTGTTGTGTAGTATTGATAATGTGTTTGTTTAATGATTGTATGTGATATATATCATAACGAAAACGACCACGATATGACATAGGATGCTATAAGTTGTCATATTTTGTAGATGAATAATGTTCGATTATGATTTTGTGTTTTATTTTCTATTCAAACACTACTTCCGGCGAAACATGTCAATAGGTTTGTGCAATACTACAAAACAGCTTAATGCTTTGTTTAAGACGTCTTAGACCATTTTATGCGACAGGCTGTGCTACTTTCTCAAGAAATATGTCTAAAGTCAGTGTGCGATGTGTTGATAGTGAAGAAAACTTACATCTGACGGTAGAGTATGCCCATCCCGGTGGTGGGGGTAGAGTTTATAATGCGTGCAGACCGAAAACGGAGAACATTGGTAATTCCTTGGCACGTATCGGTCAGAATATAAATAAACACTTGAACAAAAAGAAAAGAAAGAAAGACAATGCCGTTCAAGAAGAAGTGGTTTTAGCTATATTTCAGAGTGACGGGGTGACCAGAATCGCCGAGACGACTTGTGCAGAAGATGCTTTATGTCATGGCTATGTAATTAATATTCAAGACGCCATGTACACAGTAGATGTTAATCCACCCTATTGCTTGGCAATTGTAATTCCAAAATCAATTATGGTCGGATTTCCGCTGTTTCCAAAACTTGACGTGGAATTCTGTAGTTTGGATGATTCTCAATATATCTGGGAAAAGATTAAGTATAAAGAGACGGATGATGGTGGTGCACAAGTTGGCAAGCCAAAAAAACCTGATCCAGCTAAGATTATAGACAGAAAGGAAATTTCGCGATCGTTATCATATACACCAACTAATGACGACATTGGATATCGGCTCGCTGTGACATGTACGCCAAGACTGGGTGACAGGGAAGGGAAACCAGCTACAGCCGAGTCCAAATTTGATGTCACAGTAGGGCCTGGGTTATGTCCCTTTGAGACGAGACATCTGTACACTCAAAAGGAAACGGGACCCGGAGAGTAAGCTTTTATTACAAACATGACCTATGATGGCTATTAACCATTTCAACACCACAGACCTCTAAATGGGCTTACAAAAAGTGTAGATCCAGATGAGCCGGCTCGTGACGAGCCGTCTCATCAGGATCTGCACTTTTTGCCAGTGATATGACTATTTTTAGACATAATTACCCATTTTGATAAATGAACTTGTCCAAATGTGATTATCTGATTCATTTATTGGTTTATGAATATCATGGACCAGTCCATGTGAGTTACTTGGTGTTGAATGGGTTAAGTATTAATTAACCGGTGTTCGCACCAACTGCAGTCGTTACTATTGTGCCCTTAGTCAATGCATTTAAATTCCACATTACATCTTCTCTCTCCCTCGTGGCGATGGATTCCATCAGGAATGAGGTCTCAAGAGTTATTAATATTAAGTTGTGGGAACTTGTTTCGCAATCATGTTAAAATAAATTGTTATTAACTAAATTAATTACTCCACAACAGAAGAGGCCAATTACTCATTCTATCTCCATACAGCTGATAAACAATGACAAATAGGCACCCTATGCTACATATTCTCAATAACTAATATCTATGTTGGGAATAGATAATGGGGTGGAACGGCGGCTATGCATGTATGTGGCCATAATGTGGGAAGCAGGGTTCCCTCTGTCTGCACCACTTCTGTCGCTAATTGAAAAATACTGGAGTCAATTTTAAAAACTTGTAACCAACTAAGAGCCATATAGTTCACAAATAAATATACGAAGCCACATATTTGACAAAAGATGTGCCGAAAAAGAAAAAAAATTAAAAAATGTATTTTTAAAAATAAGTTGCGCCAAATAATTTAACCAATTCGCAAAATTTAGTGCCAATATTTGTTTTTTTGTCGCAATTGGCGACCGACAGCGGGAATCCCTGGGGAAGGGATAAAGATACATGTAAAGTCAAACCTGTCTTAAGCAGTCAGCCAAGGGAATCACAGAAAGTGGCTGCTTAGCACAGGTGGCTGCTTAATATATGTAAAATATATAATAAAACAACATACCGGGTATTGGGAATCTGGTTACTGGCTGCTTAATACAGGTTGGCTGCTTAATGGAGGTGACCACTAACACAGGTTTCACTGTATATTAATATGTCAATCGTGTGAATGTAGCACGCGAGACGCACGACTATGATTTCATAACAAGTACTTTACTATGACATGACAATTACAAATTTTTCAGAATTCGAGTAGTGTCGTACAATATTTTGGCAGATGTATATGCTGATCAAGATTTCTCCAGGGATGTTTTATTCCCGTACTGTCCACCCTATGCCCTCTCAATAGACTACAGAAAGCATTTGATCATCAAGGAACTTGCAGGTACATTCCATACACATGTATATTTATACCCGTACTGTCCACCCTATGCCCTTCCAATAGACTACAGAAAGCATTTGGTTATCAAGGAACTTGCAGGTACGTTCCATACACATGTATGTATCATGCCCGTACTGTCCACCCTATGCCCTCTCAATAGACTACAGAAAGCATTTGATCATCAAGGTACGTTCCATACACATGTATGTATCATGCCTGTACTGTCCACTGTATGCCCTTGTTAAAGACAACACCATAGATTTAGTAATAACAGAACTTGGAAGGTAATCAACAACCACTTCCTGTTTATAGATACATCCATAAACAAATAAATATTTAATAATAACGTATTTTAGTTGTTTTTAGCATTTCTAGTTTTGTGTATGTGTAATAGGGTTGTGAACAATATTTCAGTTTATAGAAATAAAGACTCATTTTATGATTAGGTCACCATGGCGATGTCTGTCTATATGATTTGAAAAAGTGGTTGTTTTATTATTTTTGGTTACCATGGAGATATCTGTCTACAAGAAGTGGGTGCATTATTTTACAGGTTACCATGGAGATATTGTCTGTCTACAGGAAGTGGATAGTAAAGTCTACCACGGTGATCTGATGGCGGCCATGGAGGTGATGGGATATGAAGGTGTGTTTAAAGAGAAGGGCGCGGAAGTCAAAGAAGGATCGGCGATTTTTATCAGGAAAACAAAATTTAGGTAATTTATTTATTTGGTTGAAAACAATTTTAGTTTCTGGGTGAATGGGCCCTATCTACCATTGGGAACCTTCTGTTCCTGCTACAGAATGTCCGATACGAGATTAACCCTTTCCCTCATAGAAGCACCCCTTGACGCCATTACCAATACGACATACATTGAGAATGTAGTAGCCAAACCAATGCTCATAATAAAGTCCAGAATCTCATGTAGTCCCATTAATATCTATGGAGGTGTGATAGATATGGCGACTACTTATCCACTACATAATAGCCAAATGGCTGTCTTTTATATGGAGATATACTGGTATATTAACCTAAATCTCTATGAAGGAAAGGGTTAACACATTATTTTATGATTTTACAACATCTTTCCTCTATATGTTTGTGTGTAGTCCCATTAATATCTATGGAGGTGTGATAGATATGGCGACTACTTATCCACTACATGATAGCCAAATGGCTGTCTTTTATATGGAGATATACTGGTATATTAACCTAAATCTCTATGTAGTCCCAGTAATATCTATGGAGGTGGGATAGATATGGCGACTACTTATCCACTACATGATAGCTAAATGGCTGTCTTTTATATGGAGATATACTGGTATATTAACCTAAGTCTCTATGAAGGAAAGGGTTAACACATTATTTTATGATTTTACAACATCTTTCCTCTATATGTTTGTGTGTCATCTGTCCGTCTGTGCATAATAATAATGCAACATTGATTAGCTTAAATAGTATTTATTCTAATAAATTTACATAAACTTAAAATGTTACAAATTACACAAATTATGATTAATTTAGATTGGAAAACGTTTAGCCAAGAATCAAATGATGGTTTCCAAGTACTCTATTACTCCATCGGAACTGTGTCCGAGTACTCGACTATCAAAACTGCTACTCCGTTGCCATCCTTAACGTCATCCAATCGTAAAATAACTTGAACTATTTGCAGTTGATCAGCATAGCATAACAACACATGTGTAACTGCAATGACAATGTCACAGTTACTGAAAATAGAATAACTACGGTACTCGTGCAATATCTTCGACAACAAATTACAAAACAAATATTTATAATCATTTCCCAAAATCTAATCGCGTTTCCACCGCAACACCGCCAAGTATTTTCCTTTAACTCCCAGCCTATCCTGGAATGTTTTCTGCACTATAAGACCAAGTATCTTCCTTTAACTCCCAGCCTATCCTGGAATGTTTTCTGCACTATAAGACCAAGTATCTTCCTTTAACTCCCAGCCTATCCTGGAATGTTTTCTGCACTGTAAGACACGGCTAAACGATTATTATTTTTCTCTCAGGTTGGTGGCCGAATATCGGGAAGAGATAAAGGACTTGTTAGTGTCGAACATTGTGTGTAAGGATATCGTTAAGAAGACGTACGCATGCCCCGCATTACAGGAAGTGCTACATACAAGGACCACTGTATTACATGTGTGTATATTGTTAGATAGATAGGGATAGATTTCTTTATATATAGAGGGTGACCTAATTAGTTCTGAACTAATCTTCACTCATTAACACTCATTAATGCACATACACAATAATTACAACCAAAGTACACAGTTACGCCATGCAATATACATGTATAATGTTGTACAATGTAGTCAGGTAGTTATCGAAATACAAAACATGTTCATTTTTAATGAAGCGAAACCGCAATGAAATGGAACTTAGTAAACAAATCTGAAGAACTTTCGAGTAAAAGCAAACAAAGATTGCATAAACAAATTATTACAACTTATATTAATCACTCTCGAGACCTCATTACTGATGCAATCCATCGCCACGAGGGAGAGAGACGAGGCATGTGGAATTTAAGTGCCTTGCCTAAGGGCACAATCGTAATGGCTCCAGCGGGGCTCGAAATCCGGGCCTTTTGCACATGAAGCAAATGCGCTACCACTGCGCTATCATAACTTCCATCAAAAAAGATATAAACAAACGTTTAGAGTAAATTGTAATGAAGAGACATTGAGGAATACCAAGGGTCTAATGGCCTGTAGGAAAAACGGGTTTCGGGCAAGACATAAGAAAAGGGATTTAGAAAAGATCATAAGAAATGGTTGTTAGGGAATACCAGGGGATTAAGGAACCTTAAGAAACAGAAATCTAGAGGTCTAGAGGGCACTGGGAACTGTCTTATTGAAGTTTAATGCACTCATGTCATCTAATAAAAAAGGTCCAGAGTTCGAACGCCGCTGGAGCCGTTACGATTGTGCCCTTAAGCAAGGCATTTCAATTCCACGTTACCTCTTCTCTCTCCCTTGAGGCGATGGATTCCATCAGGAGTGAGGTCTCGAGAGTGATTAATATAAGTTGTAAGAACTTGTTTCGCAATTGAGCTAAAAAAATTGTATAAACTAAACTATCTAATAAAAAATGACGTATTGTTAAATTATGTACATTTTTAAAGAAGGCATATGCACTAAGAAATTAGTTTAAACATATTTATCGTTCATAATGTACAGTACATATATGATTGTATACATAATGAAAATGGATTAAATCGAAAGCTTATAGCTTATTGAGATTATCTCCATGAAATTGGTTTCATTCATATTATGATAGTTTATTTTATTAAATTCCAGTAGGCTGTCAAGCCCATGAGGACATACATACATATTATATACAGTTGGATACATATTATATACAGGGTTGGCAATTTCCCGGGAAATAAGAGTATTTCCCGGGACGGCGGGAAATACCGGGAAATACTGGGAAATACCGGGAAATACTGGGAAATAAGAATTTGGATACCGGGAAATAAGAATTTGGATGATTTTGGTGGTAAATACAGGTATATATACCATACAATTTCTATTACCCGGTGTACTGATTGTAGTATCATGTGTGCAGGATGAAAATGAACTGCTTTTGAAGAATATGACGAAAAATACAGGCATTCATAGTGGCATTTACGCATTGCTTATAATCTTTATATAAATGTTAGAGATCTAACATTATTGAGACTGTTCATTATTACTCTAATATACATTGTATACAAACACAGTTTAAGGAGTTTATACATACATTTATTGGAGGTATTTTAAATGTTTAATGTAGTAGGCAAAATGCAAATGTTTTTAGGATTATCCCTGAAATGTGTTCATAATATAGCTGTATTATTAAAATAATCAATTAGTTATTAAAGAAGTCAGAATCATAATTTGAGATGACCCACACTGTTTGTTTGTACACAATTTCAATTAGCAATGCCCAGTCAGGTGTTAAGGTGTGTTGTGGGACTTCAATTTCAAGATACATGTAGGTGTGAGAGATGTCAGCCAATTAGACAAAGGTGTCCATACTCTATAGTCCTAATCTCACTGGAATACACTGTCAGAGCGGATAGTGGACAGTGGCTTCCATCTAACAGACATCCAGTGCCCAGGAGCTTCTTCATGAGACCAAGCCGGAACTTGTACCCGAACTCCTCAACTACATGTCCGAGACACTGCCAATTCCTAAGGTGCTACAACAGGAATCCTCCATCAACAACTCGAAGCCAGCTGTATGGTGGTCATGTGTGGAGAGGTCGGGCGTGATCACCAAAGACTTCAGTCAGCTCGCCAGGAAATTGATGGTACTGCCAGCAAGTTCAGCCGCCATTGAACGTGTGTTCTCCAACTTCGGCATCATACAGACGAAACTACGCAACAGACTGGGCGTTGAGAAAGCAGCGAAGCTGGTGCTATGCTACTGCTTCCTGAGAGGTAGCGAGGAAATCGACTGGTGAAGACAGACTACTGGCTGAAGAAACATTCCAACAAGAAAAACGAAAAAATAAATGAAAAAAAAAACAATAAAATAAAAAAAAACAAAAAAAAACAATAAAACCCAAAAAAAACTGTTGTGGTTGCCAATGATGCCACCTGATGAGTACCCCTGGCAGGGACGAAATAGTTTAAGCACTTATAGAGTGGTAGCAATGCATAAAAATGAGCAAAAAACGTGTTTGGAAGACACATAATCTTATTTCCCGGTATTTCCCACTTCTGGGCTTATTTCCCGGGGCGGGAAATACCGGTATTTCCCGGCGGTATTTCCCGCCCCCGGTATTTCCCGGCCAACCCTGATTATATACAGTTGGCGAACAGTGCAAACATAATGCATACAGTATATATATAGACATGGTTTATTAAATTCCAGTAGGCTGTCAAGCCCATGAGGACATACATACATATTATATACAGTTAGCGAACAGTGCAAGCATAATGCATACAGTATATATATAGACATGGTTTATTAAATTCCAATAGGCTGTCAAGCCCATGAGGACATACATACATATTATATACAGTTAGCGAACAGTGCAAACATAATGCATACAGTATATATATAGCCATGGTTTATTAAATTCCAGTAGGCTGTCAAGCCCATGAGGACATACATACATATTATATACAGTTAGCGAACAGTGCAAACATAATGCATACGGTATATATATAGACATGGTTTATTAAATTCCAATAGGCTGTCAAGCCCATGAGTACATACATACATATTATATACAGTTAGCGAACAGTGCAAACATAATGCATACGGTATATATATAGCCATGGTTTATTAAATTCCAGTAGGCTTTCAAGCCCATGAGGACATACATATTATATACAGTTAGTGAACAGTGCAAACATAATGCATACAGTATATATATAGACATGGTTTATTAAATTCCAGTAGGCTTTCAAGCCCATGAGGACATACATACATATTATATACAGTTAGCGAACAGTGCAAACATAATGCATACGGTATATATATAGACATGGTTTATTAAATTCCAATAGGCTGTCAAGCCCATGAGGACATACATGCATATTATATACAGTTAGCGAACAGTGCAAACATAATGCATACGGTATATATATAGACATGGTTTATTAAATTCCAATAGGCTGTCAAGCCCATGAGGACATACATACATATTATATACAGTTAGCGAACAGTGCAAACATAATGCATACAGTATATATATAGACATGGTTTATTAAATTCCAATAGGCTGTCAAGCCCATGAGGACATACATACATATTATATACAGTTAGCGAACAGTGCAAACATAATGCATACGGTATATATATATAGCCATGGTTTATTAAATTCCAATAGGCTGTCAAGCCCATGAGGACATACATACATATTATATACAGTTAGCGAACAGTGCAAACATAATGCATACGGTATATATATAGACATGGTTTATTAAATTCCAGTAGGCTGTCAAGCCCATGAGTACATACATACATATTATATACAGTTAGCGAACAGTGCAAGCATAATGCATACAGTATATATATAGCCATGGTTTATTAAATTCCAATAGGCTGTCAAGCCCATGAGTACATACATACATATTATATACAGTTAGCGAACAGTGCAAACATAATGCATACAGTATATATATAGACATGGTTTATTAAATTCCAGTAGGCTGTCAAGCCTATGAGGACATACATACATATTATATACAGTTAGCGAACAGTGCAAACATAATGCATACAGTATATATATAGACATGGTTTATTAAATTCCAGTAGGCTGTCAAGCCCATGAGGACATACATACATATTATATACAGTTAGCGAACAGTGCAAACATAATGCATACGGTATATATATAGACATGGTTTATTAAATTCCAATAGGCTGTCAAGCCCATGAGGACATACATACATATTATATACAGTTAGCGAACAGTGCAAACATAATGCATACGGTATATATATAGCCATGGTTTATTAAATTCCAGTAGGCTTTCAAGCCCATGAGGACATACATATTATATACAGTTAGCGAACAGTGCAAACATAATGCATACAGTATATATATAGACATGGTTTATTAAATTCCAATAGGCTGTCAAGCCCATGAGGACATACATACATATTATATACAGTTAGCGAACAGTGCAAACATAATGCATACGGTATATATATAGACATGGTTTATTAAATTCCAATAGGCTGTCAAGCCCATGAGGACATACATACATATTATATACAGTTAGCGAACAGTGCAAGCATAATGCATACAGTATATATATAGACATGGTTTATTAAATTCCAATAGGCTGTCAAGCCCATGAGGACATACATACATATTATATACAGTTAGCGAACAGTGCAAACATAATGCATACGGTATATATATAGCCATGGTTTATTAAATTCCAGTAGGCTTTCAAGCCCATGAGGACATACATATTATATACAGTTAGCGAACAGTGCAAACATAATGCATACAGTATATATATAGACATGGTTTATTAAATTCCAATAGGCTGTCAAGCCCATGAGGACATACATACATATTATATACAGTTAGCGAACAGTGCAAACATAATGCATACGGTATATATATAGACATGGTTTATTAAATTCCAATAGGCTGTCAAGCCCATGAGGACATACATACATATTATATACAGTTAGCGAACAGTGCAAACATAATGCATACAGTATATATATAGACATGGTTTATTAAATTCCAATAGGCTGTCAAGCCCATGAGGACATACATACATATTATATACAGTTAGCGAACAGTGCAAACATAATGCATACGGTATATATATAGACATGGTTTATTAAATTCCAGTAGGCTGTCAAGCCCATGAGGACATACATACATATTATATACAGTTAGCGAACAGTGCAAACATAATGCATACGGTATATATATAGCCATGGTTTATTAAATTCCAGTAGGCTTTCAAGCCCATGAGGACATACATATTATATACAGTTAGCGAACAGTGCAAACATAATGCATACAGTATATATATAGACATGGTTTATTAAATTCCAATAGGCTGTCAAGCCCATGAGGACATACATACATATTATATACAGTTAGCGAACAGTGCAAACATAATGCATACGGTATATATATAGACATGGTTTATTAAATTCCAATAGGCTGTCAAGCCCATGAGGACATACATACATATTATATACAGTTAGCGAACAGTGCAAACATAATGCATACAGTATATATATAGACATGGTTTATTAAATTCCAATAGGCTGTCAAGCCCATGAGTACATACATACATATTATATACAGTTAGCGAACAGTGCAAACATAATGCATACGGTATATATATAGACATGGTTTATTAAATTCCAGTAGGCTGTCAAGCCCATGAGTACATACATACATATTATATACAGTTAGCGAACAGTGCAAGCATAATGCATACAGTATATATATAGCCATGGTTTATTAAATTCCAATAGGCTGTCAAGCCCATGAGTACATACATACATATTATATACAGTTAGCGAACAGTGCAAGCATAATGCATACAGTATATATATAGACATGGTTTATTAAATTCCAGTAGGCTGTCAAGCCCATGAGGACATACATACATATTATATACAGTTAGCGAACAGTGCAAGCATAATGCATACAGTATATATATAGACATGGTTTATTAAATTCCAATAGGCTGTCAAGCCCATGAGTACATACATACATAGGATATACAGTTAGCGAACAGTGCAAACATAATGCATACAGTATATATATAGACATGGTTTATTAAATTCCAATAGGCTGTCAAGCCCATGAGGACATACATACATATTATATACAGTTAGCGAACAGTGCAAACATAAAGCATACATTTTATACAAATGAGCTCCCACAGCCATTTATATCTATGTGTAAATATATGTAATATTTATCTGATATGTGTCTTATAATTAAAGCAAAATAGTTCTTTATTTCTAAAAAGGAGAAGGTCAAAGACGCAACAAAACACAAAACCAAACATACAAAATTGAAGTTGTTGCAAAGTTGTATAACATGGCCGAGTAGTAAACCCTTCGTAACCATATTCATTGCTAAATGTTAAATATTATAAATTTAAATTTACATGTGGTCATATTTGTAAATCAGAACTCATCCATTTATTTAATTCAGATCGGCTTTGTAGATTAATATTACATGACAGATACATAGATTCATATTATGTATGTACATGTATGTATTACATTTATTTATATACTGTAAAGGTTCTATGTCAATTTGCTAAATTCACAGTGTAGTTCATTGTTGTTGTTGTTAAAAGACCATAAGAAATTCATTTCAATATATGTGTGTGTTTTACGTTTATTTATCGTCGCTACCGGTTGCCCATATGAGCGACGCCTCCTGAAGAGATTAGTCATTTTAGATTTTTGGAGGATAATGCAATGATACAGAAAGAGACCCATTCCAGAGTCTCCTCTGGTTCTTTTACGTGCATGGTGTAAAGCACCGACACGAGACCTCGGTTTAACGTCCCATCTGAAAGACAGTTAATTTTATTAGGGTCAGATGGGGGATCGAACCTGCGATCCTTGGATTGATTACCAGTCCAACGTATTACCACTGGACTACAGATCCGTCTGTGTTTCAATGTGTTGAACATGAATGTTAATTATATATTCTTCATTGTTCTGCATTTTGTTAGGTGGTAGCCGTAGAACCCGTTGATGAACCAGGAAGGATATTGCTCGTTGCTAACACACATTTATACTTCCATCCTGATGCCGGACACGTGAGGATGATCCAGATACTGGTGTCCATGAGGTACATAGAATCACTGCTTCAACAATACAAGAAACAGGTAAATTCTAGCAGATGTTATTGCGCAGCTTTGTAACCATGGATACATAGAATTACTGCTTCAACAATACAAGAAACAGGTAAATTCTAGCAGATGTTATTGCGCAGCTTTGTAACCATGGATACATAGAATTACTGCTTCAACAATACAAGAAACAGGTAAATGTTAGCAGATGTTATTGCACATCTCTGTAACCATGGATACATAGAATTACTGCTTCAACAATACAAGAAACAGGTAAATTCTAGCAGATGTTATTGCGCAGCTTTGTAACCATGGATACATAGAATCACTGCTTCAACAATACAACTTGTCTAGATTAGAATACATTGTCTGATATTTTGGTATATTTCGGAAAACCAGGCCGATATGTTGTTATATTTTTAAAACTTGTCTGATACGTGGCAACATTTTGTTATCTTTCAGAAACCCAGTCTTATATTTTGTGGAGATTTTAACAGTACGCCTCACAGGGCAATATACGAGTTTATGACGAGCAAGTCGGTCAAAGAGGACAATATTGATTGGAATGATGGTAAAATGGCTGAACATTTCGTGTCTGTCTCGCTTAATAGCAAAATTCCAAACTTATTTAGTTTAGTTTATACAAATTTATTTTAGCTCAATTGCGAAACAAGTTATTCCTGATGGAATCCATCGCTACGAGTGAGAGAGAAGAGGCAACATGGAATTTAAATGACTTGCCTAAGGGCACAGTTGTAATGGCTCCAGCGGGGCTCAAACTCCAGACCTTTCGCACCTGAAGCGAGGCTGCGCTATCACGACTTCCACAACTTGTTTCATAAAATATGGTTTGAAATGACCACTCATGTAAGATCCTATATTTAATTCACTGATCAATATATGGAAAGCATAAAATAAACAGCCAGATCATTTGCAAAAGGCATAGTGCCAGATCATTTGCAAACGGCATGGAGCCATATCATTTGCAAATGGCATAGATCTAGATCATTTGCAAATGGCATGGAGCCATATCATTTGCAAACAGCATAGAGCCATATCATTTGCAAATGGCATAGATCCAGATCATTTGCAAATGGCATGGAGCCATATCATTTGCAAACGGCATAGAGCCAGATCATTTGCAAACGGCATAGAGCCAGATCATTTGCAAACAGCATAGAGCCATATCATTTGCAAACAGCAGAGCCAGATCATTTGCAAACGGCATAGAGCCAGATCATTTGCAAACAGCATAGAGCCATATCATTTGCAAATGGCATAGAACCATATCATTTGCAAATGGCATAGAGCCAGATCATTTGCAAACGGCATAGAGCCAGATCATTTGCAAATGGCAAAGAGCCGGATCATTTGCAAACGGCATAAGAGCCAGATCATTTGCAAACAGCATAGAGCCATATCATTTGCAAACGGCATAGAGCCAGATCATTTGCAAACGGCATATAGCCAGATCATTTGCAAACAGCATAGAGCCGGATCATTTGCAAACAGCATAGAGCCGGATCATTTGCAAACGGCATAGAGCCAGATCATTTGCAAATGACATAGAGCCAGATCATTTGCAAACGACATAGACCAGATCAGATGGCCGAGCAGGCTCTATACTGTTTGCTATTCGAATAGTTGAGCGAAAACACTTGGCTCAATAACAAATAACATAGATCCTGATCAGACGTTTCCTTACAAAAACATAATAGTGAATCAAAAACATTTGTATTTTAGGTGGAGTTGATCAATTTGTGCCAGAGATGAACTTTACACACAGTTTGAATATGGACAGCGGCTGTGGAAAAGTTGCTTACACAAACTATACAGCAGGATTCAATGGACATCTCGACTATATATACTATGATAAAGATAGCTTGGACGTATCACAAATAATTCCGCTGCCGGATCACAAAGATGTGGAGCTTCACACGGCATTGCCGAGTATTGTGTTTCCCTCGGACCATATAGCGCAGATCTGTGATTTTAGGTGGAGAAAAACGTGACGGATTTTATTCTGGACATAATCGTAATGAAGTTTCATACCTTGTTGTTGGAAGTGGTGATAGCTCAGTGGCGCCTTTGCTTCAGATGCGAGATGACCGGAGTTCGCGCCAGCTGTAAATGTTTTACGATGTGTGTAGGACCCCCCACGTTTAACATTCTGTGATTCTCCTGGCCGGCTGCTTAACTCTCCCTCATCGAAGCACCTGGACGCTATTACCAATACGACATACATTGACAATGTAGTAGCCAAACCAATGTTCATAATTAAGGCCAGAATCTCATGTGGTCCCAGTAATATCTATGGAGGTTGGATAGATATGGCAACTACTTATTCACTGCATGATAGCTAAATGGCTGTCGTTTGTATGGAGATATAATAGTATATTAACCTAAATCTCTATGAAGGAAAGAGTCAAGACAGGGTTGACTGTACATGTACATTTTGTCGGGTATTTTGTAGAAGAGCAATGAATTCTTTCCCGATCCAATCTTATCCGACACACATTTCAACATGTAGTTATTAATAACACTTTCGCTTCTTTCCTTGGAGAATAGTAATTGAATGCGTTTAGTGAACAATTAATACGCTCGCAGTCACAAAGCAATTTATGGGGTTTTTGGTTTTTTTTGTTTGTGGTGTGTGTTGTTGTTTTGTTTTTTGTTTTTTGGTTGTTTTTGTGTTGTTGTTTGTGGTGTGTTTAAGCGGTATCTAACCCTATTCTCAATTACTGATCTTCTCAGTGTCGATTAGTGTCGTTCGATCAGTTGTATTAACCATTTCCCTCATAGAAGCACCTCTTGACACCATTACCAATACGACATACATTGACAATGTAGTAGTCAAACCAATGCCCATAAAAAAGTCCAGAATCTCATGTAGTCCCAGTAATATCTATGGAGGTGGGAGAGATATGGCGACTACTTATCTACTGCATGATAGCTAAATGGCTGTCTTTTGTATGGATATATAATAGTATATTAACCTAAATCTCTATGAAGGAAAGGGTTAACTGTCTATAAAAAGTATGTGTTATTATTGACATAATGAATGAATAAATGTAAAAGTGTTGTTTAGTGGTACGACCAATAAGTATAAACTTTATTTATTTTACAACGATTGCGAAGCAAGTTCTAACAACTTATGTCCGATTACCGCAGTAGTTAGCGCGCTCGCTTCTCACCATTGCAACACGGGTTCGATCCTCGGACCGGGAAGTATGTGAGATGGTACAGTGGTCGCCAGATCGGACAGGTGGGTTTTCTCCGGGTACTCCAGTTTCCTCCAACACTAATGACCACATTTACGCTTTCATCTGCGCCAGAGTACCCTGAGAAAACCCACCTGTCTGATCTGGCGACCACCGTACCATCTCGCATTCTTCCCAGTCTGAGGATCGAACCCGGGTTGCATTAGTCAGAAGCGGGTGCGCTAACCACTGCACTAATCGGACAGCCCAATAAACTCACATACAAAGTGTATAACAGTTCAAACAGATGTCACTGATGTTGTTTAGCGGGTATGACCAGTAAACATGTCTTGAACAAAATTAATTTATTTCTTTTTTTTATTTAATCGTATTTTATTGCAAATCAATAGTACATATGTCATACACATAAAGATACAATACATAGCATGAAAATACAAATGGTTTTACCACTGGACTGGTAATCCAGGGATCGCAGGTTTGATCCCCCCGTCTGACCCTAATAAAATGAACAGTCTTTCAGATGGGACTTTAAGCCGAGGTCTCATGTCGGTGCTTTACACTGTGCATGTAAAAGAACCAGAGGAGACTCTGGAATTGGTCTCTGTCTGTATCAATGCACTATCCTCCAAAAATCTAAAATGACTAATCTCTTCAGGAGGCGTCGCTCAAATGGGCAACCGGTAGCGAAGATAAATATCTATAGGTAAAACAAATGGTTTGGGTCACAAGTTTTAACAACATTAGACAGCGGACTTATTCCTTCTCTGAGTTTAAAGGCCCATGATTATTTGGTAATGAGAAAGTATGCGTTGATAGTCCAAAAACAGGATAATTATGCCAAATAATAATAAAATGAGGTCATATTAATCTTCTGAAGGTACACAAATATAACATTGTGCGACTTTGATTGACAGCATTAATTGTTACTATAACATTAAACTAGTAATAACTTTAAAGTAGTTTAACCCTTTCAACACCACAGACCTCTCAATAGGCTTACAAAAAAGTGTAGATCCAGATGAGCCGACTCGTGACGAGCCGTCTCATCAGGATCTGCACTTTTTGCAAGTAATATTACTATTTTTAAACAACAATTACCACTTTTGATAAATGAACTGGTCCAAATGTAATTTTCTTATTCATTTATTGGTCTGAAAATATCATGCACCAGTCCATGTCAGTTACTTGGTGTTGAATGGGTTAATGGCCCATCTGTTGTAAGAACTAAGATATACCGGTAGTTTACATATATCGAACCATTTTAGAAGCAGCTGCTATGTAGTAATAAATATACATACTACATAGGTAACATTCATTTCATTGCAAAGATTAATATTTATATACTTGAATTTATAACTACCGGGGGTATATGGGACTTTAATTAACATTATAATGTATTTAATACATGTAATACTATACTATATGCACTCGATAGGCTCATATTGGAGTTTAACATTTTCTCTTAATGTTTTATCTAATATACAATCCTTGAGCAGATCTGGATAGAAAGTGAAATAATATGCCCAGGATGACATGTCAAAGTAATCGAAACGAACAGTAATTTAGCTTAACTCTTTCAGCGCCGAATAAATTCAGAGCATGTGCAAACAACATAGATCCAGATCAGCCGCGGCGTAGCGCCGCATCTGATCAGGATCTATGTTGTTTGCTATTCGGATAGGTGCTTCAGCTCCACTGTCTGAAGAGCAATCAGCATCTAGCCTGATCAGACGGCATGTTCTGTTCTGTCCGATCGGGTTCTCTACTTTTTTACAAAGTCGCTTTTATGCGACATTGGCGGTGAAAGAGTTAAAGCAGCATTACATCGTATGAAATAAAAGATATTTGAAAAATTCAATTTTTTACGTATGGGTAGCAATGCTGCTACACATTCTAACATTATACTTTGTATGCTTATGTTCATTTGGTAAACAGTGTTTTTTTTGCGATAAAACAAACTCAAAACCAAAAGTAGGACTTTCCGAGTCGATCGATCATGCACTTGTTTACAACCGGAACGCATCGTCTGCACTTGTTTACATTCAGAATGCATCGACCCCATTTGTCCCACATTGTCTTTTTTAATTAAATTACTTGATATGTTCATTCATACCTCTGTTAGCTAAGTCTTTTATGGACATGTCTACATCCCCGCGAGGGGTTCGACATTAGAGGAAGATAGATAGATAGTCTTTCATATTCAAAATATATACGTTGTTTTCTACATCATCTGTTGTTTCACGCATGCACGCTGTGCGTGCTTACATTGCCTGTTTAAACGGTGTTAAATTTACTTTGTATTAACCATCAAGTTACTGTGGGCTCATTATATATCAAGGTTACAGCAAGGTTATAAACGTATAACAAATACATAAAATACATGTAATATTAACTTGATACATTGGAGAACATGAATAACACCTTTATTTTACATTAAACTTTGAAAGTAGTTCTGCAGTAGTTTATACAAATTTATTTTAGCTCAATTGTGAAACCAGTTCTTACAACTTATATTAATCACTCTTGAGACCTCATTCTTGATGGAATCCATCGCCACGAGTGAGAGAGGAGGCAACGTGGAATTTAAATGTATTGCCTAAGGACACGATCGTAACGGCTCCAGCGGGGCTCAAACTCCGGACTTTTCGCACCTGAAGCGAACGCTCATCCACTGCGCTATCACGACTTCCACATTATATTCGACATTATATAACATAGTTTACTCCGCCTCCGTGGTCGAGTGGTTAAGGTCGCTGACTTGTATACCACTGTAACCTATCATCACTGATGGTCACGGGTTCGAGCCCCGCTCAGACCGTGCCTCATTTATATGAAAAAGTTGGCAGTTTCTTACGGAGGTTGGTGCACGCAAGTACTGGTTAACCGCTGGAGTCTGCCCAGGAAAGGTGTTGTTAGGTAAACTGCCCGCCGGCGATATAGCCCAAAATGGTGCTGATGTAGGCGTAAAACCCGAAATATAACATAACATAACAAATAACATAGTTTACTACAAATAATTATGTACACAATAAATGCAAGTGACGCTGCGTGCTGATCAGGATCTATGTTGTTTGCTACATAGCCAAGTGTCTTAGCAAGATCATCTGAATAGCAAACAGCATAGAGCCTGATCAGACGGCACGGACCATGGCGGCTGATCTGGCTCTATGTTCTTTGCAAATATTGTTTGAAAGGTATCCAGAATCAAATGGGTTAACTGGCTTTAATGCTTAACTCTTGATTTCACTGCTATATACCGGTACATAGATTTAATCATGTTTAAAATGTTTCCTCTCATACCATGTTGGATTTATTTGGACCACATATTATCACGATTTACATAATCAAAGGCTTTACTAAAGTCTATAAATGCACAATGTAACGGCACTACAAAACCATCTGACCAGGCCCCAAGGTTATAAAACATTTCTCAGATCTCAAGCTCAAATGATCTGATTGGTTGATTCTGAGTGTTACTGTCAGCTGAACCAATCGGACGTTTGAGACTGAGTTTTGAGATTGGAAAAAAGGCCAGAACTCGGGGGAAAATATCAAAAATCTTATTAAATAATGATACATAACATTAAACTCCTTCCTCTCATATCTGGCAACAAAATATAAAACATCTTCATCATCGTCGGGACTAAAGAAATGATAATTAGAATTATTCACTAATATTGTTGAATAACATCCAATGAAATATTAGATTAGAAATATTCATTCTAGAGGGCGATGTGGGCGAAATAGTCGACCTAGGGACCCTGACTTCGCCCTCCCTAAAAAAACATTTTCATACACATTTTTGTATGAGTAAGATATACTGGACTATTATAAAGCACTCCTTCAATTAAAATGTTGTATTTAATGGTCATACTGTGCATTTTAATGTAAAATAAAGGTGTTATCATGATGTGATACATCTAGTTTCTTCTTTGGGAAAGGTAATATGTATGCACACAGGCAGGGATCATTCTAGAGGGCGATGTGGGCGAAATTGTCGCCCTAGGGACCCTGACTTCGCCCTCTGGGGGCCCCACTTCTCCCTAAAAAAAAGAAGATTTTCTAACAAAATTGTGTCTAGTAAGATACACTGGCCCATTATAAAGCACTCCTTCTATTCAAATGTTGTATTTAATGGTTGTACTATGCATTTTAACCCTATTTTATAGAAGTATATTAAAGAACACCATTTAAGGAAGCGATCACGCGCTTTCTCACTTCTCCCAAAAATTCTGACCTAGAATGAACCCTGCACAGGTATGATCAATTCCTACGTTGCATAATCTTGGCGGTTAAACCGTTGCGATGTACACAGAACAGAACATATTGTTTATTAGACTTAAGCAGTACATAGCTCATCATCATAATAATACAATCTGGGTCCATGCTGCTTCCAATTCAGTAGTGGGGCGACCATCCCCTACCCAGCGGGTCCTCAGGTGGCGGATAGGGGAAACGGCCCTCAGATATGGGGGTTAGCTGTGAATCAAATAAGCAGTCCCGGACCATATGGCGGTGTACCTACCAGGACGGGGCAGGATAGCACATGTCAAAGCTACTCCTATTAAATACTCCACGTGTCCCACAACGGGTGCATCAGGCGAACATATGGACCGCCTTAAAAGTCCTAGCCTAAGGGTGAGGTAACACCAACAGAAACCTCGAATGCTGAAGCCGGAAGTACTGGGCCGCACGGCGCATTCTAATAAACCACGGTACTACGCATAACGTAACATGAATCACAATGACAGAAAGAGTAAACCGAGATGGTGCTGGACCTGTGAAGACCCGCCAGGCAGGTACAGTGCCGGGTTCCATACCTCGAAGGAACCCATCCTTAGCTACTGGAGGTCACCCTAAGCCGCCCTGTGGAGCCAGGGGACGGCGAAGGACAGCTACTGGCCGAAACGTGAAGCAGAAACCTATTGTGCTTATGCAGTGGAATGCTCAAGGAGTCTTTAACAAAAAGACTGAACTTGAGCAAGTACTACAGGACAAAGAGGTAAGTGTTTGCTGCATACAGGAAACACACCTGAACAAAGACAAGACGTTCAAAGTACGAGGCTACCAGTGCCTCCGAGCAGACCGACAAGACAGACACAAGGGTGGTGTGCTCACTCTAATCCGGAACAACATCAATGTGAGCGAAGTGAAAACCTACCTTGAAGGAGCAGAATACCAGGAGTTCAAGATCAAGATCAAATCAACTGAGATGAACCTCGTCAACTACTACTGCCCAAATGACAAAGCCCTTGCCCGTGACACTATTGGAGTTTCAAACAGTCGATACATGGTTGTTGGTGACTTCAATAGTCATTCCCAGAGTTGGGGATATGCACAGTCTGATAGGCGTGGGGATGAAGTGGAGGACTGGCAGGATGAGCACAACTTGATTCTCGTCAACCAGCCTTATGATGTACCAACCTTCTACTCTAGGCGATGGCACACTACTACCTCTCCAGATCTAGCATTCTGCACAGAGGACATCCAGAAAGGTACGGTTAGAGAAGTTGGCGATCAACTTGGTGGAAGTGACCACAAACCAGTGTTCCTCACACTCGGCAGTGAAGTGATACAGACAGACCATCCCTACCCTAGATGGAACTACAAGAAAGCCAAGTGGAGTCTCTATGCTATTCGGTCCAATTCTCTTACTCGAGGCATACAGGTACAAGGAAGAGATGTTAACAACGTGGTGAAAGAGTTCAACAGCTGCATACTCAAAGCTGCCCATGAAACCATACCTAGAGGTGCGAGAAGAGAATACAAGCCCTACTGGACCAATCAGTTGCAGACCCTCCAAGATGAACTCACTGAAGCAAGGAACAGGGCAGAAGAACAGCCATCACAAGAAAACCATGAACAACTTCAGAAAGCAAAGGCACAGTTTCAAAATTCTAAACTGGAAGCTACACGACGAAGTTGGAGGGAGAAAACTGCTGCCCTGAACCTTGAGAAGGACGGGAGGAAGTTGTGGAGGCTCACGAAACAGCTAAATGATGAAGAAAATAGCAGACAGAAAATCACGTTGGATGAGGATAGGAAACTGTTGACCGGCAAAGAGACTGCAGACTGTCTCGCCAAAGCCTACCAGAAAGAGGGCAACATCAAAGTCACACGCCAACAGCAAAGAGAGGCACGGAAAGAACAGAAGGATAGAAGTAAAAGGCATACGGAACAAGACTCCATGAAACGTCCACTTACATACCAGGAACTGTACACAGCGCTCAGACAACTGAAAAAGAGGAAGTCACCTGGACCAGATGGAATCTCCAATGAGATGCTAACTCATCTTGGATGCTCAGCCATGCTGAAACCTCTTGACATCTTCAATCTTAGCTGGAAAGAAGGCATAGTTCCGCAGATCTGGAAGGAAGCCAATGTTATCCCAATCTACAAGAACGGCAAGGATAGAAAGAAAGCTTCCAGCTATCGCCCTATTAGTCTCACTAGCTGTGTGGTCAAGACAATGGAGAGGATAGTTAACAAGAGACTCATGTGGTACCTTGAGACAGAAAACCTCCTATCCAAGGAACAAGCAGGATGCCGACAGTTCAGATGCACAGAGGACCAGGCAACATACCTTGCTCAGGAAGTTGAGGATGCATTCCAAGGCCAGAAGGTAGTTTTTGCAACCTGGATAGACCTCCAGAAGGCTTTTGACAAAGTCTGGACTGATGGGCTGCTGGTCAAGATGCAACGATGCGGAATTGCCGACAAGATGCTCCGATGGACCAACTCCTTCCTACACAATCGCAGAGCCAGAGTACTTGTTGACAACCAGAAGAGCAAGAAATTCCTCATCCGACATGGTGTTCCTCAAGGAGGAGTGATCTCGCCTACGCTGTTCCTCATCTTCATCGATGACTTGCTTGCAGAGCTGCCACATGGTATCAAAGCAGCACTCTATGCTGACGACTTGGTCATGTGGTGTGTTGAAGAATATGCAACGACTGCCACATACAGAATGCAGATGGCCGCGGACAAGCTCACAGCATGGGCAGAAGACTGGTGCATCTCTATTAATAAGGAGAAGTCGTCAACCACACTCTTCACACTTTCCACCAAACAGAAAGCTGGAACCATCAAAGTCGGTGGAACTGCCTTGAAGACGGACAACGAGCCAACATACTTGGGGGTGACATTTGACAGACGGCAGACATGGAAGCAAATATCCAGAAAGCAGAGGCCAAAGCCAAGCGCAAGCTTGCAATCCTTCGGAAGCTTGCTGGCACCACATGGGGTGCCAATGATCACATCCTGAAGACTATATACCAAGGTGTGGTCAGGCCTCACCTGGAATATGGATCCACCACCTGGACATCATCAGCCAAGACCAACCAACAGACACTCGACAAGGTTCAGAACAAGGCTCTCAGGCTGATCACAGGTGCAATGAAGAGCACTCCAATCAAGGCCATGGAGAAAATTACTTCCATCCAGCCACTGCAAGAACGTCGCGACACAAGAATTCTTCTACAGACAGAGAAGTGTCGATGTCAGGAAGAACAACCGATGAAGCAGAGAGTTGAGGCACTAACGAAGAATCGTCTAAAGCGAAGCAGTTTCATCCACCAGTCCAAGAAGCTTGCTCGAAAGCACACCAGCCATCTCCCAGCCAAGACATTGCCTCCAACGCCATTTCTATCCAAGCCATGGTTGACTAGCGATGAATCCAAGGTTACCATCTGCAGTACAATGACATCCAGAGATAGACAACATGATGACGTCAAACGTGCCCTCACACTAGCACACATCGACAAGAGTTATCCTGGAGAAGCATGGCTACAAGTCTACACAGATGGTTCAGCCACAAAAGCAGTAGCAAACGGAGGAGCAGGCGTGTATGTCCGACACCCAGATGGACACACACAGTCAGTTGCTCTACCTACTGGAGTACACCGCAGCAACTATGGGGCAGAAGTACAGGCCCTTGAAACAGCAGCATCTCTAGTACACAACACTGTAGAGTGTGCCCAGGTTGTCTTCCTGACTGATGCGCTCTCAGTTCTGGATGCCCTGTCTAACAACAAAGAACCCCACCTGATGGAAGCCCTTCGAACAGTCAGCGTATCTAAAAGAACTGTCCTCCAGTGGGTACCTGCACACATAGGCATTCCTGGCAATGAAGCTGCTGACCAGCTTGCCAAGCAAGGTTCTACCGAGAGGCAACCAGACAAAGATTTGACTTACAAGGAGAAATGCACCATAATCAAATCTGCATCAAAGCCAACAGTCGAGAAGGATGACTACCACCTTCTCACCAGACAGGAGCAAGTCACGATATTCCGGCTTAGAACAGGGCATAACCGCCTGAACTTCCATATGTGTCGGAAGCTTGGACTAGCTCCATCAACTACCTGCAGCTGCAAAATAGGGGACCAGACTGCAGAATACATCCTCCAGGAGTGTCCCAATCTTCATGGGCTGAGGAAAACAACCTGGGCAACAGATACTTCTCTCCAGACGAAGTTACATGGCTGCCGGGAGGATCTGAGGAGGACGGCCCATTTCGTGTTTGCTGCCGGCTTGTCCATGTGATTCGCGAACGACAAGAAGAAGAAGATAATTACATATACAATTTGCATGCAATGAAAAAATTTGTAGAGCAAATTAAATTGAAATTATATCAAATGGTGTTTATACATCTGATGGTGTACATGACATAATATTGGGCGGTTAAGTAGTTGCATTAAGCGATGTACACATCCTATCAAATGGTGTTATACATCTGATGGTGTACATGACATAATATTGGGCGGTTAAGTAGTTGCATTAAGCGATGGACACATCCTATCAAATGGTGTTATACATCTGGTGGTGTACATGACATAATATTGGTGGTTAAGCAGTTGGATTAAGCGATGTACACATCCTATCAAATGGTGTTATACATCTGGTGGTGTACATGACATAATATTGGTGGTTAAGCAGTTGGATTAAGCGATGTACACATCCTATCAAATGGTGTTATACATCTGGTGGTGTACATGACATAATATTGGTGGTTAAGCAGTTGGATTAAGCGATGTACACATCCTATCAAATGGTGTTATACATCTGGTGGTGTACATGACATAATATTGGTGGTTAAGCAGTTGCATCCTGGCCTCATTTGTTGCCGCATTGCAAGGACAAATGAACCATAATCATGCTAAATCATATCCGTTGCAAGAAAGCACACATGTCTGTGCAGTCCCTCAACAACACTGTTCACAGTATACATTGCTGTTGGGGATTTGGCGCCATGCAGTTACATCTATGCACGATTTATTTGCTCCTACCCAATAATCCATAAACTAACAGTAGTTAATGTACGGGCGGGCACCAGGGTAGAACCACCGACCTTCCCCCAAGCTAGCTGGACAGCTTCCTCGCTTGAATTAATTCAAACATACAGCGGCCGTGACCGAGTGGTTAAGTGGTTTGATTTGAAATCACCGTTCTATGTTCGCATCCCACTTGGGAATAAGAAAAGAAAAAAATCAAATTGTATGTTCGAATCCCGCGTTCATGTGAGGAAGCTATCCAGCTGACTTGCAGGTAGGTCGGTGGTTCTACTCGGGTTTCACGTCCGTGCTTAGCCTGGGATCCACTCTGTCGGTTTTTCACTAATTTACTTCTGGCAAAATGATATTATCAGAAATTCAATACGGCCCAATTAATGGTCTCGATGTTACGTAAAAACGGGAGACAGAGCATCTCAGATTTGATACACAGTCATGTAATACCGGAATGTGAAAGTAATACTGTGGTGTGTGATACAATACTGTGCACACTCAATTTGATTGTTTAAATCAGTGTGGAAGTCGTGATAGCGCAGTGGATGCGCGTTCGCTTCAGGTGCGAAAGGTCCGAAGTTCGAGCCCCAATGGAGCCGTTACGATTGTGCCCTTAGGCAAGGCATTTAAATTCCAAGTTGCCTCCTCTCTCCCTCGTGGCTATGGATTCCATCAGGAATGAGGTCTCGAGAGTGATTAATATAAGTTGAAATAACTTGTTTCGCAATCGAGCTAAAATAAATTTGTATAAATCGATTGTTTAAACGCACGTTGATAACACGTGATGCAGCATGCGTAGCCTTTATTTGTAATACAGCCCACGCTCATTGGTTTCTACAAAGTACAATCTTACGGGGAGTCTCTATGCACAGAGGCCTGATTAGTGGCAGCGTGGTTGCTGTCGGTTACCAAATCATTTACACCTCCCCACACTGTGTGTTCGAATCCCACTGGGTATGTCGATTGATTTCATGTGAGGCAGCTTTCCAGCTTGCTTGCGGAAGGTCGGTGGTTCTAGCCGGGTACCCGCCCGTGCCTCAATTACAACTCGAGGAGGCATCCAGAGTATTAGTTTATGCAAATTTATATTATCTCGATTGCGAAACAAGTTTTTACAACGTTAGAGTAATCGCTCTCGAGACCTCATTCCAGATGGAAACCATCGCCATGAGGGAGAGAGAAGAGGCAATTATGAATTGATGTGCCATGCCTACGGACACCTTCCTAACGGTTACAGCTGTGCGTGAACTCGGGGCCTCTTACACCTGAAGCGAACATGCTACCACTGCGCTATCACGACATCCACAGATTATTCCTCCATCAATAGTAGTTTGATAGTCGTCATATGACGTAAGCCTTCGCGGTCGGGGCACATCACGTAGCAGCACAGTAGGCTTCTTGTATCATCTGGTCGTCGATCTTGCGACTCGGGACACATGCTTCCAGCACCGCTGTTTTACGGAAGTTGTGGATGTATTGACCGAGACGACCAAATGATCATAAACATCTTAGATCAAACATAAACATCTTAGATCGAACATAAACATCTTAGATCGAACATAAGTATCTTAGATCGAACATAAGCATCTTAGATCGAACATAAGCATCTTAGATCTAACATAAGTATCTTAGATCTAACATAAGCATCTTAGATCGAACATGAGCATCTTAGATCGAACATACGCATCTTAGATCGAACATAAACATCTTAGATCGAACATAAGCATCTTAGATCGAACATACGCATCTTAGATCGAACATAAGCATCTTAGATCGAACATAAGCATCTTAGATCGAACATAAGCATCTTAGATCGAACATAAGCATCTTAGATCGAACATAAGCATCTTAGATCGAACATACGCATCTTAGATCATCTTAGATCGAACATAAGCATCTTAGATCGAACATACGCATCTTAGATCATCTTAGATCGAACATAAACATCTTAGATCGAACATAAGTATCTTAGATCGAACATAAGCATCTTAGATCGAACATACGCATCTTAGATCGAACATAAGCATCTTAGATCGAACATAAGTATCTATCTTAGATCATCTTAGATCGAACATAAGCATCTTAGATCGAACAAAAGCACCTTAGTTCATCTTAGATCGAACATAAACGTCTTAGATCGAACATAAACATCTTAGATCGAACATAAGCATCTTAGATCGAACATAAGCATCTTAGATCGAACATAAACATCTTAGATCGAACATAAACATCTTAGAAGATCGAACATAAGCATCTTAGAAGATCGAACATAAGCATCTTAGATCGAACATAAGCATCTTAGATCATCTTAGATCGAACATAAACATCTTAGATCGAACATAAGCATCTTAGATCGAACATAAGCATCTTAGATCATCTTAGATCGAACATAAACATCTTAGATCGAACATAAGCATCTTAGATCATCTTAGATCGAACATAAACATCTTAGATCGAACATAAACATCTTAGATCGAACATAAGCATCTTAGATCGAACATAAGCATCTTAGATCGAACATAAACATCTTAGATCGAACATAAGCATCTTAGATCGAACATAAACATCTTAGATCGAACATAAACATCATAGATCGAACATAAGCATCTTAGATCGAACATAAACATCTTAGATCGAACATAAGCATCTTAGATCGAACATAAGCATCTTAGATCATCTTAGATCGAACATAAACATCTTAGATCGAACATAAACATCTTAGATCGAACATAAGCATATTAGATCGAACATAAACATCTTAGATCGAACATAAACATCTTAGATCGAACATAAGCATCTTAGATCGAACATAAACATCTTAGATCGAACATAAACATCTTAGATCGAACATAAGCATCTTAGATCGAACATAAGCATCTTAGATCGAACATAAACATCTTAGATCGAACATAAGCATCTTAGATCGAACATAAGCATCTTATATCGAACATAAACATCTTAGATCGAACATAAACATCTTAGATCGAACATAAGCATCTTAGATCGAACATAAACATCTTAGATCGAACATAGGATCTTAGATCATCTTAGATCGAACATAAACATCTTAGATCGAACATAAGCATCTTAGATCATCTTAGATCGAACATAAACATCTTAGATCGAACATAAGCATCTTAGATCGAACATAAGCCATAAGCATCTTAGATCGAACATAAGCATCTTAGATCATCTTAGATCGAACATAAACATCTTAGATCGAACATAAGCATCTTAGATCGAACATAAGCATCTTAGATCATCTTAGATCGAACATAAGCATCTTAGATCGAACATAAGCATCTTAGAAGATCGAACATAAACATCTTAGATCGAACATAAGCATCTTAGATCGAACATAAGCATCTTAGATCGAACATAAGTATCTTAGATCGAACATAAGCATCTTAGAAGATCGAACATAACCATCTTAGATCGAACATAAACATCTTAGATCGAACAAAAGCATCTTAGAAGATCGAACATAAACATCTTAGATCGAACATAAGCATCTTAGATCGAACATAAGCATCTTAGATCGAACATAAGCATCTTAGAAGATCGAACATAAGCATCTTAGATCGAACATAAGCATCTTAGATCATCTTAGATCGAACATAAGCATCTTAGATCGAACATAAGCATCTTAGAAGATCGAACATAAGCATCTTAGATCGAACATAAGCATCTTAGATCATCTTAGATCGAACATAAGCATCTTAGATCGAACATAAGCATCTTAGAAGATCGAACATAAACAGCTTAGATCGAACATAAGCATCTTAGATCGAACATAAGCATCTTAGATCGAACATAAGTATCTTAGATCGAACATAAACATCTTAGATCTCGAACATAAGCATCTTAGATCTCTAACATAAGCATCTTAGATCGAACATAAGCATCTTAGATCGAACATAAGCATCTTAGATCGAACATAAGCATCTTAGATCGAACATAAGCATCTTAGATCGAACATAAACATTTTAGATCTAACATAACCATCTTAGATCGAACATAAGCATCTTAGATCGAACATAAAACATAAGCATCTTAGATCGAACATAAGCATATTGGATCTAACATAATCTACTTAGACGATTCACTCGTTCATATATCTCGACGGAGGCGCGTATAGATAAACGTATACAGTTACAGTTGCACGATCACGGACAGATCTGTAGTCCAGTGGTAGCACGCTGGACTGGTAATCCAGGGATCGTAGGTTAGATCCCCAGTCTGACCCTAATACAATCAACAGTCTTTCAGATGGGACATTAAACCGAGGTATCGTGTCGATGCTTTACATCGTGCACGTAAAAGAACGAGAGGAGACTCTGGAATGGGTCTATGTCTGTATTATGCACTATCCCCCAAAATCTAAAATAACTAATCTCTTCAGGAGGCGTCGCTCATATGGGCAACCGGTAGCGACGATAAATAAACGTAAAACACAAACACAGTTGCACTATCCATAATTGTATGCATATAATAGTTAAACGAGATAGCTGAATGTAACCAATTATATCAGAGACAGCTGAACTCGCACCAACTATATAATACGCACGAACTAGAATCACGCCACGTAATTGTATCACTGCGCGTGAATAAACATAGACTAAACTGCGAGTCCAACCAATGTGTTCAGACGGATCTGTAGTCCAGTGGTAACACGCTGAACTGGTAATCCAGGGATCGCAGGTTCGATCCCCCGTCTGACAATAATAAAATTAACAGTCTTTCAGATGTGACTTGAAACCGAGGTCTCGTGTCGGTGCTGTACACCGTGCACATAAAAGAACGAGATTAGACTCTGGAATGGGTCTCTCTCTCTGTATCATTGCACTATCCTCCAACAATCTAAAATGACTAATCTCTTCAGGAGGCGTCGCTTATATGGGCAACCGGTAGCGATGATAAATAAACGTAAAACACACACAATGCGTTTCACATGCTTTTAAAGAACCTTTATCGGCAACAGTCTTATTTGTTTGTTTTTTAATACACATTTATTTTAGCTAGATTGTAAAACAAGTTCTTACGACTTATATTAATCACGCTCGGGGAACAATCTTATACATGCGTATTCTCATCAGTGTGTTAGGTCAAGGAATCTTGCGGGACCGTGGGACAATATTATAAAATGGTTTAAAGGCCGTAGTTCATGTAACACAGTGTTAGGTCAAGGAATCTTGCGGGACCGTGGGACAATATTATAACATGGTTTAAAGGCCGTAGTTCATGTAGTATCCTCTTGTTATATATCATTCTTATCCTCTCTTTCAAAATAATATGAAACCCACTAATTTAGCAGTTATTTTGAAATCACATAATTAGCATATAGAACATACATCTACATGTAGCAACCGTCTCCGTGGCTTAGTGGTTAAGGCGTCCGCTTACGGAGCGGGAGGTCGATGGTTCGAACCTTGCCAGGGGTTTATTCTGATATGGCCGGTTGGTGAGCCGCCAGCTAGTTAAATAATGGTTACCGATGCCAGGCATACACGCATATGCTTAATAGCGCACGGACGCACGCACGCTCAAACTGACTGACTGTAGCATAAAGAACAACAAAAATAATGTAATATCAAACCTCGTCTCTCTCTGTAACCTTAGAACCAAATTACATTTTCATTCCAAAATTAGGTCACGAAAAATCACGAAACTGTTTCCGAAGATTACCGAGATATACTGGTATAAATAGTCACACACTTAAAATCCGAACCCTTTCACCAAACCAAATAAATAGGGCAAAACCGTCATCATAAAGAAATCGCATCATCAACGGCAGAGCTAAGTGACAACGTACACCAAGGCGTACATCCTATGCCTCTACAGAACGATACACATTGACATATTTTTAACCAACCTCTGGTCGGATTTACAATTCGATTTAATTGATAACAAGCATACAGTGTTGGTATTTGAAATACCATACTAGAGTTGCTATCGGATAAGTGGCTTTGTGGGATCTTTTTATTTGATACGGATTTTGTCAAGGTTTTAAAAAATGTCGTCTGAATCTTACAGTTTCGAGACTGGAATTAAAAAAACTTTTCATTGGGCAGATTACGTAGTATTGTGCTGCATCCTAGCAATATCCGGTGGGATAGGAATTTATTACGCAATAAAAGATAGAAACAAAAAAAATGCATTAGATGAATATATGCTCGCCGGAAGATCCATGCATCCATTTCCGGTGGCGTTGTCTTTGCTTTCCAGTTTTATCTCTGCGATTATGATTCTCGGAAAACCAGCGGAAGTGTATGTTCATAGCACGATGCTTTGGTGGGTATCAGTAGCATTCATATTGACCGCCATGGGAGCTGCTCATATTTTTATACCAGTGTTCTACAATCTTGGAATCACCAGCGTATTTCAGGCAAGACAAATTCTTTTTTTTTACAACATTGTTTGCCCCATGCAAACAATTTGTTCGGTTCGATTGTGCGCGCATGCGCGTGCCTGTGGTATCCTTTAAATGCCTTCATCAAATAAAAAACGCGTGATGTAACGAGAGATTTATAGCTATATATTTTCTGATACATCAACTTTAATGTGAAGGGGCTATTTGTGACTGAGTTTTGTTTTACCATATACAAATACATAGCAATTATATAGCGCAAAAATTAAAAATTATTCTATTGCACTTCACAAGTACAGATGTAATTTTAAACATTTACACATGGCAATCATATATAGAAATATAAATACAAATGTATACATATATAACTAGGATTCTAGTAATTGGATAAGAACATATTATATCATAATATCTACACCATTACAGTATATAAGTGAGTGATTGGTTAAGAACATATGCAGACGGATATGTAGTCCAGTGGTAACACGCTGGACTGGTAATCCTGGGATCGCAGGTTCGATCCCCCGTCTGACCCTAATAAAAGTAACAGTCTTTCAGATGGGACGTTAAACCGACGTCTCGTGTCGGTGATTTACACCGTGCACGTAAAAGAACCAGAGGAGACTCTGAAATGGGTCTATGTCTGTATCATGCACTATCCTCCACAAATCTAAAATAACTA
>CM026392.1:37508434-37615934 GCA_014843695.1 Archivesica marissinica | reverse complement strand
AGCGACATATAAAGTGTTAACGACTTGATTTCATGTACAGGAGATCAGAACCATTTAGTTGTATACACGTATTCACTTCTCTTCAGGTCACTAGTTAAAACTATTCTTCCAAATGAGGACCTATTGACCCGAAGCAGACGGCTATTGACCCGAAGCAGATGACTATTGACCCGAAGCAGATGACTATTGACCCGAAGCAGATGACTATTGACCCGAAGCAGAAGGCTATTGACCCGAAGCAGATGACTATTGACCCGAAGCAGAAGGCTATCGACCCGAAGCAGAAGGCTATTGACCCGAAGCAGATGACTATTGACCCGAAGCAGATGACTATTGACCCGAAGCAGAAGGCTATTGACCCGAAGCAGATGACTATTGACCCGAAGCAGATGACTATTGACCCGAAGCAGAAGGCTATTGGCCGAGACGAAGAATATTTGAACTACTGACCATAAGTGAATAATTGTTTTAGTATATGGAATATCTGTTTGGGTGTACTGAGGAAGACGATTCTCGGACACGTTGAACACACCATATGCTACATTAGAGTGACATTGCTCGACACGTAAATCTAGTTTTTGAACTTGCCTAAAGGGCACAATCGTTACGGCTCCAGTGGGGCTCGAACTCCGGACCGCCCTTTCGCGAACGCTCTACCACTGGGCTATCACGACATCCTGGGCTAATGTGGTATTGACAATTCTCATATTATTATCTCCTGTTTCAGGGGGGCATGAAGGCAGTTCTCTGGGCAGATACAATCCAGATGTTGATCATATTTATTGGTATGTCGACGCTTCTGTACCAAGGGAGTAAAGTTTTGGGCGGATTGGATAAGGCTTGGAATATAGCAGAAAAACGTGGAAGGATCGTTCTATTTGAGTAAGTGTCTCCCATGATATGTCGGTTTAATCTGCACGTGCGTGCGTGCGCGCAGTTTCTAGCTACGGCACTGATAGCGTTATATGCAGTTAGTTTACGTCTAGGTAACAGAACAGAACAAAACAAAATTGTATTTATATAACGTATACAATTACATGTATCTTGTTATTCTCACAGGGATTCGGCACGTTTGGGGGTACTAGTATATATATATTTTAAGTACAGGGATTCTACTCTGTGGGATGTCAGATTTCGCATCGATCAGTAAAATGGCCCTATCTGAAACAATTTTGTACAAATCTGTCCAAATATAACGCCTATCCCGAGTCTTTATATTGTCCTTCAAATAAAACACAACTTTAAGCTGCATGCATGTATACTTTGCAAACAATTGCCACAGACATTGGCCATAGCAGGTCACATTTCCATACTAGGACACGGGTTCTGTCAGCAGCAAAAATAAATCTTCGACGGGAGAGTTTTAACAGTGAATAACATTATCAATAAAATGTGTTTCCATTAACGTGTAGGTTTATTCGGCAAAAATGTACGTCAAAAAGAGATTTCGTAGAATTTTTCAAATTTGTCAAGCGGCGCAGTTCGCGTTGAAACGAGCGTTCTGAAGAACCTGTACTTAAATATATATACTAGTACCCCCAAACGTGCCGAATCCCCGTGGTTATTCTAACTAAATATACATTTTGAATTACACATGATAAGCATTGACAAACTATATTCTTATTAATGTATTACGGTTAACATGAATTTATAATTATTGTCAATTATATTGTGTGTCTTTTCGTTCACCGTTGTTTCCTGTTCGATTTTTTGCAGGCTTAGTCCAGATCCCCGCATGCGACATTCTGTATGGAGCATAGTTATTGGTGGAGCTGTCTTCTGGTGCTCAATATACGGAACCAATCAAGCTCAGGTTCAAAGGGCAATTTCCGTGAGAAGTGTTAGAAGATCTCAATTGTAGGTCGCTAGTTAAGTTCGATTTCAACATTGCTAAATTGTCAAATAGCATAAACACAAACAAAGTTAGTGTGCATGTTTCATGTGCACGTAAAAGAACCAGAGGAGACCTCTGGTATGGGTCTCTGTCTGTATCATTGCACTATTCTCCAAAAATATAAAATGACTAATCTCTTCAAGAGGCGTCGCTCATATGGGCAACCGGTAGCGCCGATAAATAAACATAACACATGCACGCACGCACGCACGCACGCACGCACGCACGCACGCACGCACGCACGCACGCACGCACGCACGCACGCACTGTACTAATGTATCAAATAAGATTATATGATTTAAAAAAACAAAAACATTTCATCGCATTTTTTCCTACATTACATTACAAGTATACATACAATGAAATACGTGCAAACCAAATCAGAAATTCAATTAGGATTAATTAGTATTGCTGTATACGATTTAATCTGGGGGAAAAAAGCAAATGGGTTGGGCTACAAGGTATGCCAACATTATTTCCAGCCCTCCCCATACATTATTAGATTATATAGTTTATACAAATTTATTTTAGCTCGATTGCGAAACAAGTTCTTACAACTTATATTAATCGCTCTCAATACCTCATTCCTGATGTAATCCATCGCCATGGGGGAGAGAGACTGTGGAATTTAAATGCCTTGCCTAAGGGCACAATCGTAACGGCTCCAGCGGAGGCCCGTACACCCCGAACTCCGGGCTTTCGCACCTGAAGCGATTAGATTATATGAATATTGATAGTAAATGGTTATTAGTTTGCTCCACATATTGTAGAACGTCAGGTGACCGATTGGGAATTTTGTTGAGTGTATTCTTGTAATGTAAAATGAGTGTAACGATTCTATTTCTAATGTTAATAGAGCAATCTGGCTGAATTTACCCGGATTGGCGTCTATAGTCACCATTGTCTGCTTGGTCGGGGTAGTCATGTTTGCATTCTATGCCGATTGCGACCCTGTCTCGTTTGGTCTCGTTTCGAAAGCAGATCAGGTAAGTTGATAGACGATTGCTTATCTACTTTCTAATCCAGATATTGTATTTTTAAGTGCCAAACCCTGTTTTAATATTTTAAATAGAAGAAAAACATTGTTGTATAACTGAAGATTTTAACATATTGTATATATATACCGGTAGTAATGTTGTAAATACATCACTGAGTATTAAGATGTTATATAATTGTTCAGTGCTGTGCGAAGGCTTTTACTGTACTTATTGTGGCTTAGAAAATTGTCTTCATTATATTGCTATGTTTTAAGTCTCTCATATTTCTTCTTAGAAAGGTTTGCATGATAAAAGTTTCTATATTATGTAATTATATGTATCATTTAAAGTGAGACTATAATAAACATATCTTATCTTATCTTATCTTACAAACTGGCTATAATAGTGTTTGATTATTATAGTGTCACCCCTATTGAAAGAGCCAGCCATTACTGACCTATATATGAGACATCTTGTATTTCTCGAATCCTATACGTGTATTCAAGGCGCCATGCTTGTAGGCAATCGGTAACCATTATTTAACTAGCTGGCGGTTCACCAACCGGCCATATCAGATGGAACCCTGACGAGGTTCAAACCTTCGATCTCCCGCTCCGTACGCGGACGCCTTAACCACTAAGCCACGTATGCCATACATACAGCTAATATATTTTATCTTATATCCTTGAATTCTTTTCTGATAAATGAAAATTTATATATAGCTACATAGCTTTTAGCTACATATAAGCGAGAAGGTAAATTGCAGTGTAACTGTACTCAGAAGTCCACAACATTTACCTAGATAGTATTGTTCCTGGCCAAATATTAACAAATTTAAAATTCTTATGAAACAACACAAAAACGAAACGACACTAATTAGTAAATGTGATGTATATCTGACAACTTATCAATATATATACAGTCAAACCTGCGTTAAGCAGCCATCCAAGGGAATCACAGAGAGTGGCTGCTTAACACAGGTGGCTGCTTAATTAAATGTATAGTAAAACAACGTATTGGGAATCTGGAAACTGGCTGCTTAATACAGGTTGGCTGCTTAATAGAGGTGACCACTAACACAGGTTTGACTGTATATAACAAGTACTTTCCTGATGGAATGCATCGCCACGAGGGAGAAAGAAGAGGCAACGTGGAATTTAAATGCCTTGCCTAATGGCACAATCGTAACGGCTCCAACAGAGCTCGGACTCCGGTCCTTTCGCACATTAAGCAAAACGCGCTACCACGGCACTATCACGACCACTGCCACACACTCTCCGGTTATTGGTGAATGAAGGCTGCGGCTGCACCTCCGAGCAGCAGATCGGGCACAGACTGGTACCCGGGTAGAACCACCGACCTTCCACCAGCCAGCTGGATAGCTTCCTCACATATAAGAATTTGACATCTGTATTTGGATACGAACCCACAGTGGTGAGACGGGCAAGTGATTTGAAGGACCTTAACAACTCGGTCACAGAGGTACTTTCATGGTATTTTATTCCAGTAATCTTTAAGGAAAATGTGTCGGATATCTTTGAACTGTAGATTTCTGATTGCTATATGTTCTGTTCCTTCTTTCTGTTTAGCTTGTAGCTTTGTGGATGCTAGACTTGTTCGGTGATATACACGGGTTATCTGGTCTGTTACTGGCTACTGTGTTTAGCGGAAGTCTCAGGTAAACAGTTCACCCTATATACTTGTGCTGTACACAATTGAATTTGGAATTAACTTTGCCCTAGGCATAATCACATATCATTAAGGCAAAATATGTAATATATATATGCCCGTTTCAAGCAGATACAAGCTATTCTATCAACTTCTGAGGGTGTGGCTCCCAGCCTTTGTGCGCCGGTCTTAAATTACTAAAAATGTACGCTATCTCCCGAAAATATGTTCCCCGCCACTCTGTCGTCCAGAATTGTAACTGTATATATTTAGTACATATTTTCACAATGCTCACCAACAATACTGTTCGAGGAAGCATACACATACACCTGCACCCTACTTCCACAAACAGTGAGATACCACGCCCTGCAAATTAATCCTAATCCGCGGGTCGGCTAGCAAAATCAGCAACAATTATAGTTTAGGTTGCCCAAGACATATAATTCCAGTTCACAAAATGGTCCAATACTATAGATTTAGTGTCATTAATTGTCTCATTCCCCTTTTCTACTCTACTAGACAATTCCATATATCATCATTTTTCAATATATATTATATATAGTATTATCTACTTTTCAGCTTTAACATTACTATATAATTCCATGCACAGTTTCACTTATAGTCCAATCTTTTGAGGGCCTTGTGGTAGAATAACTTTTGGTTAGATGAGTTCACTCGTAAAATAAAGTCTTTATTATTATTATTATGAAGTCAACACCAACATAATTAAATAAACATAAAGATCAATTATACAGTAGTGGGTGGCGTCCGTGGTCCAGTTGTTCGATACTCGGTCAGTGCACGCATGCAACAGGCCTCGACACATTTTTAATTTCTTACTCGTCCTACTGGGCGAGTGATGCCACAGTTCCACTCATCCAGATTGGACCACCACTCGTCCCATGTATTTTAGGAAAATTTAAAATTCGTCAGAATTGCACTTTAATTTATTAATAAATGCAATTATGTCACTACATGTATTTAGAATTTTGATCAAGGTACACAAACTAGCATGGTTTATATTCGTGTGGTTTATACACATTTCTATTCAGAAACAAAATTAACTAAGACTTGCAATCATCTCGCCTGTTGAGGATACATGTAGTAATGCACGCATCATACAATTATTATTACACGACACATTCAGGTAACCGTTTTGGTCACAACATTGGTGTACAGCCTTGCACATATCTCAAACTGAGTCCCCAACTCTCAATCATATCAATTAGCTACATCATGTCTGAGCTTAGCCACGGGATTACGATAACTGCTCAGACATTCAGTAAGCTTCAGTCACAGATCGAGAGCTAACCGTTGTGCAGACTCGAAACTAGTGGGATATTCAATTCAGGCAACACTTGTCCCCACTACCGCTGGCTCATTATCTGGGCTAGTATTAGCACTATGAATTGTCCGTTTCCTCGGATCTGGACACACATGCCTTCTTGTGTGCCTGCTTCCCTTCCCATCATTCAACCAGTGCACAATACGTTTAGTTGGGTTGTAGTCCTTGAGAGTTATTCCATCCAGGTTAATACGCATCAGACTGGAGACAGTGCTCTGCTTGAGTGACGTTCTGGTGTCCGTTTTGATCTGGTTCATCTTACTGAAGCCCGTTCGCACACTGCGGTCGTTGGGGGAAATTGTCAATATTATCTGTACCGGAGGGAGTATGTATGTTCTTCAGATGCTCCACGTCCTGGTTCGCCAAAATACTTTCATAGGAATCAACAACTGATCTCTACGTTTCTGGAAACGAGTGTGGTTCACCTTCTAGATGCTTCACAAATCGTTGTTCGATGAATGTTTCCGCAGCAGTCAAACGTCCGTTGAGGTCTGCTTTGATTCTACCTTATGTGTCGTGCTGTAGCATGGTGTGTTTGTGAGTTATCGGTTTTCCCTGAACTATCCATCTTCACTATCAGACAGGAACTTTCGCAGAGCTTTCCCCTTTCTAACTTTCACGTTGCTGACTTTCTCTTGGAGTTCACGTACCCTCTTTGCAACTTCACATATGAGACTTTTTCTCTCCTGGAACAGTACGGACACCTCTGCAAGTAAATTAGTCCAGTCATTCATGAAATGCAGAAATGACAGGAATCGTTCGGTTTTCATTTCATTCATGTAGTTCTTAGCTTTGTTGGATGCGTCAGAATTACCCGCCGATATTATTTCCTGGAGGTGTGCTATGGTGATGTCATAGTTGTCTAGTAACGCCTTCAGGGCACGATTCTGACTGGCAACCCATCGTATCTGCTGTACACCGCCATAGTGTTTCAGGTCCTGATCCAGCGACACAGAAATCTCATACAGATCTCGTCTACGTGTTGGTGAATAGTAGTACAGCTGGAATATTCCTTTCAGAACTTTCTCAAGCTCAGCTAGATAGTCGCACCCCTTCTTGGTATCGCATACAGCGAGTTCTAAATTATGCGCAATGCAATCCATGAACGACAGACACATACTTGTCACATTTATGTTCATCATCTAAGTCATTATGTCGTCAATGAAAAGCTTAACAGCTCCGCCTTTCTTCCCTAGATTTACAGAAGCTCCGTCTGTGTTAATCCCGACTAGCTTTCCCGCGATATTCTCCTTACTGACACATACGGAATTAAGTCCCTTCAACCAGCCATCCTCGCCCAGTGCGCATGTCCATGTTCCAGATCAACAATTTCAGCTAGAATAGTCTTAACTTCTCCGTTTTCTGCAACATAACGCACGTACACTAATTCCTATTAATTTATACCCGTAACAGCTTTGGCCTTATCAGATTCACGTTTGTCTACGTCCCCGCCTCCCTGCAACAATCGCCGAATGTCAATCGACATTGTTGTTTTCTATGATGCTGGAACGCAGACGACGCGTGATTGGCCGTGACGGGTTTTCGTAAAACAAATATAGGCTGCAGCTATTGTACCCATGTTTAGCAAGGGTCAAACACCAGTTTACAATTTGTGAGTTGTTTATTGTGGCAGCGTAAACACATTAAAATATCCTCGGTGAGTTCCCATTATCATGCCTGGTAATCATTCCGAAGAAAGTAAAACGGATATTATTTTATTTTGTTCCTACGATTTATATTGGATATTTAGCCGAAATTTTCACTCGTCCGACTGGGCAAGCGACTTGGAATTTCTACTCGTCCAGATCGAAAAGTCACTCGTAAATACGAGCGGACGAGTGGATTTGTCGAGCCCTGAATGCATTGTCATTGGACACGGCACCTCACACACTTTGCTAGTACTGGTTAACGACCTAGGTCAACTAAGCCTGCCCATGAAACATGTCTAGGTCCTCACAACGGGTGGTTTGACATTAATGGAACATACATACATACAGTGCTTTAAATATATGTTTTATTTATTCAAACAGTACAATATCATCGGGACTAAATGCGGTATCTGCAGTGATGCTGGAGGATTTCGTCAAACCGATGTGTTCTACTACTATTAGCAACAGCCGTGCCACTAAGCTGTCTAAGGGATTCGGTAAGAATCTGCTAGAACATGTAAATACAAATACGGCTGTGTCTTCATTAAATTTATCCTGGGTTCCAGTCTGTCGATTTGTCACTAATTTAATTCTGGAAAAATGACATATTATCAGAAACTCAATACGGCCCAATTAATGGTATCGGTGTTAAAATATATTTATATGACTGGCCAGATACTAAAATTAATTATCGCTGTATTGGAAACAATGTCATTAAATATATGGTGGATGATCGTTTGTATAATTCCATTTTAGTTTAGAATTCTCCAGCCATTGAAAGAAGCGCATTATGAATAAAGTAATTATAATATATTAGTATTCAAAAAATAATTAGAGGTTATTAAACCGCGGAGGTGGGCCATTTGTGGATATTGGCGCACCCTATGGAGATATTGGCCCGAGGGCCGCCCGAGGGCCAATATCGGATAGGTGCGCCAATATCCACAAATGGCCCACCGCAGCCGTTTAATAACTTCTTTATTGCATACCTTAACGGCCACAGGCGGCCATGTTTGCACAATGTAATTACTATGTTGTTGCTACCTGTGACACGTGCTCATGATTCGTTCTCGGCGCGTGCCAATATCCGATATTGGCCCGGCAGAGCCGAACATCGAAATATATTGCCCGTGTCGACCAGATATTTTGCTTTTCTACCATTAAATTTGTTACTATTTATAGTAACGTATGCAATAATAATGTAAACTTTTCCATTTGCTTTCTTCAGTGGTTTTATTTGGGTGTTTGTCGGTATTCTTCGCCTTCGTCGTCTCTCATCTGGGAACCATGATCTTACAGGTATAGTTATCCATATTATTTTATATATTTGCATAAAATAATCTCCAGAAGTTGAGACATCCACATATGCCTTGCCGTGTATATCGGTCGTCAGTTTTCTACATAACTATGCCTTGCCGTGTATATCGGTCGTCAGTTTTCTACATAACTATGCATTGCCGTGTATATCGGTCGTCAGTTTTCTACATAACTATGCATTGCCGTGTATATCGGTCGTCAGTTTTCTACATAACTATGCATTGCCGTGTATATCTGTTGTCAGTTTTCTACATAACTATGCATTGCCGTGTATATCTGTTGTCAGTTTTCTACATAACTATGCATTGCCGTGTATATCTGTTGTCAGTTTTCTACATAACTATGCATTGCCGTGTATATCTGTTGTCAGTTTTCTACATAACTATGCATTGCCGTGTATATCGGTCGTCAGTTTTCTACATAACTATGCATTGCCGTGTATGTCGGTCGTCAGTTTTCTACATAACTATGCCTTGCAATGTATATCGGTCGTCAGTTTTCTACATAACTATGCATTGCCGTGTATGTCGGTCGTCAGTTTTCTACATAACTATGCCTTGCAATGTATGTCGGTCGTCAGTTTTCTACATAACTATGCCTTGCAATGTATATCGGTCGTCAATTTTCTACATAACTATGCATTGCCGTGTATGTCGGTCGTCAGTTTTCTACATAACTATGCATTGCCGTGTATGTCGGTCGTCAGTTTTCTACATAACTATGCCTTGCAATGTATATCGGTCGTCAGTTTTCTGAACATTCCGATCAGTTATTCTAGACTAGAGGACATAAAAACGCACTATGCGGATAAGTGTGTTTTTACATGAAAAACAATAACTATATAAATACATAGTTTTAAACAGTTGGAATAATTTTAGTTGTTCAGTTTGCGTTTTGTAATAAAGATGTGATATATTTTTGATAATAATCATATAATGTAGGTGTGCGTTTTCTATGTCCTCTAGTATATAATGTAGATGTGCGTTTTTCTATATCCTCTAGTATATAATGTAGGTGTGCGTTTTTCCATGTCCTCTAGTATATAATGTAGGTGTGCGTTTTTCTATGTCCTCTAGTATATAATATAGGTGTGCGTTTTTTATGTCCTCCAATATATAATGTAGGTGTGCATTTTCTATGTCCTCTAGTATATAATGTAAGTGTGCATTTTCTATGTCCTCTAGTATATAATGTAGGTGTGCGTTTTCTATGTCCTCTAGTATATAATGTAGGTGTGCGTTTTCTATGTCCTCTAGTATATAATGTAGGTGTGCGTTTTCTATGTCCTCTAGTATATAATGTAGGTGTGCGTTTTCTATGTCCTCTAGTATATAATGTAGGTGTGCGTTTTCTATGTCCTCTAGTATATAATGTAGGTGTGCGTTTTCTATGTCCTCTAGTATATAATGTAGGTGTGCGTTTTCTATGTCCTCTAGTATATAATGTAGGTGTGCGTTTTCTATGTCCTCTAGTATATAATGTAGGTGTGCGTTTTTCTATGTCCTCTAGTATATAATGTAGGTGTGCGTTTTTCTATGTCCTCTAGTATATAATGTAGGTGTGCGTTTTCTATGTCCTCTAGTATATAATGTAGGTGTGCGTTTTTCTATGTCCTCTAGTATATAATATAGGTGTGCGTTTTCTATGTCCTCTAGTATATAATGTAGGTGTGCGTTTTTCTATGTCCTCTAGTATATAATATAGGTGTGCGTTTTCTATGTCCTCCAGTATATAATGTAGGTGTGCATTTTCTATGTCCTCTAGTATATACTGTAGATGTGCGTTTTTTTATGTCCTCTAGTATATCATGTAGGGGTGCGTTTTTCTATGTCCTCTAGTATATAATGTAGGGGTGCGTTTTTCTATGTCCTCTAGTATATCATGTAGGGGTGCGTTTTTCTATGTCCTCTAGTATATAATGTAGGGGTGCGTTTTTCTATGTCCTCTAGTATATAATGTAGGGGTGCGTTTTTCTATGTCCTCTAGTATATAATGTAGGTGTGCGTATTATGTCCTCTAGTATAGACTAGTTCATATATTAACTGTGAAGTGTTTGACATATGAGTTCTGCTTTCAGCTAGGGTATGTGTTGTTCGGTGTATTAGGGGGCCCCTTGCTGGGAGTATTCACACTTGGCATGTTATTCCCGTGGGCTAACAAGTGGGTAAGCTGTTTATTTCCAGTGTTATGCATATCTTCTCGTAATTTTGTATTTGTTGTTTTATGTACAGTCTACATCCGTTATGTCGAATTCCGCCGGACCGAACAAAATACTTCGACATAACCGAAGTTTGACGTAACAAATATCGATGTAATCGGAGCCAGTTATATGTAAAATGTGTCTGAAACGGGACTTTGATCTTACTTCGAGATAACCGGATAATTCGACATAACCGACTTTGACATAGCGGATGTAGAGCTGTATTTGTTTGTTTATGTAGAGTAATGTCGCACCAGCAGCTTTGATCATATGCCGTACGGCGAATCTCCAGCTATTATTGGTGGAGGAAGACACCGGCTTCCCCCCTCCTAGCAGTATCGCAGGCACTGATGGGCACCCGGATCGAACCACCGACCTACCATAAGCCTTTGCATATCAGGACTGACTTCTACACATATACTTTTCATTTTGTTGTAAAATTGAAATTATGATATGTCCGAAAAATTAATCATAATCTTAAGAATACATAATTGTTAATGTCGTAGTATTTATTTAAGGAATGAATCGCGGGTTAATAGGTTCCATCGGGGTATGAACTATATTAGGCGTGGTTAAAGTGTGTGGAGGTCGAATTACGGATCCAATATGTAAAATAGTGGTACTGTCTTCGGTGCTATGCGCCTCACACAGTCCAATATTTTACATATTGGATCGTTTTCGGCTTATTAACACACTAATATAACAAGATCCTATTAATTAAAAGTGTTAACTTCGTAACGGTAGGCCTATGATTTAACATAGTGCTCTGGCCTTTTGACAGCAGTCCAATATCAATAATAATGGACTGCTAGTACAAAGATATGACGTCACGATGGTGTTTTAATAGATGTTAAACACTTTTCAGGGTGGCAGCATAGGGCTTTCTTCCGCCTTGTGTTTGTTGATCTGGATCGGAGTCGGCACGACCATGACCAAAACTAGCGTAACAGTGAATCCATACCTGTCTACGGCAGGGTGCAATTGGAACATCACGAATGCTACAACCCCAGCCCCACCAGCAAATGCAGATATTGTGACACTTCCGCCAAACGACATAAACGACAACTATACGTAAGGAATAGTATTTTTATCTCTAGTTAGTGCATGTATAAAATTAAAGTCACCGCGATATGTATTGGCTTTACGGTGGTAAACGATATACACTGAACCGAATTTCTAAACGTCCACCTGATGTTGTATAACAGTTGAAGACACTCAACAAGTAAAGACCATAGTAGAATGCCGTCTGTTGAAAAGTCGTGCAACCTGGAAACATGATGGAAATGATTAAGAATGATATTAAAATATGACATTGTATGATTCATTACAAAATGTACTTGAAATATCGAATTTAATTACAACGCTGAACATACAAGTCTGATACACAGGGATTCGGCACGTTTGGGGGTACTAGTATATATATTTAAGTACTTAAATATATATACTAGTACCCCCAAACGTGCCGAATCCCTGTGGTCTGATAGAAGTGCCTGTATCAAGCATACCGACGGCTCGCCCGCTTTCCTCAATGGTCATTCTCGCCATAGTTTCTGTTTTTCCGGTTACGGGTCGCACATAGAATAAATTGCAATCAAATTGAGCACTCACCATGCCGTGCACGTGGTCCTCATGCCAAAACTTAGGATTCGAACCTTTCGTTCCGCTTGGTCAGCCATGACAATAAATTGGTGTTTATTAGTGTACATTGATAGCGTATGGTGGATAACAATAGACTACCAATATTTGGACTAATACACAGACCCGTTACCCTAAACTCACAATTTATTAGGTGGACGTTTAGAAATTCGCTTCAGTGTAGACACGTGAAATAATTCCACGAAAAGCGTGGTTGTTTCAGTATGTATGTTCCATTAATGTCAAAACCCTTGCAGGGACCTAGACATGTTTTCCTGGGCAGGCTTAGCCGACCTAAGTGGTTAACCAGCACTAAGCAATGTTGTGAGGTGCCTTGCTCAATGACACTACATACGTGGCCTGACTGAGTATCCAACCCGGGACCTTTCGATTCCAAATCCGACGCTCTACCACTGGACCACGGACGCTACAGTAGTTTCAGCTACAGTGCACAGCAATTTATTGACGACTCTACTGCGGCTCTTGGCATACTACTAAAACGTTGTTAGAGGAATAAAGATTGTGTGTGTTTTATTTATGATTATTTATCGTCGCTACCGGTTGCCCATATGAAGAGAGAGAGAGAGGGAGAGAGAGAGAGAAGGGAGAGATATCTCGAGAGTGATTAATATAAATTGTAATAACTTGTTTCTCAATCGGGCTCAAATAAATTTGCATAAACTACATATTCATATCATATGCTATTTCTGTTTCCAGAGGGATACAGCAACTGTACACTATCTCATATTTGTGGTATGCCTCTATTGGTGTGGTCACTGTATGTACTGTGGGTATGATAGTAAGTCTGCTTACAGGTAAGTTCACACTGTATGTAGTGTGGGTATGTTAGTCTGCTTACAGGTAAGTTCACACTGTATGTACTGTGGGTATGTTAGTCTGCTTACAGGTAAGTTCACACTGCATGTACTGTGGGTATGATAGTAAGTCTTCTTACAGGTAAGTTCACACTGTATGTACTGTGGGTATGATCGTAAGTCTGCTTACAGGTAAGTTCACACTGTGTGTACTGTGGGTATGATAGGTAAGTCTGCTTACAGGTAAGTTCACACTGTATGTACTGTGGGTATGATCGTAAGTCTGCTTACAGGTAAGTTCACACTGTATGTACTGTGGGTATGATCGTAAGTCTGCTTACAGGTAAGTTCACACTGTATGTACTGTGGGTATGACAGTAAGTATGCTTACAGGTAAGTTCACACTGTATGTACTGTGGGTATGACAGTAAGTATGCTTACAGGTAAGTTCACACTGTATGTACTGTGGGTATGATCGTAAGTCTGCTTACAGGTAAGTTCACACTGTATGTACTGTGTTTATGATCGTAAGTCTGCTTACAGGTAAGTTCACACTGTATGTAATGTGGGTATGCTAGTAAGTCTGCTTACAGGTAAGTTCACACTGTATGTACTGTGGGTATGATAGTAAGTCTGCTTACAGGTAAGTTCACACTGTATGTACTGTGGGTATGATAGTAAGTCTGCTTACAGGTAAGTTCACACTGTATGTACTGTGGGTATGATAGTAAGTCTGCCTACAGGTAAGTTCACACTGTATGTACTGTGGGTATGATAGTAAGTCTGCCTACAGGTAAGTTCACACTGTATGTACTGTGGGTATGATAGTCTGCTTACAGGTAAGTTCACACTGTATGTACTGTGGGTATGATAGTCTGCTTACAGGTAAGTTCACACTGTATGTACTGTGGGTATGACAGTAAGTATGCTTACAGGTAAGTTCACACTGTATGTACTGTGGGTATGGTAGTAAGTCTGCTTAAAGGTAAGTTCACACTGTATGTACTGTGGGTATGATATGTGTCTGCTTACAGGTAAGTTCACACTGTATGTACTGTGGGTATGATAGTCTGCTTACAGGTAAGTTCACACTGTATGTACTGTGGGTATGACAGTAAGTATGCTTACAGGTAAGTTCACACTGTATGTACTGTGGGTATGGTAGTAAGTCTGCTTAAAGGTAAGTTCACACTGTATGTACTGTGGGTATGACAGTAAGTATGCTTACAGGTAAGTTCACACTGTATGTACTGTGGGTATGACAGTAAGTATGCTTACAGGTAAGTTCACACTGTATGTACTGTGGGTATGGTAGTAAGTCTGCTTAAAGGTAAGTTCACACTGTATGTACTGTGGGTATGACAGTAAGTATGCTTACAGGTAAGTTCACACTGTATGTACTGTGGGTATGACAGTAAGTATGCTTACAGGTAAGTTCACACTGTATGTACTGTGGGTATGGTAGTAAGTCTGCTTAAAGGTAAGTTCACACTGTATGTACTGTGGGTATGATAGTAAGTCTGCGTACAGGTAAGTTCACACTGTATGTACTGTGGGTATGACAGTAAGTCTGCTTACAGGTAAGTTCACACTGTATGTACTGTGGGTATGATAGGTAAGTCTGCTTACAGGTAAGTTCACACTGTATGTACTGTGAGTATGATAGTAAGTCTGCTTACAGGTAAGTTCACACTGTATGTACTGTGAGTATGATAGTAAGTCTGCTTACAGGTAAGTTCACACTGTATGTACTGTGGGTATGGTAGTAAGTCTGCTTAAAGGTAAGTTCACACTGTATGTACTGTGGGTATGATAGTAAGTCTGCGTACAGGTAAGTTCACACTGTATGTACTGTGGGTATGATAGGTAAGTCTGTTTACAGGTAAGTTCACACTCTCCACCCTGTTATTATTTATTTTATTTTCCTTCCAAAGCAAACGTTCGTCTGTGCTGCCCAACAAATGTGTTCTGATTAGAAACAATTGACTATGTTTAGGAAACAAATTATTATGTTAACCCGTTCCCTCATAGAAGCACCTCTTGACGCCATTACCAATACGACATACATTGACAATGTGTAGCCAAACCAATGTTGATAATAAAGACCAGAATATCATGTAGTCCCAATACTATCTCAGGAGGTGGGATAGATATGGCGACTACTTATCCACTACATAATAGCTAAGTGGCTGTCGTTTGTATGGAAATATAATAGTATATTAACCTAAATCTCTATGAAGGAAACAAATGACTATGTTAAGGAAATTTGAATATGACGGTGAATAATCTATGAGTATATATACATGTGTATAATTGCCATCATACACACATCCGTGCACATTTGTCTTTCAGGTGCGACCGACCCAAAGACACTCAATCCTAAATTGATATGCCCGTGGTTTGATATTTTCTGCCCATTTCTGCCAGAGGAATGGAGAAAGACATTGAGGTTTGGTGTGAGACACGGAGAGGTAACAACTATGTCCAGATGATATGAATGTTCAGATGATTATTCGTTGCAGATTATGCTTTGTCGACAACCACGCATATCAATGACGTCTATGCTTTAACGTTTATATATCAGCGCTTCCTGTTGCCCATATGAGCGACGCCTCCTCAAGAGATTAGTCATTTTATATATTTGGAGGATAGTGCAATGATAGACGAGACCCATTCCAGAATCTCCTCTGATTCTATTACATGCACGGTGTAAAGCATCAACACGAGACCTCGGTTTAACGTCCCATCTGAAAGACTGTTAACTTTATTAGGGTCAGACGGGGGATCAAACTTGCGATCCATGGATTACCAGTCAGGGCCGTCGCTGGAGCTATGTTGATGATACGCACGGCCAAATATGCTTGTTTGTCGAGTGAGCTTAGCGAGCGAGTACGCTAGGGGCATGCATATACGGTATAATGTAAGGCTAGATGTATAATATACATGATCTATCGCCCTTATCAATTAAACCAGCACGTAAAATAGCACACACTAAATTTAGAGGTGCACGATATTTGCAATGGGCTAAATTATTCCACCACATCACGGCGCCTATCCTACTACCCCCCCCCCCCTGGGTTATCAATTTTTGGAGTTTTCATTTTCTGAGACCAATGATACGCACGTGCGTACTTGCGTATGCCCAGCGACGGGTCTGCCAGTCCAACGTGTTACCCACTGGACTATATAGATCCGTATGTAATGTTGTAGATGTGTTCTATCCTATAGTATATAAATATTTAATACTGTGTAGCACAGGTATACCGACCTTTCGGTGGGATAAACGCACATTTTCTCAAATTTTAAGTTTACTGAAGTTTTTCCAGCAGTATGAAAAACAGATGTGTTCAATACAATATACCAATCTTAAATACAATAACTTATGCATCAGGAGCGAAGGGCCTCGAGTTCGCCCCCAGCTGTAGCCGTTACGATTGTACCCTTAGGCAAGGCGTTTACATTCCACATTGCCTCTTCTCTCTCCCTCGTGGTGATGGATTACATCAGGAATGAGGTCTCGAGAGTGATTAATAGAAGTTGTAGAACTTGTTTCGCAATGGAGCTAAAATAAATTGCATAAACTAAACAATAACTTCCGTTTTTCGTGTTTCTAAAAAAACTTATGACACCGAAACTACCCGTTAGTACAGTGTGTTTTTACGTTTATTATCGTCGCTACCGGTTGCCCATATGAGCGGCGCCTCCTGAAGAGATTAGTCATTTTAGATTTGTGGAGGATAGTGCAATGATACAAACAGCGACCCATTCCAGAGTCTCCTCTGGTTATTTTACGTACACGGTGTACAGCACCGACACGAGACCTCGGTTTAACGTCCCATCTGAAAGACTGTTAATTTTATTAGGGTCAGACGGGGGATCGAACCTGCGATCCATGGATTAGCAGTCCAGCGTGTTACCACTGGACTACATATCCGTCTGTCCCGTCGGTACACCTGTGTTTCAGCGTATTCATATAACATATCTCAGATGAGATCATTAGAACAATGCTATATAAATAGTGCACTCCTATCATGGCAATATGAAAAATATCACCCCGAGAACATGAATATTAACCTAGGTGTCAGCGGTGCTATTTTTCATATAGCCCACTCGGGAATGTAATATTTGTTTTACTATGCCGATTACCGAACCCAGGTGCACGATTTCGAATACAAAACTGGTTACAGTAAACAATTTAAGTCTCTTTATGCGTCAAATGGTTATTTCCCAAAAGCAGTTTCATTTGTGGCCATATTTTCCACAATTAAAGTGAGCGTTCTACTCATCTCAACGAAACTATTGACCGGTCAATCTCGGAGGCGAATAGTAAATAATATGTGTTGTCCTATGGGAATTTGCATTGAGTAGTCACGTTGGGTATAATAAATAAAATTATATTGGTGTAGATAACGATAGATAAAATTAAAAGAAAGTAAGATATTTTATTTCACAATATTACACAGTGTTTATACAATACATATCAGCATATATCAATATATGCTGGTCCACCCTCGTAATCACTATACTACTCATACTATGTATACGATGATAGTTCCTGCTACATTTAGTATTTGTTTCGGATGTTTGTAATAAGTAGTCACAACCCCTCTGCAGTACACATTGCAGTTCGGTTATTTACAGTCCGATCACAGTCATGTGTGTTTTACGTTTATTTATCGTCGCTACCGGTTGCCCATATGAGCGACGCCTCCTGAAGATATTAGTCATTTTAGATTTTTGGAGGATAGTGCAATGATACAGACAGAGACCCATTCCAGAGTCTGCTCTGGTTCTTTTACGCGCACGGTGTAAAGCACCGACACGAGGCCATCGGTTTAACGTCCCATCTGAAAGACTGTTAATTTATTAGGGTCAGACGGGGGATCGCAGTCATATGAATTAACACTCGTTTAAATAACCTGGCCTGGAGGTTATAAAACTGTCTTACAATCTCAAAAGGTATTCTAGACTAACTATATCTTAATGCATTTTATTGAAGTCGACTTTATCTCAACAGGAAATTGAACAGACTCTGCTGGAATTGGAAAAGACTGAGAATCGAAAGAACACAGTTGAAAATCTAAACGTGGACGAAACTTCTTCAACTAACGGGAAATTCCTAAACGGACAAGATAACGTCGCACATGAGTGCTCGACAACTATTACACCTGGAGCGGGGTATTAGACATGAGATTGGTGTTGTTTTGAATGATCTACACGAGAGCTTGCCAACTAATATAGCAATTCAATACAATACAATAAATTATTTTGCATAAAGTTAACATACAAAATGCAATATGTTCATTGCCATAAACATAACATGGCGGTTACAATAAATACAACATACATCATATTATATTTTGAGAGAAGTATACACATTATTAATTAATTAGAAATCTAAGACATATAAAATATATTAGTGACTATACAGAGTCCCTACAATTAGATGGAGCAATTTTATTTTTAGATTTCAGAAAAGCCTTTGACACAATAGTGTGGCCGTTTCTTGTTAGCATGTGAGAAAACTTTGGATTTAAGCCAGGATTTATACGCTGCATAAAACCACTATATGCAACTTGTATATCATGTATTACAAACAATGGGTGGATCTCTGAATCGTTTAATCCCCAACGTGATATTAGACAAGGGTGTCCGGTATCTGCTCTTCTATTTATAATAGCTGCAGAGATAATGGCAATACATATACGAAGTTCAAGTAATATCACTGACATGCTGTTATTTGCATACACACATAGTCGAGTATCATCTGCAAATTACAATGACAACAGTTTAACGGCTTCTTAATTAAACTAGATCTATGTTATCATACATTAAGAGTAGCGTAGAGGTGTGCAGATAACTAAAATATTGCATGTTGCAGAGTTGATTTAGTTGGAATGTGTTATGTCTATACACATTTACCTCCCCTTTACAAAAAGGGCCATTGGTACATATTCCTATCGGTGACAGATATGTTGAATGGAAAAGTCTACAGTGTAAGGAACGTTTAGCTCTCTATTTTACAAATAGGGAATTGTGTTTTACATTTATTTATCGTCGCTACCGGTTACCCATATCAGCGACGCATCCTGAAGAGATTAGTCATTTTAGATGTTTGCAGGATAGTGCAATGATACAGTCAGAAACCCATTTCAGAGTCTCTTCTGGTTCTTTTGCGTGCATGGTGTAAAGCACCGAAACGAAACCTCGGTTTAAAGTGCCATCTGAAAGACTGTTAATTGTCACACAAGTAGGGAATACTTATCTCAACTCATATATAGAGAGTGTAATTCGTCTCGTAAATAATTAATGAGCTACATGATTAGTCAATTTAGCACATTTGTCTTACCCACATAACTAGGTTATATTTTAACATTTTTCAGCATTTATCTTAGAAACAAATTAATAATAAATATGCATACTATTATCAGGGATTCTAATTGTATAGCTGTTGTTTGTTTTTTACGTTTATTTAACGTCGCTACCGGTTGCCCATATGAGCGACGCCTCCTGAAGAGATTAGTAATTTTAGATTTTGGAGGATAGTGCAATGATACAGACAGAGACCCATTCCAGAGTCTCCTCTGGTTCTTTTACGTGCACGGTGTAAAGCACCGACACGAGACCTCGGTTTAAAGTCCCATCTGAAAGACTGTTAATTTTATTAGGGTCAGACGGGGGATCGAATAGCTGTTACCATTATTTTATGTTATATATAGTCGGTTCAAAAGCTCACTCAGAGCTTGTGTTGTACTGTTGTTATCTTGCCGACTCAAAATAAATATTTATCTTAGTGTAAAGCATTCGCTAAATATAGCTATATATTGGATCTTGGTATTTATTCAGCATTTATGGATATCCATAATTCCAGGCGCGTCGTTTTGCTATTTATTCAAGATTTATGGATATACATAAATCGATGTTTGTATATCCAACAATTGAATTATGGATATACAAAAATCGATGTTTGTATATCCAACAATTGAATTATGGATATACATAAATCGATGTTTGTATATCCAACAATTGAATTATGGATATACATAAATTGATGTTTGTATATCCAACAATTTAATTATGGATATACATAAATCGATGTTTGTATATCCAACAATTGAATTATGGATATACATAAATCGATGTTTGTATATCCAACAATTGAATTATGGATATACATAAATCGATGTTTGTATATCCAACAATTGAATTATGGATATACAAAAATCGAAATATGGATATCCGCGCTCGCCCACATGGTTCGCCGGAGTCGAGGGTAAATAAGCTCAATCATCATCATCGGACATCCATAATTCTATTGTTGGACAACCACAATTCTATTGTTGGACATCCATAATTCTATTGTTGGATATCCATAATTATATTGTTGGATATCCATAATTATATTGTTGGATATCCATAATTATATTGTTGGATATCCACAATTCTATTGTTGGACATCCATAATTCTATTGTTGGACATCCACAATTCTATTGTTGGACATCCATAATTCTATTGTTGGATATCCATAATTCTATTGTTGGACATCCATAATTCTATTGTTGGACATCCATAATTCTATTGTTGGATATCCATAATTCTATTGTTGGACATCCATAATTCTATTGTTGGATATCCATAATTATATTGTTGGATATCCATAATTATATTGTTGGATATCCATAATTCTATTGTTGGATATCCATAATTATATTGTTGGATATCCATAATTATATTGTTGGATATCCACAATTCTATTGTTGGACATCCATAATTCTATTGTTGGACATCCATAATTCTATTGTTGGATATCCATAATTCTATTGTTGGACATCCATAATTCTATTGTTGGACATCCATAATTCTATTGTTGGATATCCATAATTCTATTGTTGGACATCCATAATTCTATTGTTGGATATCCATAATTATATTGTTGGATATCCATAATTATATTGTTGGATATCCATAATTCTATTGTTGGATATCCATAATTCTATTGTTGGATATCCATAAATCCATTTGATTATTGGATATCCAAAATATCTGAATAAATAGCAAAACGGCACCCCATATATTTCACACATTTGATTGAATAGTATGGATGTGCCATTGTGGTATTGTATAGCCTACAGAGCCTCTCATGAATTAGAAAAAGAAAATATATCCTGTGTTATAACTAATCCCTTCCTGGTGTACATATATACCTTTAGTTTATACAAATTTATTTTAGCTCGATTGCGAAACAAGTTATTTCAACTTATATTAATCACTCTCGAGACCTCATTCCTGGTGGAATCAATCGCCACGAGGGAGAGGCAACGTGGAATTTAAATGCCTTGCCTAAGGGCACAATCGTAACGGCTCCAGCGGGGCTCGAACTCCGGACCTTTCGCACCTGAAGCGAACGCGCAACCACTGCGCTATCACGACTTCCACTTATATACATATATACCTTTATTACCACCTGTCCAAACGCCATGTATCTCACATACTTACCGGTCCTAGGGTTGAACCTGGGTTGCATTGGTAAGAAGCAAGTGTGCTAACCACTGCACTAATCAAACAGTTATTAAATTGGTACCCATTATTTTATATTTTTAAATTGCAAATCAATAGTAACCTTAATGAAAAATGATTCAAACAGTGAATTTCTTTTAAAAATGGAATCAAATTTAACTTTTGTGACAAAGATCAGTAAAACATTATCTATTATAAAGTTGAAATAATTATATAGAGAGTATTTAAACTTTATTTATTTTACAACAATTGCGAAACAAGCTTCATCAGCTTATATTAATCACTATCGTTGGCGCACATGCAAGCATAAGTATGTATGGTCATTCGATTCGTTCCCAGTCCAAGGATCGAACCCGCGTTGCATTGGTGAAAAGCGATCGAGTCTTGGGGCACATAAGCATAACATTTGAATAATGTTGGTATTGGGGCACCTAAACATAACATTCGAATAAGTTTGATGTTGATATTTAAAATTCGGTCCTTGACATTTTTAGAAGCCCTGGCCTGGGGGTTATAAAACTTTCTCCAATCTCAAGCTTCTGATTGGTTCAGCTTACAGTAAAACTCAAAATCATCCAATTATCTCACTTGAGCTTGAGTTTGAGATATGAGCAAAGTTTTATAACATCGGGCATAGTGTGTACATTACATTATTGTATGAATTGTAATCATAAAGTAATCAATTACATTTCTTAGAAATGTAAATGTAATCAGTAATCATGTATTTACAAAGTAGTCGAATCGTAATAGATTACATTGCCAAATAATCGACCCCAGGTCTGGTTACATCATATATATATATATATTGTCCTACTCAGAATCATTTTATGTTCAATTATACTTGTTAACACTGTTTAAGAAAATGTTCATTAAAAGTTTAAGAAATATTTGAAAAATTGCATTTGGTTTTGGATTCATCTACAGTCAAACCTGTCTTAAGCAGCTGGCCAAGGGAATCTCAGAAAGTGACTGCTTAGCACAGGTGGCTGCTTAATATAGGTCAAATGAATAATAAAACAACATATCGGGAATCTTGGAAAGTTGCTGCTTAATACAGGTTGGCTGCTTAATAGAGGTGACCACTAACGCAGGTTTGACTGTACTTGCAAATTTCGGGAAATTAATTTCAATATGAAATTTCAACTTCTATATCACACTTTGGCTACACTCCCACCCCCCCCCCCCCACCCCCAATCATTCTATGTTTGCATAAGCAACTGGATTGCATGAAGTTGTATTAACGGCATGGCTTCTTTTGAACATTTTGGAAACATAAACTTACAAATGTCCGTGTGCAGAATATATATTAACTAATTGTGATGTAATGTTTTTCGCCCGTTTGTCGTCTATTGGACGCAGCGAAACAAAACGCTTCAATATTCCGTGTTCGCTCTCCATGTATGTATGTATGTTCCTTTAATGGCAAACCCCTCGCGGGGACTTAGACATGTTTTCCTGGGCAAGTTTAGCCGACCTTAGCGATTAACCAGTACTAAGCAATATGTGTAAGGTGCCTTGCTCAATGACACTACATACGTGGCCTGACCGAGTATCGAACCCGGGACAGTTCGATATCCAAATCCGACGCTCTACCATTGGACCACGGATGCCACACTCCATGTTTGGGATTGCATTATTACATTTGAAATCATAACTGATATACGTAGGTCTAATGTATATGTTATTGCCATGTCACTAGCATTAATACGTGACCACTAAGACTAATTAAGCAAGAAATACACTTTGTATTTGTAGATATAGCCGGTGTCAAAATGCTAAAAGTATATTCAGTTTATTTAATCATGTTCTCAGAACTAGCAGTAGATGTATCGTTCTGGGGATGTAGGCCTGTACTATACTACAGGGGAGTATAGTATTATAGGAATTTGGAAAATAAAACGTACCATAAATGTACAATGTATTGTACTAAAGAAGACTTCTGTTTAAACCGAATATATAAACGGATCGTAAACGTATCTGTATCATATAGTACAACAGTATCCGTATTTTACCGTATTAAGCAATATTACACACGTGTATGTTTACAGCATTGAACAATATTACCCGTATTTTACCGTAGTGAACAATATTACCCGTATTTTGCCGTAGTGAACAATATTACCCGTGTTTTTACCGTAGTGAACAATATTACCCGTATTTTACCGTAGTGAACAATATTACCCGTATTTTTACAGTTGTGAACAATATTACCCCTATTTTTTACCCGTAGTTAACAATATTACCGGTATTTTTACAATAGTGAACATTTCGTCTGTGTTCTAACGTTTTCCAATTGAGGGTGGATGCCATTTGTGATACAATACTAGTGTAGTTGTAATCATTGAATATATAATGGGCTGCAGCTCTTTGGACAATTTTTAGTTTGTTGGTAAGATGTTCCTGTCAGGGACTGGAGCAGTATTCAAGACGGAAATAAGTGATATATGCGTTTTTTTCACCTGTTTGTTATTAGTTTTGATGAAGCGGTGGGAGTTGTTAGCTGTTGAGGTAATATTATCGATGTGTTGGGCCCAGTTTTTGTTCTTACTAATTGTGACTCCGAGCTATTTGGGGTGTTCAGTTGACCGTAATTGTGTGTTATGGGTAAATGATGGGGTTTCATTTCCTATGGTTTATTAATATTTCGCATTTATCAGGGTTGAATTCCATTGACCATTCCTTGTCCCAAGATCCTAGGAGGTGCCTGTCATGTTGTAGAGCTTCTGCTGAGGACTGGGATTTGATGGTGAGGTAGACGGTGGGTGTCGTCGGCTAAGAGACGAGAGACTGTTGATACTGTTTGGTAGGTCATTTATATAAGATAGTAAGAGACAGAGCCCCAACACAGACCATTGGGGGGACACCCGAGCGTACTGGTAGCCTCTAAGAGCATTTACCTTCGACGAGAACCTGTTGTGACCTGCTTTTTATAACAGAATGTATCCACATGATGTGTTTTTATCATTTATATCAACGTGTGTGAGTTTATGGATGAGCTTGTGGTGATCTACTTTATCAAATGCTTTGCTGAAATCCATGTTTATGACATCCGTCTAGTGACCGAGCTCGAGATTGACAGTTATATATTGCGTGAAACGTTGGGTGTCACAGCTACATGTTTTGTATTTGGATGAGTGTGGTCTAACTGGTCAAACATTTTCATAAAAGCATCCCATCATTGTTGAATCTTGACCAAAAAGCCTTACTATATGATCTGACCATCCTCTTTTGCCCATTTTCTTGTGGCTCAAGGTCAGACACCTCTATTGAAATGTCCACAGGCCATTAAATTCCACCCCCAACAGACTGGCCTTTGAGCCACAGGAAAATGTTAAATTTCAATGGCGTTGACCAATTGCGGTTTTTCAAATTTCCCACTAAAGGCACCCACCTCCTACTCTGAAGGTAATTTGGTGGTGAATGTTGCACTGACACCTGCATTTATAATATGATGTTTATTGGTCACCAAATAGTATGCAAATACATGCATTCTAATATATTCCAAAATGCAGCTCATATATTGTATATTAATATTTAGAAGTCATTTTCACTATTGCTGACAATACCTACTCAGCCAATCAGTTCGTGTATCAGTAACTCTTAAGGGTTTCCCTACACCTTTTCAACCAATCCGATACCATTATATCAATAACACCGTCTGATCTCATAGGTCAGCCTGTTGAAAAATATAGTATATTGTGCCAAACTATTTTGTGGGAATATGTAAGTGCAGTGTGTTATATAATAATTGTGGCCTATGGAGATATCAATAGTGGTGTCTGACCATAAACGTTTACAAAATGGCGGAACGAAGAAGAAGGCGAAGCATAGAATGTGTAAGACAATCATTGTTTATTGCAATAGTTTCCGATATATTTTAATTACGCGCACTTTCATATGTTTGCCTGATATGGCATTACTATGATTACCATCAATGTACTTAGGTTCAAGTCAAAATGACCTGGAATTGTGCCATTCCTTTTAACTATATGGATATGTCATTAGTTTTCGCGACACTGTTTTTTGTCTGGATATATACGTTGCAGGGCCAGTTACGGCATAAGGTGCAACGGGAGTTGTCCATGGGGATAATTTCAGAACCATTTATTTCTAGTGTGGATATTTTCACATTAGAGCAAGATAGATAGTGTGTGCAGCAGGCAGGGTCTTTTCTGGCAAGAGTCCCTTCTGAAGTGACCATGTCAACAATGTGTCTTACCTGTTATTACAGTTACACTTTCTTGTACAGTGTCACTGTGTTGTTTATGTTTTATGTATCTACATCGTTATTCAGGGATCTTCAACACATTACAACATCCACAAACGAAGCGCAATATATTTTCGTACGTATGACAATACGTGCTTCGTGTATTGCAATATATTGTCATACGTATGACAATACGTTCTTCGTGTATTGTAATATATTGTCATACGTATGATAATACGCGCTTCGTGTATTGCAATATATCGTGGTATGCTTCAGGCATATAATGACAGCCCTACACAGCCCTATAATTATAACATATACATATCAATATTATTTTTACAACAATCCTCATCTAATATATAGTCTAGTACAGATGACATTAACTATTCTCTCTCCTAGTACAGATGACATTAACTATTCTTTCTCTGACTTTCAGGATAGTGAATCAGAACATACAGGTGAGTCTATAATAATGTATTTATTCTCATCTAATGAGAGACATTGGAGTCCTCCTCTGTGGTCTAGTGGTTAAGGTCGCTGACTTGTATACCACTGTAACCTATCATCACTGATGGTCATGGGTTCGAGCCCCGCTTAGGCCGTGTCTCATTTATATGAAAAAGTTGGCAGTTTCTTATGGAGGTTGGTGTACCCAAGTACTGGTTAACCGCTGGAGCCTGCCCAGGAAAGGTGTTGTTAGGTAAACTGCCCGCCGGCGATATAGCCCAAAATGGTGCTGATGCAGGCGTAAAACCAGAAATATAAAATAAAATGAGAGACATTGGTCAGTTACTGCCCCTGAATACTCCCTAATAGTATGTAAGTCCTCTTTAAATTGTTGCCTCTGTTTTTATCCTTGTTTCCTTTGCACCATATGCTATCAATTTTCTTCCATTTTCTCATCTTATAATTATTATATTACTGTATCTCGACAGATATCCTACAGTATATCCAATGATTAAAAAATCTGTAATTTTTTTTATTGATTAATTAACATGATTTGGATAAAATCGCATTTATCATAACTCAACATCTGGTTAAGGGACAGCTGTAAAAAAAGAGAAAGAATTCCAACTGAAAAGGACCGCTATACATTTAGGGATAAATCAGACTTTATCTGCCAAGGGAGGTAATAGAAAAGCCACCAACGTCTCTCATTGAGCACAACTACTTGACTATAGATTTCCAGGAAGGTTGTGAAGCCAGCAGTCTCTGAAACGATTGCAGTTGTTTTGTCAATGGTTTTCAACAATGGATGGACACACAAACTAGCATTATAGAATTTAGAGAGTTGCTCGCAATATTGCTGATATTGTAGCATACCACTGGGTGCTTAATACAGGTTGGATGCTTAATGGAGGTGACCACTGACACAGGTTTGACTGTATACTCCTTACAAAACAAAGTATTGTTCCGGTAAAGAAATCCAAACTAAGACATTAATTATTTCTTCGTCTCTCTCATATTGCCCTATAACCCACAATTAATATACATCAGCAGAAGTTTCAACAATCCTTATCAAATTATACTATAGGAGAGATGTAGCCATCCATACAAGCAGGTTGCTTTCTCCTCAATCCTACATGTATGTACATATTATTCAGTCTTCCCGAAATCCGTAGGACCGTCGGACAAAAAATCCTTCGGTCAGACAAAATATATTGAAAGTTTAAGTGCATTTTAATCATTTGTCTGACCAGTGTCAGACAAACTCTGGCAAAGTTTCGTGACGACTGCATTATTCATACTTGACTATGTTATTCAAAGAAATAAATATTGTTTAAACTAAATTATATGTCTGTTTAACCCTTTCAACACCACAGACCTCTAAATAGGCTTACAAAAAGTGTAGATCCAGATGAGCCGGCTCGTGACGAGCCGTCTCATCAGGATCTGCACTTTTTGCCAGTGATATGACTATTTTTAGACATAATTACCCATTTTGATAAATGAACTTGTCCAAATGTGATTTTCTGATTCATTTATTGGTTTATGAATATCATGGACCAGTCCATGTGAGTTACTTGGTGTTGAATGGGTTAAATGGTATTTATCGTAATTTTGCATTTTACAGAGCCTGTATTGTCAGAGTATGAAAGCACAGCTGATGAGAGCAGAGATGTGGAGGTTTGATGAATTATTTTATATCAAGTGTTTTCACTATTTGGAACATATCTATAGCTTTGTGTGTGTTTTACGTTTATTTATCGTCGCTACCGATTGCCCATATGAGCGACGCCTCCTGAAGAGATTAGTCATTTTAGATTTTTGGAGGATAGTGCAATGATACAGACAGAGACCCATTCCAGAGTCTCCTCTGGTTCTTTTACGTGCACGGTGTAAAGCACCGACACAATACCTCGGTTTAAAGTCCCATCTGAAAGACTGTTAATTTTATTAGGGTCAGACGGGGGATGAAACCTGCGATCCCTGGATTACCAGTCCAGCGTGTTAACCACTGGACTACATATATTATGCTGAATGAACACGGGAGAAGTAAGTTGTCTCTGCCAAGGGGTGCTCTGTATATTCTACGCATGTATGAGAAAACCCCTGGTTTCAAAATGTGAGGTAGTTCAGGGAAAATATTTTTCCGAAATCCAGGGATCCCAGTCGGTTGCCAACTGCGGTAAAAAACAAATACTGGCACTCAATTTTCTGTATTAGCGAAAATATTTGGTGTAATTTGTTGGGTTTTTGGACGCAACATTATTTTACAACGATTGCGAAACAAGCTTTAACAACATATATTAATCAGTCTCGTTGGCTCGGATGAAAGTGTATATGTTGTCATTCGTGTGGCAGTACCCGGAGAAAACCCACCTGTCCGATCTGGCGACCATGGTGCCATCTCACATGCTTCCCGGTCACAGGATCAAACCCGGTTTGCATTGGTGAGAAGCTAGCGTGCTAACTACTGCGCTAATCACAACATATTTGATCGCAACAATTTTGTCAAATTCATGGGTTCAAATACTTATCTGTGAACTAACTATATGGCTCTTAGTTGGATCCAAGTTTTTAAAATTGGCTCCAGTTTTTTTTTCAATTGGCGACAGTGACGCAGATATCAATTCGGACAAAGGGAACCATAAAATAACTCATTAGAGTAACTTGTCTAAAGTAATCTTGTATATATGCAGAATGACATATAAAATGAAATAAAGCAATTTTTGTTGTACCAGGAGACGGAGGAGGACACCGACACAGAAGAATATGTGACTGAAGATGAAGAAACTGCTGAAGAGGAAGAAGTTGGAGACAAAAAAGAAGTTGGAGACAAAAAAGAGAAGAGTGGAACAGTCGACGGAGAGAGACAGAGTGGGGACGGAGAGGTAGGTATTGAGGTAAAGTTTAGTGCAGAAATCATTGAACTGTTGCTGTAGATACAAAAAGTAAGAATGAAACTGTTGGCGAAGGGAGACAGCGTGTGGATGAGGGGTTGGGTGTTGAGGACAAGTGTAGTGCAGAAATAATTGAACTTTTACCGTAAAGAATATGTTTTTTCGAACCGTTGATGAAGTGACATAATAGGGACGTGGAGGATGTACAATGTAGGTATTGATGAAACGATTAGTGCAGAAATTTTGTGTACTGTGTCTGTAGAGAAAATGGCAAGAGTGTAACCGTTGGTGAACAGAGACAGAGTAATAATGATACATTGGGTATTAAGAACAAAGATAGTGCAGAAACGTTAACGTAGAGAAAAACAGGTTTTTGAACTGTTGATAGAAAGAAACAGAGCATTGCTGAGGAGGTGGGTATTGAGCATAATGTCCGAGTTAGATATAGATGTATCAGTTACGGAAAAGTAGGGGGAAAAACAACTTGGAGGGAATTGTGAATGATAGACGCCTGTTAGTGGAACCCCTGAATAAATGATGAACGTATATTGAAATAACTCCAAAGGTTGTAACCAAAGGCATAGACTTTCATAGCTCAGTCTGTAAACTGAACTTGTCGGCAGCAATTTAGCAAATCAAATTTGCCGTTATGCATCAGTGGATCTTTTTATAATTTGACATAAATTACAGTGTTTAATTCATTTGTTTGGTCTTTACTTCTAAGTGGTTTCCATTTTCTCAACTGGTGGTCGTCTTATTGTTTAGATCGTGTTATAGGCGAGTATGTGCAGTAACTATTAATTAAAATGATATTTTGGGCTGTGAATAAATTTGTCGAGAGCGTGTTATAGGCGAGTATGTATGGTAACTATTAATTAAAATTATATTTTAGACTGTGTATAAATTTGTCGAGAGCGTGTTATAGGCGAGTATGTACGGTAACTATTAATTAAAATGATATTTTGGACTGTGTATGAATTATAGGAACAACCAAAGTTAGATATCGATGAAGACCGACAGCATCATGCTTACATCCCAAAACGAGGGACATTCTATGAGCATGACATGAGATTGGATCCTGATGAGGAAATTAAAGAAGGCGGCGACCAGCAGAGGGAAGAACGGAGGTGGGTATTTAATCATTAAAGTAGGTAGATTAGAGTATACAAATAAGAAGTTTGTCGCCTCGGCCAAGTATTCTCTATGCTTTTTAAGGGAAAAGGCAACTCCCAAATCACCTTCTAATTTTAGACCAGAGTTACTTCAAAAATTGTATTAAACTTTTCTCTTTCCCCAGATAGTCAGAATTGTTTTATAATCTGCAGCTGGGTTCAGGATCCACTAGGCTATGTGTAAAAGTGCTGCGTTATAACCAGGGATCATTTTAGAGGGCGATGTGGGCGAAATTGTCGCCCTAGGGACCCTGACTTCGCCCTCTGGGGCCCCACTTCTCCCTAAAAAAAAAATTATTTTTTGGTTTTTACGATTTTCAAACAAAATTTTGTCTAGTAAGATACACTGGCCCATTATAAAGCACTCCTTCTATTCAAATGTGGTATTTAATGGTTGTACTGTGCATTTTAACCCTATTTTGCAGAAGTATATTAAAGAACATCATTTAAGGAAGCGATCACGCGCTTTCTCACTTCTCCCAAACATTCTGACCTAGAATGAACCCTGATAACAATCACATTGTTTAATGATAAGAAGATCATTAACGTACGTTTGGTATTTATACTAACTGTATTAGTATTCCAGTGCTCACGAAACTTTGCCAGAGTTCGTCTGACACCGACACTGGTTAGACATATGAATAAAATGCACCTAGAATTGTAATATAATTATTTTGTCGTGACACATCAGGAGGTTACAGTTTTCAGGAAGACTGGTATTCAGATATTCGGACGTTAGAACGAATATTCGATGCCATTACCAGGGATCATTCTAGAGGGCGATGTGGGCGAAATTGTCGCCCTAGGGACCCTGACTTCGCCCTCTGGGGGCCCCACTTCTCCCTCTTTTATTTGGGGTTTCTTTTACGATTTTCAAACAAAATTTTGTCTAGTAAGATACACTTGCCCATTATAAAGCACTCCTTCTATTCAAATGTGGTATTTAATGGTTGTACTGTGCATTTTAACCCTATTTTGCAGAAGTATATTAAAGAACACCATTTAAGGAAGCGATCACGCGCTTTCTCACTTCTCCCAAAAATTCTGACCTAGAATGAACCCTGCATTACTAATAAAATTCATAGTACGAACCCTAATTGGTAGGTCAATATTTTACAGGAGTAAAGGTAAATTATGGAAAGACGAGTCGAAGTGGGTGCACGATCGATTTGACAACTATGACCAGGCCCCGAAATCTCGACAGGAGTTGATTACAATGTATGGATACGACATCACACAGTCCGATAAACCCCCAGAACAAGCCCCGAACATGGGAGATAGACCCAGGTAGGTGAAGGATTGTATAGAGTTTGGAATAAAGTACGGCCATTTTACAAACTCAGGTGTAGCTATCTTGAGCACCGTCATGTCTCTGTCGTAGTATGCTTTCTCCAGAGTCATTCACGTACTTCCATACTCATGTCCACATGTATTTTCAGAATGTGTTCGTCCATTGTGTATTATGATAGACGAACACCCATGTTCAGGGACGGGGGGTATTCAAATAGAGGTTAATGAGGGGTATTTTCAGAATGTGTTCGTCCATTGTGTATTATGATAGACGAACACCCATGTTCAGGGACGTGGGGATTCAAATAGAGGTTAATGAGGGGTATTTTCAGAATGTGTTCGTCCATTGTGTATTATGATAGACAAACCCATGTTTAGGGACGGGGGGACTCAAATAGAGGTTGATGAGGGGTATTGTCAGAATGTGTTCGTCCATTGTGTATTATGATAGACAAACCCATGTTAGGGACGGGGGGACTCAAATAGAGGTTAATGAGGGGTATTTCATAATGTGTGCGTCCATTGTGTATTATGATAGACAAAGCCATATTCAGAGACGGGGGTATTCAAATAGAGGTTAATGGGGGGTATTTTCAGAATGTGTTCGTCCATTGTGTATTATGATAGACAAACCTATGTTAGGGACGGGGGTACTCAAATAGAGGTTGATGAGGGGTATTTTCATAATGTGTGCGTTCATTGTGTATTATGATAGACAAACCCATGTTAGGGACGGGGGTACTCAAATACCGTAGAGGTTAATGAGGGGTATTTTCAGAATGTGTTCGTCCATTGTGTATTATGATAGACAAACCCATGTTAGGGACGTGGGGATTCAAATAGAGGTTAATGAGGGGTATTTTCAGAATGTGTTCGTCCATTGTGTATTATGATAGACAAACCTATGTAAGGGACGTGGGGATTCAAATAGAGGTTAATGAGGGGTATTTTCAGAATGTGTTCGTCCATTGTGTATTATGATAGACAAACCTATGTAAGGGACGTGGGGATTCAAATAGAGGTTAATGAGGGGTATTTTCAGAATGTGTTCGTCCATTGTGTATTATGATAGACAAACCTATGTTCAGAGACTGGGGGATTCAAATAGAGGTTAATGAGGGGTATTTTCAGAATGTGTTCGTCCATTGTGTATTATGATAGACAAAGCCATGTTCAGAGACGGGGGGATTAAAATAGAGGTTAATGAGGGGTATTTTCAGAATGTGTTCGTTCATTGTGTATTATGATAGACAAACCTATGTTAGGGACGTGGGGATTCAAATAGAGGTTAATGAGGGGTATTTTCAGAATGTGTTCGTCCATTGTGTATTATGATAGACAAACCCATGTTAGGGACGTGGGGATTCAAATAGAGGTTAATGAGGGGTATTTTCAGAATGTGTTCGTCCATTGTGTATTATGATAGACAAACCTATGTTAGGGACGTGGGTATTCAAATAGAGGTTAATGAGGGGTATTTTCAGAATGTGTTCATCCATTGTGTATTATCATAGACAAACCCATGTTAGGGACGTGGGGATTCAAATAGAGGTTAATGAGGGGTATTTTCAGAATGTGTTCGTTCATTGTGTATTATGATAAACAAACCCATGTTCAGAGACGGGGGGATTTAAATAGAGGTTAATGAGGGGTATTTTCAGAATCTGGACAGGGGGTATTTTGAAGTAAAAACCCATGTCCAAGTAGTGGGAATCCAATAGAGTTTGGCCATAGTGTGGTTTTCAGTACAAATCCCTTCCAGGGGAGGGAGGTACATACAGTCAACCCTGTGTTAGCGATCACCTCTATTAAACAATTAAACAGTCAACCTGCATTAAGCAGCCAGATTCCCAATATGTTGTTTTGTTATATATGTTACCTCTATTAAACAGCCACCTGTGCTAAGCAGCCACTTTCTCTGACTCACCTGGCTGGCTGCTTAAGACAGGTTTTACTGTATATATTCTGTAATAGCCCATTATGTTGTGCATGTTGGGTAGTGTGTTGGAGTAGAACTGTCGTTGCTATAGTAGCGTTAACAATCGGTGGAACTTGCTGTTTGAACATGACTGTGTAACAGCCCGGAGACACAGGATTGACATATTAACAATAATCGTACACATTTCATACACTCGGTACAACCAATACGAATAGTTGAAGCTGAAAGCTATAGCGGGTGATAATTAAAAAACCCTGAAAATCGTAAAAGTTTTTCATCGAGTGTCCTTGAATTTCACAACCGAAAAAGTGTGGGAACCCTCGTCCCATCATTCGGCATGACAGCATATAGACGAGCTAACAAAATAGCAATTTTTAGGTCACATCATTCTGGCTCATATGGGAACAAACAAAATGGCGACTTTGACGTTTAATCATTTTCTTGTACCACCTATGGGTGGAAATACAGTCAAACCTGTGTTAGTGGTCACCTCTATTAAGCAGCCAACCTGTATTAAGCAGCCAGTGTCCAGATTCCCAATATGTTGTTTTATTATACATTTGACCTCTGTTAAGCAGTCACCTGTGTTAAGCAGCCACTTTCTGTGATTCCCTTGGCTGGCTGCTTAAGACAGGTTTGACTGTAAAATGTTCTGCAGTTGTATTACAGGGTTACAGATATTGAAGTCATGATAGCGCAGTGGTAGCGCGTTCGTTTCAGGTTAGAAATGCCTGGGGTTCGAGCCCCACTGGAATCGTTACGTTTGAGCCCTTAGCAAGGCATTTAAATTCCACGTTGCCTCTTCTCCCTCGTGGCGATGGATTCCATCAAGAATGAGGTATTGAGAGGGGATTAATATAAGTTGTAAGAACTTTTTTCGAGCTAAAATTTGTATACAGTCAAACCTGTGTTAGTGGTCACCTCCATTAAGCAGCCAACCTGTATTAAGCAGCCAGATTCAAGATTCCCTATATGTTGTTTTACTATGCATTTACCTCTATTAAGCAGTCACCTGTGCTAAGCAGCCATTTTTTCTGACTCCCTTGACTGGCTGCTTAAGACAGGTTTGACTATAGATGTACGTTGGCTGTTGGTGCTGTAGTTACAGTAACAGGGGATCAAACTCCTTACTGCCCGTATCGACTGTCTGGTAATTGTCCCCTGAAGCACAGACCCAATCCACAATTCCACAGTTAATTGAGTGAAATGACACCTTTTATATCAATAGACGTGGTGGTAGAGACCGGAAGCCGCAGTTTCAAGACTTCCTGCCAGACAGTGATAAAGGTCGACCAAGCTACGGCTCAAACAGAAACCGATACGACGAGGACGGCTCCGATGATTCTCAGCAATCCAGGTCTGATTCCTCCCACTACAGAGGTGGGCGGGGCAGGAGGGGACCAAGGCGCTCCGAAGGTACACATACATGCACATCAATGTTCTTGTAATATTTATGGTGCGGTTGGCGGTATTCGTTATATTTTTCGACAGTTTCAAAAGGTCACCTATCCAAGTAAATTGGGACAAGGTTAGTTATGAATGCAATACAGCTGGCATGAGGAAGGTCGGTGGTTCTATCCGGGTGCCAGTCCATGCCTGAAATATTGCTCGGAAACTACCAATAAGAGCCGTAATATCATATAAGCAGTCTCTATCATGTTAATCCTAAATAAAAACTAAATAATGATATTAAGATATAAACTTATTAAAATATATTTTTAGGATTTGATGAATAATGTTACAAGCTCAGTCTACTGTACAATGATTATTGTCTGTTAGTGGGTAAGGGCCGAGTATGTTCGAATCCCATTGTGGGTCTCAAATTTGTTCATGTGCGGAATCGGTGCCCGTCCGTGCCTGAAATAATGCTCGAAATGGGGCATTCCGCCACAAATATTAGCTGGAAAGTCGCCATTAGTCTGGGTTCCAGTCTGTCGATTTTTCACTTTTTAACTTCTGGCAAAATGACAGCCTGGGGAAACTGGATTTCCAATCGTAGCGCCATCTACTTACACCAACTTTTATGAGGGCGTAGATTTGAAGAACGACAACTCTTCTCTACAAGATAATATCACTAAATATAGAAACAGAATTCTATCGGAAATCGCCGAACAGGCACGATTATACACGATTATTTCCGAATATACACGAATGCTCCCGTAGAGTCATTTACATTGCAAACATATAATGTCCCGTTTCTGTGTTATATCAACGAGATGGCGGACTTTAAATATTACATTTAGATGGTAATGGATCGATTCGGCGTAATTGAACTAAGGATGACTTAAATATTGAGTAAATATGTCAAATCAGACGCACATTGTACTTTTTAAAACTGTTCATCGTTCCGTTGACCCGTAAACAATGGTGGCCATTTATAAAGTTTTATCAACATTGCAGTGCCTTGTTTTCGATTCAAGTACGTCATTAATTAAGTCACATGCTAATAGGCATATTAACAGGATTAATGCGATAATTAACGAGGATAATCCCCCACTTTTCCCCAGACGTTGATATGATCAGAAACTCAATACGACCCAATTAATAGTCTCGGTGTTAAAATATATTTATTTGACTGATCAGGCAAAATATATCGACGCCTGTTCCCAGGCTAAGTCGCCATATGCAAACCCCAAGAACAAACAAAATCTGTTAGTGGGTACTTTTCTATGTTTTGAAAAATTGTCATGAAGTTTGTGAAACACACACAATTTCTATTTATTAGGAGGACCACCAAGAAGGGGCTATTCAGATTTTAATGAAGACCAAACACCTAGGAATAGAGGATTCTCTGAACAAGGAAGGGGTGGTAGAGGTCTTGACAGGGACAGTAGGGAACATGACAGGGACAATGACTTTGGGAATAGGGATAACTCAAGAAATAAAGATAATTTTGGGGATAGAGAACGAGATCGTTTTGAAAATAGGGACAGAGATAATTTTGGAAATAGGGGAAGAGGAGAGTTTGGCAATAGGGGAAGAGGTAACTTTGGCAATAGGGAAAGAGGAAATTTTGGAAATAGAAATAGGGACAGTTATGAAAATAGGGAAAGAGATAATGTTGCGAATAGGGAAAGAGACAACTTTGGAAATAGGAATAGAGACAATTATGAAAATAGAGAGAGAGATAATGTTGCAAATAGAAATAGAGACAATTATGGAAGTAATGATAATTTTAGGAATAATGAAAATGAGATCCCTTATGGTAAAGGGAATCAAGACCTCCAAGATAGTTCAGAGAATAGGGGTGGATTTAGGGGTAGAGGTAGAGGAGGGTTTAGAGATAATAGGCGAGAGAACAGAAGAGACATCGGAAACAGGGATAATGCGGATCAACAGAGTGGAAATAGGTCTGCGAGGGAAAGCGTGAAATACGAGCGGCAATATAGAGGTGGGAGAGATGGGCAAACGTACGGTGGTAGGAGAGATGGGGAAAACCCAGTCAGCAGGCCTACCGATACTCGAGCGGCAAGAAGTGAACCAGAACAACCGCAAGAGCCAGCTGGTAGCAGATTCAGGAGTAGCGATGTGATGGAGAGGATTCCGACAAGGTCTTACGACAAACCGGCTCCCAAATCATATTATACCCTGTCGGTTACGGATGACGAAAAATTGTTGGGAGAAACGGACGATGTCGAGGATTCACCGCCTGCTACAAATGGCGTGCAGGATCTGAACGTAACAGTTACTGGAGACAGAAGATCATTTAATAATGATAGGCCCAGGCTACCTAGAACACATGTAAGTTTAATGATAGGCCCTGGCTACCTAGAACACATGTATGTTTAATGATAGGCCCAGCCTACCTAGAACACATGTATGTTTAATGATAGGCCCAGGCTACCTAGAACACATGTATGTTTAATGATAGGCCCAGCCTACCTAGAACACATGTATGTTTAATGATAGGCCCAGCCTACCTAGAACACATGTATGTTTAATGATAGGCCCAGCCTACCTAGAACACATGTATGTTTAATGATAGGCCCAGCCTACCTAGAACACATGTATGTTTAATGATAGGCCCAGGCTACCTAGAACACATGTATGTTTAATGATAGGCCCAGCCTACCTAGAACACATGTATGTTTAATGATAGGCCCAGGCTACCTAGAACACATGTATGTTTAATGATAGGCCCAGGCTACCTAGAACACATGTATGTTTAATGATAGGCCCAGGCTACCTAGAACACATGTATGTTTAATGATAGGCCCAGGCTACCTAGAACACATGTATGTTTAATGATAGGCCCAGGCTACCTAGAACACATGTATGTTTAATGATAGGCCCAGGCTACCTAGAACACATGTATGTTTAATGATAGGCCCAGGCTACCTAGAACACATGTATGTTTAATGATAGGCCCAGGCTACCTAGAACACATGTATGTTTAATGATAGGCCCAGGCTACCTAGAACACATGTGTATGTTTAATGATAGGCCCAGGCTACCTAGAACACATGTGTATGTTTAATGATAGGCCCAGGCTACCTAGAACATGTGTATGTTTAATGATAGGCCCAGGCTAAAAATTGTGACTATGCTATGCAACCATTCTTTAATTGGCTCTAGAATGTTTAAATACAGACTGGGTTGCCAGAATTATTTTCTGTTGTAATGTGTTCACTATGGCATGAAGTGAAGCAAAATCTTCAATTATTTCTGCACTGTAGGATGGACATATATAGGGTGGAAATGCAATATGGATAGGAGGAGTTCTCTCTGCTTCTTCATATCGCAAAGATTAACAAAATAATCATATAAAAAGGTTTGTGCCTCGGTCAGATGTTTGGTTTCGAAAATTTAACGCACAAAGAAAATGAGTATTTTTTCAAACAAGTTCAAACATATATTAAATCTACAAGGCGCTTTGAGCACAGATATACCTAACTATATTATAATGTTATGCTGTTCTCTCGAGACGATTTTTGCCTTGGTGAGGCTGCGGGTTTGGCTGGCTGGGGACATTGTACGGTGTGGCTCTGGGAAGGTGTAGTAGTTGCGAATTGCATTTCTTAATGCTTTTCATTTTTTTTTTTTAAATTAGTATCTTAATTGCAATGCTCTTATACTATATTCAGTCTCTTTGTTAATTACTATCTAGTATGTTGGGGCGGGCCGAAACTAATGTTAAAACTTGTGGCCCAACCCTTTTGCTTCTCCAAAATGTTTGTACCATATATCTTATTTAATTCATCCGTAACATGTTTTGTACATTTGAGTTGTATTGTACATTGAATATAAAGAATGCAATAAAATATGATTAAACAGTGAAAGAAAACTGCAGCTTACACCACTTTGAAACAGTGAAAGAAGGCATTTTCTCTGTCACTGCTTGTGTTTCGTTTTCCACCGCCATTCGATGTACTTTTTTACTTTTCTGATAATAATGAATAGTTAATTATTTAGTAAAATATTCTATTAAATGAAATTGTTTTGTATGTAGTTTTTAATTTTGACAGCAAACAGAAACTAACAGAAGTGGTTGTGCGGTTATGTCATGTAGTGCAATGAGGCTCCAGAGAGGGCAGTTAAAAATGAATAAAATTTTAAAACAAATATGATATTAGCCAAAGTCATTGGAAATCATAAAAGATGAAGAAGATTTGTGTTTATTAGTGCAATATGGATGGAATCTCATTTCATCCAGCGATCACCGACATTTGTATTTCCACAAGTGGCGTTACAACAGGTTACAGCATCCTCTTATGTTCTATGACTGATTACAATTGATGCTTACTACTTTCACAGGACTATGTTAAGCAAAGCTCTGCGGAGGAGAGAAGAGATGCGGGGCCGACACATGGTAAGTATGTGTGGTTGTTTAGCTCACATGAGTTCTGATCTGTGCGATTATGTTGCAAGTGATCGTGGAGCACTACCGTGTTCTTGCTGATCAGGCCCCGTTAGGCTCTAACGCATGTCTGTGTTAAGCACAGTGCAGGGACCTCAGTTTATCCTCTCCTTCGTAAGGTTGTGTAGATGGGCATCACTAGAATTTTTGTTGGATATGCTATGACCATAGATTGAATCCCAGGGATCATTCTAGGTCAGAATTTTTGGGAGAAGTGAGAAAGAGAAAGCATGTGCTCGCTTCCTTAAATGGTGTTCTTTAATATACTTCTGCAAAATAGGGTTAAATGCACAGTACAACCATTAAATACAACATTTGAATAGAAGGAGTGCTTTATAATGGGCCAGTGTATCTTACTAGACAACATTTTGTTTGAAAATCGTAAAAACCAAAAAATTAATAATTTTTTTTAGGGCGAAGTCAGGGTCCCAAGGGCGACAATTTCGTCCACATCACCCTCTAGAATGATCCCTGGAATCCACAACAATTTAGATTAATAGGTAGTCCAAAGGGGCAGGAATATCAAACTCACTGTATTTTGCATTTATAGTTCAGGTGATCGGGGATGGAATCATGGAACCTATGGCATGATTGTTAGTCTGCCGGCTGGGGCTTGATTCCACGTCATTTGGATTGGTAGTCCTGATGATTGGGGTTTGATTCCACATTGGGACTGGTAGTCCGATGGTTGTGGATTGAACCCACGGCATTTGGATTGGTAGTAGAAACCTTGAGGTGAACATAAATGAGAAAAATATTGATGACACAACACTTGCTGATTATTTTTGAACCCAAATTCATTCATTCCATATTGTAGGCTCATCTGGTGTGAGCAAGCACCAGCCGACGCTGCCACCTCGCCTTCAGCAACAACAGGAACAGAAACGACAGCAACAACCCATCTTTGAGAAGCAGGATCCATCGCAGACCCGATCCAAGAGATACTCGTCACAGAGGCAACGCAATGCTCCAGAGGCAACTACATTCTCAGAACCCCACATTTCACAACCATCACAAAGGCAGCGGACTGTCCCAGAGGGACCTGGATTCCCGGAGCCCCAAATCTCGCAGCCATCACAGCAGATTGTGACTTCTCCGTTACAACAGCATTTTCAACCTAGTAAGTTGTCTCCTTATCTTCAAAGCTTACATTGAGAAGACAAGACCTCTATAAGCTATAACAGTTTTCGGTTCTAACCCTTTTTCATTCATGTATCTAAATTTTGTGTATACTATATATTTATATATGGTGTATGGTTTGAAATAAACCATATTTAAACAAAAGCTTACATTAGGTACCGGTAAGTTTTAATGCAGCAGATGACCACATATACGCTTTCATCCGTGCCAACGAGAGTGATTAATATAAGTTAGCACTTGCTTCGCAATCGTTGTAAAATAAATAAATTTTACGCTTAAACTTTTTTTTTTAATGCAGCAGATGACCACATATACGCTTTCATCCGTGCCAACGAGAGTGATTAATATAAGTTAGAACTTGCTTCGCAATCATTGTAAAATAAATAAATTTTACGCTTAACCTTTTTTTTTTAATGCAGTTTTTTTTTAATGCAATGTTTTTCATTGTGAGATGAACACTTTTGGGATGTGTCAAACCAGTTAACATACACTGCCCGCTAATGGCGACAAGAAAGAATCCATTCTTCATTCACCCAAAATTACAAGTTGCGACTCTTATGTGGTCTTGGTGTGTGTTGTACATACCTTTTCGTGTGCATTAATCTGTCCGAGCAATTCTAAATCACAAATGCAGCCTTTATTATTGAACCAGTAGTTGTTGTTACAATGTTGGCTTGTTGTGTGTTTCAGATTTTAGTCCGCCGAAGCCCGCTGTAGCTCCGCTGTCAGTTATCATACGACCTACAATATCACCACAAATGCCTGGTAAGTAAGTCTTAGAAGGGCGGGTCACACTTCCACGTTGTTGATTTCAAATCGTACTGAAGGCCGTGGCTTGAATGTCAAGGTCGCACTGGGTGGTTAACGGTGAAATTTCGGTACAATATTTCCGGTTCGTGCTGTAATGCGGACGATGGAGAGATTACAAAGCATATGTGCAACATATGTTCGCCATATATAGGTGATATATGATACACAAGAAGACGTATGTCCGTAGCTTCAAGGGTAAGGTCACGCTTTGAGGGGTTAATTATGAAACATAATTTAAAAAAGGATTGCTTTGATTTTTTTCCCTGTTTCAATGTGTTTGTTAGTCTTATTTGTACTATAAAGCAATAATATTCCGAAAACTGTCCGTAACACTCGCGGTTTGGTATATTTCGACAACACATGATATGGCTACATCATAATCGCGTCACGGTGCATGTCACTATTCAATCTTACTGGTCTGTGACTGTATATGAAAAAGTTGGCAGTTTCATTACCGGTAATTTAAAATGCACGATGTAAATATATTAAGCTTCAAATCACTTTAGCGTGGAAGAGGTCTTTATAACATACATTGTAGGCTGCCAATTTGTCAATAGATACTCTTGTGTTCATGAGAATAGTTTAACCTTGTACTTGGGGCCTCCCGTCCCGAGTGGTTATAGTCGCTGAGACTAGTTTAACCTTGTACTTGGGGCCTCCCTTGCTGAGTGGTTATAGTCGCTGAGAATAGTTTAACCTTGTACTTGGGGCCTCCCGTCCCGAGTGGTTATAGTCGCTGAGAATAGTTTAACCTTGTACTTGGGGCCTCCCTTGCTGAGTGGTTATAGTCGCTGAGACTAGTTTAACCTTGTACTTGGGGCCTCCCGTCCCGAGTGGTTATAGTCGCTGAGACTAGTTTAACCTTGTACTTGGGGCCTCCCGTGCCGAGTGGTTATAGTCGCTGAGACTAGTTTAACCTTGTACTTGGGGCCTCCCGTCCCGAGTGGTTATAGTCGCTGAGACTAGTTTAACCTTGTACTTGGGGCCTCCCTTGCTGAGTGGTTATAGTCGCTGAGACTAGTTTAACCTTGTACTTGGGGCCTCCCGTGCCGAGTGGTTATAGTCGCTGAGACTAGTTTAACCTTGTACTTGGGGCCTCCCGTGCCGAGTGGTTATAGTCGCTGAGACTAGTTTAACCTTGTACTTGGGGCCTCCCTTCCCGAGTGGTTATAGTCGCTGAGAATAGTTTAACCTTGTACTTGGGGCCTCCCTTGCCGAGTGGTTATAGTCGCTGAGACTAGTTTAACCTTGTACTTGGGGCCTCCCGTGCCGAGTGGTTATAGTCGCTGAGACTAGTTTAACCTTGTACTTGGGGCCTGCAGTCCCGAGTGGGTATAGTCGCTGAGACTAGTTTAACCTTGTACTTGGGGCCTCCCGTGCCGAGTGGTTATAGTCGCTGAGACTAGTTTAACCTTGTACTTGGGGCCTCCCGTCCCGAGTGGTTATAGTCGCTGAGACTAGTTTAACCTTGTACTTGGGGCCTCCCTTGCTGAGTGGTTATAGTCGCTGAGACTAGTTTAACCTTGTACTTGGGGCCTCCCGTCCCGAGTGGTTATAGTCGCTGAGACTAGTTTAACCTTGTACTTGGGGCCTCCCTTGCTGAGTGGTTATAGTCGCTGAGAATAGTTTAACCTTGTACTTGGGGCCTCCCGTCCCGAGTGGTTATAGTCGCTGAGACTAGTTTAACCTTGTACTTGGGGCCTCCCGTGCCGAGTGGTTATAGTCGCTGAGACTAGTTTAACCTTGTACTTGGGGCCTCCTGCCGAGTGGTTATAGTGCTGAGACTAGTTTAACCTTGTACTTGGGGCCTCCCTTGCTGAGTGGTTATAGTCGCTGAGACTAGTTTAACCTTGTACTTGGGGCCTCCCGTGCCGAGTGGTTATAGTCGCTGAGACTAGTTTAACCTTGTACTTGGGGCCTCCCGTGCCGAGTGGTTATAGTCGCTGAGACTAGTTTAACCTTGTACTTGGGGCCTCCCTTGCCGAGTGGTTATAGTCGCTGAGACTAGTTTAACCTTGTACTTGGGGCCTCCCTTGCCGAGTGGTTATAGTCGCTGAGACTAGTTTAACCTTGTACTTGGGGCCTCCCTTGCCGAGTGGTTATAGTCGCTGAGACTAGTTTAACCTTGTACTTGGGGCCTCCCGTCCCGAGTGGTTATAGTCGCTGAGACTAGTTTAACCTTGTACTTGGGGCCTCCCGTGCCGAGTGGTTATAGTCGCTGAGAATAGTTTAACCTTGTACTTGGGGCCTCCCTTGCCGAGTGGTTATAGTCGCTGAGACTAGTTTAACCTTGTACTTGGGGCCTCCCGTGCCGAGTGGTTATAGTCGCTGAGACTAGTTTAACCTTGTACTTGGGGCCTCCCGTCCCGAGTGGTTATAGTCGCTGAGACTAGTTTAACCTTGTACTTGGGGCCTCCCGTCCCGAGTGGTTATAGTCGCTGAGACTAGTTTAACCTTGTACTTGGGGCCTCCCTTGCTGAGTGGTTATAGTCGCTGAGACTAGTTTAACCTTGTACTTGGGGCCTCCCGTGCCGAGTGGTTATAGTCGCTGAGACTAGTTTAACCTTGTACTTGGGGCCTCCCGTCCCGAGTGGTTATAGTCGCTGAGACTAGTTTAACCTTGTACTTGGGGCCTCCCTTGCCGAGTGGTTATAGTCGCTGAGACTAGTTTAACCTTGTACTTGGGGCCTCCCGTGCCGAGTGGTTATAGTCGCTGAGACTAGTTTAACCTTGTACTTGGGGCCTCCCATGCCGAGTGGTTATAGTCGCTGAGACTAGTTTAACCTTGTACTTGGGGCCTCCCGTGCCGAGTGGTTATAGTCGCTGAGACTAGTTTAACCTTGTACTTGGGGCCTCCCGTCCCGAGTGGTTATAGTCGCTGAGACTAGTTTAACCTTGTACTTGGGGCCTCCCGTGCCGAGTGGTTATAGTCGCTGAGACTAGTTTAACCTTGTACTTGGGGCCTCCCGTCCCGAGTGGTTATAGTCGCTGAGACTAGTTTAACCTTGTACTTGGGGCCTCCCTTGCTGAGTGGTTATAGTCGCTGAGAATAGTTTAACCTTGTACTTGGGGCCTCCCTTGCCGAGTGGTTATAGTCGCTGAGACTAGTTTAACCTTGTACTTGGGGCCTCCCTTGCTGAGTGGTTATAGTCGCTGAGACTAGTTTAACCTTGTACTTGGGGCCTCCCGTCCCGAGTGGTTATAGTCGCTGAGACTAGTTTAACCTTGTACTTGGGGCCTCCCTTGCCGAGTGGTTATAGTCGCTGAGAATAGTTTAACCTTGTACTTGGGGCCTCCCTTCCCGAGTGGTTATAGTTGCTGAGAATAGTTTAACCTTGTACTTGGGGCCTCCCTTGCCGAGTGGTTATAGTGCTGAGATAGTTTAACCTTGTACTTGGGGCCTCCCTTGCGAGTGGTTATAGTCGCTGAGACTAGTTTAACCTTGTACTTGGGGCCTCCCGTGCCGAGTGGTTATAGTCGCTGAGACTAGTTTAACCTTGTACTTGGGGCCTCCCGTCGAGTGGTTATAGTCGCTGAGACTAGTTTAACCTTGTACTTGGGGCCTCCCGTGCCGAGTGGTTATAGTCGCTGAGACTAGTTTAACCTTGTACTTGGGGCCTCCCTTGCCGAGTGGTTATAGTCGCTGAGACTAGTTTAACCTTGTACTTGGGGCCTCCCGTGCCGAGTGGTTATAGTCGCTGAGACTAGTTTAACCTTGTACTTGGGGCCTCCCGTGCCGAGTGGTTATAGTCGCTGAGACTAGTTTAACCTTGTACTTGGGGCCTCCCGTGCCGAGTGGTTATAGTCGCTGAGACTAGTTTAACCTTGTACTTGGGGCCTCCCGTGCCGAGTGGTTATAGTCGCTGAGACTAGTTTAACCTTGTACTTGGGGCCTCCCTTGCTGAGTGGTTATAGTCGCTGAGACTAGTTTAACCTTGTACTTGGGGCCTCCCGTGCCGAGTGGTTATAGTCGCTGAGACTAGTTTAACCTTGTACTTGGGGCCTCCCGTGCCGAGTGGTTATAGTCGCTGAGACTAGTTTAACCTTGTACTTGGGGCCTCCCTTGCCGAGTGGTTATAGTCGCTGAGAATAGTTTAACCTTGTACTTGGGGCCTCCCGTCCCGAGTGGTTATAGTCGCTGAGACTAGTTTAACCTTGTACTTGGGGCCTCCCTTGCTGAGTGGTTATAGTCGCTGAGACTAGTTTAACCTTGTACTTGGGGCCTCCCGTGCCGAGTGGTTATAGTCGCTGAGACTAGTTTAACCTTGTACTTGGGGCCTCCCTTGCTGAGTGGTTATAGTCGCTGAGACTAGTTTAACCTTGTACTTGGGGCCTCCCGTCCCGAGTGGTTATAGTCGCTGAGACTAGTTTAACCTTGTACTTGGGGCCTCCCGTGCCGAGTGGTTATAGTCGCTGAGAATAGTTTAACCTTGTACTTGGGGCCTCCCTTGCCGAGTGGTTATAGTCGCTGAGACTAGTTTAACCTTGTACTTGGGGCCTCCCTTGCCGAGTGGTTATAGTCGCTGAGACTAGTTTAACCTTGTACTTGGGGCCTCCCGTGCCGAGTGGTTATAGTCGCTGAGACTAGTTTAACCTTGTACTTGGGGCCTCCCTTGCTGAGTGGTTATAGTCGCTGAGACTAGTTTAACCTTGTACTTGGGGCCTCCCGTCCCGAGTGGTTATAGTCGCTGAGACTAGTTTAACCTTGTACTTGGGGCCTCCCGTGCCGAGTGGTTATAGTCGCTGAGACTAGTTTAACCTTGTACTTGGGGCCTCCCTTGCCGAGTGGTTATAGTCGCTGAGACTAGTTTAACCTTGTACTTGGGGCCTCCCTTGCCGAGTGGTTATAGTCGCTGAGACTAGTTTAACCTTGTACTTGGGGCCTCCCGTCCCGAGTGGTTATAGTCGCTGAGACTAGTTTAACCTTGTACTTGGGGCCTCCCTGCCGAGTGGTTATAGTCGCTGAGACTAGTTTAACCTTGTACTTGGGGCCTCCCTTGCCGAGTGGTTATAGTCGCTGAGACTAGTTTAACCTTGTACTTGGGGCCTCCCGTGCCGAGTGGTTATAGTCGCTGAGACTAGTTTAACCTTGTACTTGGGGCCTCCCTTGCCGAGTGGTTATAGTTGCTGAGAATAGTTTAACCTTGTACTTGGGGCCTCCCTTGCTGAGTGGTTATAGTCGCTGAGACTAGTTTAACCTTGTACTTGGGGCCTCCCGTGCCGAGTGGTTATAGTCGCTGAGACTAGTTTAACCTTGTACTTGGGGCCTCCCTTGCCGAGTGGTTATAGTCGCTGAGACTAGTTTAACCTTGTACTTGGGGCCTCCCGTGCCGAGTGGTTATAGTCGCTGAGACTAGTTTAACCTTGTACTTGGGGCCTCCCTTGCCGAGTGGTTATAGTCGCTGAGACTAGTTTAACCTTGTACTTGGGGCCTCCCGTGCCGAGTGGTTATAGTCGCTGAGACTAGTTTAACCTTGTACTTGGGGCCTCCCTTGCTGAGTGGTTATAGTCGCTGAGACTAGTTTAACCTTGTACTTGGGGCCTCCCGTGCCGAGTGGTTATAGTCGCTGAGACTAGTTTAACCTTGTACTTGGGGCCTCCCGTGCCGAGTGGTTATAGTCGCTGAGAATAGTTTAACCTTGTACTTGGGGCCTCCCTTCCCGAGTGGTTATAGTCGCTGAGAATAGTTTAACCTTGTACTTGGGGCCTCCCTTGCTGAGTGGTTATAGTCGCTGAGACTAGTTTAACCTTGTACTTGGGGCCTCCCGTGCCGAGTGGTTATAGTCGCTGAGACTAGTTTAACCTTGTACTTGGGGCCTCCCGTGCCGAGTGGTTATAGTCGCTGAGAATAGTTTAACCTTGTACTTGGGGCCTCCCTTCCCGAGTGGTTATAGTCGCTGAGAATAGTTTAACCTTGTACTTGGGGCCTCCCGTGCCGAGTGGTTATAGTCGCTGAGAATAGTTTAACCTTGTACTTGGGGCCTCCCTTGCCGAGTGGTTATAGTCGCTGAGACTAGTTTAACCTTGTACTTGGGGCCTGCAGTCCCGAGTGGTTATAGTCGCTGAGACTAGTTTAACCTTGTACTTGGGGCCTCCCGTCCCGAGTGGTTATAGTCGCTGAGACTAGTTTAACCTTGTACTTGGGGCCTCCCGTCCCGAGTGGTTATAGTCGCTGAGACTAGTTTAACCTTGTACTTGGGGCCTCCCTTCCCGAGTGGTTATAGTCGCTGAGACTAGTTTAACCTTGTACTTGGGGCCTCCCTTGCCGAGTGGTTATAGTGCTGAGATAGTTACCTTCCGAGTGGTTATAGTCGCTGAGACTAGTTTAACCTTGTACTTGGGGCCTCCCGTCCCGAGTGGTTATAGTCGCTGAGACTAGTTTAACCTTGTACTTGGGGCCTCCCTTCCCGAGTGGTTATAGTCGCTGAGACTAGTTTAACCTTGTACTTGGGGCCTCCCTTGCCGAGTGGTTATAGTCGCTGAGACTAGTTTAACCTTGTACTTGGGGCCTCCCTTGCCGAGTGGTTATAGTCGCTGAGACTAGTTTAACCTTGTACTTGGGGCCTCCCGTCCCGAGTGGTTATAGTCGCTGAGACTAGTTTAACCTTGTACTTGGGGCCTGCAGTCCCGAGTGGTTATAGTCGCTGAGAATAGTTTAACCTTGTACGTGGGGCCTGCAGTCCCGAGTGGTTATAGTCGCTGGCTTCAAGTAAATTCTATCATAAGAGGAATACTCTCCAGCTTGCTTGGGGAGTCAGTGGTTCTACCTGAAACACTGCTCGGAGGAACATCAATAATAGCCGGAGCGTTGCCAATATTACCTAAGCTGTTGGTACATGTGTTCAACCCGATAAACAAACAAACGTATACATATCAGTAATTATTAATGTCTGTATATCTGTCCTTGCAGCTCCGTCACAGCAGCCCACTGTGGGTAGTCCGACAGTGATACCACCTGGGCCTCAACCTCCCACTTTGATTGCGGTGCCCATCAGCCAGGTCCCACCACCACAAGTCCGGCCTCCGCTACCTCCACCACAAGTCCGGCCTCCTCTACCTCCACCACCCACTGGGCCACCGGGGCCACAACCCCTTGGTGCACCGCGAGTGTTTCCAGCGGTCGCTCTACCAAGCTCGGCTTTGCCTGCTGTGTCGGTGATTGCGGCGCCGCTGATCAGCCCTGCCGGACTTGTCTATGCTGCCCCACCACCCGCGTTCCAGGTACCGGTTCCTCAGTTCTCGGCAGCACCTCCAGTACAGGTATGTAGTATGTACTATTCATCTTGTGCGGGTATGTAGCAATGTAGCAATCCCAATGCTCCCTGGGCTGGTAAGGTTCCCATTTGTCAGTTCTTTAATAACATAGTTACAGTATGTAGCAAGATCAATGTTGCTTGGCTTGTCCTGGGCTCGTCAGGTGCCCATTTGACAGTTCTTTAATAATATAGTTACATTATGTAGCAATCTCAATGTTGCTTGGCTTGTCCTGGGCTCGTCAGGTGCCCATTTGTCAGTTCTTTAATAACATAGTTACAGTATGTAGCAAGTTCAATGTTGCTGGACTTGTCCTGGGCTCGTCGGGTGCCCATTTGTCAGTTCTTTAATAACATAGTTACAGTATGTAGCAAGATCAATGTTGCTTGGCTTGTCCTGGGCTCGTCAGGTGGCCATTTGTCAGTTCTTTAATAACATAGTTACAGTATGTAGCAAGCTCAATGTTGCTTGGCTTGTCCTGGGCTCGTCAGGTGGCCATTTGTCAGTTCTTTAATAACATAGTTACAGTATGTAGCAAGCTCAATGTTGCTTGGCTTGTCCTGGGCTCGTCAGGTGGCCATTTGTCAGTTCTTTAATAACATAATTACAGTATGTAGCAAGCTCAATGTTGCTGGACTATGTCCGCGCTGCTCCGTGGGCTGGTAAGGTGCCCATTTGTCAGTTCTTTAATAACATAGTTACAGTATGTAGCAAGCTCAATGTTGCTTGGCTTGTCCTGGGCTCGTCAGGTGTCCATTTGTCAATTCTTTAATAACATAGTTACAGTATGTAGCAAGCTCAATGTTGCTTGGCTTGTCCTGGGCTCGTCAGGTGTCCATTTGTCAATTCTTTAATAACATAGTTACAGTATGTAGCAAGCTCAATGTTGCTTGGCTTGTCCTGGGCTCGTCAGGTGCCCATTTGTCAGTTCTTTAATAACCTAGTTACAGTATGTAGCAATCTCAATGTTGCTGGACTATGTCAGTGCTGCTCATCTTTAAGCCAGTCTAGCGTTCATTGATTTTGTTTCAATGTGCTAGCACCTCTTACCGGTAAGTTAGATTTAACTATTTAACCTGGTTAAGTATTATTAGTAGACTTAACGTGCATTGAAGGGGCATTAACTTCATTGTAGGGGCATTAACTGCATTGTTGGGGCAGGGATATACTACAATTATTTGAACTATTTATAGCGTTTATTTTACCCAGCATGCAAAGAGTTAATGTGCATTGGCTACTTAATCAAGGTGACTGATCTGATTGGTTGATTCTGAGTGTCACTGTCAGCTGAACCAATCAGACGATTGGCTACTTAATCAAGGTGACCACAAAACCAGGCTCCGAGATTATAAAACATTTCTCAAGCTCAAGTGATCTGATTGGTTGATTCTGAGTGTCACTGTCAGCTGAACCAATCAGACGATTGAGACTGAGTTCTGAGATTGGAGAAAAGTTTTATAATCTCCGGCAACTTACCCATCTTTCCTATGTTTGTTATCTATGATGATTTTGCAGCCACAGCAGCCTAGTGAAACAGTAAGAGGAGGTACCACGTACTACCCACAGGCCCCGCCAGGTACGGCAACATCTCCGGGTACCACATATTATTCACCGGAGATGCAGATGATAAAACAGAACCAGGTACAAGTTCGACGAGCCAAAGTCCCGCTATCCATTGTCAATCCTGAGGTAAGTGTTTCAAGTGTTCGTGGCTTTCAAATAGTTCTAGCCGGTTTATGATTATCCGTAGTTGGCTTCATGAAACCATTTATTTTATCTAAAAATATACTCGTAGCAAATGAACACATGTAAAAATACTATAATTTATATGACTGTTTTTCCGTTGTAGATACAGTTTGCTGCCACTGATCATCATTTGTACCTACGGTCATATGTCGGATCGGTCATGCATTGTCGGTCCTTGTCAGCTGAAATGCGAGGCTGAACTAATGCCTAGTTGGGCATCTGAGGTCTTCTTCTACCGCTTAATGTTGAATTTGATGACCCTGTTTAGTTTATACAAATTCATTTTAGCTCGATTATGAAACTAGTTCTTACAACTTATATTAATCACTCTCGAGACCTCATTCCAGATGGAATCCATCGCTACGAGGGAGAGAGGAGGCATGTGATATTTAAATGCCTTGACTAAAGGCACAATCCTAACGGCTCCAGCAGGGTGCAAGCTCCTGGCTTTCACACCATAAGCGATTGCACTACCGCTACGCTATCACGACTTCCACTGTTGGTGGTGTATAGTGTCAAATGTCATTTTTGCAAAACTTTTTTTCCGATAATAAAATTGAGGTTTAATAGATGATTTTACCTAACTTTCAGGAAATGAAGATGGAGGGAGATTTAGAATGTTACGCAAACGACATGGAATATGATAGTATGGAATCGTATCTAGATGATGACCCTTATGATGAAGTTGCAATAAAAGATGAACAAATTGATTCTGGTGATGATTATATGCCTGCTGTGCCGGATGATGAAGAATCTAGATTGGAAGCAAAGTCCGAGCAACTGCATGATCCGTGTGATGTTGTTTCGGAAGATAAACATAGTGAAACATTTTTTGAAAATGTTAAAATTGAAAAGCAAGACAATGAAGAGCAACAAGACATTCAAGAACAGAAATATAGTGAATTTAATGAAACTGATTTGAATGAAGCTATGGATGTGAAAACCGAAGAAAGGACGGTTTGTATTAATGAAGATAGTGGAAACTTAGTCATCAAAACAGAAAGGGTAGAAACTGAAGAACAAGCTGCTGAAACAGAGTGTATAAAACAAAACGTAGAGTCAATAAATACCCACTCTGGTGATGAGGATGATCACAGGCATTCAACATTTGTTGTGAAAACAGATATTCTGTCACCGACTTTGTCTGTTTCAACCGTCGTACCAGACAAGTTAAGAAATGATGAAGTGCAAAATGAATCTGTAAAGATGGTTGAGAGTATAACTGATAATGAAGTTCATAGTGAATCAGAAAACGATGTGGAGATTATAACTGAAAATGTAAATGCAATTGATATAACTGGTAATAAACAGGGGGAAGATGAGGTGGAAGTAAGTAAATTGAATCTTACAAAAGCAATGAAAGAAACAAAAGATGCAGAAGAAAGTGGGGAAAGTTTTGAAGATGCCGTTGAGGAAGTGAATGACGGAAATTAAATCAAATGTGTTACAATACATCGATTGTTTCAGTCATTCTCAAAGCAGACATACTATGAGTTACTATTTATGCGCTAATGTTTTATTATGGCCATAATTTGCAAAGATTTCAAGATTGTGCTAAAATTGGCTGCATCAAATATTTGCAAATTTTGGTGTCCACACACTTGAAGTAGTGTTTCCCCCAGACTGAAAAAAGAGCAGGGCACAGGTACAAAAAAGGGCATTTTTCTAATGTTGCCTGTACTCAAAAGGGCAGAATTGACATTGTCTTATTTATGTTATTACGAGTATGAAACATTTTGAGGACGAATCAATTTTGTAACCTATTGCGTATTTAGATTCAAAATAAGTTATGACAATGGTGTGATATCCGAGATTATCAATTATCTAAACAAAAATGTAAGCCAGAAAATTACAACAATAATGCATTTACATTCATTTAAATCAAAACGTACATATAAAATTGACATCCCTTGGCGGAATTTCCGACCGGTGCAATGGGACAATCCATATGCTGTGACCCAATAAAACTAAATATGTGAGACTATAAGAACAAATTGTGGACTATGTTAATCAATTAGCGCCAATTATGAGATTTGCACACATGGGACAATATGTCTGTGACTTCACTATAAAGAACTCGTAACTGGACATTGCGCGCCGATAATCCCCTACATTTGTTTCTACAACAATGACTCAAACAGAAATTGGAGCATAAATGTGCGAAAATTGACTGATTGGCACGTATCATGATTACTTGTCAAATTTATTGCCTCTTCAATATACATAACCAGCAGACGACACATTTAATAGTCTCTTGATTTATGTTTTGAATTTCTATTAAATCAATATGAATACTACGACAAGTAACGTACATTCTTGCTAGGACCCCTTGCATGCCACATTGCATTGGCGGGAAAGATATGACGTAGTCAGTTAAAACACTTGTTCAATATCTTGAGCAAAGTCAATGTTGCTCTAGGCTAGCTACACAGTGCATAGATGGACATTTCACAGCATATTGATCGTAAACCTGTGTATTCCAGTTTATAGCATCAGTCTAACACAGCACTGGTGTTTGTTGAGGGATTTCAGGCAATATTGCAATACTTATAATCAAGTTTTATTGAGAATTTAGGCACACAAAGGCGGGCATTTTCAGAATTTCGGGCACAAGGGCGGCCCCAAAAAGGGGCAGGGCGAGCCGCCCTCCTATTCCTGCTTAGGGGAAACACTACTTGAAGTGTATATGTTTTCCCAATTTGAATACAATTTAAATTTGCTGCAAAAATACACATGTACAGTCTACATCCGCTATGTCAAAATCCGTCAGACCGAACAAAATACTTTCCGACATAACCAAAGTTTGACCTAATGAAATTCGATATCAACAGATCCAGTTATATGTAAAATGATAGTGTCTGAAATGGGACTTTGGTCCGACTTCGAGATAACCGGAGAATGCGATATAACTGACGTAGACATAACTGACTGACATAATGGATGTAGACTGTACAATAACAAAAACAATTAGAATGGCATAAACTGAAGATTGTTTTTATTCTCCGACATGAATAAATGTTAAAAACGAAACTAAGAAATGCATTTCTTTGAGTGGTAACACCTATCACTATTTAGTTTAACTTGTATTGTTACGAATTTGGAATATTTACAAGAGAAAATTCCTAATTTGACACTAAGCAAGTAAGAAGAAAAACATTTGATTTATTTTTAGAATTTATGTTGTCTTGCAGGGGCTAAAGAATGTATTCTGAACTGCTAGAGAAATGTATGACTAGAGACTTGAAACATCCACTTACCCTTGGTAAACTATCATCCGTGCTTACGATAATGCGTTTGCTAACAATACCGACTCCTGTAGCTGGAGTCATCTCCCCCCGTCTGACCCTAACAAAGTTAAGTCTTTCGGATGGGACTTTAAACCGAGGTCTCGTGTCTGTGCTTTACACCGTGCATGTAAAAAGAAGCAGAGGATACTCTGGAATGGATCTCTGTCTGTATCATTGCACTATCCTCCAAAAATCTAAAATGACTAATCTCTTTAGGCGGCATCGCTCATATAGACAACCGGTAGCGACGATAAATAAACGTAAAACACGCAGAGAGTTGCCAAATGAGTATTGAGTTATTCATGAATAGATATTGCATTTATCACATAACCCTGTATTCAGTGTAATACAGCCATCACATATATTCTTATATCAACACATGTGTGTAATACAACCTGGGAGGATTCTGATTGGTTGAGAGAATAATCATATAATTTGTAAATTTAACTTTAAATTAAATTATAAGGAAAAAAGTTGTTGTTTGTGAGGTTTTTTTATACTGGTTTATGTCTTAAGTTTTTATACTTGTTTTGATTATAGGTGGACGTGGATGTTAACAGTGCTTTTATAGTATAATTTGAACTGAATAAAGTAACCAAAAAGTATAGTCTTTATTTTGTATGCGTAACTTGTAAGGGCTTCTATGTTGAACATTTATTTGTGTTGTGTCAATTAAATCAACAAACATATGTACAGGTCAAAGCGCGTGATCGCTTCCTTAAATGGTGTTCTTTAATATACTTCTGCAAAATAGGGTTAAAATGCACAGTACAACCATTAAATACAACATTTGAATAGAAGGAGTGCTTTATAATGGTGTATCTTATTAGACAAAACTTTGTTTGAAAATCGTAAAAACCAAAAAATAAATAATTTTTTTTAGGGAGAAGTGGGGCCTCCAGAGAGCGAAGTCATGGTCGCTAGGGCGACAATTTCGCCCACATCACCCTCTAGAATGATCCCTGATGTATTAAATAGATGATGTGCGTTGGTCTGCATTTAACCAAAACTTCTGTGGCCAAGTGGTTACTGTTGTTGACTTCAAATCACTTGCCCCTAACAAGCTGTCGACAGTTGCAATAGTCGGTTCAAAAGCTCAATCAGAGCTTGTGTTGTACTGTTGATATCTTGCCGACTCGAAATAAAATTTATCTTATCTATTTGCCTTGTAATCTCTGTTCCAAGGCTGGTTTTCATTGGAATTAGTTCAATCTTTGCCATGTTGTATTTTAATGAATGTGTGGTAGCTGTCAGCAATTGGCTCCTTCTGCCAGAACTCGAGGTCAATTGCCGGACAATCCTTCATGAACACCAGCTTGAGTCTATTTGTGTCTAATGGACACAGGGACCTCCACGGTGGAGTGGTTACGGTCGGTGACTTAAAATCACTTGCCTCTAGCCGCTGTAAGTTCGAATCCAATTTGGGTGTAGAATTATTTCATGTGAGGAAGCAATCCAGCTTGCTTGCAAACGGTCGGTGGTTTTACCTGGGTGTCCGTCCGTTGCTGCTCGGCGAGGCATCCGGGTTCTTCCATCACCAATAATAACTGGAGAGACGCCATTTGACCTAAGCTGTTGGTGCGACTTTAAATTACCAAAACAAAGAAGTTAGCGTGCTCGCTTCTCACCAATGCATCCCGGGTTCGATCATCGGACTGGGAAGTATGCGAGATGGTACGGTGGTCGCCAGGTCGGACAGGTGTGTTTTCTCTGTGTACTCCGGTTTCCTCCCACATGAATGACCACATTTACGCTTTCATCCGCGCCAAACGAGAGTGATTAATATAAGTTGTTAAAACTTGCTTCACAGTCGTAAAATAAATAAACTTTAATCTTAAGCTCTCTTTAATCCACACAAAATTTTCACCACAGGCAAGTCTACATTATAAATAAAAATTGGTGTTTAGCTCGTCGGTAAGGTAATGGAATCGACTTTAGTCTAACTGCCAACTGTTCTAATCAGTTGGGATAGAACGATATTTTCAATGGATTTGGTTCAAACTTGCTCACAAGCTATACAGTCAAGCCTGTGTTAGTGGTCGCCTCTATTAAGCAGCCAACCTGTATCAAGTACCAGATTCCCAATATGTTCTTTTGTTATATATTTTACCTCTATTAAGCAGCCAATTTCTGTGATTCCTTTGGATGGCTGCTCAAGACGGGTTTGACTGTATTTTAATGAATGTGTGGTTTCTGTCGGAACTAAAATTAGAGACAATCCGTACGCAATAGTGAACCTACACTCGACAGGGCCGTCGCTGGAGATAGTTTGATGGTACGCACGGCCAAATATCCTTATTTGTCGAATGATCATAGCGAGCGAGTACGCTAGATGGGTCCGGGTGCATACCCCCCGGAGATATTTTGAAATGAGGAAGCAATTTCCTGCATTTCAATGCATTTTGTAACATACAATTGCAGACTAATGTACCTACGACAATCCGTATAAAGGTATAAATTAAGGTTAGATGTATAATATACATGATCTATCGCCCTTATCAATTAAACAAGCATGTAAAATAGCAGAAACTAATTTTCGAGATGCACCATATTTGTAATGGGCTCAATTATTCCACCAATCCACACATCACGGCGCCTATGTATCCCTACTACCCCTCCCCTGGGGTTTTAATGCATTTTTGGAGTTTTCATTTTCTGAGACCAATGATACGCACGAGCCTGCTCGACATAATTCCTAATCGGTCACCTGCTGTTTTACAATATTTGGAGCAAACTAATAAACATAGAGCAACAATATTCATTATTATCTTATTTCATACATTTTATTACAGATCTTTATGTAATGAATTGCTGTATAATCTAGTATAAACTGCATTAAATGACAATATGAACATATGTATATTGCATGACTATTAGTTGGTACCAAATATTATAAAACAACAGGTGATCGATTTGTGTTTAATGGTCAAAATAAAATTTATAATTAAAAAAAATATTGTTTTTGATATTTTTGTCTGACTCAACTATAAAACCATTTTTAGATCACTGTTGATTTATCGATATGGCCAAAATAGATCTAGTACTTCAATGTAGTATCACTGCCGTGGCACTCGTGCGTTCGTGAGTAAACTACTGTGTAAACACTTGTTGCGCAATCAAGCTAAACTATATTTGTATAAACCTTGCAGTCAGGTTACAGTTACACATGTATTATAATAGTTGTGTAGTTAGTTTAGTTTATGCAGATTACTACTGTTTGCAATACTACGAGTGTTATTAGTTATTACTATTGATGGCGTCCGTCTCCGTGGTCGAGTGGTTACGGTCGCTGACTTGTATACCACTGTAACCTATCATCACTGATGGTCACGGGTTCGAGCCCCGCTCAGGCCGTGTCTCATTTATATGAAAAAGTTGGTAGTTTCTTACGGAGGTTGGTGCACCCAAGTACTGGTTAACCGCTGGAGCCTGCCCAGGAAAGGTGTTGTTAGGTAAACTGCCCGTCGGCGATATAGCCCAAAAATGGTGCTGATGCAGGCATAAAACCCGAAATATAAATAAATAAATAAAACTATTGATGGCAATTATAGTGTTAAAACCACAAGTGATGCTCCCGGGCTTCCGTGGTCGATTGGTTACGGTACTTTACTTCAAATCACCTGTCGCTCACCATTGTGTGTTCAAATACCACTGGGTGTGTCAAAACTTCATGCGATGAAACTATCTAGCTGGGTTGCTGGTTCTACCTGGGTGCCCGTCTGTGCCTGAAATATTGCTCGGACTGGCACTCATCGGTTGGGGTGCGGGGTGTCTTCCTCCACCAGTAACAGCTGGGAAGTCGCTATATGACCCGAGCTGTTTGTGCAACTTAAATCCCCTAAGTAATACACTATTGTCATGCTACTAGGATCATTTAATGAAAGGCATAGAGCATGTGTTATCTACTGACGTCAAATGTGTGTGTTCATGATTTATCGGTGTTGTGGCATAGAACACGTGTTATCTACTGACGTCAAATGTGTGTGTTCATGATTTATCGGTGTTGTGGCATAGAACACGTGTTATCTACTGACGTCAAATGTGTGTGTTCATGATTTATCGGTGTTGTGGCATAGAACACGTGTTATCTACTGACGTCAAATGTGTGTGTTCATGATTTATCGGTGTTGTGACATAGAACACGTGTTATCTACTGACGTCAAATGTGTGTGTGTTCATGATTTATCGTGTTGTGACATAGAACACGTGTTATCTACTGACGTCAAATGTGTGTGTGTTCATGATTTATCCGTGTTGTGGCATAGAACACGTGTTATCTACTGACGTCAAAGGTGTGTGTTCATGATTTATCGGTGTGGCATAGAACACGTGTTATCTACTGACGTCAAATGTGTGTGTTCATGATTTATCGGTGTTGTGGCATAGAACACGTGTTATCTACTGACGTCAAATGTGTGTGTTCATGATTTATCGGTGTTGTAAAAACCATCTTTGCTTATAATTATGCTTTCAAAAGCCTTTTTAATGGCTTTTATTTTAAATAAATTATGCTTAACATTTCAATATTTTTACTTTGTTTTTACTTAATTTTTTTACGTTACCTTATTAGCAATATGCTAACACGGTAACTCTTTGTTGGACATGTTAGTCTGTTCATTGCCTGTAAACATTTACCTTTGAATGATGGAGGTTTCATATTTTGAACCAATCTTACCCAATCGTGGTTTGTAGGTAATGACAATATTGTTGTTTCCATCATTCAAGCACCCCCCCCCCCCACATCTGATCCAGCTGCGTATCTTCCTATAGTCACGTGCCTACACATTTTCTTCAATAGATGAAATTCGATAAATGCAGGGTAATAGGGGTAGTAGAGGTGCATGTGTAGCGAACACATCGAACATTTTTTTAAATTACTTTTTAATTGTTAGAAGATTTTCACAAAAAATGTGTTCGTTATTTCTCTTAAAGTTTCCATAACGTACTTCAGAATGCAGCTGTGAGGATATAATCTCAGACATTTCCGGGAACAAGCACCCCCTATTTTCATTGTGTCTATCCGTTATATATTAACCTTTAACATGCCGAAAATTGGAAAGCATGTGCAAACAACTTAGATACAGATTAGCAACGGCGTAACGCTGCATCTGGACACCTTCAACTTGATCTATCAAGCATTGAGTATGGGGCGACCAAGCCATGGTCTTGCTATATATAGTCTGGTAATCAATGGATTTAAGCGGTTCCATTTGTCCTGGATGTTTCTATCTAGAAACCTTAATGTTTGGTTTGCTTTCGTTGTCGACCTATTGATCTGAGCGTCACGTTATTCGAGATATCCACGCCAGCACGTTATTCGAGATATCCACGCCAACACGTTATTCGAGATATCCACGCCAACACGTTACTCGAGATATCCACACCAACATGTTATTCGAGATATCCACGCCAACACGTTATTCGAGATATCCACGCCAACATGTTATTCGAGATATCCATGCCAACGCATTATTCGAGATATCCACGCCAACACGTTATTCGAGATATCCACGCCAACGCGTTATTCGAGATATCCACGCCAACGCGTTATTCGAGATATCCACGCCAACACGTTATTCGAGATATACCCCCCAACACGTTATTTGAGATACCCCCAACACGTTATTCGAGATATCCACGCCAACTCGTTATTCGAGATATCCATGCCAAGGTATTAAGCTGAGGTAAATTACTCAAGTATAGCATGTGACACTGAGCTGTTAGCTCAGCTATTTTCGGTTCTTTTCGATTATATACCAAGACTGTAGGTTATAAAACTGTTCTCCAATCTCAGTCTCGTGCTTCTGATTGGTTCCGCGTAAAAGTGTGAATATCAGACCCCATATAATGATATGCTAACTTGAGACATAAGAAAACTGTATGTATGTATGTTCCATTATTGTCAAACCCCTTGCGGGGGACCTAGACATGTTTTCCTGGACAGGCTTAGCCGACCTAAGTGGTTAACCAGTACTAAGCAATGTGTGTGAGGTGCCTTGCTCAATGACACTGCATACGTGGCCTGACCGAGTATCGAACCCGGGACCGTTCGATTTCAAATCCGACGCTCTACCACTGGACCACGGACGCCACACCACACTGTCATAACCCCGGGGTCCATGTCGTTAAAAGCATGACATTCAATCAATGTTGTGTTTGCTGGTTTGTTGATGTTTAACATGAGACAACTAGCACATGTCATATAGTGACTCCAGCTATTATTGGTGGAAGAAGATCCTAGCTGCCCCTCTAAGCTGGATTAAGTTAGAAGTGATATACGTCACTTTTGACACAATTGTGTTCAAGCTTTGCAGGGTTCATTCTAGGTCAGAATGTTTGGGAGAAGTGCTTTATAATGGGCCAGTGTATCTTACTAGACACAATTGTTTTTTAGGGAGAAGTGGGGCCCCCATAGGGCGAAGTCAGGGTCCCTAGGGCGACAATTTCGCCCACATCGCCCTCTAAACTGATCCATGCTTTGTGTGCTGAATATGCAGATAATTCCACCTAAGCAGGCGATGATGAATTTGGTGCGTTTTCCTGCCTTTGTTGGTTCTACGCTAAGCTATGGGTCCGAGGTCTGGGTATTTTTCTTCAAAATATACAGGACTAGAAAGGATTCGTCTAAAATTCTGCAAAATACATCTTAATGTCCAATGCGGTACCAACACTTCCGATGTTTACGGTGAATTATGGCGTTACTCACTCCATGTTACACGTTATATAAAAATAATTATTCGAAATAATTTAATTTTTAATTTTTTTAATTTTATACAAATTTATTTTAGCTCGGTTGCGAAACAAGTTATTACAACTTATATTAATCACTCTCGAGACCTCATTCCTGATGGAATGCATCGCCACGAGGGAGAAAGAAGAGGCAACGTGGAATTTAAATGCCTTGCCTAAGGACACAATCGTAACGGCTCCAGCGGGGCTCGAACTACTATCATTGTAGACACCGGTTGCAAGCAAGCACTTTCAGACTTGTACACTGGGGCGTATAACTTGTAAATATATTATTCAGCATGACATTATATTTCTAAATGAAACATTTGCATCTATTAATAGCAACAATGATTCGAGTACCGGGTTCGATTCCTGGACTGGCTGCATGGTTTTCTCACCTGGGCTACACAGCTCCCCTTCTTTGAGAATGTTACTGTATAATGTGTGTTTTACGTTTATTTATCGTCGCTACCGGTTGCCCATATGAGCGACCCTGAAGAGAGTAGTCATTTTAGATATTTGGAGGATAGTGCAATGATACAGACAGAGACCCATCCCAGAATCTCCTCTGGTTCTTTTACGTGCACGGTGTACAACACCGACACGAGACCTCGGCTTAAAGTCCCATCTGAAAGACTGTTAATTTTATTATGGTCAGACGGGGGATCGAACCTGCGATCCCTGGATTACCAGTCCAGTTACTGTTACTGTAAGTACAACCTATACTGCAATGTTCCGCTGAAACAAAAGACATAGCAAAACAGAACAGCTTTGTGAATAATTTAATCCATACCATACATGTCAAACTGGATCGAACATAAGTTTCAAAATAATATTAATAAATGTCGTTTAATCTTACAAATGTTTAAAGCTTTGCACTGTATAGTGGCATATATGTATAGGTGCTGGTTTAATGTTTAGAGATTTGTACTGTATAGTGGCATATATGTAAAGGTACTGGTTTAATGTTTAGAGCTTTGTACTGTATAGTGGCATATATGTATAGGTGCTGGTTTAATGTTTAGAGATTTGCACTGTATAGTGGCATATATGTATAGGTGCTGGTTTAATGTTTAGAGATTTGCCCTGTATAGTGGCATATATGTATAGGTGCTGGTTTAATGTTTAGAGATTTGTACTGTATAGTGGCATATATGTAAAGGTACTGGTTTAATGTTTAGAGCTTTGTACTGTATAGTGGCATATATGTATAGGTGCTGGTTTAATGTTTAGAGATTTGCACTGTATAGTGGCATATATGTATAGGTGCTGGTTTAATGTTTAGAGATTTGCCCTGTATAGTGGCATATATGTATAGGTGCTGGTTTAATGTTTAGAGATTTGTACTGTATAGTGGCATATATGTAAAGGTACTGGTTTAATGTTTAGAGCTTTGTACTGTATAGTGGCATATATGTATAGGTGCTGGTTTAATGTTTAGAGATTTGCACTGTATAGTGGCATATATGTATAGGTGCTGGTTTAATGTTTAGAGCTTTGCATTGTATAGTGGCATATATGTATAGGTGCTGGTTTAATGTTTAGAGCTTTGCACTGTATAGTGGCATATATGTATAGGTGCTGGTTTAATGTTTAGAGCTTTGCACTGTATAGTGGCATATATGTATAGGTGCTGGTTTAATGTTTAGAGCTTTGCACTGTATAGTGGCATATATGTATAGGTGCTGGTTTAATGTTTAGAGCTTTGCACTGTATAGTGGCATATATGTATAGGTACTGGTTTAATGTTTAGAGCTTTGCACTGTATAGTGGCATATATGTATAGGTGCTGGTTTAATGTTTAGAGATTTGCACTGTATAGTGGCATATATGTATAGGTGCTGGTTTAATGTTTAGAGCTTTGTACTGTATAGTGGCATATATGTATAGGTGCTGGTTTAATGTTTAGAGATTTGCACTGTATAGTGGCATATATGTATAGGTGCTGGTTTAATGTTTAGAACTTTGTACTGTATAGTGGCATATATGTAAAGGTGCTGGTTTAATGTTTAGAGATTTGTACTGTATAGTGGCATATATGTATAGGTGCTGGTTTAATGTTTAGAGATTTGTACTGTATAGTGGCATATATGTATAGGTGCTGGTTTAATGTTTAGAGCTTTGCACTGTATAGTGGCATATATGTATAGGTGCTGGTTTAATGTTTAGAGATTTGTACTGTATAGTGGCATATATGTAACGGTGCTGGTTTAATGTTTAGAGATTTGTACTGTATAGTGGCATATATGTAACGGTGCTGGTTTAATGTTTAGAGCTTTGCACTGTATAGTGGCATATATGTATAGGTGCTGGTTTAATGTTTAGAGATTTGCACTGTATAGTGGCATATATGTATAGGTGCTGGTTTAATGTTTAGAGATTTGTACTGTATAGTGGCATATATGTATAGGTGCTGGTTTAATGTTTAGAGCTTTGTACTGTATAGTGGCATATATGTATAGGTGCTGGTTTAATGTTTAGAGATTTGCACTGTATAGTGGCATATATGTATAGGTGCTGGTTTAATGTTTAGAGCTTTGTACTGTATAGTGGCATATATGTATAGGTGCTGGTTTAATGTTTAGAGCTTTGTACTGTATAGTGGCATATATGTATAGGTGCTGGTTTAATGTTTAGAGTTTTGTACTGTATAGTGGCATATATGTAAAGGTGCTGGTTTAATGTTTAGAGATTTGCACTGTATAGTGGCATATATGTATAGGTGCTGGTTTAATGTTTAGAGATTTGTACTGTATAGTGGCATATATGTATAGGTGCTGGTTTAATGTTTAGAGCTTTGTACTGTATAGTGACATATATGTAACGGTGCTGGTTTAATGTTTAAAGCTTTGTACTGTATAGTGGCATATATGTAAAGGTGCTGGTTTAATGTTTAGAGCTTTGTACTGTATAGTGGCATATATGTAACGGTGCTGGTTTAATGTTTAGAGCTTTGTACTGTATAGTGGCATATATGTAAAGGTGCTGGTTTAATGTTAGAGCTTTGTACTGTATAGTGGCATATATGTAAAGGTGCTGGTTTAATGTTTAGAGATTTGTACTGTATAGTGGCATATATGTAATGGTGCTGGTTTAATGTTTAGAGCTTTGTACTGTATAGTGGCATATATGTAACGGTGCTGGTTTAATGTTTAGAGATGTGCACTGTATAGTGGCATATATGTATAGGTGCTGGTTTAATGTTTAGAGCTTTGTACTGTATAGTGGCATATATGTAACGGTGCTGGTTTAATGTTTAGAGCTTTGCACTGTATAGTGGCATATATGAATAGGTACTGGTTTAATGTTTAGAGATTTGCACTGTATAGTGGCATATATGTATAGGTGCTGGTTTAATGTTTAGAGATTTGCACTGTATAGTGGCATATATGAATAGGTGCTGGTTTAATGTTTAGAGATTTGCACTGTATAGTGGCATATATGTATAAGTGCTGGTTTAATGTTTAGAGATTTGCACTGTATAGTGGCATATATGTATAGGTGCTGGTTTAATGTTTAGAGTTTTGTACTGTATAGTGGCATATATGTAACGGTGCTGGTTTAATGTTTAGAGCTTTGTACTGTATAGTGGCATATATGTAAAGGTGCTGGTTTAATGTTAGAGCTTTGTACTGTATAGTGGCATATATGTAAAGGTGCTGGTTTAATGTTTAGAGATTTGCACTGTATAGTGGCATATATGTATAGGTGCTTGTTTAATGTTTAGAGCTTTGTACTGTATAGTGGCATATATGTATAGGTGCTGGTTTTCAAGAAGTTCCAAAATATTAAATCTGCTAATTTAAAGCGCCACAGGTGTGATAAAAGATAACGAAAATAATAACCAAACATATCGCAAAATTAAACTACCGCGAAACAAAAATATCACCAAATTTATAACCGCGAAATAATAATACCGCAAAATTAAACTACGCGAAATAAAACTTCCTCGAAATTTAACCACACATAAATATCTAAAATGACAACAGCGCTGTTAACCGTACTGAAAAGTGAAATGATGTTGCATCTCCGAAAACAGCCCGATTTTATATCAAACTCGGAGAAATAATGTCCGTATATTAATCATGCTCTACACGTTGTTCTCTCCGGAGTAATGAACGTTTTGTTTATGTACATCAGTATCTGTTCTCCTCGTAGTGTGTGTCGTCGTACCGACTGGGTGTGTCGAACTGGGAGTCTGAAACTAAAGGTCGTAATTATACACGTACACCATTTCATAAAACTGTTAATATTATACTCATTTAAAGTGGTCTAGTGGTTAAGGCGTCCGCCAACGGAGCGGGAGGTCGATGGTTCGAACAAGTTCGAACGAAGGTTCGAACCTCGTCAGGGGTTCGTTCTGATATGGCCGTTTAGTAGTTAAATAATGATTACCGATTGCCTACCAGCCTGGCGCTTGGCATACAAGCGTATGATTCGGGAAGTACTGATGTTCATAAAAAAAGGTGTCTCATAAGTCAGAAATGGCGGGCCCTTTAAATAGGGGTGACACTATAATAAACAAACAAGTTTATACTAAAACTTATAGAGTTATATGCTCTCTTCAGAAAATTCTAATAGTTTGACCAAAATAGCGTTATTTGTTGCAAAAGTATTCGCGAAAAGAAAATACTAAAAGAACTATTATAGTAACTGGTACTTCTACACCCTTATACATCTGAGAATGTTCTTTAATATATCTGTCTGTATCATTGCACTATCCTCCAACATCTAAAATGACTAATATCTTCAGGAGGCGTAGCTCATATGGGCAACAGGTAGCGACGATAAATAAACGTAAAACACACACACTGCTGACAGCAGGCTGTATGGCCAGTCCACACACGCACCGTGCAGTCAGTGATGTGTCCCGTATAAGTATATGTTGTAAAATCAATGCACCAATTGGGAAGGGTCGAATCTAATGTTTTGAGAACTTGTGACCCGACCCACTTGCCATTATTTATGCTGTAGTGTGCTATGATGTATTATATTGTATATGCACTTTAATATTGGCAATAAAATATGTTTAAACTAAACTAATCTATAAGTATATACGGAATAAGTATATAATAGTATGTCTTTGATGCAAATAGTCTTTACGTCAAATCAAAATACAATCTCACCTTGTAGTTCATTCAACAATTTCTGATACAACTCTTTCACTGTGTCCAATTTGTCAGGAAATGCACCATACCTGGAACACTATTAAACTGATTTAATTTACGTTTATTTATCGTCGCTACCAGTTGTTCATATGAGCGACACCTCCTGAAGAGATTAGTCATCTTAGATGTTGGAGGATAGTGCAATGATACAGACAGAGACCCATTCCAGAGTCTCCTCTGGTTCTGTTACGTGCACGGTGTAAAGCACCGACACGAGACCTCGGTTTAACGTCCCATCTGAAAGACTTAATTTTATTAGGGTCAGACGGGGGATCGAACCTGCGATCCCTGGATTACCAATCCAGCGTACAAATTTTTGGAGGATAGTGCAATGATACAGACAGAGACCCATTCCAGAGTCTCATCTGGTTCTTTTACGCGCACGGTGTACAGCATAGTATACATGTCTAATGTGTTCATGCCAGTAAAATTTAGATTTGCCGAGTTCGGACCAAACATTGAAAATTGTGGGAATGTCATTTAATTTAAGTGGAAATGGAAAGACAAGTTAGTCCAATATGTAATAATTGAATATGTTGAAATAATTCCTGAGATCAGAAGTTAATGCCTGTAAGTCTATAATACATGCAGTCTTAGATACAATGCTTAGGAAATGACAGGCAGTGCTCTATTTCACTCATGACGATTGGAATCTAGTATTACGAGAAACACAAGTGTGGGAACCCTATATTTAAACATTGTCAGCTACGTAAAAACAGTGCTCTATGTATGCAAGAAATGTCATATATGTAGCAATTTATCAGAAATGCAAAAACAACATTTAAAGTTATATCTAAAAATATTTGTTTAGCAAATTTTGTTTTTACTTTTATGGCATTCGTTAGTTTTACATATAACGACAACCTGTTAAACTTAAAACCCATTATGCTGTACTCCCTATAAACGCCATTATTAACAAAGTATTGCAGCATGGATATCAAACTTATTTCAGTTTCATTGTTCTCCAACACTATATACTATAGTAATCTTGCTTTCATACTAGTAATCTTGCTTTGACACTAGAATAATCTTTTTTCGTTGAGCTCTCTGCGTATCTCCGTTTCCCCATAGCAAATCATAAATAAGGGCAACTCACTAACATTTCACCCCATGGATTGCTGTTTTGAAAATTAACTGACTGTTATAAATAGATATGCAAAACAGTAGTTCATGGAACTGTTTGATTTTAATAACGAAATCTGCTAGGTCAGTCGAATCTATTACACAGATGGGGGAGATGGGTTTTTATCTGTATTTACAGACACTGATATTATACATAAATAAAGTTATATCATTTTAATAACATATTAATACTAGAGGAACGACTTACTAAGTTAATAATATGACAAGAAATGACATAAATAGAGCATGTTTGACATATATACAACATTGTTATATTTTATTACATCCCTAATTGCTGGGTAAATCCATTATTACCCAATTTGAATTATACTAATAGAATACTTAGGCAGAAATGTTATTCGTATGAAGTAGCTGCTAATCAGTTCACCTAGTCTGGCTGGGGTGATATATGCTCTTGTAAAACATGTTTTAAGATGTGCGTTAGTGCTTATTTTCTCTACTCAGTGTTTTAATATTATTTTCATTTAACAAATTTTTAATGTAAAGATTAGCAACTACTCCTTGGCTTTTATATTGTAGATATAAGTATATATCAATGATCATATATTGAGTTTTAGTCTTATAATTCATATATTGAATGGCAATGCATATTATTTTATTGTGTATCATATTGTGATTTGTGACTGTAGTGTGTGATATGCATTGATGAGACGATAATAAAGATGTTATATATATGAAAATAAATAACTGTGCACAGTGCACGTTTAACCAGTTTTTAATTAACATTGCTCGCATATAAAGGGGACACTCACATACAGGGCAATTTCACAGACGGATCTGTAGTCCAGTGGTAACACGCTGGACTGGTAATATTCCAGGGATCGCAGGTTCGATCCCCCGTCTGACCCTAATAAAATTAACAGTCTTTCAGATGGGAAGTTAACCCGAGGTCTCGTGTCGGTGCTTTACACCGTGCACGTAAAAGAACGAGGAGACTCTGGAATGGGTCTCTGTCTGTATCGATGCACTATCCTCCAAAAGCTAAGATGACTAATCTCTTCAGGAGGCGTCGCTCATATGGGCAACCGGTAGCGACGATAAATAAACGTAAAAACAAAGGGCAATTTCGTCAGTCTGAACTGGGATATCACTTTAAGCGTTCTCGCGTTTTCCGATTAGCGCAGTGGTTAGTACGCTCGCGTTTCCGATTAGCACAGTGGTTAGTACGCTCGCGTTTTCCGATTAGCGCAGTGGTTAGTACGCTCGCGTTTTCCGATTAGCGCAGTGGTTAGTACGCTCGCGTTTTCCGATTAGCGCAGTGGTTAGTACGCTCGCGTTTTCCGATTAGCGCAGTCGTTAGTACGCTCGCGTTTTCCGATTAGCACAGTCGTTAGTACGCTCGCGTTTTCCGATTAGCGCAGTGGTTAGTACGCTCGCGTTTTCCGATTAGCGCAGTGGTTAGTACGCTCGCGTTTCCCGATTAGCGCAGTGGTTAGTACGCTCGCGTTTCCCGATTAGCGCAGTCGTTAGTACGCTCGCGTTTTCCGATTAGCACAGTCGTTAGTAAGCTCGCGTTTTCCGATTAGCGCAGTGGTTAGTACGCTCGCGTTTTCCGATTAGCGCAGTGGTTAGTACGCTCGCGTTTTCCGATTAGCGCAGTGGTTAGTACGCTCGCGTTTCCCGATTAGCGCAGTGGTTAGTACGCTCGCGTTTTCCGATTAGCGCAGTCGTTAGTACGCTCGCGTTTTCCGATTAGCGCAGTGGTTAGTACGCTCGCGTTTCCCGATTAGCGCAGTGGTTAGTACGCTCGCGTTTCCCGATTAGCGCAGTCGTTAGTACGCTCGCGTTTTCCGATTAGCACAGTCGTTAGTACGCTCGCGTTTTCCGATTAGCGCAGTGGTTAGTACGCTCGCGTTTTCCGATTAGCGCAGTGGTTAGTACGCTCGCGTTTTCCGATTAGCGCAGTGGTTAGTACGCTCGCGTTTCCCGATTAGCGCAGTCGTTAGTACGCTCGCTTCTCACCAATGCAACCCAGATTCGATCCCCGTACCTGGAAGTATGTGAGCTTGTATGGTGGTCGCCATTTTCGGACAGGTGGGATTTGTCCGGGCACTCCGATTTCGGTTTCGGAATTACTACGTACACGTTTTCTTGCTCGCCAACGAGAGTGATTAATATATATATTGTTAAAGCTTGTATCGTAATCGTTGTAAAATAAATAAAGTCTATATTAACTATTTATTATTTGGATTACCTTTCGCTGGATGCTGGGACCTTGGCCAGTAGCTTCTCGTATAAAGCAAGCAACGGTTCAATCTCGTCGTCAAAATCTTCAGGTTGAAGTGATAACAAACCGCGGGCTCGGTTGAGTTCTGGCTTGCCGAGTGTATCATGAACTCGTCCGCGGAGGTCTGCATCGCTTAAACCCGAGAGAGGTACCCGCTTTCCAAATCCGTGCGCAATTCTATCCGCCACTGACGAACGAAATCCCCGTTTACGCCGACGAACGTTAATGTCAGCGGACCGACGGCGACGAAGTAATTTGGAAAGAGTTCTTTCATTTGATAATAGTTTTACAACACTGTTGCCCTTTGTGGGGTTTTTAATACGCATTACGTCACGATATATGGTTTCCATTGCGGGTACGGAATTTCCATTCCAGTCTGAACCGGCGCTTCTTTTCAGATTATTTCTGTGCAAGTTCACTTGATTAAAACCGACTGGTGTCTCACTTTTTAATACAATTTGTGTCCCATTATTTGTAATCGCATCTTCGGGTTTGCTAATCGGCCAGTGTTTGTACTTTTCAATTTCTTCCATTCTCTGATAATCGTCGCTGTTCAAAATATCACTAGGTAATTGGTTTATGGTGTCACCATTGGACACAGTCGTACTATTTGATATATCGGGATGATGTACAAAATCGGATTTTCTCGGATTAACATTTACAATAGTATCATAATTTTCGGACGGTACATCGGCTGTAATGCTATTTAATGGAAGCGACCTTTCTTTGTGAGATATGATTTTTCCGTTCACTATTGACAGGCAAATCGCGTAGTAAATTGTCAGTTTCATTGAATTCCACATGTTCATACTGTGTGTAGATCTGAAATTAGAAATATTCCTAATACATATATGTAAATTAATGATAACTAGTAATATGCCCGCCGCCCGAATGTATTGTAAATGATGGACAGATTAACGCAGTGGTTAGCGCGCTCGCTTCTCACAAGTGCAATCCGGGTTCGATCCTCTGACCGGGAAATATATGAGATGGTACGGTGGTCGCCAGATCGGACAGGTAGGTTTTCTCTGGGTACTTCGGTTTCCTCCCACACGAATGACCACATATACGCTTTCATCCGCGTCAACGAGAGTGATTAATATGCGTTGTTGAAACGCATCCTCGTATACAGACGGATCTGTAGTCCAGTGGTAACACGCTGGACTGGTAATCCAGGGATAGCAGGTTCGATCCCCCGTCTGACCCTAATAAAATTAACAGTCTTTCCGATGGGACGTTAAACCGAGGTCTCGTGTCGGTGCTTTACATCGTGCACGCAAAAGAACCAGAGGAGATTCTGGAATGGTCTCTGTCTGTATCATGCACTATCCTCCAAAATCTAAAATAACTAATCTCTTCAGGAGGCGTCGCTCATATGGGCAACCGTTAGCGACGATAAATAAACGTAAAACACACACATCCTCGTAATATTAAATTAGAATACAGTAGCAATACGATATCTTTATTGATCACTTGTATATATATGTATATATAATATTATGTATATACTATGACTATATACTTAGGCGTATGTCATGAATACACTTATGTTCTGGTCTGTTTTATGTTACTATATAAATATATTTGTTCGTATACGATTACCAAAACACGCTGGTTCGATCCCCCGTCTAACCCTAATAAAATTAACAGTCTTTCAGATGGGACTTTAACCCGAGGTCTCGTATCGGTGCTGTACATCGCGCAGTAAACGAACCAGAGGAGACCATGGAATGGGTCTCTGTCTGAATCATTGCACTATCCTCCAAAAATCTAAAATGACTAATCTCTTCAGGAGGCGTCGCTCATATAGGCAACCGGTAGCGACGATATATAAACGTAATACCAAAATATAATTTTTGTAATATGTGTTCCTTGGTCATATATTGTATATGTTTTTACTTGTTTTGATAAGACGATGTATAATGTACAAGTCTTTCGAAATAACAGTTCTGTTCTGTTCTGTTCTTAGAATAACGATACTGTTCTGTTCTGTTCTGTTCTTAGAATAACGATACTGTTCTGTTCTGTTCTGTCCTTAGAATAACGATACTGTTCTGTTCTGTTCTGTCCTTAGAATAACGATACTGTTCTGTTCTGTTCTGTCCTTAGAATAACGATACTGTTCTGTTCTGTTCTGTCCTTAGAATAACGATACTGTTCTGTTCTGTTCTGTCCTTAGAATAACGATACTGTTCTGTTCTGTTCTGTCCTTAGAATAACGATACTGTTCTGTTCTGTTCTGTCCTTAGAATAACGATACTGTTCTGTTCTGTTCTGTCCTTAGAATAACGATACTGTTCTGTTCTGTTCTGTCCTTAGAATAACGATACTGTTCTGTTCTGTTCTGTCCTTAGAATAACGATACTGTTCTGTTCTGTTCTGTCCTTAGAATAACGATACTGTTCTGTTCTGTTCTGTCCTTAGAATAACGATACTGTTCTGTTCTGTTCTGTCCTTAGAATAACGATACTGTTCTGTTCTGTTCTGTCCTTAGAATAACGATACTGTTCTGTTCTGTTCTGTCCTTAGAATAACGATACTGTTCTGTTCTGTTCTGTCCTTAGAATAACGATACTGTTCTGTTCTGTTCTGTCCTTAGAATAACGATACTGTTCTGTTCTGTTCTGTCCTTAGAATAACGATACTGTTCTGTTCTGTTCTGTCCTTAGAATAACGATACTGTTCTGTTCTGTTCTGTCCTTAGAATAACGATACTGTTCTGTTCTGTTCTGTCCTTAGAATAACGATACTGTTCTGTTCTGTTCTGTCCTTAGAATAACGATACTGTTCTGTTCTGCTATGTTCTTAGAATAACGATACTGTTCTGTTCTGTCCTTAGAATAACGATACTGTTCTGTTCTGTTCTTAGAATAACGATACTGTTCTGTTCTGTTCTTTTCTTAAAATAACGATACTGTTCTGTTCTGTTCTTAAAATAACGATACTGTTCTGTTCTGTTCTTAAAATAACGATACTGTTCTGTTCTGTTCTTAAAATAACGATACTGTTCTGTTCTTTTCTTAAAATAACGATACTGTTCTGTTCTGTTCTTAAAATAACGATACTGTTCTGTTCTGTTCTTAAAATAACGATACTGTTCTGTTCTTAAAATAACGATACTGTTCTGTTCTTAAAATAACGATACTGTTCTGTTCTGTTCTGTCCTTAGAATAACGATACTGTTCTGTTCTGTTCTGTTCTTAGAATAACGATACTGTTCTGTTCTGCTATGTTCTTAAAATAACGATACTGTTCTGTTCTGTTCTTAGAATAACGATACTGTTCTGTCCTGTTCTTTTCTTAAAATAACGATACTGTTCTGTTCTTTTCTTAAAATAACGATACTGTTCTATTCTGTTCTTTTCTTAAAATAACGATACTGTTCTGTTCTGTTCTTAAAATAACGATACTGTTCTGTTCTGTTCTTAAAATAACGATACTGTTCTGTTCTTAAAATAACGATACTGTTCTGTTCTGTTCTTAGAATAACGATACTGTTCTGTTCTGTTCTTAGAATAACGATACTGTTCTGTTCTTAGAATAACGATACTGTTCTGTTCTTAAAATAACGATACTGTTCTGTTCTTTTCTTAAAATAACGATACTGTTCTGTTCTTTTCTTAAAATAACGATACTGTTCTATTCTGTTCTTTTCTTAAAATAACGATACTGTTCTGTTCTTAAAATAACGATACTGTTCTGTTCTGTTCTTAAAATAACGATACTGTTCTGTTCTTAAAATAACGATACTGTTCTGTTCTGTTCTTAGAATAACGATACTGTTCTGTTCTGTTCTTAGAATAACGATACTGTTCTGTTCTTAGAATAACGATACTGTTCTGATCTTAAAATAACGATACTGTTCTGTTCTTTTCTTAAAATAACGATACTGTTCTGTTCTGTTCTTAAAATAACGATACTGTTCTGTTCTTTTCTTAAAATAACGATACTGTTCTGTTCTGTTCTTAGAATAACGATACTGTTCTGTTCTGTTCTTTTCTTAAAATAACGATACTGTTCTGTTCTTTTCTTAAAATAACGATACTGTTCTGTTCTGTTCTTTTCTTAAAATAACGATACTGTTCTGTTCTGTTCTTAAAATAACGATACTGTTCTGTTCTGTTCTTAAAATAACGATACTGTTCTGTTCTTAAAATAACGATACTGTTCTGTTCTGTTCTTAGAATAACGATACTGTTCTGTTCTGTTCTTAGAATAACGATACTGTTCTGTTCTGTTCTTTTCTTAAAATAACGATACTGTTCTGTTCTTTTCTTAAAATAACGATACTGTTCTGTTCTTTTCTTAAAATAACGATACTGTTCTGTTCTGTTCTTAAAATAACGATACTGTTCTGTTCTGTTCTTAAAATAACGATACTGTTCTGTTCTTAAAATAACGATACTGTTCTGTTCTGTTCTGTTCTTAGAATAACGATACTGTTCTGTTCTGTTCTTAGAATAACGATACTGTTCTGTTCTGTTCTTAAAATAACGATACTGTTCTGTTCTTTTCTTAAAATAACGATACTGTTCTGTTCTTAAAATAACGATACTGTTCTGTTCTTTTCTTAAAATAACGATACTGTTCTGTTCTGTTCTTAGAATAACGATACTGTTCTGTTCTGCTATGTTCTTAGAATAACGATACTGTTCTGTTCTGTTCTTAGAATAACGATACTGTTCTGTTCTGTTCTTAGAATAACGATACTGTTCTGTTCTTAGAATAACGATACTGTTCTGTTCTGTTCTTAAAATAACGATACTGTTCTGTTCTTAGAATAACGATACTGTTCTGCTATGGTCTTAGAATAACGATACTGTTGTGTTCTGTTCTTAAAATAACAATACTGTTCTATTCTGTTCTGTTTGTAAATACTTCATGATAATTAGTCTACACAATAATTATTCAAGAATTAGAAATACCGTCAACCCTGTGTAAGTGTTCACCCCCATTAAGCAGCCAACCTGTATTAAGCAGCCAGTTTCCAGATTCCCAATATGCTGTTTTATTATGTGTCACCTCTTAAGCAGTCATCCATGCTAGGCAACCACTTTCTGTGATTCCCTTAGCTGACTGCTTAAGACAGGTTTGACGGTACATTGAACACATAATTATGTACAATAGTTGCAACAAGAATAGCTAGGGTAAAAGTTACACAGCAACTTATTTGAATCCCTTTCTTTAATTACAATTATATTCAAACTAGTATAATCTGATATATTTTATAACGTTAGGTTGAGATTATCAGTTCATCCTTTAAGAATTTAAACTGGACGTTATGCAACAACTAGAACACCGAGAGATCAAAGATACTGTAACTGCTGTAATAAATTAGACATAGAAGACGAATATCATTTTATATGTATATGTTCATGCTTTAGTATTTTACGCAAAAACGTACATACATAAATATTACCTTTCTAAGTCATCAGTGTATACGTTTTTAGAATTGCTAAAATCAACTGATAAGAATGTGTTGTGTAACTTGTATAATATGTCAAAGAAGCATTATCTTTAAGAAACACATTGCTGAATAAATAAATGCTTATTAATTTTACTATATTATAGTTTTATTCTTTATTATAGTCTCATCTATGTACAATGTATCATAAAATCATATTACATACTATAAAACAGTACATAGCCATTCATATATTTGAATTACAAGAGACTTATCACAGTTATTTTCACATAATGCATATTCAATGCACAATAACAATTAATAATGTTCACTATATACATGGTAAATCTAAATTGCCTCTGCTAATCCAAACTAAAAAGATCTTTAAAAAAGTGATATCTAGGAATAAAATACTGGAAGCTTAATATAGGCACTAGTGTGCGACAGTAAAAAATGGTGTAAGAAATCCATTATCAATTTTGATCAGATCAAGAGTGAACTGATTAGCAGCAATATGTTCATCCCGTTGACCCTAATTGGTAATCAGTAATCAGTAATATACTGACAGAAACTCTCTTGTTAACTGATTGAAATTATATGAATATTGTATATATCAAATGACCAGTAATTATAATTAAATATATTGTGCCTTTCGACGATGTAGGGCCTACTATGTACAAGCACGGTGGTCGCCAGCTCGGACATGTGGGTTTCCTCCCACATGAATGCCCACATTTACCCTTTCATCCGCGCAAACAAGAGTGATTAATATAAGTTGTTAAAACTTGCTTCGCAGTAGTTGTAAAATAAATAAAGTTACAAAAAAGTATTGTAAATAAACAACTGTACTGTAACACACAGTTCTGTTCTGTTCTAAAACGATGATAGTGATATGAGCATGCTAGTTTTTAGGCGTAGTTACTGAACGTCTATGATTAATCAATTACCGCTGTATTAAATTAACACATATTAAAATAATAAAATGAAAATTGTGGATGAAATCCGAGAACTGAAAATTGTACAATCATGCTTTTACGTTTAGTTATCGTCGCTACCGGTTACCCATATGAGTGACGCCTCCTGCAGATATTAGTTATTTTAGATTTTGGAGGATAGTGCAATGGGACAGAGACCCATTCCAGAATCTCCTCTGGTTCTTTTACGTGCACGGTGTAAAGCACTGACACGAGACCTCGGTTTAACGTCCCATCTGAAAGACTGTTAATTTTATTAGGGTCAGACGGGGGATCGAACCTGCGATCCCTGGATTACCAGTCCAGCGTGTTACCACTGGACTACATATCCGTCTGTGAAATCATAATACACGTACCCATACTCATGTATTCTTAATCAAATTGCATGCAATACAAAACATTTTATTGCATATGAAAACATATACAATGTTTTATAGCAAAATATAAACTGTGATATAGTGAGAACAACATGTTATAATTTTCTGAAGCGATCTAAACTAGGATATAAGATGCATATGTATATATAGTACTTACCAAAATTTAAAAAATAAAAATCCAGGGAACTAAGCAGTTTAGTATTCGCGAACCTTTATAGTATCAACTGATATCGAATTATTTGTTTATCTACAACGTCATATACTTATCAGGCAATTTTCCTCTGTCCCAGAAATGAGCATTATTTTCCTATTTTTGTTTTTTGCGCGGGCTGATCTCTCCGTTGGCCGATGGGTAATACGTCAGCAAATTATCAAGGGTTCGGTATAAATTACTGACCAATCTCATCGAGATGACATAGCTGAGAAATCATCTCACGGACATTTAATCGATTCTGGAAATTAAAGCCTCGTCAAGGGTTATTTCCGTTACCACTTAACGAATGTTTATAACTTAAATACTACTTTGTTTTTTGCTGCCACATATTTATTGGTATTTTCGCATTACAAATAGTGACAACTATCTAATTGAATATTATCAATATGATGGCGACTAAAGACGAAGAAATATTGAACACTGGTAGTCGAAGGATTCGTCATATCAGTTTCGTACATGTACTAGCCAGAGCTATCCAGCTGGCTTGTTTAGTTTAGTTTAGTTTGCAAATCAATAGTTAATGTTATGTACAGAACGATACAATACATAGTACGAACATGCAAATGGCTTGGGCCACACGTTTTGATAACATTAGATAACGGCCTGCACCAGGTTGGCATGTGGAAGGTCGATGGTTCTCCTCTGGTGCTCATCCTGAATACGTCTCGGATGGGCATTAGAGGTCTTCCTCCACCATATATCCAAACTTAAATTGATGTTTTTTTTCTCCTGATATCGCTAATTTTTTACATTAATCAAAGGAGAAATTTAGTTGCTTAGCCGCTAAATATGTCGAATTTGTATTCATCTCGAAGTGTAATTTAATATTAATAGTATATTCAAAGTTTAAATATATGATTTTAAAGACCTGCTTAAAGTAAAAGATAACAACCCATGACCTTCCGTTGACGGAATAGGCGATAGTGTTCAGATTTCTTAAATTTGCTCTAAAGTAAGTACCTTTAATGTCATATATAAACACAACATTGTATCGCCATTTAGCGCATTGTTATATTGTTTAATATCATAAAATCACTTTTAAGCCTAAAATACAAAGTTTTTTTTAAATCAATGATGATGATGATGTGATGATGATGATGATGATGATGCCAGCAACTAGTGTAGTTTGAAATATTCTCAACGTGAACGTTTTCGGACGTTAGCGCATGGTAGCATATGTTACTGTCATTAGAAAACCTTTCCGCATAAAATAAAAAGAAAATTTGTTTGTTTATGTGAAATATCGTATTACATGAAGATAGACAGCTATTATTATCATCACTCGATCGCCACATTTGTTCATTCAGTGCAACATAATTCAATCCTACCTTTAAAGCGACACTACACCGGTGAAAACGGAAATGTCTACAGAATGTATTTTCCTATTATATGGCATAATTGTTTTCCAAATATTTCCCTAAAACCTGAGTATTTCAACTAATAAACGACGTCTGTTGACATAACAAACTGATGTAAATATAGTCAACCTACGTGTGCAATGTTATGTGTGCAACCTGAATAACACGATTTATGATACACATTTACGGTTATATCTCACCCTTTGTGCCTGTGCATATTAATTTGTTTAGACTAATACGATTTAAGATATCTCTAAACGACAGTACCACGCACTTGGATTAGAATCCAATAATACACAAACGTGAATATAAAATCCTACTACACTTTTGAGAATTTGTATACCACAAGTTAGTGTTCGAATTATTTGGGAAGCATTTATAATGGCAATGCTATTTATACGGAAAAAACATGTTCTGGGCTTTTTGCGATGTAATGTCGCTTTAAGCAAACAGATAGCCTGTTTGTATTATTGAAATATATAGATAATATTAGGTTACTGTCTGATAAATTTTAATTTATTAGGCGAGTTGGGGGAAATATTAAAAGCGAGGCTCTACCGAGCATTACATTTTTTCGGAGACGACCCTAATTAATTAAAATTTATAAGACAGTAACCTAATATTCTATTTATCCTATCTTCTAATACAAACGTTTTTTTAAGAGAGGAATGAGTACCGGATAATTATTCATTATCTGATCGGCTGAAGTTTATCATACCATATGTGAACTCATGACGTCGTAGCGTTGTGACGTCACGAAATGCTTATTTGACACTGACTAATATACCAATGAGAGTCATCGGTCAGTTACTTCCCCTGCATACTCCCTAAAAGTAGATATGTCCTATTAAGTGTTTCCTCTGTTTTTATCGTTGGTTCCTTTGCACAACATGCTAACAATTTTATTCTACTATCGCTTCTTATGATTATTAAATTACTATATCTGGACAGATCTCATACAGTATATGCAATGGGTATCTATTTGTAATACAATGTTATCAGTTAATTAACACGATTTGAATAAAATCACAATTATCATACCGCAACATCTGGTTAGGGAACAACAGTAAAAACAAAGGATTCTAACTAAAAGTCCTATTCACATTTTGGAATAAATCAGACTTTTTCTGCCAAGGGAGGTAATAGAAAATTAGAGATGTATCTCATACCAATATCAATACCAAATATTTTATTCCACATAACACATTATTACAATGTTTATAGTATTATACAAATTATAAGAGAATACATGGACATATATAGATACCATTTTCTGAAGGTCATATACAAATCCAGAAAAACGGTTGCATGTACAAGTAGATTTTAACACATATAGATAATACATATTAGACAATCATGTTCTTTGACCAAACTCTTTCAAACAGAAACCCTAATCAAAGTACATGTAGAGATATTTTGACAAAATTATTTATTACAATTTTAGAGGTAGAATTTAATAGTAACGCAATCTCATTAACGTTGGCCAATATTTTATTCTTTATTTACGTCTCATCAATGTACAACAAACAACATTCAATATAATAAAAAAAATATCGATGTACTGAATGAATGTAATGAATTATTAAAGACCGTAACAGTAACAATAACACGATTCAACATATAAGTTTCTTAAAAGCCAATGACAGAAATATGGTTTAAAGTACCGTATTCTCTTTTTTGAGGCCCTCATTATATAGGTAACCCCGTTTATTTCCATTTTGTATTATTAACAATAATACATACAATTTTAACGAATAGTTCACGTGAACATGAAGCATATAACAAATATGTTCTTTATATCCTAAAATGGAAGCAAGATACATATCATCTGTTCAAAGTTACTCAACATTTTGTTTCCTTGTTCGCCACATTATGTTACTTTAAATGCGAAACAAAATATAAAAGATACCAATGGCGAATGGATGTATTACATTTTCCAAAAGTTTTCATCTATACCATTTGGAAAGTAAGTTTTGATTTTTTAAACCTTTCAATTCAAATTTTAAGTTATAGTTCAGCATGTATATAAATTGATTTATATTCGGAATCATACCCGAGTGCTTACATGTATTTCGATATGTCCAACTAATCCACGTTGTTTCTAATAATAATTATGACCGTGTGTATTGGTCTGTACAGCTTCGAATCGCAGACTCCAAGTACCATAGTATCATAGTTTAAGAGTATGCGCGAGTTACTATTAAACTTTGCAGTTATTTTATCGATGATATTGTGCGCTTTGCGTATCAGTGATTTAGCTTTGTTACACTCAAAAAACAAATGTGTAAGTGTTTCGCGACCATCTCTGCATATTGTACATATTCCATTTGAGAGGCCCAGGTGTACTAATCTGTACATTATCCTTAAATCCCTGTAGTTGGGGCAGACCAGTAAAAAATGGAATACCGATTCATTTTTGTTCATATTACATGATTTACAGAGTCGTTGTTCCCGGGGTATATTGCTATATCGACCCGATTCTATAAATAAATATAATTCTAATTGTTGTTTCTCTTTCATTTAATTTTCAAAGCCTGTCATGTTCTGTACTCTTAAGTATTACATATTTACATAAATATTATGAATTAAGTTTAGTAATGTTATATGTAAGTACATATATGTTATCATTCTAAAACATTACATTTTCCCTAAAGAAAAATCATTGATTTAAATTGTAAACTATTATGCCACGAAATGTGTGTGTATATTATTTAGAAAGGAGAGGACAATCATAAGCTATACAGCTTTTTGTCCAATTCCTTATATCAGTTGTTGTAAATAATCATGTATTGACAGAAAATAAATATGTTTAAACTAAATAAATATAGAACAGTTTATTAGGCAGGCAGTTTTTTTACCATTATTACACATGCAGGTAGAATAACAGACAGCAATCATCGTTTCTAATCAAACACGACTTAGAAAATATCGCGGTGAAGCACATTCTAAGAAATCGGATGAACAGACTCTAACTCTTTGCACGCTAACGGTAAACCTAACAGTGAAATATGTTATGCAATTTCCTTAGAATTGTGTCGTAATGATCGTAATGGCATAATTCTAATGAAGAAATGGACTTATAGGTAAGTCAGGTATAACCTATTAAACAATAAATCACAGTACCTGTAAGCTATCGTATATTGCCTTACCTATACAGTAGTGTAATATTCCAACGGTATTATTACTTTACTTTGACCGCACAATATCTATACTACGGTATTAATATGCTTACCTTGATCTTATGTATACACATTCAATTACGCGTTATTATTTATAACTTGACCATTTCATATTACATATTTTACATAAGCGTGTTTTCAAATCCTATTTGTCTTACAACCATTTATAATATTTGTGTATATGTATGTATATATATATATATATATGTATATATATGTCAGGCGCGTAGCTGCCATTAGGCCAAAAGGGCCGGGCCTGCACATCATTTTGACCACTTTTTTATATATATATCATGTTTATTTGTTATAAAATCATGTCCGAATTTGTCTTTTAAATGCAGCAGAATGCTGGAAATTGCATCCTAAAAACCAAAAAATTCCCGGACCCCCATAGCAACCTCGTTCGCTACGCTCACTTAACATTCTTTACCCGGGCCTGCACATAATGTGCCTCCTGACTACGCCCCTGTATGTAACAGAACACATAATTAATGTTTAAACTAATATACGCGTTGCAATTATATAAAATAAATGCAGTGTGAGTGTGTGTTTGATTCGTGAAAGACCTATCAAAGCAAGCTGTCATCACCTTTCATAGAATTCTGAGTTCCATCTGTTGCAAGAAATCCCTATCAAAACTTCCTACATAAAATAAATCCCAAGTCGATCTTTCAAATCATGTTTAGATTGTATTTAACGGCAACATGTGAATAATGCTTTCAACGTAACTAGGATTTCGTTCGACGTCAGTCAATTAATTATACACAAATGCGACATAATATGTTGAATTCCCTCGGTGGGTTTAAAACTGCATAAATAGCGACAAAACGAGACATGTCGCCATTTTGTTTTGGCCGCGAAATGAGGCTCATTGTCGTCGAAATGCATCATGGGACGTTGTTACCCTGAATGTAATGTGGTTTCTTGATTTATGTCAGTGCAAGACGCTAAATGTCGTAGGCAAAGAGAACAAAACGTAGATCTATATTACTTTTCAAAAACCGGACAAAATCTTACTAAAATCACGAATACAGCTACATCCGTTATGTCGAATTCCATTGGACCGAACAAAATACTTCGACATAACCAAACAGGTTACAGTGTGAATACAGGCACTTCTCCGTCCAAATGCATGTAGTGTCATGGTTACAGTGTGAATACAGGCACTTCTCCGTCCAAATGCATGCAGTGTCATGGTTACAGTGTAAATACAGACACTTCTCCGTCCAAATGCATGCAATATCATGGTTGGAATAATCACTCTATATATGTGTTCAGCACTTACAATTAAATATCAACTTTTGATTCGTTTTTATATCATTTATTTATCATTTAGTGCAATTGACTCCATGCATCTTAATGATTTCGTAGCACGTGCTGTCTGTGCCAAGAACAACCTGACAAATATGTGATCCATGGATTACTAGTCCAACGTGTTACCACTGAACTACAGATCCGTCTGTAACCTGAGAAATAATTTTCAATCTTAAATATATATATATTTCGGGCCGCTATGATTTGTCGGTGAATAATTTCTAGTCAGTCTCTTAGTTTATACAAAATTAATTTAGCTCGATTGCGAAACAAGTTCTTACAACTTATATTAATTACTCTCGAGACCTCATTCCTGGTGGAATCCATCGTGGAATCCATCGCCACGAGGGAGAGAGAAGTCGCAACGTGGAATTTAAATGCCTTACCTAAGGACACAATCGTACCGGCTCCAGCAGGACTCGAACTCCGGACCTGAAGCGAACGCGCATCCACTGCGCTATCACGACTTCCACAAGTCAGTCTTTTTTTACAGCAGATGAAATAATATTACTATGCGACCTCCCGCTCCGTAGGCGGACGCATTAACCACTAGGCAACGGAGACGGCTATAATCAGGACTTCGACCTCCCGCTCCGTAGTCGGACGCATTAACCATGCACTAGGCCACGGAGACGGCTATAATCAGGACTTCGACCTCCCGCTCCGTAGTCGGACGCATTAACCATGCACTAGGCCACGGAGACGGCTATAATCAGGACTTCGACCTCCCGCTCCGTAGTCGGACGCATTAACCATGCACTAGGCCACGGAGACGGCTATGATCAAGACTTCGACCTCCCGCTCCGAGACGGCCGCATTAACCACTAGGCCACGGAGACGGCTATAATCACGACTTCGACCTCCCGCTCCGTAGACGGCCGCATTAACCACTAGGCCACGGAGACGGCTATAATCACGACTTCGACCTCCCGCTCCGTAGACGGCCGCATTAACCACTAGGCCACGGAGACGGCTATACTCACGACTTCGACCTCCCGCTCCGTAGACGGCCGCATTAACCACTAGGCCACGGAGACGGTTATAATCAGGAACCTCGATAGAAAGTCAATCAAATAGATCATGTTATAATTAACAAACCAAAAATAATAAAACATATCTATTTATTTAAGATATTTATGCATGTAATATTTTGATTAATTAAAATAAAATTAATAAATATAAAATTATATAAATTTATATAAATTTATAACACTTAATTATGTACAATTATATATAAGGCAACAATGTCGTATGTGGTAAACCACTGGCGTGCAGGAGTTATATGTGTATTAACCATTACACCAAGCTTAATTTGAAATTTAAAATGTACATCCGGATTCCTGCACCGGAAAACACCGGATTATTCCGAAATTCCTTTTGACTTATGCCCTGCTCATGCTCTGCGCGCTTGGTGACTGTGTATCCATTTCCATGGCTTCCTGATTCAAGGCACATAATCCACAGAATAAGATAATGACAAGGTCCTGTATTGGAGTGCCGGGAATGCCTTTCAACTCTCGAATTTTACCTCGAATTTTAACCCATTCGAAGCAGTTTAGAATCGGTATCATGAAGGCGACAGCTGAAAGAATACAATTATAATTAAGATTATAGTTATACAACTCGTTTATGGCAATTAAGAAATAATATCTGTCGTTCAGTTAATTATTGGTGGAAAACACATGGTTTGGAGTTCTGACGCGTAGGAATTTACCATGCATGCAGTATGTCTAAGTGCTTAATTCCGGCGCTCAGAACGACACACCATGTATTATTCGAATATATTCAAATATATTATTTCGATTCTAACATAACCAAAATATCTAAAAAGCGCAAAAGTAGTTGGTGTTATTAAAGTAAACAACAAAACTTACCGCAGACGATACGGTTTAATTCGCCTACCGCCTCGGCAGTTGTACCAAACGTTACAAACGGAAATAAACAACATTACTTACCGCAGACGATACAGTTTCCTTCGCCTACCGCCTCGGCAGTTGTACCAAACGTTACACACGGAAGTAGGAACGTTGTTAAGCATATCTGGAAGTTGTTGAAGCAGCCAAACAAATGATTGTTCCACCCTCCTGCTCCCTGAAAAAAGGAAGAATATTCGTGTATTGTACACCCTCAGATAAACTATAGCGCCAGAATTTAGGATAAATGATACCAATGTCCGCAAACAACGTTCCAGCGGTATGATACACAGCGTACGTGTATGTATATGATACACAGCGTCATGTGATACACAGCGTACACGTATGTATATGATACACAGCGTCATGTGATACACAGCGTATACGTATGTATATGATACACAGCGTACACGTATGTATATGATACACAGCGTCATGTGATACACAGCGTACACGTATGTATATGATACACAGCGTCATGTGATACACAGCGTACACGTATGTATATGATACACAGCGTACACGTATGTATATGATACACAGCGTACGTGTATGTATATGATACACAGCGTACACGTATGTATATGATACACAGCGTACACGTGATACACAGCGTACGTGTATGTATATGATACACAGCGTACACGTATGTATATGATACACAGCGTACACGTATGCATGTGATACACAGCGTACACGTATGTATATGATACACAGCGGCACGTGATACACAGCGTACACGTATGTATATGATATACAGCGGTATGTGATATACAGCGGTATGTGATACACAGCGGTATGTGATACACAGCGGTATGTGATATACAGCGGTATGTGATACACAGTGTACACGTATGTATATGATACACAGCGTACACGTATGTATATGATACACAGCGTACACGTATGTATATGATACACAACGTACATGTATGTATATGATACACAGCGTACACGTATGTATATGATACACAGCGTACATGTATGTATATGATACACAGCGTCATGTGATACACAGCGTACACGTATGTATATGATACACAGCGTACACGTATGTATATGATACACAGCGTACATGTATGTATATGATACACAGCGTACACGTATGTATATGATATACAGCGTACACGTATGTATATGATACACAGCGTACACGTATGTATGTGATACACAGCGTACACGTATGTATATGATACACAGCGTACACGTATGTATATGATACACAGCGTACATGTGATACACAGCGTACACGTATGTATATGATACACAGCGTCATGTGATACACAGCGTACACGTATGTATATGATACACAGCGTCATGTGATACACAGCGTACATGTATGTATATGATACACAGCGTCATGTGATACACAGCGTACGTGTATGTATATGATACACAGCGTACACGTATGTATATGATACACAGCGTACACGTGATACACAGCGTACGTGTATGTATATGATACACAGCGTACACGTATGTATATGATACACAGCGTACACGTATGCATGTGATACACAGCGTACACGTATGTATATGATAACAGCGGTATGTGATACACAGCGGTATGTGATACACAGCGGTATGTGATACACAGCGGTATGTGATACACAGCGTACACGTATGTATATGATACACAGCGTACACATATGTATATGATACACAGCGTACACGTATGTATATGATACACAGCGTACACGTATGTATATGATACACAGCGTACACGTATGTATATGATACACAGCGTACACGTATGTATATGATACACAGCGTACATGTATGTATATGATACACAGCGTACACGTATGTATATGATACACAGCGTACATGTATGTATATGATACACAGCGTCATGTGATACACAGCGTACACGTATGTATATGATACACAGCGTACACGTATGTATATGATATACAGCGTACACGTATGTATATGATATACAGCGTACACGTATGTATATGATACACAGCGTACACGTATGTATGTGATACACAGCGTACACGTATGTATATGATACACAGCGTACAGTATGTATATGATACACACGTCACGTATGTATATGATACACAGCGTACATGTATGTATATGATACACAGCGTCATGTGATACACAGCGTACACGTATGTATATGATACACAGCGTACACGTATGTATATGATATACAGCGTACACGTATGTATATGATATACAGCGTACACGTATGTATATGATACACAGCGTACACGTATGTATGTGATACACAGCGTCATGTTGTGGTTGTGATACACAGCGTACACGTATGTATATGATACACAGCGTACACGTATGTATATGATATACAGCGTACACGTATGTATATGATAGATACACAGCGTACACGTATGTGTATGATACACAGCGTCATGTGATACACAGCGTACACGTATGTATATGATACACAGCGTCATGTGATACACATCGTACACGTATGTGTATGATACACAGCGTCATGTGATACACAGCGTACATGTATGTATATGATACCCAGCGTCATGTGATACACAGCATACACGTATGTATATGATACACAGCGTCATGTGATACACAGCGTATACGTATGTATATGACACACAGCGTACATGTATGTATATGATACACAGCGTACACGTATGTATATGATACACAGCGTCATGTGATACACAGTTTACCTAACCACACATTTCATGGACAGGCTCCAGCGGCTAACCGGTACTTGGTGCACCAACTTCCGTAAGAAACTGCCATGTTTTTCATATAGAGAGACACGGTCTGAGTGGGGCTCGAACCCGTGACCATCATTGATGATAGGTAACAGTGATATACAAGTCAGCGACCTTAACCACTCGACGATGGAGGCGGACTGTGTGTACTAGTTTGTTTACGTTTATTTATCGTCGCTACCGGTTGCCCATTTGAGCGACGCCTCCTGAAGAGTTTCGTTATTTTAGATTTTGGAGGATAGTGCAATGACAGAGGCCCATTTCAGAGTCTCCTCTGGTTCTTTTACGTGCACGGTGTAAAGCACTGACACGAGACCTCGGTTTAACGTCCCATCTAAAAGACTGTTAATTGTATTAGGGTCAGACGGGGGGGGGGGTCGAACCTGCGATCCCTGGCTTACGAGTTCAGCGTGTTACCACTGGACTACAGATCCGTCGAAGTGTGTGCACTACTGATCAGAACGTGCTATTTATAGATATAACTAGGCCGAGAGAATGTGCTCAATCTGTTTGTAAGACGGATCAATGGTTAACACGTTGGACTGCGAATCCAAGGATCGCAAATTCGATACCCCGTCTAACCCTAATACTATTAACAGCTTTTCAGATGGGACTATGAACTGAGTTCTCATGTATCAGTGTAGCCTGGGTTCCAGTCTGTCGATTTTTCACTTTTTAACTTCTAGCCAAATGATACGGTCTCCCTATTCACAGACAAGAAGTGACAAGAATCGTCAAGAGCAGAACATTGGTTAAACAGGCATACAAGACGTCGACAAGAGATGGTTACTGAACACATATGATATAATAAAGTCATCTAAAGTATTAAATATAACACGTGTTTGTCTTATATTGGCTTATTCCATCCAAAATACTCAACACGATCACACGCCGTCTTGACGGTCCGCCATACTGTAAAGGGACTTAACTCTGTCTGACCCAGCAGAACGATATATGTACTTTTTTAAATTAATATTTACCGTTAGATTACATTCTTTGATATAACTATATAGTGTATCTAACTTACTTAAGTAGATCTAGTTCAAGTTCATATAAGCAAAATAATCCAAGCTATATTCAGGGGAGCAGGTGCCTGTTCTCTTGTCGGCTGCTGGGTCAGACAGAGTTAAGTCCCTTTACAGTATGGCGGACCGTCAAGACGGCGTTTGATCGTGTTGAGATTTTTGGATGGAATAAGCCAATACAAGACAAACACATGTTATATTTAATACTTTAGATGACTTTATTATATCATATTTGTTCAGTAACCATCTCTTGTCGACGTCTTGTATGCCTGTTTAACCATTTGTTTGCTCTTAACGATTCTTGACGATTCTTGTCACTTCTTGTCGGTGAATAGGGAGACCCAAATGATATGATCAGAAGCTCAATACGGCCTAATTAATAGTCTCGGTGTTAAAATATATTTATTTAACTGACCAGGCAAAATATATCGACGCCTGTTCCCAGGCTATATCCCCCCAACACATTAACTATTTACATGTCTGGAGGGGCCGCCCCGATTAACAAGGGGTCGATGTTAATTAATTGTATAAATATAGCATATTTGTAGATTAACCCTTTCAACACCACATACCTCTAAATATGCTTATAAAAGTGTAGATCCGGATGAGCCGCCCCGTGACGAGCCATCTCATCAGGATCTGCACTTTTTGCCAGTAATATCACTCTCTTTAGACAAAATTACACATTATAAAAAATGTTTTTTTTTATTTAAGTTTATTTAACGTCGCTACCGGTTCCCATTTGAGCGACGGGCAGTTTACCTAACAACACCGTTCCTGGGCAGGCTCCAGTGGTTAACCAGTACTTGGTGCACCAACCTCCGTAAGAAACTGCCAACTTCTTCATATAAATGAGGCACGGTCTGAGCGGGGCCCGAACCCGTGACCATCAGAGATGATAGGTTACAGTGGTATGTATACAAGTCAGCGACCTTAACCACTCGACCACGGAGGCGGACTCTGATCCAAATGTAATTTTCTTATTCAGTTATAGGTCTAAAAATATCATGCACTAGTCCATGTCAGTTAGTTGGTGTTGAATGAGATAATAAATAAAAAGCATAGGTACTCACGATTGGCCCCTGCGGCTGTGGCGCTGATGGATTCATGTTGATGTGTGTATTTGCGTATCGCCTTCTATCGAACCGCTTTAGCCAACCAAGGCTTCACAATTTTGTGAAAATTAAATAAAGTTTTCTAAGATGGCTGCCAAATCGATTATCAACAGCGTTATTAAATACGGCCGACCGCTGACCACAACACATACAATATGCAATAGGTTTATTTATTCTGCCCGTAGCAAAGTTTCAAAATATTGTTGGTATCCAAGGTTTGTTACATAAGCAATCGCTACTGACGCGTGTTGTGTTTCCTGCTGGCTTAAATACCGTGGCCACGCAATAGCTGTTATAAACATACTTTCTGAAATGTACAGCTTAATTATTCACCAATCAGAAGTGTAGAGTGCTTATGTGGTCAGAAATTATAAACTCTTAAGTAGAAAATAAAGGTGATATAGATTCCGTTATATAATCGATATCTCAATACTACTATATTATAATAATACCATTATTAAGATCAATATTTACTGGTGTTATTGCAAGTACAAAGCAATTATAACCCGTCCGCTGTGATTAAATACAAGCATGTACATGATGCATATCTACGTTACATGTACATACATGCCCGATATATGCGAGACATACATGCGAGACATATATACTCCTTTTCGACTATATAACATGTATACATTGTAGACACACCGTGCACGTAAAAGAACCAGAGGAGACTCTGGAATAGGTCTCTCTCTCTGTATCATTGCACTAGCCTCCAACAATCTAACACGCTGGACTTGTAATCCAGGGATCGCAGGTTCGATCCCCCGTCTGACCCTAATAAAATTAATAGTCTTTCAGATGGGACGTTAATCCGAGGTCTCGTGTCGGTGCTTTACACCTTGCACGTAATAGAACCAGAGAAGATTCTGGAATGGGTCTCTGTCTGTATCATGCACTATCCTCCAAAATCTATAATAACTAATCTCTTCAGGAGGCGTCGCTCATATGGGCAACCGGTAGCGACGATAAATAAACGTAAATAAAAAACAAAAATACGCACATGTCTGTCCAATATATCTGAAGCCTATTTGGTGAAAATAATATTAAGTATAACAGACGGATCTGTAGTTCAGTGGCTAACACGTTGGACTGGTAATCCAGGGATCACAGGTTCGATCCCCCGTCTGACCCTGATACAAGTAACAGTCTTTCAGATGGGAGTTTAAACCGAGGTCTCGTGTCTGTGCTTTACATCGTGCACGTAAAAGAACCAGAGGAGACTCTGGAATGGGTCTTTGGAACCACAGCGAGACACGTCAAACCCCACCGGAACCATGGCGAGACACGTCAGACCCAACCGAACCACGGCAAGACACGTCAAACCCCACCGGAACCATGGCGAGACACGTCAGACCCCACCGGGACGACGGCGAGACACGTCAACCCCAACCGGGGACCACGGTGAGACACTTCAAACACTGCCGGAACCATGGCGAGACACGTCAAACACCACCGGGACCACGGCAAGACACGTCAAACCCCACCGGGACCACAGCGAGACACTTCAAACCCCACCGGGACGACGGCGAGACATGTCAAACCCCGCCGGAATCACAGCGAGACATGTCAATCCCCGCCGGACCCACGGCGAGACACTTCAAACCCCACCGAACCACGGCGAGACACGTCAAACCCCGCCAGAACCACTGCAAGACATGTCAAACCTCACCAAACCACGGCGAGACACTTCAAACCCCGCCGGAACCACGGCAAGACACGTCAAACCTCACCAAACCACGGCGACACACTTCAAACCCCACCTGAATCACAGCGAGACACGTCAAACCCCACCGGAACCACGGCGATACATGTCAATCCCCGCCGGAACCAGGGCGAGATACTTCAAACCCCACCGAACCACGGCGAGACACTTCAAACCCCACCGGAATCATGGCGAGACACTTCAAACCCCGCCTGAACCACGGCAAGACACGTCAAACCCCACCAAACCACGGCGAGACACTTCAAACCTCGCCGGAACCACTGTGAGACACTTCAAACCCCACCGAACCACCGCGGGGCACTTCAAACCCCACCGGAATCACAGCGAGACATGTCAATCCCCGCCGGACCCACGGCGAGACACTTCAAACCCCGCCGGAACCACGGCAAGACACGTCAAACCTCACCAAACCACGGCGAGACACTTCAAACCCCACCGGAATCACAGCGAGACACGTCAAACCCCACCGGAACCAGGGCGAGACACTTCAAACCCCACCGAACCACGGCGAGACACTTGAAACCCCACCGGAACCATGGCGAGACACTTCAAACCCCGCCGGAACCACGGCAAGACACGTCAAACCCCACCAAACCACGGCGAGACACTTCAAACCCCACCTGAATCACAGCGAGACACGTCAAACCCCACCGGAACCACGGCGAGACATGTCAATCCCCGCCGGAACCAGGGCGAGATACCTCAAACCCCACCGAACCACGGCGAGACACTTCAAACCCCACCGGAATCATGGCGAGACACTTCAAACCCCGCCTGAACCACGGCAAGACACGTCAAACCCCACCAAACCACGGCGAGACACTTCAAACCTCGCCGGAACCACTGTGAGACACTTCAAACCCCGCCGGAACCACGGCAAGACACGTCAAACCTCACCAAACCACGGCGAGACACTTCAAACCCACCGGAATCACAGCGAGACACGTCAAACCCCACCGGAACCACGGCGAGACATGTCAATCCCCGCCGGAACCAGGGCGAGACACTTCAAACCCCATCGAACCACGGCGAGACACTTGAAACCCCACCGGAACCATGGCGAGACACTTCAAACCCCACCGGAATCACAGCGAGACACGTCAAACCCCACCGGAACCACGGCGAGACATGTCAATCCCCGCTGGAACCAGGGCGAGACACTTCAAACCCACCGAACCATGGCAAGACACTTCAAACCCCACCGGAACCATTGCGAGACACTTCAAACCCCACCGGAACCACAGCGAGACACGTCAAACCCCGCCGGAACCAGGGCGAGACACTTCAAACCCCACCGAACCACGGCGAGACACTTGAAACCCCACCGGAACCATGGCGAGACACTTCAAACCCCGCCGGAACCACGGCAAGACACGTCAAACCCCACCAAACCACGGCGAGACACTTCAAACCCCACCTGAATCACAGCGAGACACGTCAAACCCCACCGGAACCACGGCGATACATGTCAATCCCCGCCGGAACCAGGGCGAGCTACCTCAAACCCCACCGAACCACGGCGAGACACTTCAAACCCCACCGGAATCATGGCGAGACACTTCAAACCCCGCCTGAACCACGGCAAGACACGTCAAACCCCACCAAACCACGGCGAGACACTTCAAACCTCGCCGGAACCACTGTGAGACACTTCAAACCCCACCGAACCACCGCGGGGCACTTCAAACCCCACCGGAATCACAGCGAGACATGTCAATCCCCGCCGGACCCACGGCGAGACACTTCAAACCCCGCCGGAACCACGGCAAGACACGTCAAACCTCACCAAACCACGGCGAGACACTTCAAACCCCACCGGAATCACAGCGAGACACGTCAAACCCCACCGGAACCACGGCGAGACATGTCAATCCCCGCCGGAACCAGGGCGAGACACTTCAAACCCCACCGAATCACAGCGAGACATGTCAATCCCCGCCGGACCCACGGCGAGACACTTCAAACCCCGCCGGAACCACGGCAAGACACGTCAAACCTCACCAAACCACGGCGAGACACTTCAAACCCCACCGGAATCACAGCGAGACACGTCAAACCCCACCGGAACCACGGCGAGACATGTCAATCCCCGCCGGAACCAGGGCGAGACACTTCAAACCCCACCGAACCATGGCGAGACACTTCAAACCCCACCGGAACCATGGCGAGACACTTCAAACCCCACCGGAACCACAGCGAGACACTTCAAACCCCACCGGAACCATGGCGAGACATGTCAAACCCCCACCGGAACCATGGCGAGACATGTCAAGCCCCACCGGAAGAACGGCGAGACATTTAAATCCATGTTGTCTTTTCTCTGTGTCATAACGATGGATTCCTTATTTCCGGCCGAGATATCCATTAAGGGGCTTCCTTGATCGATAGATTGCAGTTGTTGACTTCAAATCGCCTGCACCTCACAATTGCAAGTTCGATTCCAACTGTGCCGAATTAGTTCCATATGATGAATGTTCCAGCTGGTTAGCGGAAGATCGTTGGTTCTACCCGGGTGTCCACCCGTGCCTGGTTACTGCTCGGGAATCTTCTTCCTAATACAATTGCTAAGAGGTGAGGGGTACACATCGGGGTCACGTCTCAGCGGTTGAGCGACCTTCGCTCCCTCACGTAATACCATCGGACGGGCGGAACTATATAAACTCGAATATTTTCTTTGTCTTATTCTATGCTATTTTGTTTTCTATTATTTCTATGACATGTACTTTTTTCTTATACAATTATTTTATGTAAAAAAAAACAAATCGCCAATTTTCTATATTTATGCTTGACACCATTAGTCACTATCACATTTCAATTACTATCTTGGCGGGAAGGGCCGTAACTAATGTTTCTAGAACTTGTGGTCAGACCGATTTACTTTTCTTTAAATTGCCATGTTTTCTAATTATATACATGTATATCTATCTATATGTGTATAATGAATCAGCAATAACGTATGGTTAAACGAACGAGGACGTCAGTTTATTTCCGCTGCTGCCATACTTACCTCCGACACTTCCGGTTGTTATTTAAACGGTAAAGTGATAGGATTTACGTAATTCAAATATTCTTACACCAAAACTTGGTCAAAGGGAAATAACTACTGTATTGTTCTTATGTGAAGGTATGTGTACGAGTTAGGCAATTGATCGAAGGGAACTAACTACTGTATTGTTATTCTGTGCAGGTATGTGTACGAGTTAGGCAATTGATCGAAGGGAAATAACTGTTGTATTGTTCTTCTGTGAATGTATGTGTACGAGTTAGGCAATTGATCGAAGGGAACTAACTACTGTATTGTTTCTTCTGTGAAGGTATGTGTACGAGTTAGGCAATTGATCGAAGGGAAATAACTACTGTATTGTTTCTTCTGTGAAGGTATGTGTACGAGTTAGGCAATTGATCGAAGGGAAATAACTACTGTATTGTTCTTCTGTGAATGTATGTGTACGAGTTAGGCAATTGATCGAAGGGAAATAACTACTGTATTGTTTCTTCTGTGAAGGTATGTGTACGAGTTAGGAAATTGATCGAAGGGAAATAACTACTGTATTGTTCTTCTGTGAAGGTATGTGTACGAGTTAGGCAATTGATCGAAGGGAAATAACTACTTTATTGTTATTCTGTGCAGGTATGTGTACGAGTTAGGTAATTGATCGAAGGGAAATAACTACTGTATTGTTATTCTGTGCAGGTATGTGTACGCGTTAGGTAATTGATCGAAGGGAAATAACTACTTTATTGTTATTCTGTGCAGGTATGTGTACGAGTTAGGTAATTGATCGAAGGGAAATAACTACTGTATTGTTATTCTGTGCAGGTATGTGTACGCGTTAGGTAATTGATCGAAGGGAAATAACTACTGTATTGTTCTTCTGTGAAGGTATGTGTACGAGTTAGGTAATTGATCGAAGGGAAATAACTACTGTATTGTTCTTCTGTGAAGGTATGTGTACGAGTTAGGCAATTGATCGAAGGGAAATAATTACTGTATTGTTATTCTGTGAAGGTATGTGTACGAGTTAGGTAATTGATCGAAGGGAAATAACTACTGTATTGTTCTTTTGTGAAGGTATGTGTACGAGTTAGGCAATTGATCGAAGGGAACTAACTACTGTATTGTTTCTTCTGTGAAGGTATGTGTACGAGTTAGGCAATTGATCGAAGGGAAATAGCTACTGTATTGTTCTTCTGTGAAGGTAAATGTACGACTTAGGCAATTGATCGAAGGGAAATAACTACTGTATTGTTCTTCTGTGAAGGTAAATGTACGACTTAGGCAATTGATCTAAGGGAAATAACTACTGTATTGTTCTTCTGTGAAGGTAAATGTACGACTTAGGCAATTCTAATATTTTTTGGTAAAATAAATAAAGTATAAAAAAAATAATTCTAATATTGATCAGATATCAGATAATGGCGGAAGAACGAATCCGTCATTTTTTTTCCTAAACTGGAAGTAATGCTTTTTATGTTGTTCAGTTTGTAGCTTAATTTCATCACGTGTTCTATTAGTGACATTTTGGTCGGTGGTTCTACCCGGGTGCCAATCGGCGCTTGAAATACTGCTCGGACAGGGCACACGGGGTCCTCCTCCATTAATAATACCCGGATATCACTTTTCTCGTGTTCCTATTTTGCAACTCAAATGCACAATCAGAAACATCGACGATGACGACGACGACGACGACGACGACGACGACAACAACAACAACAACAACGGCAACAATAATGTTTATTGGTCATGATCGCATTCGTGACAAGTTAACACCAGACATGATACAAGATATAAATATGATAAAACGATTTCATAGAGGTGTTGCCGTGTTCTAGTTGGTTAGCGTGTTGTTGTATATCCGTCTGTCTTCTAAGTGGTATTTTAAAAACAAATCATCGATTACATTGTCGAGTGATCTTAATGTTTTAACTCGCCTTCCACCGATTTGAGAAGTATGTACTGGTTTCTACCCAGGAAATAACGGTTGTGAAAACATATTTTATTTGGTCTCTCTGTTCGGCTCTTTCCGTAGCTCTGTGTTTCCGTAGCTCTGTGTTTCCGTAGCTCTGTGTTTCCGTAACTCCGTGTTGACGTAAGGAAATAATAAAAAAGAAAAAGAAAAACGTTAATGTGTACAAATCACGTTTAGCACGTTTCATTAATGTTGCTGTCATAAAAATAAGGGACACTCGCATACAGTGCGATTTGCTTCTTTCTGAACAAGAATATATATTGGATGCGCAACATCCGTTTCCGGGTTATTCTCTGCTCATGCTCAGTGCGCTCGGCCCCCCTCCTTGGACTTCCTGAGCTTCTTGCACGAGAGCACAAATGTGACAACACAAGACCATTAAGCAATCGTTGAATGTGGACCCTTCAATCCCTTTCATCTCCCGGATCTTCCCTCGTACGTTCACTAATGTGATGATGTTGAATATTGGTATGAAATACACAAGCCCTGGAACGAAATAAAAACAAGCATATAGTCAAACCACCTCCGAATAAATACCCGATGAGTTCGAGCCCCGCTGGAGCCGTTACGAGTGTGCCATTAGGCAAGGCATTTAAATTCCACATTGCCTCTTCTCTCTCCCTCGTGGCAATGGATTCCATCAGGAATGAGGTCTCGAGAGTGATTAATATAAGTTGTAAGAACTTGTTTCGCAATCGAGCTAAATAAATTTGTATGAACTAATAAAGACGACGTATCTCTAACGATCAGCAGCTTAATATTCCATCAAGCATCAGTTTATAAACCGTTGCGATTCAAACTCGGTGACATTTCGAACGTCTAAATGTCATTTTTGACGTAATAAAAATACTTGATCGACACTTCTCGTTAGAATTATTTTCTATGAAGTTGCTTGGAAGAATATTTACATACATGTTAACTATAGTATACTGTATTGATGATAGACGACGTCGCCGTAGCTGAGGGGTGTTAGAAACATGCCTTTAATATTAAAAAACTAATATTTGTCTTTCAGTTATTTATTGGCGAATAAAACATGGTTTGGAGTTCTGACGCAAGTGGTTAATACCGGCCCTCAAAGCACAAACCATGTTTTATTTGACTTAAATAACACAAATATAAATAATTTCGATTCTAACATGACCAACATATCTAAAAAGCTCAATAATAGTGTGCTGTTATTTGACGTCACAAAACAACAAAAATGCTTGTAAAATGACGCCATGTTTCGATGATATAAAATCCTAGCTGAACAACAATACACACAAATCTGCCTTTTCTTTTGTGATTTCCAATGATTTTGGCTAATGTAATAATTATATATATAATATCAAATTTATTTCATTTAACTGCCACTGTTGGGAGCCTAATTTCTATACAATACCCAACTACTTCTGTTAGTGTAAACGTCCGTAATAAGAACTAGTTCCGGTATAATTTTCAAGTTAGTTTGTTTGCTGTCAAAATTAAAAACTGCAGACACAAAACAAATGCCTTACACTATATTACTTTATAATTAACTATTCACGTTTGTCAGAAAATCAATAAATACAAAGGTACATCCAACCGCGGAATCCAATACGAAACTCAAGCAGTGACAGAGAAAATGCCATCATTCACTGTTTCAAAACAGTGGAAGGTGGAGTTTCTTTCACTGAGAAAGAAAACTCTATCATTCATTGGAAAGCATAAAAGAAAAAGGAATATAAAGGATATATAAAGCTTAAAGCTTGAAGCTTACACGTGGTACAAGTTCACGGTCGAAAGTTATAAAACTGTTCTCAAATCTCAAGCTCAAGTGATCTGATTGGTTGAGTGTGTGGGCTTTCTCTTGGCACAACCAATGAGAAGCTTGATACTTAGCGTGAGATTAGAGGTACCAGACCCAGACTGCCAATACAAGTCTGCCAGTAGATTGGGACTTTATTGTATAGTAATATGATTGGTTGAGTTTGAGATTTGCATTGGGCTCAACTAATCAGAAGCTTGAGACTGAGTTTGAGATCAGTTTTATAGCCTCGGTCCCAGACTGCCATTAAATGTCTGCCGGCAGACTGGGACTCGATTGTATGTTTGTCAGTAGACTGTCACATAGCCTGATAACAATTCCAAGTTATATTCTATTCTATTAAAGAGTTAGACCTACCACAAGTTACACATCCTCCCTCGCCAATCGCCTCCGCTGTCTGGCCAAACGTCACGCAAGGCACAAAGTATGTTATTATGCAGATGCCGCAGTTATCAAAGCACCCGAACAGGGTATGAGACCATTGTCCGACCTATAAATAGAATGATATACATCGGTTAGTTACTACATACGGATCTGCAATCCAATGGTAACACGCTGGACTGGTAATCCAGGGATCGCATGTTCGATCCCACGTCTTACCATAATAAAATTTTAACAGTCTTTCAGATGGGACTTTAAACCGAGGTATCGTGTCGGTGCTGTACACCGTGCAAGTAAAATAACCAGAGAAGACTCTGGAATGGGTCTCTGTCTGTATCATGCACTATCCTCCAAAATCTAAAATAACTAATCTCTTCAGGAGGCGTCGCTCATATGGGCAACCGGTAGCGACGATAAATAAACGTAAAACATACACAGGTCAGTCAGTTACTGCCCCTGAATACCAGAATGTCCAGTTACAGGTGACGCAATATTGGTTTTGTTATTATTGTTCAGGTTAATGCAGTCACTCTTCGTAAAACGTTTAGGTAAATGAACAATTCGTCTGCGACAAAATCCATTTTGACAACTCCGGCTGAATCCAGCATATGACTGGACTTTGACGGATAAAAAGTAATGTATGCCGGAATTCTTCTTATGACACGCCGGGTACTCCCTCCCTCCCTCCCCCTCCCCCTCCCCCTCCCCAACCCCTCCACCGCCTTTGAAACTGCTAGTGTATAATGTACTGAATTAGTTCGAATTTAATAATAATACACCATTGGTATTTCGCCGTATCAGTATTGCCTGTTGATACTGTTAACAAAACGTTGAACTTAAATTTAATTTGAAATGTACCTTGATTTAAATTTCTGATAATGAAACGTAACTATACTACACACGTTGATAATGACTTTACGCCCCATACCACATGTCCGAAATCAAACCTACATATTTCATCCTTATTAATCTTATTATCTTATGGATATTCTAATTTACAGTTCATGATTTAAAACGTTTACCTACCATTATTTCAAATTTGAATTAATAGTTTAGAAACTAGTACAACACTGTCATATCACAATAAGTACCTTGCTATAGGAGAAGACCTCTATAAGCTATAATAGCTTTCGGTTCTAATCCCTTTTCACTCATATATCTAAATTTTGTGTAAACTGTATATTTGTATATGTTGTATGAATTGAAATAAACTATGTTTAAACTAATCCATCACGACGAGGGAGAGAGACGAGACAACGTGAATTTAAGGGTATTTTTCTAAGGTCATGACCACCATTGTTTTATCAGGGTGAACATTCAGTACCTCTCAGTTTCCAGGCGGATACCATGTCCAGTATACCAGCATGCATCAGATCTTAATGCGTCTATGCGAAGATTAATCCCGTCCAGTAGCCGTTCACTGTCAGTCTTACATAGCCTTAGTTTATGCAAATTTATTTTAGCTCGATTGCGAAACAAGTTCTTTTAAACTTATATTAATCACTCTCGAGACCTCATTCCTGATGGAATCCATCGCCACGAGGGAGAGAGAAAGAGGCAACGTGGAATTTAAATGCCTTGCCTAAGGGCACAATCGTAACGGCTCCAGCGGGGTTCGAACTCCAGACCTTTCGCACTTGAAGCGAACGCACATCCACTGCGATATCACGACTTTTACTAATTAATTAATCCACTTATCTAGCCTTGGAACATACGTTCATATATTTATCCACTTATCTAGCCTTGGAACATACGTTCATATATTTATCCACTTATCTAGCCTTGGAACATACGTGGATATATTTTGTCAGTCATATACATATATTGTTAACACCGTGACCATTAATTGGGCCGTATTGAGTTTCTGATCATATCATTTTGCCAGAAGATAAAAAGTGACAAATCGACAGACTGGAACCCAGGCTAGTTGAGGGCCTCATGGTAAATTAACTTTTGTTAAATGAGTTCTCTCGTAAATAAAGTCTTTATTATTATTTCTATTATTATTATTATTATTATTATTATTAAACAACGACACTCAGATAGCATTCGTTATCATTTACATATCCAATTAATTGAACCAAGTGACACTGTATTTAGGACATGTATGATACATGTTTATTTATCACATTTACATTAGATTTTTCTCCGAATACTATACTCTTTGTCATAATTAATTAAAAATGCGTATTTACACACGCAAATCAACCGTTTCCACAGGCTGTCATTTTGCCAGAAGTAAATTAGTGAAAAATCGACAGACTGGAACCCAGTCTAAGTCATACCCGCCATTACCACGTTTCCATGAGTTCCAGTCAAGTCAAACTGCAAGTACGCATGACACCCAATGATTCCACATACTGGAATTGCACTGGGTTAGAACGGCGAGGAGACCCAGGGGAGAAAGGCTGTCCGCATGCAATCATGTTCGAGCAGTTGTTATTAGGTTGCTCCCATCTACGCTGATTCTAATGAGTACGCAATCGGTTTATAGGAATAACGTCTCGACCTTGGTCTAAATCTTGCATACAATCATGTAGCTCGTGAGCCAACACGCACCATTTTGTTATAATTATCTTTGGTTGTCAGATTAGCGCACACTGTGCCCTTACATGTGTGTTACGTTATTTATCGTTGCCACCGGTTGCCCATATGAGCGACGCCTCCTGAAGAGATTAGTCATTTTAGATTTTTGGAGGATAGTGCAATGATACAGACAGAAACCCATTACAGAGTCTCCTCTGGTTCTTTTACCTACACGGTGTATAGCACCGACACGAGACCTCGGTTTAAAGTCCCATTTGAAAGACTGTTAACTTTATTAGTGTCAGACAGGGGATCGAACCTGCGATCCATGGATTACCAGTCCAGCTGTGCCCTTACACTGTCTGACACAACTTTATATAATGAGCGACATTGCTGGCTTTTCTATTACCTCCCTTGGCAGATAAAGTCCGATTTATCCCGAAATGTATGTCGGTCCTTTTAGTTGAAATCCTTTGTTTTGCTGTTGTTACCTTACGAGATGTTGCGGTATGATAAATGTGATTCTATCAAAATTATGTTAATTAATTAGGATTATGTCGATATCAGTAATTTAATAATTATAAGTTGAGAAAGTAGAAGAATAAATATAGCATGCTGTGCAAAGGAAACAACGATAAAAACAGAGGAAACCACTTAAGAGGACCTATTTACTTATTTTAGTTGATACAAATTTATTTTAGCTCGATTGCCAAACAGGTTTTTATAACGTTCAAATTTACAACATATTTACGTTTAAAGAGTGTACAGGGGCAGTAACTCATTATTCACTTATGGTTAAAGCGACTTTATATCAGTACGCAAGTTCCTATTATATGGATTTTCCCCTTAATTTCTTGTCACAGAATCTGAGTATTTCAACTAATAAACAAGCGTCGTATACGACGTTTGTTGATATAACAAAATAATGTAAACAGGGTCAACACGCAACACGCATGCGCTATTCAACGCGTGCGCCTGAATAACAACAGTTATGGTAACTAATTATCTTTATATCTAACATGTGTGCCTGTGCATAGTTATTGTCAGACTAATCAGGTTTGCAAAATCTCCAAACGACAGAATCACGCATTTAACATAGAAGCCAATAATAAACACATGTCAATTCAGGAGCGTGGCTGACGGCTATATGAAATCCTATGTTCACCACTGAGAATGTGTTGACCGCAAACACTCTGTTTATTGATTGAACACATGCTCGAATTATGTCGGAAGAATTTGTAGTAGCAATACTATTTATAGGAAAATACGAAACACTTCCCCCTTTTTGGCTTTTTGAGATGTTATGTAACTTTAAAGTTTAAACTTTATTTATTTTACAACGATTGCGAAGCAAGTTTTGTTCATTCGTGTGGGAGGAAACCGGAGTACCCGGACAAAACCCACCTGTCCGATCTGGCGACAACCATACCATCTCACATACTTCCCGGTCCGAGCTTTACTTGCAGAACAGATGTTTATCTCAAAACTTGTACATGGTACATCGTCATAAGCATACAACTATATAATATTATGTAGGTCACGTAATACAATAGATTTAACATGCGTATATATTCAAAATGGTAAATCAAGTTACATATAGTATTATAAGAAAGATGTTTCGATATAAATTTAAACTTTATTTTACAACGATTGCGAAGCAAGTTTTAACAACTTATATTAATCACTCTCGTTGCAGCGGATGAAAGTGTAAATGCGGTAATTCGTGTGGGAGGAAACCAGAGGACCCGGAGAAAACCCACCTGTCCGATCTGGCGACCACCGTACCATCTCACATACTTCCCGGTCCGAGGATCGAACCCGGGTTGCATGTTTCGATATAAAATAGTACGCCCATAACCACGGAGTATATACTTCTAGAAAAACTCCCTGACCCATTAAGCGTATAGACATTAAACGTTCATGTTACACAGCGAGGGATGTTAAACCTTTGCACATCGAGGTACCAAGATGTTATATACAGGGGACGGTACATGAATTAGCGGTATATGAGGGGACGTGAGTGTGCTAGGGGATATGAGTGAACAATTCGGGAAGCTTTGCGTTTGGTGCATTCTGGTACATTTTCAGGGTTGTGTTGTTTGTGCCAAAGACCAGTGAAATATATAGGTTATGATCGAACACATATAATAGGAATAACTGGTGTAGTGACCTAAATCAAAAAATGAATACCTTAGGAATAGCAAATAATTTGGTATAAGTGGTCACATGACATCCAAACGGTCCCTAAATTAAGAACTTATAAGCTATTCAAACAGGCTTTCCGATGTGAAGAATATGTACAAATGAACCTTAATAAACACGAACGCTCAGTGTTGTGCCAGTTTAGGTGTGGAATTTTACCATTAGTTTATACAAATTTATTTTAGCTCGATTGCGAAACAAGTTATTTCAACTTATATTAATCACTCTCGAGACCTCATTCCTGGTGGAATCCATCGCCACGAGGGAGAGAGAAGAGGCAACGTGGAATTTAAATGCCTTGCCTAAGGGCACAATCGTAACGGCTCCAGCGGGGCTCGAACTCCGGACCTTTCGCACCTGAAGCGAACGTGCATCCACTGCGCTATCACGAATTCCACCATTATTTTACCATTAAGACTAGAGACAGGAAGATATATAGGCGAACGTGTCGGTTTTGTACACTACATTCTGTGGAGGATGAAACCCACTTTATCATTCACTGTCATGTGTACGATGATATAAGATTAAGTGTACTTGGAGATAAAATAACAAGTGAACAGTTTAACAATCTAACAGATACCCAAATACTAAAACTTCTGTTAAACTCATACCCAAGAAAAGTGGCCAAGTTTGTTGTGAGAGCATATCTGAGGAGAAAATGTTTAATTTATAATATGTAATTACTGAACGTTCACTATGTCCTTTATTTTATTGTATTACAATACACAATGATGATGATGATGATGGTGGTGGTGGTGATGATGATGAGGGTGATGATGATGGTGGTGATGATGGTGATGATCAAGATGATGAGGGTGGTGATGATGATGATGATGATGATGCTGCTGCTGCTGCTGCTGCTGCTGCTGCTGATGATGATGATGATGATGATGACTTGAATTTAATTATTTGTTACAAATCTCACAGTGTATGGATTTTATTTTCAGTGTGTACAGTTATATATTAACAATGATTACCTGTCCATTTACAGTTACTCTCGAGTAGTCGAAGTTTATTATAAAGGTGTGAATTTATAATAATCATTGTTGTAACCATTACCATTGCTAACATTACAGTCATAAATACGGTTTATTCCTGATTCCCCCACTTTTTGATTTCTTGTATTCCTGATTCCCCCACTTTATTCTGACCGGTAAATCAGAAAAGGCGAGACCCGAAGCTATAATCTGTTTCAATTATCTATTGTTACCTGTGTGTGTCTATGGTAGATTAAAACCAATTATCATACAAACCAACTTTTTAAATGACGGCGCTCCTTACGTTTTTTTCTAGTAGTAATTTCTATCTGAGGATTCACAATTTTAATGTCGGAAAATTTAAAATATTTTTTATTTCACTTTAAAAGTATATGCCGTGACCTCCTTGAGACGGTTCAAATGAGTGGTCACAACATATAGGAAATATATTTTTGAAATGGTTTTGAACGTTTTTTTTCTCTCATTTCTCCACTAATCAGGAATTAATATGGATGTTTTAGTGGGAAAATAAGAAAAAAACACACAACAAGAAAAGAAAAACGACAGATTCCCTTAGTATCCCGCTTAAACAATTGGAAAATAATAATATTCCTACAAGTTACCCCGTAATAAGGTGGTTAAACTGCACTTTACATTAATGTTTGCTATTTCAATAATTGAAACAGATTATAGTGTTTTCACGCCCGGAGGCTATGTTACCACTAATCTCCAAACTGGACAAATTCCTGATTACCCCACAAATAAATTGACCAGTTTTTCTAAAAGTGGGGGAATCAGGAAAATACCATGACATACTTAAAATGACTGAATATCATATTGTTGATGTAATCATTGTGACTTCTATATGATGTTTATATGTATAACAATTTAATATGTAGGTGACTTATAGATCCATTGGGTCGGGTGCTATATTCATGTATTTATGTATGTATTGAAATATGTTAATGCACATGTCACTATAATAAACTATTTACTTACTTACTTTACTTACTTATTTCGAAATGATTCTAATAATAATGGCTGGCCCTTTAAATAGGAGTGACACTATACTAAATACGTTACTAATTCCCGTATAATGTACACAAGAACATTGATGATGCCTCCGTGGCCGAGTGGCTCAGATCGTTGACTTCAAATCACTTGCACATCACCGCGGTTCAGATTCGAATCCCAATGGGGGTGTCGAATTACTTCATGTCAGGAAGCTATCCAGCTTGATTGCTGTAGGTCAGTGGTTCTACTCGGGAGCCCGTCCATGCATGCAATACTGCACGGGTGGGCACCCGATGTATTCGTCCACCAATAATAGCCGGAGAGTCGCCGTTGGTGCGACCTTAAACCACAGGTGGAAGTCGTGATAGCTCAGTGGTAGCGCGTTCGCTTCACGTGCGAAAGGCCCGGGGTTCGAACCCCGCTGGAGCCGTTACGATTGTGTCCCTAGGCAAGGAATGAGGTCTCGAGAGTGAATAGTATAAGTCATAAGAACTTGTTTCGCAATCGAGCTAAAATAAATTTGTATAAACTAACCACAGGTTGAAGAATAGTGCAATGATACAGACAGAGACCCATTTCATTCTCTGGTTCTTTTACCTTCACGGTGTACAGCACCGACACGAGAATAATCTTACCAAATTGTAACATAATATATAGACTATGAGAGTCGTGATAGCGCAGTGGTAGCGCGTTCGCGTCAGGTGCGAAAGGCCCGGAGTCATAGCCCCATTGTAGCCATTACTAGTGTGCCCTTAGGCAAGGCGTTTAAATTACGTTGTATCGTCTCTCCCTCGTGGCGATAGATTCCATCAGGAATGAGGTAGAGAGTGATTAGTACAAGTTGTAAGAACTTGTTTCGCAATCGAGCTAATATAAAGTTGTATAAACTAAACCGAGAGCGTATCACGTTGCACATAATATTGAGCGTATCCCCAAAGCCTCCCACCCACCCCGCACCCGCTAGCGTTATACACACGGTAATTTAAATGTAGATTTAACTGGCTGGGTAAGGAATGTTAAATGAACCTGTTATGCAATCACTGTGAAATGAAATTAGAATCATCACTGAAGGCGATGAATATATCACTGTTTAATAACACTGTACGCCGCATTGGTACATGAACGAGTGTTTTACGTTTATTTATCGTCACTACCGGTTGCCCATATGAGCGACGCCTCCTCAAGAGATTAGTCATTTTAGATTATTGGAGGATAGTGCAATGATACAGACAGAGACCCATTCCAGAGTCTCCTCTGGTTCTTTTACGTGCACGGTGTACAGCACCGACACGAGACCTCGGATTAACGTCCCATCTGAAAGACTGTTAAGCATGTACCGATCATCATCACCATCACCATCATCATCATCATCATCATCACCATCACCACCACCACCACCACCACCACCACCACCACCACCACCACCACCACCACCACCACCACACCACACCAACCACCACCACCACCACCACCACCACCACCACCATCATCATCATCATCAACAACAACACCATCATCATCATCATCAATTGTGTATAATGGAATCATTCTATAAAGCATACCCGGATCAGAGCTAGAAATTATAAACTATGGTTCGTGGTCAACTCATTAAATTTAATAATTCTAAGTCTCTCTGAAAACCGTATAAATGACAATTCTTATCTCTTTTTTATATATTAACTGAATACGTTGAATAATAAAAGGTAACATAATATAGCAGGAAGTATAGTTTTTAAGTTCCATTGTGCAATGACAGGTAGTATTCAGCTGTATGTCTCCGGGTCTCAACCGAGATTTCACGTAGTTTATACATCGTTTCAATACACACAAAGACCGGAATCGTACAACTATTTATTAAGCAAGTATACACCTATTGTATTCAGACATTGTCGCGAGACAAATGTGTACACGGTGACTTCTTTTTCATTCCTATGTTCCATAACGTCAATAGCTCGCTCTTCACGTCATTCATTTGTTCCATACCTCCAACATCTCACTCATCACGTCATTCACTTGTTCCATACCTCCAACATCTCGCTCATCACGTCATTCACTTGTTCCATACCTCCAACATCTCGCTCATCACGTCATTCACTTGTTCCATACCTCCACTATCTCGCTCATCACGTCATTCATTTGCTCCATACCTCCAACATCTCACTCATCACGTCATTCACTTGTTCCATACCTCCAACATCTCACTCATCACGTCATTCACTTGCTCCATACCTCCAACATCTCACTCATCACGTCATTCACTTGTTCCATACCTCCAACATCTCACTCATCACGTCATTCGTTTGTTCCATAGCGCCAACATCTCGCTCATCACGTCATTCATTTGTTCCATACCGCCAACATCTCGCTCATCACGTCATTCACTTGTTCCATACCTCCAACATCTCGCTCATCACGTCATTCGTTTGTTCTATACCTCCAACATCTCGCTCATTACGTCATTCACTTGTTCCATACCTCCAACATCTCGCTCATCACGTCATTCGTTCGTTCCATACCTCCAACATCTCGCTCTTCACGTCATTCATTTGTTCCATACCGCCAACATCTCGCTCATCACGTCATTCACTTGTTCCATACCTCCAACATCTCACTCATCACGTCATTCACTTGTTCCATACCTCCAACATCTCACTCATCACGTCATTCACTTGTTCCATACCTCCAACATCTCACTCATCACGTCATTCACTTGTTCCATACCTCCAACATCTCGCTCATCACGTCATTCATTTGCTCCATACCTCCAACATCTCACTCATCACGTCATTCACTTGTTTCATACCTCCAACATCTCACTCATCACGTCATTCACTTGTTCCATACCTCCAACATCTCACTCATCACGTCATTCACTTGTTCCATACCTCCAACATCTCGCTCATCACGTCATTCATTTGTTCCATACCGCCAACATATTCGCTCATCACGTCATTCACTTGTTCCATACCTCCAACATCTCGCTCATCACGTCAT
>CM026392.1:37486838-37507434 GCA_014843695.1 Archivesica marissinica | reverse complement strand
CACCACCACAACACAACACCACCACACACAACACCACAACACCACCACACCACCACCACAACACAACCACAACACCACACCACCACCACAACACCACACCACCACACACAACACCACACCACCACAACACCACCACAACACCACCACACATAACACCACACCACCACAACACCACCACAACACCACCACGCACAACACCACACCACACCACCACACCTCCACACACCACACCACCACCACACCACCACACAACCACACCACCACACCACCACACACCACACCACCACACACACCACCAGCCAGCCACCTCCCGACCACCACCACCACCACCACCACCCACCACCACCACCACCACCAAACCACCACCACCACACAACACCACCACCACACACCCCCACCCCACCACCACCACCACACCACCACCACCACCACACACCAACACAACACCAACACCACACCACCACCACCACCACCACCACCACCACCACCATCATCATCATCATCAACAACAACACCATCATCATCATCATCAATTGTGTATAATGGAATCATTCTATAAAGCATACCCGGATCAGAGCTAGAAATTATAAACTATGGTTCGTGGTCAACTCATTAAATTTAATAATTCTAAGTCTCTCTGAAAACCGTATAAATGACAATTCTTATCTCTTTTTTATATATTAACTGAATACGTTGAATAATAAAAGGTAACATAATATAGCAGGAAGTATAGTTTTTAAGTTCCATTGTGCAATGACAGGTAGTATTCAGCTGTATGTCTCCGGGTCTCAACCGAGATTTCACGTAGTTTATACATCGTTTCAATACACACAAAGACCGGAATCGTACAACTATTTATTAAGCAAGTATACACCTATTGTATTCAGACATTGTCGCGAGACAAATGTGTACACGGTGACTTCTTTTTCATTCCTATGTTCCATAACGTCAATAGCTCGCTCTTCACGTCATTCATTTGTTCCATACCTCCAACATCTCACTCATCACGTCATTCACTTGTTCCATACCTCCAACATCTCGCTCATCACGTCATTCACTTGTTCCATACCTCCAACATCTCGCTCATCACGTCATTCACTTGTTCCATACCTCCACTATCTCGCTCATCACGTCATTCATTTGCTCCATACCTCCAACATCTCACTCATCACGTCATTCACTTGTTCCATACCTCCAACATCTCACTCATCACGTCATTCACTTGCTCCATACCTCCAACATCTCACTCATCACGTCATTCACTTGTTCCATACCTCCAACATCTCACTCATCACGTCATTCGTTTGTTCCATAGCGCCAACATCTCGCTCATCACGTCATTCATTTGTTCCATACCGCCAACATCTCGCTCATCACGTCATTCACTTGTTCCATACCTCCAACATCTCGCTCATCACGTCATTCGTTTGTTCTATACCTCCAACATCTCGCTCATTACGTCATTCACTTGTTCCATACCTCCAACATCTCGCTCATCACGTCATTCGTTCGTTCCATACCCAACATCTCGCTCTTCACGTCATTCATTTGTTCCATACCGCCAACATCTCGCTCATCACGTCATTCACTTGTTCCATACCTCCAACATCTCACTCATCACGTCATTCACTTGTTCCATACCTCCAACATCTCACTCATCACGTCATTCACTTGTTCCATACCTCCAACATCTCACTCATCACGTCATTCACTTGTTCCATACCTCCAACATCTCGCTCATCACGTCATTCATTTGCTCCATACCTCCAACATCTCACTCATCACGTCATTCACTTGTTTCATACCTCCAACATCTCACTCATCACGTCATTCACTTGTTCCATACCTCCAACATCTCACTCATCACGTCATTCACTTGTTTCATACCTCCAACATCTCGCTCATCACGTCATTCATTTGTTCCATACCGCCAAAATATTCGCTCATCACGTCATTCACTTGTCCATACCTCCAACATCTCGCTCATCACGTCATTCATTTGTTCCATACCTCCAACATCTCGCTCATCACGTCATTCACTTGTTCCATACCTCCAACATCTCACTCATCACGTCATTCACTTGTTCCATACCTCCAACATCTCGCTCATCACGTCATTCATTTGTTCCATACCGCCAACATATTCGCTCATCACGTCATTCACTTGTTCCATACCTCCAACATCTCGCTCATCACGTCATTCATTTGTTCCATAGCGCCAACATCTCGCTCATCACGTCATTCATTTGTTCCATACCTCCAACATCTCGCTCATCACGTCATTCACTTGTTCTATACCTCCAACATCTCGCTCATCACGTCATTCATTTGTTCCATACCTCCAACATCTCGCTCATCACGTCATTCATTTGTTCCATACCTCCAACATCTCGCTCATCACGTCATTCATTTGTTCCATACCTCCAACATCTCGCTCATCACGTCATGCATTTGTTCCATACCTCCAACATCTCGCTCATCACGTCATTCACTTGTTCCATTTTTCACCAATATGTACTGCCCTTACTGCATCTTTGACCAATCACCGCAATTTAGCAATATTTCCAAGGGGCTAACCACATAATACCTCTCCCGCCCCTTATCGCGGCTCAAAATACATCCTGCCTCTGTTGTTACCCACCCTGCCCCTTTTCTGACCTACCATGCCCTTTATTCCACCCTAGAATAAACCATATTTCAGCATAACAATGCCACGTCCATTAAGCTAGAGACACTGTAAATGGTCTTTCAAGAACAAATATCATTGATGACTGGCCCGCTATAAAGTCAACAAACTTTGCCAAGTGCTCATTCAGAAATGGAATGCTATTCTACAGGCTCAACGCCTTATTCAATTATATGTGCCTGGATACACGGCAGTGGTCAATTCAAGGGGTGGTATATACCATAGACCCGTTATTGAGTGGGATTTTTTAATTTTAACCCCCCCCCCCCACTTGGAAAAAATGTCTCCCACTTTCTGTTAACCCATGGTCTTAATTCTTGCACCGAACGATGTATAATGGGACACTATAATTATATATTATTCCCATGGGTTTGTTTTCACAAAGTGTGTTCAAACAAAGTTAGCGGACGTTTCTTATTTTGTTCAGTATATTTAGAGAACTTGACAATGGGAATCAGTGGACTAACGACATTTCAGTCAATCTACACGTATACCGGTACCGAAACGCTACACGTTTACCGATACCGACACGCTACACGTATACCGGTACCGAAACGCTACACGTATACCGGTACCGAAACGCTACACGTATACCGGTACCGAAACGCTACACGTATACCGGTACCGAAACGCTACACGCATACCGTTACCGAAACGCTACACGTATACCGGTACCGAAACGCTACACGTATACCGGTACCGAAACGCTACACGTATACGGTATCGAAACGCTACACGTATACCGGTATCGAAACGCTACACGTATACCGGTACCGAAACGCTACACGTATACCGGTATCGAAACGCTACACGCATACCGGTATCGAAACGCTACACGTATACGGGTATCGAAACGCTACACGTATACCGGTACCGAAACGCTACACGCATACCGGTATCGAAACGCTACACGCATACCGGTACCGAAACGCTACACGCATACCGGTACCGAAACGCTACACGTATACCGGTATCGAAACGCTACACGCATACCGGTATCGAAACGCTACACGCATACCGGTACCGAAACGCTACACGCATACCGGTACCGAAACGCTACACGTATACCGGTATCGAAACGCTACACCGCATACCGGTATCGAAACGCTATACGCATACCAGTACCGAAACGCTACACGCATACCTGTACCGAAACGCTACACGCATACCGGTATCGAAACGCTACACGTATACCGGTACAGAAACGCTACACGCATACCGGTATCGAAACGCTACACGTATACCGGTACCGAAACGCTACACGTATACCGGTACCGAAACGCTACACGTATACCGGTACCGAAACGCTACACGCATACCGGTACCGAAACGCTACACGTATACCGGTATCGAAACGCTACACGCATACCGGTATCGAAACGCTACACGCATACCAGTACCGAAACGCTACACGCATACCTGTACCGAAACGCTACACGCATACCGGTATCGAAACGCTACACGTATACCGGTACAGAAACGCTACACGCATACCGGTACCGAAACGCCACACGTATACCGGTACCAAAACGCTACACGTATACCGGTACCGAAACGCTACACGCATACCGGTACCGAAACGCTACACGTATACCGGTATCGAAACGCTACACGCATACCGGTATCGAAACGCTACACGCATACCAGTACCGAAACGCTACACGCATACCTGTACCGAAACGCTACACGCATACCGGTATCGAAACGCTACACGTATACCGGTACAGAAACGCTACACGCATACCGGTACCGAAACGCTACACGTATACCGGTATCGAAACGCTACACGTATACCGGTACCGAAACGCTACACGTATACCGGTACCGAAACGCTACACGTATACCGGTATCGAAACGCTACACGCATACCGGTATCGAAACGCTACACGCATACCAGTACCGAAACGCTACACGCATACCTGTACCGAAACGCTACACGCATACCGGTACCGAAACGCTACACGTATACCGGTACCGAAACGCTACACGTACCGGTACCGAAACGCTACACGTATACCGGTATCGAAACGCTACACGTATACCGGTATCGAAACGCTACACGTACACCGGTACCGAAACGCTACACGTATACCGGTACCGAAACGTCACACGTATACCGGTACCGAAACGCTACACGTATACCGGTACCGAAACGCTACACGTATACCGGTACCGAAACGCTACACGTATACCGGTACCGAAACGCCACACGTATACCGGTACCAAAACGCTACACGTATACCGGTACCGAAACGCTACACGCATACCGGTACCGAAACGCTACACGTATACCGGTATCGAAACGATACACGCATACCGGTATCGAAACGCTACACGCATACCAGTACCGAAACGCTACACGCATACCTGTACCGAAACGCTACACGCATACCGGTATCGAAACGCTACACGTATACCGGTACAGAAACGTTACACGCATACCGGTACCGAAACGCTACACGTATACCGGTATCGAAACGCTACACGTATACCGGTACCGAAACGCTACACGTATACCGGTACCGAAACGCTACACGTATACCGGTATCGAAACGCTACACGCATACCGGTATCGAAACGCTACACGCATACCAGTACCGAAACGCTACACGCATACCGGTACCGAAACGCTACACGTATACCGGTACCGAAACGCTACACGTACCGGTACCGAAACGCTACACGTATACCGGTATCGAAACGCTACACGTATACCGGTATCGAAACGCTACACGTATACCGGTACCGAAACGCTACACGTATACCGGTACCGAAACGCCACACGTATACCGGTACAGAAACGCTACACGTATACCGGTACAGAAACGCTACACGTATACCGGTACCGAAACGCTACACGTATACCGGTACCGAAACGATACACGTATACGGATACCGAAACGCTACACGTATACCGGTACCGAAACGCTACACGTATACCGGTACCGAAACGCTACACGTATACCGGTATCGAAACGATACACATATACCGGTACCGAAACGCTACACGTATACCGGTACAGAAACGATACACGTATACCGGTACAGAAACGATACACGTATACCGGTACAGAAACGATACACGTATACCGGTACAGAAACGATACACGTATACCGGTACAGAAACGATACACGTATACCGGTACAGAAACGATACACGTATACCGGTACAGAAACGATACACATATACCGGTACAGAAACGATACACATATACCGGTACAGAAACGATACACGTATACCGGTACAGAAACGATACACGTATACCGGTACAGAAACGATACACGTATACCGGTACCGAAACGCTACACGTATACCGGTACCGAAACGATACACGTATACCGGTACCGAAACGATACACATATACCGGTACAGAAACGATACACGTATACCGGTACCGAAACGATACACGTATACCGGTACCAAAACGATACACATATACCGGTACAGAAACGATACACGTATACCGGTACAGAAACGATACACATATACCGGTACAGAAACGATACACGTATACCGGTACAGAAACGCTACACATATACCGGTACAGAAACGATACACGTATACCGGTACAGAAACGCTACACATATACCGGTACAGAAACGCTACACATATACCGGTACAGAAACGCTACACATATACCGGTACAGAAACGATACACGTATACCGGTACAGAAACGCTACACATATACCGGTACAGAAACGCTACACATATACCGGTACAGAAACGCTACACATATACCGGTACAGAAACGATACACGTATACCGGTACAGAAACGCTACACAAACAAACCACACTATACCGGTACAGAAACGCTACACATATACCGGTACAGAAACGCTACACATATACCGGTACAGAAACGATACACATATACCGGTACAGAAACGCTACACATATACCGGTACAGAAACGCTACACATATACCGGTACAGAAACGCTACACATATACCGGTACAGAAACGCTACACGTATACCGGTACAGAAACGCTACACATATACCGGTACAGAAACGCTACACATATACCGGTACAGAAACGATACACATATACCGGTACAGAAACGCTACACGTATACCGGTACAGAAACGCTACACATATACCGGTACAGAAACGCTACACATATACCGGTACAGAAACGCTACACATATACCGGTACAGAAACGCTACACGTATACCGGTACAGAAACGCTACACATATACCGGTACAGAAACGCTACACGTATACCGGTACAGAAACGCTACACGTATACCGGTACAGAAACGATACACATATACCGGTACAGAAACGCTACACGTATACCGGTACAGAAACGATACACATATACCGGTACAGAAACGCTACACGTATACCGGTACAGAAACGATACACATATACCGGTACAGAAACGATACACGTATACCGGTACAGAAACGATACACGTATACCGGTACAGAAACGATACACATATACCGGTACAGAAACGATACACATATACCGGTACAGAAACGATACACGTATACCGGTACAGAAACGATACACGTATACCGGTACAGAAACGATACACGTATACCGGTACCGAAACGATACACGTATACCGGTACCGAAACGATACACGTATACCGGTACAGAAACGATACACATATACCGGTACAGAAACGATACACGTATACCGGTACCGAAACGATACACGTATACCGGTACCGAAACGATACACATATACCGGTACAGAAACGATACACGTATACCGGTACAGAAACGATACACATATACCGGTACAGAAACGATACACGTATACCGGTACAGAAACGCTACACATATACCGGTACAGAAACGATACACGTATACCGGTACAGAAACGCTACACATATACCGGTACAGAAACGCTACACATATACCGGTACAGAAACGCTACACATATACCGGTACAGAAACGATACACGTATACCGGTACAGAAACGCTACACATATACCGGTACAGAAACGCTACACATATACCGGTACAGAAACGCTACACGTATACCGGTACAGAAACGCTACACATATACCGGTACAGAAACGCTACACATATACCGGTACAGAAACGATACACATATACCGGTACAGAAACGCTACACGTATACCGGTACAGAAACGCTACACATATACCGGTACAGAAACGCTACACATATACCGGTACAGAAACGCTACACGTATACCGGTACAGAAACGCTACACATATACCGGTACAGAAACGCTACACATATACCGGTACAGAAACGATACACATATACCGGTACAGAAACGCTACACGTATACCGGTACAGAAACGCTACACATATACCGGTACAGAAACGCTACACATATACCGGTACAGAAACGCTACACGTATACCGGTACAGAAACGCTACACATATACCGGTACAGAAACGCTACACATATACCGGTACAGAAACGATACACATATACCGGTACAGAAACGCTACACGTATACCGGTACAGAAACGCTACACATATACCGGTACAGAAACGCTACACATATACCGGTACAGAAACGCTACACATATACCGGTACAGAAACGCTACACATATACCGGTACAGAAACGATACACATATACCGGTACAGAAACGCTACACGTATACCGGTACAGAAACGCTACACATATACCGGTACAGAAACGCTACACATATACCGGTACAGAAACGCTACACGTATACCGGTACAGAAACGCTACACATATACCGGTACAGAAACGCTACACATATACCGGTACAGAAACGATACACATATACCGGTACAGAAACGCTACACGTATACCGGTACAGAAACGATACATGTATACCGGTACCGAAACGATACACGTATACCGGTACAGAAACGATACACGTATACCGGTACAGAAACGATACACGTATACCGGTACAGAAATGATACACGTATACCGGTACAGAAACGCTACACATATACCGGTACAGAAACGATACACATATACCGGTACAGAAACGATACACATATACCGGTACAGAAACGCTACACATATACCGGTACAGAAACGCTACACATATACCGGTACAGAAACGCTACACGTATACCGGTACAGAAACGCTACACATATACCGGTACAGAAACGCTACACATATACCGGTACCGAAACGCTACACGTATACCGGTACAGAAACGCTACACATATACCGGTACAGAAACGATACACATATACCGGTACAGAAACGCTACACGTATACCGGTACAGAAACGCTACACATATAACGGTACAGAAACGCTACACATATACCGGTACAGAAACGCTACACGTATACCGGTACAGAAACGCTACACCTATACCGGTACAGAAACGCTACACATATACCGGTACAGAAACGATACACATATACCGGTACAGAAACGCTACACGTATACCGGTACAGAAACGCTACACATATACCGGTACAGAAACGCTACACATATACCGGTACAGAAACGCTACACATATACCGGTACAGAAACGCTACACGTATACCGGTACCGAAACGCTACACGTATACCGGTACAGAAACGCTACACGTATACCGGTACCGAAACGCTACACGTATACCGGTACAGAAACGCTACACATATACCGGTACCGAAACGCTACACGTATACCGGTACAGAAACGCTACACATATACCGGTACAGAAACGCTACACATATACCGGTACAGAAACGCTACACGTATACCGGTACAGAAACGCTACACATATACCGGTACAGAAACGCTACACATATACCGGTACCGAAACGCTACACATATACCGGTACCGAAACGCTACACATATACCGGTACAGAAACGATACACGTATACCGGTACAGAAACGATACACGTATACCGGTACAGAAACGATACACGTATACCGGTACAGAAACGATACACATACCGGTACAGAAACGCTACACGTATACCGGTACCGAAACGCTACACGTATACCGGTACCGAAACGCTACACGTATACCGGTACCGAAACGCTACACGTATACCGGTACCGAAACGCTACACGTATACCGGTACAGAAACGCTACACATATACCGGTACCAAAACGCTACACGTATACCGGTACCGAAACGCTACACGTATACCGGTACAGAAACGCTACACGTATACCGGTACCGAAACGCTACACGTATACCGGTACAGAAACGCTACACGTATACCGGTACCGAAACGCTACACGTATACCGGTACCGAAACGCTACACGTATACCGGTACAGAAACGCTACACGTATACCGGTACAGAAACGCTACACGTATACCGGTACAGAAACGCTACACGTATACCGGTACAGAAACACTATATCATTCTTACCATCTTTCCGGTACCGGAACTCTAGAATTTTACTATGGCTCTACATACATGGTACTGTATTTTTTTTTTACCATGCTACCGGTACCGAAAGTCAACTCATTTTTCTTTCATGTTGTCTTCTTATTCTGCCCACCAATCAGTTTCTGATTATTATTGGGAGGTCTATCTGTTGTGGCGAAGCGTAGACCTCCCGTATTTACGGGGTAAGAACCAGTACTCACCTCTCCAACCTTGTAAGCGACTGACAAAGTTCTCGTGTATCATCACTAAAGGTTTTACTACGGTCCCCGTACCGGATTTCTAGCCTTATCAGTACAGCATTGTCGCAAATACAATAACGAAATTATGCATCAACATGTCTGTCAAACAGGTGTGGAATTCAGGAACTGCACATGATGAATTCATTTTCAAAAACATATCGGATACAGCCATTCACACATACATGTATATTCACATCATTGATACGCCCATCCAGCAAAGCAGTGTTCAAATAATCAATAATCACTGGCCAGGTGATTCTAAGTTAAATTTGCCACTCCACCAAACTATACCACTGCACATCTATCTATACTAAAACATATGTTCACATACCTGCGCCATTTTACTCCAGATATATTAGGTATGTGTAAGGTTTTATTAATAATACGCTTCGTCTCCCTTTATAGTGAGGTAAACAACTGTATCATTGAAAATTAAGCCAGTTAGGATAATATGAAGTTTAAGGTTATTCCGCGAAGGCACATTTGCCTGAACAAATTTGTTTATTTAAACCGTGATAGTCGTGATAGCGCAGTGGATGCGCGTTCGCTTCAGGTGCGAAAGGTCTGGAGTTCGAGCCCCGATTGTGCCCTTAGGCAAGGCATTTAAATTCCACATTGCCTCTTCTCTCTCCCTCGTGGCGATGGATTCCATCAGGAATGAGGTCTCGAGAGTGATAAATATAAGTTGTAATAACTTGTTTCACAATCGAGCTAAAATAAATTTGTATAAAATATTTAAACCGTGGGTCTTTTTGGAATGGATTTGGGAACACAAGAATAATATTTTAAGGAACAGAGTAACTTCTAATCAGTCTCTTTAAAGTTTATACTTTATATATTTCACAACGATCGCGAAACAAACTCCAACAACTTATATTAATCACTCTCGCTGGCGCGGATGAAAGCGTAAATGTGGTCCTTCGTGTGGGTTGGAAACCGGAGTACACGGAGTAAACCCACCTGACATTTGTTCAAGAAGTTACTGTTTATGGTTAGCGTTCTGTGTAACCTTGCAATGTTAATGTGGGTTTCAGCTGTTTGCCTTTTACTAGTACATGTTGTATAGTGCCATATATTCTCATTCCTGCTCATACTCTGTAATGGAAATGGTATCCCTTGGTAACGGAGACGTTGTAAGTTTAAGCACTGTCAGAACCACGGTAGATGTGCCTTTAACCAAGTCACTTATGTTCACATTGCATCTTCTCTCTACCTCATATCGAATGAGTCCTAGAGAGCGATTAAATATAATGTTGTTAAAACTTGTTTCGCAATCGAGCTAAAATAGCGTAGAGCGTCGGATTTGGAATCGAACGGTCCTGTGTTCGATACTCGGTCAGGCCACGTATGTAGTGTCATTGAGCAAGGCACCTCACACACATTGCTTAGTACTAGTTAACCACTTAGGTCGGCTAAGTCTGCCCAGGAAAAACTTGTCTAGGTCCCCGCAAGGGGTTTGACATTAATGGAACATACATAGATAAATGTGTATACTTTTAAAAATTATTTCGCAATGTAGCTATAAGATAAATTTGTATACATTTTAAAAATGTCCATATTTTGGTAATAAAGATGGTCGCCAAATATGTACTGTTGCAGAATGTCCTTAACAAATTTGGTGTAACACATTTTGCAATATTGTTGATATCAGTATCATGTGTGCGAGAGTAATGTGTCATAAAACGAATATCATATATGCAATAATTATATATGAATTTGCACATGTTTGAACACTGACACGCGAACATAAGTATTTTGTATCTAAGGCCAGAAGGCCAGATGTTGTTACTGAAATAGTGGCCTCGGGTTGGTTCAAAATGTGTAGAGACGCCATTATTATTGAATGAGGGAAATTGAGCACGTGTTGGCCACAATAGTGCATAGCGGAAGTCGTGATAGCGCCGTGGTAGCGCGTTCGCTTCAGGTGCGAAAGACCCGGAGTTCGAACCCCGCTGGAGCCGTTACGATTGTACCCTTAAAGCATTTAAATTCCACACGCCCCTTCTCTCTCCCTCGTGACAATGGATTACATCAGGAATGAGGTACCGAGAGTGATTAATATAAGTTGTAAGAACTTGTTTCGCAATCGAGCTAAAATAAATTTGTATAAATAGTGAATTGACTTCAATATAACAAGTACCACATATAAGCTGCATTTTGGAATATTTTAGAATGCCTGCAAAATAGTTGGTGACAAATAAACAGTATAGTCAAACCTGTCTAAAGCAGCTAGCCAAGGGAATCACAGAGAGTGGCTGCTTAGCACATGTGGCTGCTTAATAGATGTCAAATATGTAATACAATAACATATTGGGAATCTGGAAACTGGCTGCTTAATACAGATTGGCTGCTTAATGGAAGTGACCACTAACGCAGGTATTTGGTTAAACGTAATTGAAAAGTGTCATGTTCGGGTGTTTCCGATGTAAGTTTTGTGAAAAGTAGACTTTTTATTTGAGGCAAACTAGTTTTGGGGAGCATATAATGTCTCCGTGGCCTAGAGTGGTTAAGGCGTCCGCCAACGTAGCTGGAGATAGAAGGTTGATACCTAGTCAGGTGTTCATTCTGATATGTCCGGTTTGTGAGCAGCCAGCCAATTAAATAATGGTAACTGATAACAAATCAACATGGCATGCACGGATAGGATTAGGCAGAAACTGATGTTCATAGTATTATGTCTTATAACGCAGAATTGGCCTAGCTAAATATTATAAATAATTTATTCTTATAGAGGTATGTATGTATGCATGTATGTATGTATGTATGTATGTATGTTCCATTAATGTCAACCTCATTGCGGGGACCTATACATGTTTTCATGAACAGGCTTAGCCGACCTAAGCGGTTAACCAGTACTAAGCAATGTGTGTGAGGTGCCTTGCTCAATGACACTACATATGTGGTCGGACCGAGTATCGAACCCGGGACCGTTCGATTCCAAATCCGACGTTCTGTATACAACTGGACCACAGACGCCACACTATTGTATTGTATGTTATACTGGAGACCTATGGATACTTCAATAGCAGTGTCTGTCCTCAGCTGTTTTATAAAATGAAATTGGCTTGCATCCCGTTCAACGTAGCCATCACCAAATGTCCTTATATTAGACAGATTACTAATAGTTTATACACATTTATGTTAGCTCGATTACGAAACAAGTTCTTACAACTTATATTAATCACTCTCGAGACCTCATTCATGATGGAATCCATCGCCACCTTCTGCAATCAGTATGATCGCTTATTCGGCATCCCCAGAGTGATTCGAACATCTAGCGGCTGAAGGGTAAGTGCTTTCAAGTCAACGGCCGTAATCACTCGGATACTTGTAGTACGTTCTGGCGGATGGCACAACCACCCACCCTCGAGTCAAGTACGATACCACTCCGAGTCAAGCTAAATACATTACTAGTATACGTGAACTGAGCCAACCAATACACGTATTCAAATCGTTTATACGCCAATTTTAAAGCTGCTGTATAAAGTTCTACATATCATGTTACCTTTGATCAGTATTCAAAGCCCATGGAGATAAAAACCAATCCCCGCTGTATTATCAGTGACCAGGCGCGTAGCTAGCCTTTCGAAAGTGTAGGCCCGACTAATAATTTGAGCACCGAGGGTGCAGTGGGGCTTGGAGGGGTCTGCATGGGGACATGCTCTCACATGTAAATTTTGAATCCTAGTTTAAAGTTTAAAAACTGTATTTATTTTACAACGATTTGCGACACAAGTTCTAACAACTTATATTAATCATTCTCGATGGAAGCGTGCATGTCATCCGTGTGGGAGGAAACCGGAGTACCCGGAGAAAACCCACCTGCCCGATCTGGCGTCCACCGTACCATCTCACATACTTCCCATGCAGTCCGAGGATCGAACACGGGATGCATAGGTGAGAAGCGAACGTAAAGCGCCGATACGAGATATCCGAAGGCTCTTCTGGTTCGGTTACGTACACGGTGTAGAGCACCGACACGAACTATCCGAAGGCTCTTCTGTTTCGTTTACGTGCACGGTGTAGAGCACCGACACGAGCTATCCAAATGCTCTTCTGGTTCGGTTACGTGCACGGTGTAGAACACATACACGAGATATCCGAAGGTTATTCTGGTTCGGTTACGTGCACGGTGTAGAACACATACACGAGATAACCGAAGGCTCTTCTGGTTCGGTTACGTGCACGGTGTAGAGCACCGTCACGATATATCCGAAGGCTCTTCTGGTTCGGTTACGTGCACGGTGTAGATCACATACACGAGATATCCGAAGGTTATTCTGGTTCTTCGGTTACGTGCACGGTGTAGAACACATACACGAGATAACCGAAGGCTCTTCTGGTTCGGTTACGTGCACGGTGTAGAGCACCGTCACGATATATCCGAAGGCTCTTCTGGTTCGGCTACGTGCACGGTGTAGAGCACATACACGAGATATCCGAAGGCTCTTCTGGTTCGGTTACGTGCACGGTGTAGAGCACCGTCACGATATATCCGAAGGCTCTTCTGGTTCGGTTACGTGCACGGTGTAGAGCACCGACACGAGATATCCGAAGGCTCTTCAGGTTCGTTTACGTGCACATTGTACATGGATATGTGTTTATTATCGCGAATGTTGTGTGTTGTACATTGACGAGACGTAAATAAAGAATAAAATATAGAATATAAATCCTAAACAAACCATTACAATCATCAATTGAATGTGTTGTCTGTTCCTCCGACCGGGGAATATGTATGCTGATATGGTGATCGCCAGGTCGGACAGGTGGGTTTTTAAGGGTCCCCCCTTCCCCTAACCCACACACGGGAATGACCATATATAAGCTTTGATCCACGAGAGTGATTAATATAACTTATTAAAGCCTGTTTCGCAATCGTTGTATTTTTTTATAATATGTACCAGTCTGAGCTGCACGTAGTTCATAGTTGATTACGAAACCTTATTATTGTCTCAGAATTATATTTTTCGATAGTAATAATAATAATAATAATAAAGACTAGTAAAATATTGAAATAAAATATGTGGCGGTTGGGCAGGAGTTGAGAGAAGGGGGGTAATGCAATAGAATCTCTAAATATTGAAATTAGGCTGTTCAATTAGAGGTCACTGCACAAGATTGCCCTCCTATACAACATGCCCCACTTTACTGAATCAACATGTACACCTATCTGATCACTTTGTCTAGATTAATGAGAAGTTAAATGGGATCTATAGTCGCTAACCATGTACACATAAACCGACCTGTAATAATCCAGGTCGATCCGAACCACCGATAGATACCAGAGGGATATCAAAAATAATTAAGTCTGTGCTATTTCTTTTTCTGGACGAATGGGAATTCATGTGATAAGAATTACTGCTATATATTCGTATTATAGGTATTAAAATTGTCCAATTGTTTTCAGGGAACTAGTTCCAAGCTTTCACTGGTGTGCGTATAGAAATACAGGCTTTAGCTGGACTCCAGAAATGGCCAGGTCAATCTATTTACGTTGTAGAAATTCTGCAACAATAGTTGGTTCCCATATGATTCGCGGATGTCCAGCAGGGATGTGGTATATACTATTATGTTGGGCAGGGTGTCATGTTAGTGTTAACATGTTTGCATTTAATTACTAAATTATGCACTCTATAATCTATTCACACTATCCGAGTGTGTATTATGAAACGAACGAACGAACATATTTTATTCACATAAACTATACAGTTTCTAGTGACATAGCAATATTACATTCTACAACATAAGTATAAAATATGACAACAAATGTAGGTGATAATTATTGGCATACTATATTACTATAGGGATGAACTATAGTATATAATTTCACTTACTCGAAATCATAAAACATTTCTAAATGCAATCCTAATTACAGTGACATCTATATATGCGATATACTGTATTTCAGTACAACATATCAATAAATACTATTTACAACAAAAAGTGACATATAAACCTGATACTTGTGTATTATGCAGAGTGAGTTTTCAATCGTCCTCCATTACATATTTATATGTAATAGTTGTTCTTGTTCTCGTTCTTATCGGGATTTCTACGGCATGAAGTTCTTTCTGTTTGTGGGGGCGTCAAGGACGCACCAACAGCTTCGGTCACATGGCGACGCTCCGGCCATTATTGGTGCAGACAGACACCGGTGCACTATCGAGCAGTATTTCCGGCACGGATGGACACCGAGGTAGAACCACCGAAACACCCACATATCAGCTGTATGGCTTCGACACCCCCAATTGGATTCGAACTTATAGCGGTGAAGGGCAAATGATGTCTCTCCTTTCTTGTCAGAGTTTGTACCAACTGCACTATAGTGTATATTATTATTATTATTATTATTAAAATAATAATAAAGTCTTTACTTTACGAGAGAACTCATTGAACAAAAGTTAATCTACCATGAGGCCCTCAACATATATACAAATCAAATGCAATCAAAATATAGGAATATAAGTGAAAACTTATCATTATTATTACTATTAGTAATGTTAAAGCTGAAAAGTAGAGACACTATATTTAGCGTTTCACCTTGAGTAGAGAATTTTGAACTATTGGATAGTTGGAGCATTTTTAACAGAGTGAGGCAATGAATTCCATATAGTTGATCACGAAAATGCAAATGTGTTATTTTTACCCTACTAAGTTGAAGGCCTGTGTTTTATGACAAGCGTACATGTATAGGTGTCGCTTTAGAATGATTGATAACTTTGGTCATTAATTGTGTATAGATAGATATTTTTGTGTGTTTTACGTTTATTTATCGTCGCTACCGGTTGCCCATATGAACGACGCCTCCTGAAGAGATTAGTCATTTTAGATTTTTGGAGGATAGTGCAATGATACAGACAGATACTCAGTCCTGAGTCTCCTCTGGTTCTTTTACGTGTACGGTGTATATTAGAGTCTCCTCTGGTTCTTTTACGTGCACGGTGTATATTAGAGTCTCCTCTTGTTCTTTTACGTGCACGGTGTATATTACAGTATCCTCTGGTTCTTTTACGTGCACGGTGTATATTACAGTCTCCTCTGGTTCTTTTACGTGCACGGTGTATATTACAGTCTCCTCTGGTTCTTTTACGTGCACGGTGTATATTACAGTCTCCTCTGGTTCTTTTACGTGTACGGTGTATATTAGAGTCTCCTCTGGTTCTTTTACGTGCACGGTGTATATTGGAGTCTCCTCTGGTTCTTTTACGTGCACGGTGTATATTACAGTCTCCTCTGGTTCTTTTACGTGCATGGTGTATATTACAGTCTCCTCTGGTTCTTTTTACGTGCACGGTGTATATTACAGTCTCCTCTGGTTCTTTTTACGTGCACTGTGTATATTACAGTCTCCTCTGGTTCTGTTACGTGTACGGTGTATACTACAGTCTCCTCTGGTTCTTTTACGTGCACGGTGTATATTACAGTCTCCTCTGGTTATTTTACGTGCACGGTGTATATTACAGTCTCATCTGGTTCTTTTACGTGCACGGTATATATTACAGTCTCATCTGGTTCTTTTACGTGCACGGTGTATATTACAGTCTCCTCTGGTTCTTTTACGTACACGGTGTATATTAGAGTCTCCTCTGGTTCTTTTACGTGCACGGTGTATATCAAAGTCTCTTCTGGTTCTTTTACGTGCGCGGTGTATATCAGAGTCTCCTCTGGTTCTTTTACGTGCACGGTGTATATCAGAGTCTCCTCTGGTTCTTTTACGTGCATGGTGTATATCAGAGTCTCCTCTGGTTCTTTTACGTGCACGGTGTATATCAGAGTCTCCTCTGGTTCTTTTACGTGCACGGTGTATATCAGAGTCTCCTCTGGTTCTTTTACGTGTACGGTGTATATTACAGTCTCCTCTGGTTCTTTTACGTGCACGGTGTATATTAGAGTCTCCTCTTGTTCTTTTACGTGCACGGTGTATATTACAGTCTCCTCTGGTTCTTTTACGTGCACGGTGTATATTACAGTCTCCTCTGGTTCTTTTACGTGCACAGTGTATATTATATTACAGTCTCCTCTGGTTCGTTTACGTGCACGGTGTATATCAGAGTCTCCTCTGGTTCTTTTACGTGCACGGTGTATATCAGAGTCTCCTCTGGTTCTTTTACGTGCACGGTGTATATCAGAGTCTCCTCTGGTTCTTTTACGTGCACGGTGTATATCAGAGTCTCCTCTGGTTCTTTTACGTGCATGGTGTATATTATATTACAGTCTCCTCTGGTTCTTTTACGTGCACGGTGTATATTACAGTCTCCTCTGGTTCTTTTACGTGCACGGTGTATATCAGAGTCTCCTCTGGTTCTTTTACGTGCACGGTGTATATCAGAGTCTCCTCTGGTTCTTTTACGTGCACGGTGTATATCAGAGTCTCCTCTGGTTCTTTTACGTGCATGGTGTATATCAGAGTCTCCTCTGGTTCTTTTACGTGTACGGTGTATGTTATAGTCTCCGCTGGTTCTTTTACGTGCACGGTGTATATCAGAGTCTCCTCTGGTTCTTTTACGTGTACGGTGTATATTACAGTCTCCTCTGGTTCTTTTACGTGCACGGTGTATATCAGAGTCTCCTCTGGTTCTTTTACGTGCACGGTGTATATCAGAGTCTCCTCTGGTTCTTTTACGTGTACGGTGTATATTAGAGTCTCCTCTGGCTCTTTTACGTGCACGGTGTATATTAGAGTCTCCTCTGGTTCTTTTATGTGCACGGTGTATATCAGAGTCTCCTCTGGTTCTTTTACGTGTACGGTGTATATTAGAGTCTCCTCTGGTTCTTTTACGTACACGGTGTAAATCACTGAATCGAGACCTCGGTTTAAAGTCTCATCCGAAAAAAAACTATGATATGCGTCATTTTAGTATGGTATGGCGGGGATCGAACCTGCGACACCTGGATTACAAGTACATTGTGTTATCCACTGGGCCACTGATCCGCTACGGAGGTCGCATGTATTGTCAGTCAAGTGTTTTAAAATGTTTTTTTAGTTTTGTGGTTTTGAACCCGAAAATATGTGTCCAGACCCAAAGCTTCTGTGCAGTATATCAATTAATTAGTTTAAACATATTTTATTGCCAATATTAAAGTGCTTATACAATATAATACATCATAGTATACTACAGCATAAATAATGGCAAGTGGGTCGGGTCACAAGTTCTCAAAACATTAGATTCGACCCTTATCAATTAGTTGACATTAAAGTGACATTACATCGCAAAAAGCAAATAAAATGCACTTTTTTGCACGTATAAATGCATTGCTACTACAAATTCTTCCGAATACATTCGAACACTAACATTGAATCAATAAACAGTGTGTTTGTGTGGATTGAATGTAGGATTTCATATAACTGTCATCCATGCTCCTGAATTGACGTTTGTTAGTCATCGGAGTAAATACTAAACGCGAGATAATGTCGTTTAGAGATAATTTAACTAAGAATGATCTACAAATAAATAGGCACAAATGTGAGATATAACGGTAAATATGTACCATAAATCGTGTTATTCAGGATACACTAGTTGTATTCATCATGGATGTTTACATTACTTTGTTATGTCAACAAACCGCGTATACGACGTTTGCTTATTAGTTGAAATACTCAGTATTTGAGGCAAATATTTGGGGGGAAAATTATATCATATAATAGGAAAATACATTCTGTAGAAATTTGTGTTTTCACTGATGTAGTGTCGCTTTAAAATGGGTGTGTGATATAGAACGTGAAGTACCGAGTTTAGATAACAGTATGTTTGCTTCCGAAACTTGGGTGAGTAGACCTGATAAGTTATCTGATAGGTAGATAGGGACATTGCGTGGTCCTGGACAGAACACTGGATGGATCCTGTCAGTGATTGGTTACAATAGTGATTGTCATGGATCTAGAATATAATATAGAACTACATGGATGATGTGTTTGTTTTTTGTATTAGGGGGTTAACACCACACACACACAGCTTAGGTATTTGTAGAGGAAGACCCCGGGTGTCTCTCCGAACAGTATTTCAGGCGCGGACGGACACCCCCGGGTAGAACCTCCGACCTTCCTCACATGAAATCATTCGACACACAAGTGGGATTCGAACCAACACTCGGCCACGGAGGCCCCTCCACTCGGCCACGGAGGCCCCTCCACTCGGCCACGGAGGCCCCTCCACTCGGCCCCTCCACTCGGCCACGGAGGCCCCTCCACTCGGCCACGGAGGCCCCTCCACTCGGTCACGGAGGCCCCTCCACTCGGCCACGGAGGCCCCTCCACTCGGCCACGGAGGCCCCTCCACTCGGCCACGGAGGCCCCTCCACTCGGTCACGGAGGCCCCTCCACTCGGCCACGGAGGCCCCTCCACTCGG
>CM026392.1:37355968-37485838 GCA_014843695.1 Archivesica marissinica | reverse complement strand
GGTGTATATTACAGTCTCCTCTGGTTCTTTTACGTGCACGGTGTATATCAGAGTCTCCTCTGTTCTTTTACGTGCACGGTGTATATCAGAGTCTCCTCTGGTTCTTTACGTGCATGGGTATATTTATATTACGTCTCCTCTGGTTTCTTTTACGTGCACGGTGTATATTACAGTCTCTCTCTGGTTCTTTTACGTGCACGGTGTATATTACAGTCTCCTCTGGTTCTTTACGTGCACGTGTATATCAGAGTCTCCTCTGGTTCTTTTACGTGCACGGTGTATATCAGAGTCTCCTCTGGTTCTTTTACGTGCACGGTGTATATCAGAGTCTCCTCTGGTTCTTTTACGTGCATGGTGTATATCAGAGTCTCCTCTGGTTCTTTTACGTGTACGGTGTATGTTATAGTCTCCGCTGGTTCTTTTACGTGCACGGTGTATATCAGAGTCTCCTCTGGTTCTTTTACGTGTACGGTGTATATTACAGTCTCCTCTGGTTCTTTTACGTGCACGGTGTATATCAGAGTCTCCTCTGGTTCTTTTACGTGCACGGTGTATATCAGAGTCTCCTCTGGTTCTTTTACGTGTACGGTGTATATTAGAGTCTCCTCTGGCTCTTTTACGTGCACGGTGTATATTAGAGTCTCCTCTGGTTCTTTTATGTGCACGGTGTATATCAGAGTCTCCTCTGGTTCTTTTACGTGTACGGTGTATATTAGAGTCTCCTCTGGTTCTTTTACGTACACGGTGTAAATCACTGAATCGAGACCTCGGTTTAAAGTCTCATCCGAAAAAAAACTATGATATGCGTCATTTTAGTATGGTATGGCGGGGATCGAACCTGCGACACCTGGATTACAAGTACATTGTGTTATCCACTGGGCCACTGATCCGCTACGGAGGTCGCATGTATTGTCAGTCAAGTGTTTTAAAATGTTTTTTTAGTTTTGTGGTTTTGAACCCGAAAATATGTGTCCAGACCCAAAGCTTCTGTGCAGTATATCAATTAATTAGTTTAAACATATTTTATTGCCAATATTAAAGTGCTTATACAATATAATACATCATAGTATACTACAGCATAAATAATGGCAAGTGGGTCGGGTCACAAGTTCTCAAAACATTAGATTCGACCCTTATCAATTAGTTGACATTAAAGTGACATTACATCGCAAAAAGCAAATAAAATGCATTTTTTTGCACGTATAAATGCATTGCTACTACAAATTCTTCCGAATACATTCGAACACTAACATTGAATCAATAAACAGTGTGTTTGTGTGGATTGAATGTAGGATTTCATATAACTGTCATCCATGCTCCTGAATTGACGTTTGTTAGTCATCGGAGTAAATACTAAACGCGAGATAATGTCGTTTAGAGATAATTTAACTAAGAATGATCTACAAATAAATAGGCACAAATGTGAGATATAACGGTAAATATGTACCATAAATCGTGTTATTCAGGATACACTAGTTGTATTCATCATGGATGTTTACATTACTTTGTTATGTCAACAAACCGCGTATACGACGTTTGCTTATTAGTTGAAATACTCAGTATTTGAGGCAAATATTTGGGGGGAAAATTATATCATATAATAGGAAAATACATTCTGTAGAAATTTGTGTTTTCACTGATGTAGTGTCGCTTTAAAATGGGTGTGTGATATAGAACGTGAAGTACCGAGTTTAGATAACAGTATGTTTGCTTCCGAAACTTGGGTGAGTAGACCTGATAAGTTATCTGATAGGTAGATAGGGACATTGCGTGGTCCTGGACAGAACACTGGATGGATCCTGTCAGTGATTGGTTACAATAGTGATTGTCATGGATCTAGAATATAATATAGAACTACATGGATGATGTGTTTGTTTTTTGTATTAGGGGGTTAACACCACACACACACAGCTTAGGTATTTGTAGAGGAAGACCCCGGGTGTCTCTCCGAACAGTATTTCAGGCGCGGACGGACACCCCCGGGTAGAACCTCCGACCTTCCTCACATGAAATCATTCGACACACAAGTGGGATTCGAACCAACACTCGGCCACGGAGGCCCCTCCACTCGGCCACGGAGGCCCCTCCACTCGGCCACGGAGGCCCCTCCACTCGGCCCCTCCACTCGGCCACGGAGGCCCCTCCACTCGGCCACGGAGGCCCCTCCACTCGGTCACGGAGGCCCCTCCACTCGGCCACGGAGGCCCCTCCACTCGGCCACGGAGGCCCCTCCACTCGGCCACGGAGGCCCCTCCACTCGGTCACGGAGGCCCCTCCACTCGGCCACGGAGGCCCCTCCACTCGGCCACGGAGGCCCCTCCACTCGGCCACGGAGGCCCCTCCACTCGGTCACGGAGGCCCCTCCACTCGGCCACGGAGGCCCCTCCACTCGGGCCCCTCCACTCGGCCAAGGAGGCCCCTCCACTCGGCCAAGGAGGCCCCTCCACTCGGCCAAGGAGGCCCCTCCACTCGGCCAAGGAGGCCCCTCCACTCGGCCACGGAGGCCCCTCCACTCGGCCAAGGAGGCCCCTCCACTCGGCCACGGAGGCCCCTCCACTCGGCCACGGATGCCCCTCACTCGGCCACGGAGGCCCTCCACTCGGCCACGGAGGCCCCTCCACTCGGCCACGGAGGCCCCTCCACTCGGCCACGGAGGCCCCTCCACTCGGCCCCTCCACTCGGCCAAGGAGGCCCCTCCACTCGGCCAAGGAGGCCCCTCCACTCGGCCACGGAGGCCCCTCCACTCGGCCACGGAGGCCCCTCCACTCGGCCAAGGAGGCCCCTCCACTCGGCCAAGGAGGCCCCTCCACTCGGCCACGGAGGCCCCTCCACTCGGCCACGGAGGCCCCTCCACTCGGCCAAGGAGGCCCCTCCACTCGGCCAAGGAGGCCCCTCCACTCGGCCACGGAGGCCCCTCCACTCGGCCACGGAGGCCCCTCCACTCGGCCACGGAGGCCCCTCCACTCGGCCAAGGAGGCCCCTCCACTCGGCCAAGGAGGCCCCTCCACTCGGCCCACGGAGGCCAACGGAGGCCCCTCCACTCGGAGGCCCCTCCACTCGGCCACGGAGGCCCCTCCACTGCCCTCCACTCGGCCACGGAGGCCCCTCCACTCGGAGGGAGGCCCCTCCAACGGAGGCCCCTCCACTGAGGCCCCTCCACTCGGCCACGGAGGCCCCTCCACTCGGCCACGGAGGCCCCTCCACTCGGCCACGGAGGCCCTCCCCTCCACTCGGCCACGGAGGCCCCTCCACTCCCGGCCCAGGCCCCTCCACTCGGCCACGGAGGCCCCTCCACTCACACTCCCCTCCACTCACGGAGGCCCCTCCACTCGGCCACGGAGGCCCCTCCACTCGGCCACGGAGGCCCCTCCACTCACGGAGGCCCCTCCACTCGGCCACGGAGGCCCCTCCACTCGGCCCCTCCACTCGGCCCCTCCACTGCCCCTCCACTCGGCCACGGAGGCCCCTCCACTCGGCCACGGAGGCCCCTCCACTCGGCCACGGAGGCCCCTCCACTCCACGGAGGCCCCTCCACTCGGAGGCCCCTCCACTCGGCCACGGAGGCCCCTCCACTCGGCCACGGAGGCCACGGAGGCCCTCCACTGGAGGCCCCTCCACTCGGCCACGGAGGCCCCTCCACTCTCACGGAGGCCCCTCCACTCGGCCACGGAGGCCCCTCCACTCGGCCACGGAGGCCCCTCCACTCGGCCACGGAGGCCCTCCACTCGGCCACGGAGGCCCCTCCACTCGGCCACGGAGGCCCCTCCACTCGGCCACGGAGGCCCCTCCACTCGGCCCCTCCACTCACGGAGGCCCCTCCACTCGGAGGCCCCTCCACACGGAGGAGGCCCCTCCACTCGGCCCCTCCACGGAGGCCCCTCCACTCAAGGAGGCCCCTCCACTCGGCCATGCCCCTCCACTCGGCCACGGAGGCCCCTCCACTCACGGAGGCCCCTCCACTCGGCCACGGAACCCCTCCACTCGGCCACGGCCCCTCCACTCCCCTCCACTCCACGGAGGCCCCTCCACTGCCCCTCCACTCGGCCCCTCCACGGCCCCTCCACTCGGCCACGGAGGCCCCTCCACTCGGAGGCCCCTCCACTCGGCCACGGAGGCCCCTCCACTCGGCCACTCGGCCACGGAGCCCCTCCACTCGGCCACGGAGGCCCCTCCACTCGGCCACGGCCCCTCCACTGCCCCTCCACTCACGGAGGACTCGGCACGGCCCTCCACTCGGCCAAGGAGGCCCCTCCACTCGGCCACGGAGGCCCCTCCACTCGGCCACGGAGGCCCCTCCACTCGGCCACGGAGGCCCCTCCACTCGGCCAAGGAGGCCCCTCCACTCGGCCAAGGGCCCCTCCACTCGGCCACGGAGGCCCCTCCACTCGGCCACGGAGGCCCCCCACTCCACTCGGCCAAGGAGGCCCTCCACTCGGCCAAGGATGCCCCTCCACTCCACACCCCCCACCCCAAACCCCCCACCACACACCCCCCACCACACACCCCCACACACCGCCACGGAGGCCCCTCCACTCGGCCACGGAGGCCCCTCCACTCGGCACGGAGGCCCCTCCACTCCCACCCCCTCCACCCCCCCCACTCAGCCACGGAGGCCCCTCCACTCGGCCACGGAGGCCCCTCCACTCGGCCACGGAGGCCCCTCCACCCCAAAAACCACTCGGTCACGGAGGCCCCTCCACTCGGCCACGGAGGCCCCTCCACTCGGCCACGGAGGCCCCTCCACTCGGCCACACCCCCCACCCACACCCCCCACCACACACCCCCCACCCCAAACCCCCCACCACACACCCCCCACCACACACCCCACACCCACACCCCCCACCACACACCCCCCACCCACACCCCCCACCACACACCCCCCACCACACGGAGGCCCCTCCACTCAGTCACGGAGGCCCCTCCACTCGGCCACACCCCCCCACCACACGGAGGCCCCTCCACTCGGTCACGGAGGCCCTTCCACTCGGCCACGGATGCCCCTCCACTCGGTCACGGATGCCCCTCCACTCAGTCACGGATGCCCCTCCACTCGGCCAAGGATGCCCCTCCACTCAGTTACGGATGCCCCTCCACTCGGCCAAGGATGCCCCTCCACTCAGTCACGGATGCCCCTCCACTCAGTCACGGAGGCCACTACACTCGGTCACGGATGCCCCTCCACTCGGCCACTCCACTCAGTCACGGAGGCCCCTCCACTCAGTCCCCTCCACTCAGTCACGGAGGCCCCTCCACTCGGTCACGGAGGCCCTCCACTCGGCACGGAGGCCCCTCCACTCGGCCACGGAGGCCCCTCCACTCGGTCACGGAGGCCCCTCCACTCGGCCCCTCCACTCAGTCACGGAGTCCCCTTCACTCAGTCACGGAGGCCCCTCCACTCGGCCACGGAGGCCCCTCCACTCAGTCACGGAGACCCCTCCACTCAGTCACGGAGGCCCCTCCACTCGGCCACGGAGGCCCCTCCACTCGGCCACGGATGGCCCTCCACTCGGCCACGGATGCCCCTCCACTCGGCCACAGATGCCTCTCCACTCGGCCACGGATGGCCCTCCCCTCGGCCACGGATGCCTCTCCACTCGGCCACGGATGCCCCTCCGCTCGGTCACGGAGGCCCTCCACTCGGCTACGGAGGCCCCTCCACTCGGCCACGGAGGCCCCTCCACTCGGCCACGGATGCCCCTCCACTCGGCCACGGAGACCCCTCGACTCGGCCACTCCACTCGGCCACGGATGCCCCTCCACTCGGCCACGGATGCCTCTCCACTCGGCCACGGATGGCCCTCCACTCGGTCACGGATGGCCCTCCACTCGGTCACGGATGCCCCTCCACTCGGCCACGGATGCCTCTCCACTCGGCCACGGATGGCCCGCCATTCGGCCACGGATGCCTCTCCACTCGGCCACGGATGGCCTACACTCGGTCACGGATGCCCCTCCACTCGGCCCCTCCACTCGGCCACGGATGCCCCTCCACTCGGCCACGGATGGCCCTCGACTCGGCCACGGAGACCCCTCGACTCGGTTACGGATGGCCCTCCACTCGGCCACGGAAACCCCTCGACTCGGCCACGGATGGCCCTCCACTCGGTCACGGATGGCCCTCCACTCGGCCACGGATGGCCCTCCACTCGGCCCCTCCACTCGGCCACGGAGACCCCTCGACTCGGCCACGGATGCCCCTCCGGATGCCCCTCCACTCGGCCACGGAGACCCCTCGACTCGGATGCCCCTCCACTCGGCCACGGAGACCCCTCCACTCGGCCACGGAGACCCCTCGACTCGGCCCGTCCACTCGGCCCCTCCACTCGGTCACGGATGCCCGCCACTCGGTCACGGCCACAGAGGCCCCTCCACTCTGCCACAGAGACCCCTCGACTCGGTCACGGATGCCCGCCACTCGGTCACGGCCACAGAGGCCCCTCCACTCTAATAATATGTCACTTTGCCAGAAGTTACAAATTGAAAAATCGACTGGAACCCAGGCTAAAATCAAACACAAAAAAGTATAAACATTTAAACCCAAATTTCGTACCCATGTGGGAATTTGTTCGTGTAATAATTGCACAATTGAATACTCGAACCACCTGAAGTAAATAATTGTCAAAAACTTCCTTGATCGGATGTTACTAGTCACTAACTTATATAGGGTAAATTTCAAGATGTGAATACATTAGTGTAGTCATGCATTTCATTCTTCCCTGTACTATGCTAACCGTTAAGCATGTCTCAAAATAAGCTTTTGCGTAGTGTCCTATAAGCTATCATGCAAACCGCCGCCCCATACGAAAATCGTAAATATAAAAATGCCAAAAAAAAATCAATAATACTAAGAGGCCGTGGGTTTGGGGGGTGGGGTAAGCTTATCAACTTGCAGAAATATGCTTTAATAGTATCCAGATATTATAATAAAGTTACGGTAATAATTTTAAAATATTGATGTTTTCGTAAGCTTTGAGTTATGTCAAAATATACACAAAAATACTCATCACAGCAAATAACAAAATTCGGAGGAAGGGGTGCACACTATACCTCATCGTATTCATCATTTTTATTCCATACTATGCCACTGATACATGATGCTCATGCTTAGCTGTGCTACAGAGAAAGTCGTGATAGCGCAGTCGTAGGGCGTTAGCTTCGGGTGTGCAAGGCCCCGAGTTCGAACCCCGCTGGAGCCGTTACGATTGTGCCCTTAGGCAAGGCATTTAAATTCCACATTGCCTCTTCTCTCTCTCCCTCATGGCGATGGTATAGGCCTACATCAGGAATGAGGTCTCGAGAGAGATTAATATAAGTTGTAAGAACTTGTTTCACAATTGAAATTAAAACGGGCTTGAACAAGGGGCGTTTGCATCTGAAGAGAACGCACTATTGGCTGTCCGATTAGCTCACTCGTTTCACACACATGCAACCCGGGTTCGATCCTCGGACCGGGAAGTATGTGAGATGGTACGGTGGTCGCCAGATCGGACAGGTTGGTTTTCTTCGGGTACTCCGGTTTCCTCCCACACACATGACCACATTTACGCTTTCATCCGCGCCAACGAGAGTGATTAATAGAAGTTGAATAAGTTAATACATGTATAAATAAAGTTAATATAAATAAAGTTTATTCTTTTTAATTAAAACGAATATAAATGTTTGTGTTGTGTTTTACGTTTATTTATCGTCGCTACCGGTTGCCCATATGAGCGACGCCTCCTGAAGAGATTAGTCATTTTAGATTTTTGGAGGATAGTGCATTGATACAGACACAGACTCATTTCAGAGTCTCCTCTGGTTCTTTTACGTGCACGGTGTACAGCACCGACACTAGACCTCGGTTTAATGTCCCATCTGAAAGACTTAATTTTATTAGGGTCAGACGGGGGCTCGAACCTGCGATCCCTGGATTACCAGTCCAGCGTTTTACCACTGGATTACAGAACCGTCTGTATATATAATTGTTTACTCGTGATACGATTATATGTATCGTTGTAGTACATTTACTATTGATTACTCTAGGCAATAAACACGTTTCCCAATGTAATATAACACATAGCCGACCTAAGTGATTAACCAGTACTAAGCAATGTGTGTGAGGCGCCTTGCTCAATGACACTACATACGTGGCCTGACCAGTTACTCTGTGTGCGAGTAATCTAGCATGCTGCTATTAGAGCTCGTCTTTCATCGCTATCACCAGAGCCGTGAGTTCGTTCCCTATCAGGGACACATGATAAAATGATATGTGAAAAATGTGTCAGTCGCACGCGGAGGATTGAGAATTGATTATTTGGTTCTACCGAAGACATTTGGGTGGTCTTCGGTCACCACAACAGACTGACTTTGTACGATAATGCACCAAAGTACTAGCCAAAGGGTCATGGAACTTACCTAGCTAGGTACCTATCGCGGTTTTGCCTGGAAAACCGTGTTCCCAAAATGCCTCGTTCCCGCGCTATACGGTGTCTCTATCTTCCGCGCTAGACTGCTTCTCATAAAGAACCCAGTTGCCATTTACTACAGTACAAACATTCCACCAAATATCCACACAACAGGTGACGGGGGAAGTCTACAGTGTATTCAATGCACCAAAGCCATATTGTAGGACAAGTCCGGATTGAAGACCTTTCGTTGTAATGCGTACATCAACGTGTACTCGTTTTCTTCAACATACCCATGGATGGGTGATTGTGGTTCAGTTGTACAGCATCAGGTTTGGAATTAAATGATCAATGATTCGATACTCCGCGTGACGTCCGTGGTCCAGTTGTTAAGCGTCGGATTTGGAATCTAACGGTCCCGGGTTCGATACTCGGTCAGGCCACATATGTAGTGTCATTGAGCAAGGCACCTCACATACATTGCTTAGTACTGGTTAACCACTTAGGTCGGCTAAGCCTGGGTTTGACATTAATGGAATATACATAGACCTACATACTCGGTCAGGGCACATACATGTACAGTACATAGAGTCCTTGAGCAAGACAGACACCTCGCACACATGCATTGTTTAGTACTAGTTAACTGTGTAGGTCGACTAAGCTTGCCCAGGATAACATGTCTAGGTCGCCGTAAGGGGTGTGACATAAATTGGAACATATATATCTACATACAACCTGTAGATGTAGAGATAGGTGGATGGATGGATGGATGTATGTTGACATGGATTGTGTATAAAACACTGGCGAACTTAAGCCGTTTTATCATCCAATGAAAAACTAGGTTGCAAAATTTGTTTACATTGACCACCAAGTACCAATGCTCAAAACGAAAGTGAAACATTTATTCTTACAATTTAACAAATAAATGATATTTAACACTAAGCAAACGACTTCATAGTTATATTCGTTAATAATTTATTTGTTCATTTGATCACTACTCAGCAGAAACTTATAAAGAAAGAATATCGTCCGACTCCTTATAACGACGCTCACATGAAACGACGCGCTTATGTTTTGACCTCGTTTTCAATATTCACAATATCCGGTGACGTTATTTTCATCTGCAGTGGTTGTAAACATGATACGGGATTCCCCAGACTAAATGTGGAAAGTGAGAGATTACAAGATAATTTTTATATCAATGTTATTGCAATCAGTCTTTTAACAGCAACATTCAAATGCAACGTTGTGCATTACATTAAATAGCTATTATTTTGCAATATGCTACTGCAAACATAACAATTTGTGGTCTGTCTGCTCAGCTAAGCTCTGTGCGTATCGGTAGGTCACGTGACAATTGATTCACTGTTAGGAAAGGTGTATGCGTTATATACGTTATTGCTGTGATAGTAAAATAGATCTCGAAATAATCAATATATCATTATATGTGCAGGCTCACAAACGCAAGAATAAACAGTATGCAGCAACTTCTATGACCACTGTTTTTATGCATGTACGGACTACTGGGAGTGCTATAAGGACAACAGCAAGGCATAATTTCTAGTTAAATGTTATTATTTACAAATTGTTCATAGTTATAGTTTATATACGGCAAAACAGGGACACTTTTCCTGTTTATTAGCATAATTAAATAAAAGCATGTTGTACACTCAGTTTTAATGTAATTTAGTGATGCAGAATTAATTTTCAGGCTAGTTTGAGATGACGTATAATACATGTAATGCGCAGAGCAGATACAGGAGAGTGAATTAACTATATTTAGAATGACATTAGTCAACCAATGAAATGCGTCGTAATAGACGTTTCTCGGCTCAGAGGAATTCACAATAGCGGCATGAGTCGATGTGATATTTTGACACTAAATAAGCGTAATAAGCATAATTTCTCGCGTTGAATATGTAGATTTATACAGATAATACACTATTTACATGAGTTCATTCGTTTTATGTTAAGTCATTGTTGATTCTTTGCTTAGATGCGTCGGAACTCGGTATTCAAGGATATGTAATCTCACAAACATTTTTTAAAGTTTAAGTCGGACTATCTAGTGTAGTAGTGATCGATCTGCCATTCTTATCAATATCAGCTTATCAGTTGTTTTTGTCATGGCCATGAACGGAATCTACAGCAACTCTTATATTGGTCTGAATTTGTTGAAAAATCTCATTTTCAGACATCTCTTCCAACAAAATTGATGTCAATAGCTTGCGGTCGGCCATCTTTAAACATTAGCGGGAAACGTGCGTAGCGTACATGTCGTTCAATTAAGTAGTTAGCAAGGCGAACTGTGATTGGCTAACGTAAACTGCAACTGAACGCACTACAGGTCTGTGCCTGGTTTACCAGACGGTTATACTTACATATCCAAGTCCGTGGATGATTGTACGACTGTAGATCAACCATGGGTCGTAAAAATAAAAGAAAAGTCTACACGTACGTATCTGATATTGGTGGTGTAGTTTAGTTTGGCATGAGTAGAATATCTGTCAGAATAGCATGCGGGACATTGTGGGTGCAAGCATCACGTCGGGTTATTATGTATCATACATACATACATACCCTAGCAACATTCAATGATTTTATTAACAGCTATAATACATGTAAAACTATACATTTTCTGGTAGATCTCATCAAACCATTTGCAAAAATGTATAGTTTAACTTTGTTACACCACAAATTTTGAAATTAATGGACTTGTAAATGATGAAAAATTGCAGTCGGAAAAGGCTTGATTTTCAATTTCTTAAAAAAGTTGACCTCAGCTTATTACTTGATCATGAAACGGTATTCTACATAGTAGTCAATGTTATTTTCTTCTATAAACATTTCTCACCTGTTCTGTAACAATTTTATGCACACAGTACTTACAACACACTTATAAATTAATATAGTTTTAATATACCGACTCGTAACCGAGTGCGAATGAACGGTGTACGGTAACCGAGTACGAATGAACAGTGTACGAACAGCCATTTTGATTTTAGAAAATTGCAAATACAAGTTAATTAATCTTCAGTCAGCGCAAATGCATATTTGCATTTTATTCCAAACCACAATACCGTAATTATTTATACCTCAATCGAGCTTGAGAGGACACACTTTGCAATATTTTAATGTTTTTTTTACTCTGCATGAATTACGATTCAAGTTTGATTACTTCCCTTGTCCGGTGAGACTTGTCATGTCACTCGGATGCAAGCCAAATAAACAGGATATACGTCAAATTACATTCTTGGAAGTGCCCAGAATGAAAAGAATACTGATATATCTATCATAAAATACCAATTTCATTAGCGTATATGGCCGTTTTGGACAAATTTATATTTGAAATTTTCACTTTTGAACTGTAAATATATACTGCGCAACAGCCAAATGGGCATATACGCCATATTTGGTCATATCTCCTCCCACTTATGCAAATATTTCAATTGGAAAGCCTTTGCTCTGTTCATACAAGACCGTAATACACAGAACATATTTTGGGGTCAGTTTTTTATCGGAACACCGATTGCGCAATAATGCGCAGTAAAGATGCGTGGTGGTTGCTAATGTATGTATGTTTCTTTAGGTCAGACACCGCTATTGCAATTTCCATAGGCCACCATTATAACACACAGTGCCATTAGATTTCCCCCAAAAATAGTTTGGCACAAAAGAGAGTAGTTTTCAACAGAATGGCCTTTGAGCCACAGGAAAATGTCAAATTTCAATGGGGTTGACCAATTGCGGTTTTTTAAATTTCCCACTAAAGGCACCCCTACTCTGAAGGTAATTTCGTGGTGAATGTTGCACTGACACCTGCATTTATAATATGCTGTTTATTTGTCACCAAATATTTTTAAATATTCCAAAATACAGCTCATATATTGTATTTTAATATTTAGAAGTCATTTTCAATATTTGTGACAATACCTACTCAGCCAATCAGTTCATGTATCAATAACTCTTAAGGGCTTCCCTACACTTTTTCAACCAATCCCAGACCACTATATCAATAACACCGTCTGACCTTTAATGTCAAACCTCTCGCGGAGACGTAGACATGTTTTCCTGTGCAGGCTTAGCCGACCTAAGCGATTAACCAGTACTAAGCAATGTGTGTGATGTGCCCTGACCGAATATCGAACCGGGGACCGTTCAATTCCAAATCTGATGCTCTACCATTGGACCACGGACACCACAATTAACTTAAGTCTTTAAGCTCTTTCCTTGCTTGGTCAGTTCAATGGCGACGATGATATCTTGTTGGGTGCGGTTAAAGTAGTAGGAGTGAGGCTCCTACCGAATGAAAGAGTGTAGTGTATTTTGTGCGTGGGTTGAATTTAACATCGGTCCTGCTAGCTCAATTAAGTTGTTCGACTGTTTTGTGAGTCAGTGGATTCTAACCACACATCAGATCACTAATTTTCCAGCTCTTTCTTTGCATTTTCACTTCATAGGTTTAGTCCAGCTGCCAATATATCTAGGTGAATAACAATTTTTTCTGCTGAACATATTTCAGTTTATTTAACGTCGCTACCGTTTGAGCGACGGGCAGTTTACCTAACAACATCGTTCCTGGGCAGGCTCCAGCGGTTAACCAGTACTTAATGCACCAACTTCTGTAAGAAACTGCCAACTTTTTCATATAATGAGGCTCAAACCTTGAGGCTGGAATCAGTGACCTTGATCACCTTGAACATTTAGCAGCGTGGCAGAGGCTTGCTAACTCAAATTGCTCTTGTTAATTATTTTACCTCTTGTATTATTTTGCCCTCTTCAAATCAAGTGGGTTATACTGTTTTGTAGATGTCGGTCCATCAAGTTTTTGTTTTGGGACAAGGTGTGCAGCTTCAAATTTACGGTCACACTTGGTTATCAAATGTCAGAAATATTTTATGTGCACTCCGTATATTTGAAACCGATCGGCCCGTTTCAAACTAAATTACACATAGGGGCATACATGTAGTATGTTTTACAACTTCTCCCATCAAATGTATTATTTCATAACCTTGGTATTTACAGCTTAAATGAACATCTGGGGTCAGAGAATCGCAGCACAGAATATAAGAGCGGTCCATGGTCAACATTCCGGGAAAATGTAGCCATGTATATTTGCGGGTTTGTCAACAGTCGCGAAAATGGAAGACTTTTAATCGGAGTCAATGATGATGGTATAGTTTCGCTTTTTTGTAAACATTTCGAAATAAATATGTTCATCTTTCTAGATTTCTACACAAAACGAGAGGCCTCCATGGCCGAGTCGTTGATTTCAAATCACTTCTCCTCACCGCTATAGAGTTGAATCTTTCAATGTCTAAGCTATCCAGCTTGAAGTGGAAGGTCAGTGGTTCTACCCAGGTTCACGTACATGCATGAAACACTACACCCAGGGTCTTCCTCTACTAATAATAGCTGGAGAGCCGCCATATGATGTAAGCTGTTGGCGTGACTTTAAACCCCCAAAACAAACATACCTGAAACAACTTTAGAAAATATTACGTATGCACATGTACATTTTAGGATATGTTGTATTATACGTATACATGTGTATATTTCAGGATATGTTGTATTATACGTATACATGTGTATATTTTAGGATATCTTGTAGTATACGTATACATGTGTATATTTTAGGATATCTTGTAGTATACGTATACATGTGTATATTTTAGGATATCTTGTATTATACGTATACATGTGTATATTTTAGGATATGTTTCGGGATATGTTTCAGGATATGTTTCGGGATATCTTGTATTATACGTATACATGTGTATATTTTAGGATATGTTTCGGGATATATTTTAGGATATGTTTTGGGATCTGTTTTGGGATATATTTTAGGATCTGTTTCGGGATATATTTTAGGATATGTTTCGGGATATATTTCAGGATGTGTTTCGGGATATAACTGTAGCCATCATCAGGAGGACAGCTTACGTCGCGACGTTGATGAAGCCATCAAAGACTTAGTCCCGTCCATATTTCCTAGCGATTACAACGTTAGATTCGTACCTGTGTGTAATAAACATAATCAGTCATTGGGTAATTAAAACCTCTTTATTTCATCCTTTTCAACGAGATAATATTATAGTAATTTATGAAAGAAATAAAATGGTTGAAAGCAGTGGAATAACATATTTTATTTCTCACTGTGTACTAGCCGCTGCATGTTGATATGTTGACAAAGCTGTCAGTGACCTCATTTATGGTCATCTAAACGCGACGTTCTAGACCAATAATATTTAGCTCACGGTTGCATCGTTTTATACCATAAAAACACTTTTCAGCCTAAAATAAAAATGCATATTAATTTGTATAAATGAATGATCGAATAATATTTCTCTCATGAACATAGAAAGCTATTATTATCACTCGTGGCTAGCCACGAGCGACACTCGTGGCTAGCGACGCTCGTGATAATAATGCTTTCGATGTTCATCCGGTGAAATATAATTTGGTGATTCACTGAAACAAACAAATATTCTCTTATTATCAGTGAAATGAAATCTATTATTCCTCTGGTTTAAAACAGTGAATCAACACACTTTATTCTCACCGCCATACACATATCTTTCCCCGCCACTGCAGTTTGATACAGGCTGAATGTGAACGTTTTCAGACTCACATCAACCGTGACATCATTTATAACATCGGGTAAGCGAGAGTGTTACCTTTAGTACAACCACTATTTGCAAAGTTTTTCATTCATAACAGGGGGTAATTGACAAATACAGTCACCTCCCATGAGCGACACCCTCTTTATAACATCACCATTATTCCCACCTATATGTAGTCTAGTGGTAACACGCTGGACTGGTAATCCAGGGATCGCAGGTTCGATCACCCGTCTGACGCTAATAAAATTAAGTCTTTCAGATGGGACGTTAAACCGAGGTCTCGTGTCGGTGCTTTACACCGTGCACGTAAAAGAACCAGGGGAGATTCTGGAATGGGTCTCTGTCTGTATCATGCACTATCCTCCAAAATCTAAAATAACTAATCTCTTCAGGAGGCGTCGCTCATATGGGCAACCGGTAGCGACGATAAATAAACGTAAAAAAAAAACAACACCCGTTGCATTTTAATACAATTTCACCTCTCGCGAACGACACCTCCCAACAACACACAGTCAATTTCCTACCCAAAGTATTTTTCAATTTCCCTGGTTTGCTTTATTACAATGCAATGTTTTTATCACATACCGTAATAAGATAATTTAGCATCAGTTTTCGGATACGCCTCATCTGAAATTAAATCAAACATACGATCCCAAAAATCAATTGATCGTTTCCGAGCACTCTTGTACTCGATCGGAACTGTGTCCGAGTACCCGAGTATCAAAATAGCTACTAGTTGCCATCCTTAATTATATATAATTGAAATGTGTATAATGAAAGTAGTACCCCCATTCTGTATACTCTATATTCAAAAGCAATCATAACTGTCTGACAAAACTGACTTCCTGCATTTTCAAACTTCAAAAAAAGTTGAACCTCCCAATCTTGTGTGTATCCGGATGTTGTTTGCTCTGGAGAGGTTTAACTGTACATCTACAAATGTAGTAATATCCCCCCCCCAAACTTAATTAACAGTTGCCCATGGTTATATCCTGTGCTTGCGCTATGGTGTTGTATTCTCACTTTTGTTGCTAGGAAACAGCAAGGTGATAGAGATCAGTGTTCAGGGTTCCTCTATTATGGTGACAGATCAGCTATTCCAGAACAAACAAGGGACGTTTATGCGAAGGGACGGCAGCATTCAGAAGCTACAAGCCCATGAAATACAGGAATGGACACGAAGGGTATGGTATTAGTTGACATGATTTACGGTTACCATGGTTACCGTATCGGAAGGATGTAGCCAATCTAGAAATATAAATATTTGTGCAGGGATCGAACCAATAAGTTGTGGAAGTCATGATAGCGCAGTGGATGCGCGTTTGCTTCAGGTGTGAAAGGTCCGGAGTTCGAGCCCCGCTGGAGCCGTTACGATTGTGCCCTTAGGCAAGGCATTTAAATTCCACATTGCCTCTTCTCTCTCCTTCATGGTGATGGATTCCATCAGGAATGAGGTCTCAAGAGTGATTAATATAACTTAAAAGGACTAATCGAGCTAAAATAAATTTGTATAAACTAACCAATGGTGCTAGCGCAGTGGATGCACGTTCGCTTCAGGTGCGAATGGGCCGGAGTTCGAGCCCCGCTGGAGCCGTTACGATTGTGCCCTTAGGCAAGGCATTTAAATTCCACATTGCCTCTTCTCTCTCCTTCATGGTGATGGATTCCATCAGGAATGAGGTCTCAAGAGTGATTAATATAACTTAAAAGGACTAATCGAGCTAAAATAAATTTGTATAAACTAACCAATGGTGCTAGCGCAGTGGATGCACGTTCGCTTCAGGTGCGAATGGGCCGGAGTTCGAGCCCCGCTGGAGCCGTTACGATTGTGCCCTTAGGCAAGGCATTTAAATTCCACATTGCCTCTTCTCTCTCCTTCATGGTGATGGATTCCATCAGGAATGAGGTCTCAAGAGTGATTAATATAACTTAAAAGGACTAATCGAGCTAAAATAAATTTGTATAAACTAACCAATAAGTTAACCACTTCACTGACAACTGCTTTATATGCTTAAATAAAACAAAAAGAACATTTGGGTTAGTTTTAATAGTTCATATAAATTTATTTTAGCTTGATTGCGAAACAAGTTCTTACAACTTATATTAATCACTCTCGAGACCTCATCATTCCTCGTGGAATTCATCGCCATGAGGGAGAGTGAAGAGGCAACGTGGAATTTAAATCTCTTGCCTAAAGGCACAACCTTAACGGCTCCAGCGGAGCTCGAACTCCGGACCTTTCTCACATTTGGGTTGAATGAACCATTTCATGAATGTCTGGTGCTTTGTATTTATCATTGCTACCGGTTACCGGCGGCCCCAAACATGTTGTGGAGGATAGTGCAATGCTACAAACAGATCCCTGGTATTTCAGAGTCTGCTCTGAGCACCAACACAGGGCCTCAATTTAAAGTCTTGTTCGCAAAACTATATTAGTCATTTAATATGATGTAATGTCATGCCTGCGATGCTACGTTATATCTGCAACATTGTGTCATGCCTGCATGTACGTCATGTCTGCAACATTGTGTCATGCCAGCATGCTATGTCATGTCTGCAACATTGTGTCATGTCTGCATGCTATGTCATGTCTGCAACATTGTGTCATGTCTGCATGCTATGTCATGTCTGCAACATTGTGTCATGCCAGCATGCTATGTCATGTCTGCAACATTGTGTCATGCCTGCATGCTATGTCATGTCTGCAACATTGTGTCATGTCAGCATGCTACGTCATGTCTGCAACATTGTGTCATGCCAGCATGCTACGTCATGTCTGCAACATTGTGTCATGTCTGCATGCTATGTCATGTCTGCAACATTGTGTCATGCCAGCATGTACGTCATGTCTGCAACATTGTGTCATGCCTGCATGGTACGTCATGTCTGCAACATTGTGTCATGCCAGCATGGTATGTCATGTCTGCAACATTGTGTCATGCCTGCATGGTACACCAACATGTCATGCCAGCATGCTATGTCATGTCTGCAACATTGTGTCATGCCAGCATGGTATGTCATGCCTGCATGCTATGTCATGTCTGCAACATTGTGTCATGCCTGCATGGTATGTCATGCCAGCATGCTATGTCATGTCTGCAACATTGTGTCATGCCAGCATGCTACGTCATGTCTGCAACATTGTGTCATGCCAGCATGCTACGTCATGTCTGCAACATTGTGTCATGCCAGCATGCTATGTCATGTCTGCAACATTGTGTCATGCCAGCATGCTACGTCATGCCTGCATGCTATGTCATGTCTGCAACATTGTGTCATGCCAGCATGCTATGTCATGTCTGCAACATTGTGTCATACCTGCATGCTACATCATGTCTGCAACATTGTGTCATGCCAGCATGCTATGTCATACCTGCAACATTATGTCATGCCAGCATGCTACGTCATGTCTGCAACATTATGTCATGCCAACATGCTACGCCATGTCTGCAACATTATGTCATGTCTGCAACATTGTGTCATGCCAGCATGCTATATCATGTCTGCAACATTGTGTCATGCCAGTATGCTATGTCATGTCTGCATGCTACGTCATGTCTGCATGCTATGTCATGTCTGCATGCTACGTCATGTCTGCATGCTATGTCATGTCTGCATGCTACGTCATGTCATGTCTGCATGCTATGTCATGTCTGCATGCTTCTGCATGCTATGTCATGTCTGCAACATTGTGTCATGCCTGCATGGTATGTCATGCCTGCATGGTACGTCATGTCTGCAACATTGTGTCATGCCTGCATGGTATGTCATGCCTGCATGGTACGTCATGTCTGCAACATTGTGTCATGCCAGCATGGTATGTCATGCCTGCATGGTACGTCATGTCTGCAACATTGTGTCATGCCTGCATGGTATGTGATGCATGCATGGTACGTCATGTCTGCAACATTGTGTCATGCCAGCATGCTACGTCATACCTGCAACATTGTGTCATGCTACATCATGTTAGCTTAATTATGCTTAATTATTAATGCTTAATGCTAATGCTATCATTTGATCATATATATACACAAACACATTTTCTTTTTCTCCTGAAGAGATTAGTCATTTTAGATTTTTGGAGGATAGTGCAATGATACAGACAGTGATCCATTTCAGAGTCTCCTCTGGTTCTTTTACGTGCTGGTGTAGAGCACCGACACGAAACCTCGGTTTAACGTCCCATTTGAAAGACTGTTAATTTTATTAGGGTCAGACGGGGGATTGAACCTCCGAGCCCTGGGTTACCAATCCAACGTATTAACCACTGGACTACAGATCCGTGCTTGTTTATTTACGTTTTTTGTATTTTCCACACAAAAAAGTTGGGGAAAAAATAACTAGAAACAAAATATTCTTTATTTTTTGGGGGGAGGGAGGTTTAATTATTATATTTACATGTATATATTTTTCAATTAACCTTTATCTTAATAATCAATTTTTATTGACATTTTCTAGAGATACGTTGGTGAGATAGATAAACTTAAAAAAAATGAAGATAATCTGCAGAGTGAACTACTAAACAAACGGAGTCAGCTTCAGCAGCTGCAAGAAAAAAACGAAGAATTACGGAGAAAAGAATTTGAGTCGGAGAAACGGACGATGGAACTGGATCATCAAAAATCCACAATGAATCATCTGTCGGACAAAAATAGAGACCTGCAAGATGAAAACAACCAATTAAAACAGCACTCGGAGCAAAATGGAGCTCAAGTAAGCCCCCATATACACACTATTTATTGCTCAGATATAAGATTTATTGCTCAGATATAAGATATATTGCTCAGATATAAGATTTATTGCTCAGATATAAGATTTATGAGCCACACTGTTGGACAATCAACATAACTGACGAGAAAATGAAAATATAAAGAACATAAAATGTTAACCGTGGTGTCTGATTAGCGCAGTAGTTGGCTCGCTCGCTTTTCACCAATGCAACCCGGGTTCGATCCTCGGACCGGGAAGTATGTGAGATGGTACGGTGGTCGTTAGATCGGACAGGTGGGTTTTCTCCGGGTACTCCAGTTTCCTCCGCTTTCATCTGCGCCAACGGGAGTGATTAATATAAGTTGTTAAAACTTGCTTCACTATAGTTGTAAAATAAATAAAGTTTAAACTTTTTTAAGTAAGCCAGCATGTTAATGTAATATCTGGGATATATATATATAGCTAAATTAATAATAAGTTTTTGCAGACGGATCTGTAGCCCAGTGGTAAAACGCTGGACTGGTCATCCAGGGATCGCAGGTTCGATCCCCCGTCTGACCCTAATAAAATTAACAGTCTTTCTTTCAGATGGGACGTTAAACTGAGGTCTCGTGTCGGTGCTTTACACCGTGCACGTAAAAGAACCAGAGGAGACTCTGGAATGGGTCTCTGTCTGTATCATGCACTATCCTCCAAAAATCTAAAATGACTAATCTCTTCAGGAGACGTCGCTCATATGGGCAACCGGTAGCAACGATAAATAAACGTAAAACACACACATAAGTTTTTGTTTGTAGACTCAATACAAACTTCACAGGAATGATCAGTACCTAACCTAGTTGTACATATCATCTTTGTATTCCACTTGTTTCATTTTTCACAGAGTTGTGGCCCTTAGAAGATTTGTGAAGAGTTCAGTTTGTCTGACTACTTCTAATTGTAGTGTGGAAGTCGTGATAGCGCAGTGGTAGCGCGTTCGTTTCAGGTGCGAAAGGCCCAGAGTTCGCCACCACAGTGGTACTTGTGTAATCTTGCTGTACACAACAAGTACATCATAATGTTTAAAGTAAATCCTAGTGAAGTGATAAGTCAATAATAAAACCGTGATGAATATGAAGAAAAACTCTATGACGATGATACCTTTTATTTCTTTCTCGTTTAAGATCTGTAATTATACATTAAGCATAATAACTATAAGGTATACATATACATACATACATACATACATACATCAATACATTTATCAATGTAACAGTTTATGGTATATGACAACTTACAACTTTATCATTACCGATCATGTACATAACTCGGTTTGTCGTAAGTACAACATTAAAAGATACAATCAAGTAATTATGCACGATTAACTGTTTCTAACTTTCACAGACATTGTTCAGCTAATTACATATTAAAACATATATGCACATAGAACTTAGAAGGATAGATCATGTCATTCTCTACATACCTTGTCTATAAGACAACATCCCTTCATGCCACGACTACCAACTCCTCTGTTCACATACTGTGCAGTTACTGTAAGATCAAAACCAAATCGTAACATGCATTGTTAGAATAGCAAGAAACATGACAGCAATAGACCAGTCAATCATTGACACCCGTCGCGAAAATATATGACATTACCGAAGCGATAATCTTAGAACCGCAATAACACATTGCTACAACAAAACTAACGAAACCCAGTCAAAGTTGATATTATCTTTCAAAGGAGTGAAAGTTGGTATTATCTTTCAAAAGTGTGGACAAAGTTGGTATTATCTTTCAAAAGTGTGGACAAAGTTGGTATTATCTTTCAAAAAGAGTGAAAGTTGGTATTATCTTTCAAAAGAGTGAAAGTTGGTATTATCTTTCAAAAGTGTGAAAGTTGGTATTATCTTTCAAAAGTGTGGACAAAGTTGGTATTATCTTTCAAAAAGAGTGAAAGTTGGTATTATCTTTCAAAAGAGTGAAACTTGGTATTATCTTTCAAAAGTGTGGACAAAGTTGGTATTATCTTTTCAAAAAGAGTGAACGTTGGTATTATCTTTCAAAAGAGTGAAAGTTGGTATTATCTTTCAAAAGTGTGGACAAAGTTGGTATTATCTTTCAAAAGTGTGGATAAAGTTGGTATTATCTTTCAAAAAGAGTGAACGTTGGTATTATCTTTCAAAAAGAGTGAAAGTTGGTATTATCTTTCAAAAGTGTGGACAAAGTTGGTATTATCTTTCAAAAAGAGTGAAAGTTGGTATTATCTTTCAAAAGTGTGGACAAAGTTGGTATTATCTTTCAAAAAGAGTGAAAGTTGGTATTATCTTTCAAAAGAGTGAAAGTTGGTATTATCTTTCAAAAGTGTGCAAGTTGGTATTATCTTTCAAAAGTGTGGACACAGTTGGTATTATCTTTCAAAAAGAGTGACAGTTGGTATTATCTTTCAAAAGAGTGAAAGTTGGTATTATCTTTCAAAAGTGTGGACAAAGTTGGTATTATCTTTCAAAAAGAGTGAACGTTGGTATTATCTTTCAAAAGAGTGAAAGTTGGTATTATCTTTCAAAAGTGTGGACAAAGTTGGTATTATCTTTCAAAAGTGTGGACAAAGTTGGTATTATCTTTCAAAAAGAGTGAAAGTTGGTATTATCTTTCAAAAGAGTGAAAGTTGGTATTATCTTTCAAAAGTGTGAAAGTTGGTATTATCTTTCAAAAGTGTGGACAAAGTTGGTATTATCTTTCAAAAAGAGTGAAAGTTGGTATTATCTTTCAAAAGAGTGAAACTTGGTATTATCTTTCAAAAGTGTGGACAAAGTTGGTATTATCTTTTCAAAAAGAGTGAACGTTGGTATTATCTTTCAAAAGAGTGAAAGTTGGTATTATCTTTCAAAAGTGTGGACAAAGTTGGTATTATCTTTCAAAAGTGTGGATAAAGTTGGTATTGTCTTTCAAAAAGAGTGAACGTTGGTATTATCTTTCAAAAAGAGTGAAAGTTGGTATTATCTTTCAAAAGTGTGGACAAAGTTGGTATTATCTTTCAAAAAGAGTGAAAGTTGGTATTTTCTTTCAAAAGAGTGAAAGATGGTATTATCTTCAAAAAGAGTGAAAGTTGGTATTATCTTTCAAAAAGAGTGAAAGTTGGTATTATCTTTCAAAAGTGTGGACAAAGTTGGTATTATCTTTCAAAAAGAGTGAAAGTTGGTATTATCTTTCAAAAAGAGTGAACGTTGGTATTATCTTTCAAAAAGAGTGAAAGTTGATATTATCTTTCAAAAGTGTGGACAAAGTTGGTATTTTCTTTCAAAAGAGTGAAAGATGGTATTATCTTCAAAAAGAGTGAAAGTTGGTATTATCTTTCAAAAGTGTGGACAAAGTTGGTATTATCTTTCAAAAGTGTGGACAAAGTTGATATTATCTTTCAAAGGAGTGAAAGTTGGTATTATCTTTCAAAAGTGTGGACAAAGTTGGTATTATCTTTCAAAAGTGTGGACAAAGTTGGTATTATCTTTCAAAAAGAGTGAAAGTTGGTATTATCTTTCAAAAGAGTGAAAGTTGGTATTATCTTTCAAAAGTGTGAAAGTTGGTATTATCTTTCAAAAGTGTGGACAAAGTTGGTATTATCTTTCAAAAAGAGTGAAAGTTGGTATTATCTTTCAAAAGAGTGAAACTTGGTATTATCTTTCAAAAGTGTGGACAAAGTTGGTATTATCTTTTCAAAAAGAGTGAACGTTGGTATTATCTTTCAAAAGAGTGAAAGTTGGTATTATCTTTCAAAAGTGTGGACAAAGTTGGTATTATCTTTCAAAAAGAGTGAAAGTTGGTATTTTCTTTCAAAAGAGTGAAAGATGGTATTATCTTCAAAAAGAGTGAAAGTTGGTATTATCTTTCAAAAGTGTGGACAAAGTTGGTATTATCTTTCAAAAAGAGTGAAAGTTGGTATTATCTTTCAAAAAGAGTGAACGTTGGTATTATCTTTCAAAAAGAGTGAAAGTTGATATTATCTTTCAAAAGTGTGGACAAAGTTGGTATTATCTTTCAAAAAGAGTGAAAGTTGGTATTTTCTTTCAAAAGAGTGAAAGATGGTATTATCTTCAAAAAGAGTGAAAGTTGGTATTATCTTTCAAAAGTGTGGACAAAGTTGGTATTATCTTTCAAAAAGAGTGAAAGTTGGTATTATCTTTCAAAGGTGTGGACAAAGTTGGTATTATCTTTCAAAAAGAGTGGACAAAGTTGATATTATCTTTCAAAGGAGTGAAAGTTGGTATTATCTTTCAAAAGAGTGAAAGTTGGTATTATCTTTCAAAGGAGTGAAAGTTGGTATTATCTTTCAAAAGAGTGAATGTTGGTATTATCTTTCAAAAAGAGTGAATGTTGGTATTATCTTTCAAAAAGAGTGAAAGTTGGTATTATCTTTCAAATTATCTTTCAAAAAGAGTGAAAGTTGGTATTATCTTTCAAAAAGAGTGAAAGTTGGTATTATCTTTCAAAAGTGTGGACAAAGTTGGTATTATCTTTCAAAAAGAGTGAACGTTGGTATTATCTTTCAAAAAGAGTGAAAGTTGATACTATCTTTCAAAAGTGTGGACAAAGTTAGTATTATCTTTCAAAAAGAGTGAAAGTTGGTATTTTCTTTCAAAAGAGTGAAAGATGGTATTATCTTCAAAAAGAGTGAAAGTTGGTATTATCTTTCAAAAGTGTGGACAAAGTTGGTATTATCTTTCAAAAAGAGTGAAAGTTGGTATTATCTTTCAAAAAAGAGTGAAAGTTGCTATTATCTTTCAAAAGTGTGGACAAAGTTGGTATTATCTTTCAAAAAGAGTGGACAAAGTTGATATTATCTTTCAAAGGAGTGAAAGTTGGTATTATCTTTCAAAAGAGTGAAAGTTGGTATTATCTTTCAAAGGAGTGAAAGTTGGTATTATCTTTCAAAAGAGTGAATGTTGGTATTATCTTTCAAAAAAGAGTGAATGTTGGTATTATCTTTCAAAAAGAGTGAAAGTTGGTATTATCTTTCAAATTATCTTTCAAAAAGAGTGAAAGTTGGTATTATCTTTCAAAAAGAGTGAAAGTTGGTATTATCTTTCAAAGGAGTGAAAGTTGGTTTTATCTTTTACTGAGAAATTAGTATCATTCATTGGAATGATCGAGCATTTTATTCATCTTACAAGTACAAATACCGTTAGCAAGATTACCAATACGTTGTGAAATGATTGACATTTGCAGGGATCCAGTCAAGTTATTGAGCGATTAGTCAAGATGGAACAAATGCTTGCAGAACAGGGGCTAAGAAGACATAGCAAGCAATCAAGGGTGTGTGTTATAGCATAGCACTGGAGGAATGATGGGGCCGCGGTGTATCTAGAGCCTAGAGGAAATCACATGTCCATGCCCCAAATGTTCAAATGATATGTGGCTTGCCAAGCACAGAGACTGTAGTTCCATACCCCAATGTTCAAATGATATGTGGCTTGCCAAGCACAGCGACTGTAGTTCCATACCCCAATGTTCAAATGATATGTGGCATTCCAAGCACAGAGACTGTAGTTCCATACCCAAATGTTCAAATGATATGTGGCTTGCCAAGCACAGAGACTGTAGTTCCATACCCAAATGTTCAAATGATATGTGGCTTGCCAAGCAGAGGGACTGTAGATCCATACCCCAATGTTCAAATGATATGTGGCTTGTCAAGCAGAGAGACTGTAGATCCATACCCCAATGTTCAAATGATATGTGGCTTGTCAAGCAGAGAGACTGTAGATACATACCCCTATGTTCAAATGATATGTGGCTTGTCAAGCAGAGAGACTGTAGATACATACCCCTATGTTCAAATGATATGTGGCTTGTCAAGCAGAGAGACTGTAGATCCATACCCCAATGTTCAAATGATATGTGGCTTGCCAAGCAGAGAGACTGTAGTTCCATACCCAAATGTTCAAATGATATGTGGCTTGCCAAGCAGAGAGACTGTAGATCCATACCCCAATGTTCAAATGATATGTGGCTTGTCAAGCACAGAGACTGTAGATCCATACCCCAATGTTCAAATGATATGTGGCTTGCCAAGCAGAGAGACTGTAGTTCCATACCCCAATGTTCACATGATGTGTGGCTTGCCAAGCACAGAGACTGTAGTTCCATAACATATCACAATAACAATACTGTCACAATTATAACATGCATAAATCCTGATAATATACATGACATTTTCAAAGTGCAAATGGATTGGGCTACAAGTTTTGAAAACATTAGCAACAGCCCTTTCCAAAAGGCCATATTTTCTCTCAATTTGTTCCGATGTATGTAGTACTAATATATAAGTAAGTTTATCAAGAAAATTATTGTTTAGATTGAATAAGAAAATGAAAATTAACACTAAAAATGAACAAGAAGAATTGAGAATATTTTTATTTATTTTATTATTATTGTCTTTGATATAATGTATGTGTACAAGAGAAACTCCGTTTGTGTATAAATGTTTTAGCAGAACATCCCTAGAATGACTTGAAATCATTTGTCCATCAACGTAGCCTGGGGAACAGGCGTTGATATATTTTGCCTGGTCAGTCATATAAATATATTTTAATACCGAGATCATTAATTGGGCCATATTGAGTTTCTGATAATATCAACATTTTGCCAGAAGTAAATTAGTGAAAATTCGACAGACTGGAGCCTGGCTACCATCAACGTACAGACAGCCTGGAGGGTAGTGGTATATGTCAATGTTTGCATATAAAGTGTCAAATTCTTTCATGGAAGGAAGCTACCCAGCTGACTTTTGGAAGGTCGGTGATAGTGTGGAAGTCGTGATAGCGCAGTGGATGCACGTTCGCTTCAGGTGCGAATGGGCCGGAGTTCAAGCCCCGCTGGAGCCGTTACGATTGTGCCCTTAGGCAAGGCATTTAATTTCCACGTTGCCTCTTCTCTCTCCCTCATGGCGATGGGTTCCATCAGGAATGAGGTCTCGAACGTGATTAATATAAGTTGTAAGAACTTGTTTCGCAATCGAGCTCAAATAAATTTATATAAACTATAAGGTCGGTGAATCTGCCTGTCTCACTACATTACTGCGTGGAGATGCAGGTGGGGGTTTTTATCCACCAACAAATGATTGAGAGTTGACCAACGACCATAAACTGTTGATGTGACGTTGAAATCACAGACACAAATATGACATGAGTTATAATGTAAGTCTATGGAAAATTAATTCGTTTAGATTTCCCTTGTACTGCATCTACACGATACTCCCAACACTCAATACTGAGTAAGACAGGAGAGCGCTTGGCAGGGACAGTTGATAAAAACTCTCATAAATTGAGACAGAGAGTGTTAAAAACAGACATTAGTGTTATATGAATGTTACATTGGCCCGCCTCTCAGCAATAATTAAGCTGGGGCTAGACTGTACATGGTAGGGGAGGCCATTTCAAAGATCTATTGTTTGTGTGTGAAAAAGAGTTTATATGGTACTGGGTTCGGGATAGCCTGGGTACAGGCGTCGATATATTTTGCCTGGTCACCAACTAGCCGCGAGCTAGAGAAGTCACACGTGAGAGGAAACGCGAGCGGAATGGGTAAAATTATGCAAAATTTGGCAGGTTGCGGTACTGAACGTGAATTTATTGCCAATCAAATGCAAAGAAATATCCCTTGCATTCTATTTTCGATCAATTGGCGATTATTCCCGTTCAGCACTTGTTGCAACGGGATTGTAGTGTATATGCGTTGGTTTGTGGTGGGATTCGCACGTTTCTCGTAGATTTGTGGCACGAAAGGATAGGTGGCGGAAACAGGAAAAGTGGCGGAAACAGCAGAGGTGGCGGAAACAGAAAAGTGCGGAAACAGGAAAAGTGGGGGAAACAGGAGATATGGCGATCAGTTTGTGATGGAAACAAATGTTCGAACATGCAATCGGCTTGCAATTCTTTGCGTTTCGTCCGTTTCATTGCATTCGTTTACAATCAGATTGCGGTTCATCGGCGATTTCTCACATTCAGATTGCGGTTCATCGGCGATTTCTCACATTCAGATTGCGGTTCATCGGCTTTCTCACATTCAGATTGCGGTTCATCGGCGATTTCTCACATTCTATTCGCATTTTCCGAAAATGGGTAGAAAAAATGCAAACCCACCGCAAGCCTAAATCGCCAACGTGTATCATTTACCATTAGCCGTATTTTCAGAATATCTTATAAAATTAAAAAGTAAGAGTTGTTCATTGTGACAAGTTACATAACATAAAATTATGATTGTTACCTCCCGTTTTGTTTTCTTGGAGGTGGAAACGTACTACCAACAGCTTGGGTCATATGGTGACTGCACTTATTATTGGTGGAGGAAGTTACGGTTTGTCATCATGTTCATTCAGTTTCTTTCCTTCTGCCCTCATAAGATGTTCCCTTTGACCTCCAAGTGTCACCTTGATCTTTTAGCAATGGACCTGAGTGTTGCATGCAACACTCTCGTCTCATTATGGTGAACATCTGTGTGTGACGTCATTTGAACATTCATCAAACTTTTTGGAAGTTGTGATAGCGCAGTAGTAGAACATTAAGGATCCGTATTTCACCCGAGTAGAACCCCAACGACCGTCCACAACCCAGCTGGTTAGCTTCCTCACATGAACTAATACGACACCCACAGTGGGATTGTCCTAATATGTTGGTGCTTGCAATACTGCTCGGAGAGGCAGTCGGGGTCTTTTTTCATCAATACTAGCTATAGCTGTAGAGACGCCACATGACCTAATATGTCAGTGCTTGCAGTACTGCTCGGAGAGGCAGTCGAGGTCATTCTCCACCAATAATAGCTATAGCCGTAGAGTCGCCACATGTCCTAATATATCAGTGCTTGCAATACTGCTCGGAGAGGCAGCCGGGGTCTTTCTCCACCAATACTAACTATAGCTGTAGAGTCGCCACATGTCCTAATATGTCAGTGCTTGCAGTACTGCTCGGAGAGGCAGTCGAGGTCATTCTCCACCAATAATAGCTATAGCCGTAGAGTCGCCACATGTCCTAATATATCAGTGCTTGCAATACTGCTCGGAGAGGCAGCCAGGGTCTTTCTCCACCAATACTAACTATAGCTGTAGAGTCGCCACATGTCCTAATATGTCAGTGTTTGCAATACTGCTCGGAGAGGCAGTCGAGGTCATTCTCCACCAATAATAGCTATAGCCGTAGAGTCGCCACATGTCCTAATATATCAGTGCTTGCAATACTGCTCGGAGAGGCAGCCTGGGTCTTTCTCCACCAATACTAACTATAGCTGTAGAGTCGCCACATGTCCTAATATGTCAGTGTTTGCAATACTGCTCGGAGAGGCAGTCAAGGTCATTCTCCACCAATAATAGCTATAGCCGTAGAGTCGCCACATGTCCTAATATATCAGTGCTTGCAATACTGCTCGGAGAGGCAGCCTGGGTCTTTCTCCACCAATACTAACTATAGCTGTAGAGTCGCCACATGTCCTAATATGTCAGTGTTTGCAATACTGCTCGGAGAGGCAGTCAAGGTCATTCTCCACCAATAATAGCTATAGCCGTAGAGTCGCCACATGTCCTAATATATCAGTGCTTGCAATACTGCTCGGAGAGGCAGCCTGGGTCTTTCTCCACCAATACTAACTATAGCTGTAGAGTCGCCACATGTCCTAATATGTCAGTGTTTGCAATACTGCTCGGAGAGGCAGTCAAGGTCATTCTCCACCAATAATAGCTATAGCCGTAGAGTCGCCACATGTCCTAATATATCAGTGCTTGCAATACTGCTCGGAGAGGCAGCCTGGGTCTTTCTCCACCAATAATAGCTATAGCCGTAGAGTCGCCATATGTCCTAATATGTCAGTGCTTGCAATACTGCTCGGAGAGGCAGCCGGTGTCTTTCTCCACCAATAATAGCTATAGCCGTAGAGTCGCCATATGTCCTAATATATCAGTGCTTGCAATACTGCTCGGAGAGGCAGTAGGGGTCTTTCTTCACCAATAATAGCTATAGCTGTAGAGACGCCACATGTCCTAATATGTCAGTGCTTGCAATACTGCTCGGAGAGGCAGTCGGGGTCTTTCTCCACCAATAATAGCTATAGCCGTAGAGTCGCCATATGTCCTAATATGTCAGTGCTTGCAATACTGCTCGGAGAGGCAGCCTGGGTCTTTCTCCACCAATAATAGCTATAGCCGTAGAGTCGCCATATGTCCTAATATGTCGGTGCTTGCAGTACTGCTCGGAGAGGCAGTCGAGGTCATTCTCCACCAATAATAGCTATAGCCGTAGAGTCGCCACATGTCCTAATATGTCAGTGCTTGCAATACTGCTCGGAGAGGCAGTCGGGGTCTTTCTTCACCAATAATAGCTATAGCCGTAGAGTCGCCACATGTCCTAATATATCAGTGCTTGCAATACTGCTCGGAGAGGCAGTCGGGGTCTTTCTTCACCAATAATAGCTATAGCCGTAGAGTCGCCACATGTCCTAATATGTCAGTGCTTGCAATACTGCTCGGAGAGGCAGCCGGTTTCTTTCTCCACCAATAATAGCTATAGCCGTAGAGTCACCATATGTCCTAATATATCAGTGCTTGCAATACTGCTCGGAGAGGCAGCCGGTGTGTTTCTCCACCAATAATAGCTATAGCCGTAGAGTCGCCATATGTCCTAATATATCAGTGCTTGCAATACTGCTCGGAGAGGCAGCCGGTGTCTTTCTCCACCAATAATAGCTATAGCCGTAGAGTCGCCATATGTCCTAATATGTCAGTGCTTGCAATACTGCTCGGAGAGGCAGCCTGGGTCTTTCTCCACCAATAATAGCTATAGCCGTAGAGTCGCCATATGTCCTAATATGTCGGTGCTTGCAGTACTGCTCGGAGAGGCAGTCGATGTCATTCTCCACCTATAATAGCTATAGCCGTAGAGTCGCCACATGTCCTAATATGTCAGTGCTTGCAATACTGCTCGGAGAGGCAGCCGGTCTTTCTCCACCAATAATAGCTATAGCCGTAGAGACGCCACATGTCCTAATATGTCAGTGCTTGCAATACTGCTCGGAGAGGCAGTCGGGGTCTTTCTCTCACCAATAATAGCTATAGCCGTAGAGTCACCATTGTCCTAATATATCAGTGCTTGCAATACTGCTCGGAGAGGCAGCCTGGTCTTTCTCCACCAATAATAGCTATAGCCGTAGAGTCGCCATATGTCCTAATATGTCAGTGCTTGCAATACTGCTCGGAGAGGCAGCCGGTGTCTTTCTCCACCAATAATAGCTATAGCCGTAGAGTCGCCATATGTCCTAATATGTCAGTGCTTGCAATACTGCTCGGAGAGGCAGCCTGGGTCTTTCTCCACCAATAATAGCTATAGCCGTAGAGTCGCCATATGTCCTAATATGTCGGTGCTTGCAGTACTGCTCGGAGAGGCAGTCGAGGTCATTCTCCACCTATAATAGCTATAGCCGTAGAGTCGCCACATGTCCTAATATGTCAGTGCTTGCAATACTGCTCGGAGAGGCAGCCGGTGTCTTTCTCCACCAATAATAGCTATAGTCGTAGAGTCGCCACATGTCCTAATATGTCAGTGCTTGCAATACTGCTCGGAGAGGCAGCCGGTGTCTTTCTCCACCAATAATAGCTATAGCCGTAGAGTCGCCACATGTCCTAATATGTCAGTGCTTGCAATACTGCTCGGAGAGGCAGCCGGTGTCTTTCTCCACCAATAATAGCTATAGCCGTAGAGTCGCCATATGTCCTAATATATCAGTGCTTGCAATACTGCTCGGAGAGGCAGCCGGTGTCTTTCTCCACCAATAATAGCTATAGCCGTAGAGTCGCCATATGTCCTAATATATCAGTGCTTGCAATACTGCTCGGAGAGGCAGCCGGTGTCTTTCTCCACCAATAATAGCTATAGCCGTAGAGTCACCATATGTCTTAATATGTCAGTGCTTGCAATACTGCTCGGAGAGGCAGCCGGTGTCTTTCTCCACCAATAATAGCTATAGCCGTAGAGTCGCCACATGTCCTAATATATCAGTGCTTGCAATACTGCTCGGAGAGGCAGCCGGTGTCTTTCTCCACCAATAATAGCTATAGCCGTAGAGTCGCCACATGTCCTAATATATCAGTGCTTGCAATACTGCTCGGAGAGGCCCGGTGTCTTTCTCCACCAATAATAGCTATAGCCGTAGAGTCGCCACATGTCCTAATATGTCAGTGCTTGCAATACTGCTCGGAGAGGCAGCCGGTGTCTTTCTCCACCAATAATAGCTATAGCCGTAGAGTCGCCACATGTCCTAATATATCAGTGCTTGCAATACTGCTCGGAGAGGCAGCCGGTGTCTTTCTCCACCAATAATAGCTATAGCCGTAGAGTTGCCACATGTCCTAATATATCAGTGCTTGCAATACTGCTCGGAGAGGCAGCTGGTGTCTTTCTCCACCAATAATGGCTATAGCCGTAGAGTCACCATATGTCCTAATATGTCAGTGCTTGCAATACTGCTCGGAGAGGCAGCCGGTGTCTTTCTCCACCAATAATAGCTATAGCCGTAGAGTCGCCACATGTCCTAATATATCAGTGCTTGCAATACTGCTCGGAGAGGCAGCCGGTGTCTTTCTCCACCAATAATAGCTATAGCCGTAGAGTTGCCACATGTCCTAATATATCAGTGCTTGCAATACTGCTCGGAGAGGCAGCTGGTGTCTTTCTCCACCAATAATGGCTATAGCCGTAGAGTCACCATATGTCCTAATATGTCAGTGCTTGCAATACTGCTCGGAGAGGCAGCCGGTGTCTTTCTCCACCAATAATAGCTATAGCCGTAGAGTCGCCACATGTCCTAATATATCAGTGCTTGCAATACTGCTCGGAGAGGCAGCCGGTGTCTTTCTCCACCAATAATAGCTATAGCCGTAGAGTCGCCACATGTCCTAATATATCAGTGCTTGCAATACTGCTCGGAGAGGCAGCCGGTGTCTTTCTCCACCAATAATAGCTATAGCCGTAGAGTTGCCACATGTCCTAATATATCAGTGCTTGCAATACTGCTCGGAGAGGCAGCCGGTGTCTTTCTCCACCAATAATAGCTATAGCTGTAGAGTCACCATTTGTCCTAATATGTCAGTGCTTGCAATACTGCTCGGAGAGGCAGCCGGTGTCTTTCTCCACCAATAATAGCTATAGCCGTAGAGTCGCCACATGTCCTAATATATCAGTGCTTGCAATACTGCTCGGAGAGGCAGCCGGTGTCTTTCTCCACCAATAATAGCTATAGCCGTAGAGTCGCACATGTCCTAATATATCAGTGCTTGCAATACTGCTCGGAGAGGCAGCCGGTGTCTTTCTCCACCAATAATAGCTATAGCCGTAGAGTCGCCACATGTCCTAATATGTCAGTGCTTGCAATACTGCTCGGAGAGGCAGCCGGTGTCTTTCTCCACCAATAATAGCTCTAGCCGTAGAGTCGCCACATGTCCTAATATGTCAGTGCTTGCAATACTGCTCGGAGAGGCAGCCAGTGTCTTTCTCCACCAATAATAGCTATAGCCGTAGATTCGCCATATGACCGAAGCTGTTGGTGCGACTATAAAACTCCAAAAACAGAACAAAACTAAACTGTTTCAAATGCTTAGCAAAAATGGTTGACATACGTTGTATATATATATGGCGTAATGTAATCGTTGTAAAAATAAATAAAGTTTTAATGTAATACGTTACATTTCCAGAAGGTAATTCATTATGTATCGGTCACAACACTCATTTCATCAAATACAACAACAAAAACAGTAAGCTGATATCGTTAGTTTTCATAGAGTGTTCAATGCTCGCCGAACCGACACGAAAAGACAAACTATTAACATCTGTAGCCGATAGAGCTCTAGTGTTAGTAGGCTAGATAGTGTGCACAGTGTAACACGTAGTATGAACGTTACTGACCTGGACAAGCCGTCTGAAAGCGATACTTATGGTGAACATGAGCCGCTAAGCCCTGAAACTATGTCCATCGATGAGAAGCATGTGGAAACAAATATTGACGATGGCAAAAACGAAACGGAAGCCAATGTGCTTAAGCGGATGAAATATGCACTGTATATACACAGTGGAGTTCTAATCGCGTTGTTCATCGCGCTCATTGTGTCAGTGGTAATGCTGGCAGGATCGAAGGATGGTAAAGGTCAGTTGTATTTTGGGAGAAATTTGTTTAACGCTTTGCACTCTGGCGGTGGAAATAACAGTTAAATATGTCATGGAATTTCATTAGAAGTATGCCGTAGCGACACAAGTATAATGGAAGTCCATGACATAGTTACAAATAAGAAAAACACATTAATGAATTGTCGTCTGCTTCAATTATTTGAACTATTTATACCCTTTCTGTCACCCAGCATGCAAAGTTAATACGTTTTTCTTCTTTTTGACCGTCCACTTAGTAATCGGGTCTAGGCGGCATCAGGAAGTATATTACTCGTTTTAAATTTGTTCGAAGATGGTGCACGATACAGAAGATTACAGAAACATCCTTGGTTGTTTTACATTGCCGATGTATAGCACGCCATGAGTCTCATGTGGACAACGTAATATACTGACACCCGTGGTCCAGTTGTTAAGCGTCGGATTTGGAATCGAATGGTCCCGGGTTTGATACTCGGTCAGGCCACATATGTAGTGTCATTGAGCAAGGCACCTCGCATACATTGCTTAGTACTGGTTAACCACTTAGGTCGGCTAAGCCTGGGTATGACATTAATGGAATATACATAGGCCTACATACTCGGTCAGGGCACATACATGTACAGTACATAGTGTCCTTGAGCAAGACATACACCTCGCACACATGCATTGTTTAGTACTAGTTAACTGTGTAGGTCGACTAAGCCTGCCCAGGATAACATGTCTAGGTCGCCGTAAGGGGTTTGACATAAATTGGAACATAGATATCTACATACAACCTGTAGATGTAGAGATAGGTGGATGGATGGATGGATGTATGTTGACATGGGTTGTATATAAAACACTGGCGAACTTAAACCGTTTTATCATCCAATGAAAAACTAGGTTGCAAAATTTGTTTACATTGACCACCAAGTACCAATGCTCAAAACGAAAGTGAAACATTTATTCTTACAATTTAACAAATACATGATATTTAACTCTAAGCAAACGACTTCATAGTTATATTCGTTAATAATTTATTTGTTCATTTGATCACTACTCAGCAGAAACTTAAGAATATGTAATCTCGCAAACATTTTTTAAAGTTTAAGTCGGACTATCTAGTGTAGTAGTGATCGATCTGCCATTCTTATCAATATCAGCTTATCAGTTGTTTATGTCATGGCCAGGTCTGTGCCTGTCTTACTAGACAGTTATACTTACATATCCAAGTCCGTGGTATGAAACTTGAGAATGATTGGACGACTAGATCAACCATGGGTCGTAAGCGAAATTAAAATCGAGGTTATAATAGCAACATTCAATGATTTTATTAACAGCTATAATACATGTAAAACTATACATTTTCTGGTAGATCTCATCAAACCATTTGCAAAAATGTATAGTTTAACTTTGTTACACCACAAATTTTGAAATTAATGGACTTGTAAATGATGAAAAATTGCAGCTAGAAAAGTCTTGATTTTCAATTTCTTAAAAAAGTTGACCCCAGCTTATTACTTGATCATGAAACGGTATTCTACATAGTAGTCAGTGTTATGTTCTTCTATAAACATTTCTCACCTGTTCTGTAACAATTTTATGCACACATTACTTACAACACACTTATAAATTAATATAGTTTTAATATACCGACTCGTAACCGAGTACGAATGAACGGTGTACGGTAACCGAGTACGAATGAACTGTGTACGAACAGCCATTTTGATTTTAGAAAATTGCAAATACCGATTGCGCAATAATGCGCAATAAAGATGCGTGGTGGTTGCTAGTTATAATGACGTCAATGGTGCTTTTCTGACTCAGACAAATCGTCTACCGCAGCAATCCATGTCTATCTATCTATCTTCCTATTAGTCAAACCCCTGATGGGGACCTTTGACTTTGACGCGCGTCAACTGACAAGAATGTTAGTAAGAGATGAAATAAAAGATGATAAAAAGAATGATGTTAGGTTGGTTAAAAACAGGTTAAGATGTCACAACAATCGAGAGAATTCTACACGTACGTATCTGATATTGGTGGTGTAGTTTAGTTTGGCATGAGTAGAATATCTGTCAGAATAGCGTGCGTGAGATTGTGGGTGCAAGCATCACGTCGGGTTACTATATATATATGTTTCTTTAATGTCAAACCTCTCGCCGGGACTTAGACATGTTTTCCTGAGCAGGCTTAGCCGACCTAACCGATTAACCAGTACTAAGCAATGTGTGTGTGGTGCCCTGACTGAGTATCGAACTGGGGACCGTTCAATTCCAAATCTGACGCTCTACCATTGGACCACGGACGCCACAATTAACTTAAGTCTTTAAGCTCTTTCCTTGCTTGGTCAGTTCAATGGCGACGAGGATATCTTGTTGGGTGCGGTTAAAGTAGTAGGAGTGAGGCTCCAGCAATCGGAATGAGGCTCCTACCGAATGAAAGAGTGTAGTGTATTTCGTGCATGGGTTGAATTTAACATCGGTCCTGCTAGCTCAATTAAGTTGTTCGACTATTTTGTGAGTCAGTGGATTCTAACCACACATCAGATCACTAATTTTCCAGCTCTTTCTTTGCATTTTCACTTCATAGGTTTAGTCCAGCTGCCAATATATCTAGGTGAATAACAATTTTTTCTGCTGAAGATGTTTAATAAAAGTGAAATGAAATAGAAATTCTCTATGTAGCCATCAGCCAGGTATCACAGCGGCGAAGTAGTCAGAGTTGTAATCGCTAGGCAGCGTCACCGTAGTGTTCTGGGTTCAAAACCTCGCTTTTATAACATAATTACTTCCTCCACGGAGGTTATGTTTTTGTCTCCGTTTGTATTATTTTGGAAATGGATTTTTATGAAATTTGGTGGAATTGTTGTGCTCGGGTCAAGGACGAACCCATTACAATCGACAGTTTAAATCAATCATTAATTTAATATAATATGTTTTAAAATGAGCTATTGTTTACAAATAACGTCGCTCCGTTTGAGCGACGGGCAGTTTACCTAACAACATCGTTCCTGGGCAAGGCTCCAGCGGTTAACCAGTACTTAATGCACCAACTTCTGTAAGAAACTGCCAACTTTTTCATATAATGAGGCTCAAACCTTGAGGCTGGAATCAGTGACCTTGATCACCTTGAACATTTAGCAGCGTGGCAGAGGCTTGCTAACTCAAATTGCTCTTGTTAATTATTTTACCTCTTGTATTATTTTGCCCTCTTCAAATCAAGTGGGTTATATTGTTTTGTCACAGGAACTTGAAATTTTATCCATAAGCCCCCAAATGTCTCGTACCTCTATCCTAGGACACCCCCCTCTATTAAAAAAAATAGGGGGGGTGTCCTAGGATAGAGGTACGAGACCTTTGGTGGCTTATGGATAACATTTCAAGTTCCTGTGGTTTTGTACTGTCGGTCCATCAAGTTTTTGTGTTGGGACATGACCAAGGTGTGCATCTGCAAATTAACGGTCACACTTGGTCATCAAATGTCAGAAATGGCTGCAATATTTTATGTGCACTCCGTATATTTGAAACCGATCGGCCCGTTTCAAACTAAATTACACATAGGGGCATACATGTAGTATGTTTTACAACTTCTCCCATCAAATGTATTATTTCATAACCTTGGTATTTACAGCTTAAATGAACATCTGGGTCCAGAGAATCGCAGCACAGAATATAAGAACGGTCCAAGGTTCATTAGACATCGGTTCCGGGAACATGTTGCCATGTATATTTGCGGGTTTGTCAACACTCGCGAAAATGGAAGACTTTTAATCGGAGTCAATGATGATGGTATAGTTTAACTTTTTTGTAAACATTTCAAAATAAATATGTTCATCTTTCTAGATTTCTACACAAAACGAGAGGCCTCCATGGCCGAGTCATTGTCGTTGATTTCAAATCACTTCTCCTCACCGCTATAGAGTTGAATCTTTCAATGTCTAAGCTATCCAGCTTGAAGTGGAAGGTCAGTGGTTCTACCCAGGTTCACGTACATGCATGAAACACTACACCCAGGGTCTTCCTCTACTAATAATAGCTGGAGAGCCGCCATATGATGTAAGCTGTTGGCGTGACTTTAAACCCCCAAAACAAACATACCTGAAACAACTTTAGAAAATATTACGTATGCACGTGTACATTTTAGGATATGTTGTATTATACGTATACATGTGTACATTTCAGGATATCTTGTAGTATACGTATACATGTGTATATTTTAGGATATCTTGTAGTATACGTATACGTATACATGTGTATATTTTAGGATATCTTGTAGTATACATGTGTATATTTCAGGATATCTTGTATTATACGTATACATGTGTATATTTTAGGATATCTTGTAGTATACGTATACATGTGTATATTTTAGGATATGTTGTATTATACGTATACATGTGTATATTTTAGGATATCTTGTATTATACGTATACATGTGTATATTTTAGGATATCTTGTAGTATATGTATACATGTGTATATTTTAGGATATCTTGTAGTATACGTATACATGTGTATATTTTAGGATATCTTGTAGTATACGTATACATGTGTATATTTTAGGATATCTTGTAGTATACGTATACATGTGTATATTTTAGGATATCTTGTAGTATACGTATACATGTGTATATTTTAGGATATCTTGTAGTATACGTATACATGTGTATATTTTAGGATATCTTGTAGTATACGTATACATGTGTATATTTTAGGATATCTTGTATTATACGTATACATGTGTATATTTTAGGATATCTTTTATTATACGTATACATGTGTATATTTTAGGATATCTTGTAGTATACGTATACATGTGTATATTTTAGGATATCTTGTAGTATACGTATACATGTGTATATTTTAGGATATCTTGTAGTATACATGTGTATATTTCAGGATATCTTGTAGTATACGTATACATGTGTATATTTTAGGATATCTTGTATTATACATATACATGTGTATGTTTTGGGATATATTTTAGGATATGTTTTGGGATATATTTTAGAATATGTTTCGGGATATATTTTAGGATATGTTTCGGGATATCTTGTATTATATGCATGTGTATATTTTAGGATATTTTTTTGGATATATTTTAGGATATGTTTCGGGATATATTTCAGGACATGTTTCGGGATATGACTGTAGCTATCATGAGGAGGATAGGTTACGTCTTGAAATTGATGAAGCCATCACAGACATAGACCCGCCCATATTTCCTAGAGATTACGACGTTAGATTCGTACCTGTGCGTAATAAAAACAATCAGCCATTGGGTAATTAAAACCTCTTTATTTCATCCTTTTCAATGAGATAATATTATAGTAATTTCTGAAAGAAATAAAATGGTTGAAAGCAGTGGAATAACATATTTTATTTCTCACCGTGTACTAGCCGCTGCATGTTGATATGTTGACAAAGCTGTCAGTGACCTCATTTATGGTCATCTAAACGCGACGTTCTAGACCAATAATATTTAGCTCACGGTTGCATCGTTTTATACCATAAAAACACTTTTCAGCCTAAAATAAAAATGCATATTAATTTGTATAAATGAATGATCGAATAATATTTCTCTCGTGAACATAGAAAGCTATTATTATCACTCGTGGCTAGTGACACTCGTGGCTAGCGACACTTGTGGCTAGCGACGCTCGTGATAATAATGCTTTCGATGTTCATCCGGTGAAATATAATTTGGTGATTCACTGAAACAAACAAATATTCTCTTATTATCAGTGAAATGAAATCTATTATTCCTCTGGTTTAAAACAGTGAATTAACACACTTTATTCTCACCGCCATACACATATCTGTCCCCGCCACTGCAGTTTGATACAGGGTGAATGTGAACATTTTCAGACTCCCATCAACCGTGACATCATTTATAACATCTGGTAAGCGAGAGTGTTTCCTTTAGTACAACCACTATTTGCAACGTTTTTCATTCATAACGGGGTAATTGACAAATACAGTCCCACCCCCACAAACGTCACCTCCCATGAGCGACACCCTCTTTATAACGTCACCATTATTCCCACCCGTTGCATTTTAATACAATTTCACCTCTTACGAACGACACCTCCCAACAACACACAGTCAATTTCCTACCCAAAGTATTTTTCAATTTCCCTGGTTTGCTTTATTACAATGCAATGTTTTTATCACATACCGTAATAAGATAATTTAGCATCAGTTTTCGGATACGCCTCATCCGAAATATCTGAAATTAAATCAAACATACGATCCCAAAAATCAATTGATCGTTTCCGAGCACTCTTGTACTCGATCGGAACTGTGTCCGAGTACCCGAATATCAAAATAGCTACTAGTTGCCATCCTTAATTTTATATAATTGAAATGTGTAACTTATCAGACTTTGACGTATTGAAAACATTAATGTACACAATTGTTATAAATTTGCATAATTTGGTGATTTTAACACATTGCATCCTCAGTTATTCAATCTTAGTTCAACCAATCGTATAATGAAAGTAGTACCCCCATTCTGTATACTCTATATTCAAAGGCAATCATAACTGACAAAACTGACTTCCTGCATTTTCAAACTTCAAAAAAAGTTGAACCTCCCAATCTTGTGTGTATCCGGATGTTGTTTGCTCTGGAGAGGTTTAACTGTACATCTACAAATGTAGTAATATCTCCCCCAAACTTAATTAACAGTTGCCCATGGTGTTGTATTCTCACTTTTGTTGCTAGGAAACAGCAAGGTGATAGAGATCAGTGTTCGGGGTTCTATTATGGTGACAGATCAGCTATTCCAGAACAAACAAGGGGTGTTTATGCGAAGGGACGGCAGCATTCAGAAGCTACAAGCCCGTGAAATACAGGAATGGACACGAAGGGTATGGTATTAGTTGACATGATTTACGGTTACCATGGTTACCGTATCGGAAGGATGTAGCCAATCTAGAAATATAAATATTTGTGCAGGGATCGAACCAATAAGTTGTGGAAGTCATGATAGCGCAGTGGATGCGCGTTTGCTTCAGGTGTGAAAGGTGAAATAAGAACATTTGGGTTAGTTTTAATAGTTCATATAAATTTATTTTAGCTTGATTGCGAAACAAGTTCTTACAACTTATATTAATCACTCTCGAGACCTCATCATTCCTCGTGGAATTCATCGCCATGAGGGAGAGTGAAGAGGCAACGTGGAATTTAAATCTCTTGCCTAAGGGCACAATCTTAACGGCTCCACGGACCTTTCTCACATTTGGGTTGAATGAACCATTTCATGAATGTCTGGTGCTTTGTATTTATCATTGCTACCGGTTACCGGCGGCCCCAAACATGTTGTGGAGGATAGTGCAATGCTACAAACAGATCCCTGGTATTCCAGAGTCTGCTCTGAGCACCAACACAGGGTCTCAATTTAAAGTCTTGTTCACAAAACTATATTAGTCATTTAATATGATGTAATGTCATGCCTGCGATGCTACGTTATATCTGCAACATTGTGTCATGTCTGCATGCTACGTCATACCTGCAACATTGTGTCATGCCAGCATGCTATGTCATGTCTGCAACATTGTGTCATGTCTGCATGCTATGTCATGTCTGCAACATTGTGTCATGCCAGCATGCTATGTCATGTCTGCAACATTGTGTCATGCCTGCATGCTATGTCATACCTGCATGGTACGTCATGTCTGCAACATTATGTCATGTCAGCATGCTACGTCATGTCTGCAACATTGTGTCATGCCAGCATGCTACGTCATGTCTGCAACATTATGTCATGCCAGCATGCTACGTCATGTCTGCAACATTGTGTCATGTCTGCATGCTATGTCATGTCTGCAACATTGTGTCATGCCAGCATGTACGTCATGTCTGCAACATTGTGACATGCCTGCATGGTACGTCATGTCTGCAACATTGTGTCATGCCAGCATGGTACGTCATGTCTGCAACATTGTGTCATGCCGGCATGGTATGTCATGCCTGCATGCTATGTCATGACTGCAACATTGTGTCATGCCTGCATGGTATGTCATGCCTGCATGCTATGTCATGTCTGCAACATTGTGTCATGCCAGCATGGTACGTCATGTCTGCAACATTGTGTCATGCCAGCATGCTATGTCATGTCTGCAACATTGTGTCATGCCAGCATGCTACATCATACCTGCAACATTGTGTCATGCCAGCATGCTACGTCATGTCTGCAACATTGTGTCATGCCAGCATGCTATGTCATGTCTGCAACATTGTGTCATGCCAGCATGCTACGTCATGTCTGCAACATTGTGTCATGCCTGCATGCTATGTCATGTCTGCAACATTGTGTCATGCCAGCATGCTATGTCATGTCTGCAACATTGTGTCATGCCTGCATGCTACATCATGTCTGCAACATTGTGTCATGCCAGCATGCTATGTCATACCTGCAACATTATGTCATGCCAGCATGCTACGTCATGTCTGCAACATTATGTCATGCCAACATGCTACGTCATGTCTGCAACATTATGTCATGTCTGCAACATTGTGTCATGCCAGCATGCTATATCATGTCTGCAACATTGTGTCATGCCAGTATGCTATGTCATGTCTGCATGCTACGTCATGTCTGCATGCTATGTCATGTCTGCATGCTACGTCATGTCTGCATGCTATGTCATGTCTGCATGCTATGTCATGTCATGTCTGCATGCTATGTCATGTATGCATGCTATGTCATGTCTGCATGCTATGTCATGTCTGCATGCTATGTCATGTCTGCAACATTATGTCATGCCAGCATGCTACGTCATACCTGCAACATTGTGTCATGCCAGCATGCTATGTCATGTCTGCAACATTATGTCATGCCAGCATGCTATGTCATGTCTGCAACATTGTGTCATGCCAGCATGCTATGTCATGTCTGCAACATTATGTCATGCCAGCATGCTATGTCATGTCTGCAACATTGTGTCATGCCAGCATGCTATGTCATGTCTGCAACATTGTGTCATGCCAGCATGCTACATCATGTCTGAAACATTGTGTCATGTCTGCAACATTGTGTCATGCCAGCATGCTACGTCATGTCTGCAACATTGTGCCATGCCAGCATGCTACGTCATGTCTGCAACATTGTGTCATGTCTGCATGCTACGTCATACCTGCAACATTGTGTCATGCCAGCATGCTATGTCATGTCTGCAACATTGTGTCATGCCTGCATGGTACGTCATGTCTGCAACATTGTGTCATGCCAGCATGCTATGTCATACCTGCACCATTGTGTCATGCCAGCATGCTATGTCATGTCTGCATGGTACGTCATGTCTGCAACATTGTGTCATGCCAGCATGCTATGTCATGTCTGCAACATTGTGTCATGCCAGCATGCTATGTCATGTCTGCAACATTGTGTCATGCCAGCATGCTATGTCATGCCTGCATGCTATGTCATCTCTGCAACATTGTGTCATGCCTGCATGGTATGTCATGCCTGCATGCTATGTCATGTCTGCAACATTGTGTCATGCCAGCATGGTACGTCATGTCTGCAACATTGTGTCATGCCAGCATGCTATGTCATGTCTGCAACATTGTGTCATGCCAGCATGCTACGTCATACCTGCAACATTGTGTCATGCCAGCATGCTAGGTCATGTCTGCAACATTGTGTCATGCCAGCATGCTACGTCATGTCTGCAACATTGTGTCATGCCAGCATGCTATGTCATGTCTGCAACATTGTGTCATGCCAGCATGCTAGGTCATGTCTGCAACATTGTGTCATGCCAGCATGCTACGTCATGTCTGCAACATTATGTCATGCCAGCATGCTACATCATGTCTGAAACATTGTGTCATGCCAGCATGCTACGTCATGTCTGCAACATTGTGTCATGCCAGCATGCTATGTCATGTCTGCAACGTTGTGTCATGCCAGCATGCTATGTCATGCCAGCATGCTACGTCATGTCTGCAACGTTGTGTCATGCCAGCATGCTATGTCATGTCTGCAACATTATGTCATGCCAGCATTCTACGTCATGTCTGCAACATTATGTCATGCCATCATGCTACGTCATGTCTGCAACATTATGTCATGCCAGCATGCTAGGTCATGTCTGCAACATTGTGTCATGCCAGCATGCTACGTCATGTCTGCAACATTGTGTCATGCCAGCATGCTACGTCATGTCTGCAACATTGTGTCATGCCAGCATGCTATGTCATGTCTGCAACATTGTGTCATGCCTGCATGCTATGTCATGCCAGCATGCTATGTCATATCTGCATGTCATGCCAGCATGGTACGTCATGTCTGCAACATTGTGTCATGCCAGCATGGTACGTCATGTCTGCAACATTGTGTCATACCTGCATGGTACGTCATGTCTGCAACATTGTGTCATGCCAGCATGCTACGTCATGTCTGCAACATTGTGTCATGCCAGCATGCTACGTCATACCTGCAACATTGTGTCATGCTAGCATGCTACGTCATGTCTGCAACATTGTGTCATACCTGCATGCTACGTCATGTCTGCAACATTGTGTCATGCTAGCATGCTATGTCATGTCTGCAACATTGTGTCATGCTAGCATGCTACGTCATGTCTGCAACATTGTGTCATGCTAGCATGCTACGTCATGTCTGCAACATTGTGTCATGCTAGCATGCTATGTCATGTCTGCAACATTGTGTCATGCTAGCATGCTACGTCATGTCTGCAACATTGTGTCATGCCTGCATGCTACGTCATGTCTGCAACATTGTGTCATGCCAGCATGCTACGTCATGTCTGCAACATTGTGTCATGCCTGCATGCTACGTCATGTCTGCAACATTGTGTCATGCCTGCATGCTACGTCATGTCTGCAACATTGTGTCATGCTAGCATGCTACGTCATGTCTGCAACATTGTGTCATGCCTGCATGCTACGTCATGTCTGCAACATTGTGTCATGCCTGCATGCTACGTCATGTCTGCAACATTGTGTCATGCTAGCATGCTATGTCATGTCTGCAACATTGTGTCATGCCTGCATGCTACGTCATGTCTGCAACATTGTGTCATGCCAGCATGCTATGTCATGTCTGCAACATTGTGTCATGTCTGCAACATTGTGTCATGCCAGCATGCTACGTCATGTCTGCAACATTGTCATGCCAGCATGCTACGTCATGTCTGCAACATTGTGTCATACCTGCATGCTACGTCATGTCTGCAACATTGTGTCATGCTAGCATGCTATGTCATGTCTGCAACATTGTGTCATGCTAGCATGCTACGTCATGTCTGCAACGTTGTGTCATGCCAGCATGCTATGTCATGCCAGCATGCTACGTCATGTCTGCAACATTGTGTCATACCTGCATGCTACGTCATGTCTGCAACATTGTGTCATGATAACATGCTATGTCATGTCTGCAACATTGTGTCATGCTAGCATGCTACGTCATGTCTGCAACGTTGTGTCATGCCTGCATGCTATGTCATGTCTGCAACATTGTGTCATGCCTGCATGCTATGTCATGTCTGCAACATTGTGTCATGCCAGCATGGTATGTCATGTCTGAATCATTATGTCATGCCAGCATGCTACGTCATGTCTGCAACATTGTGTCATGCTAGCATGCTACGTCATGTCTGCAACATTGTGTCATGCCTGCATGCTACGTCATGTCTGCAACATTGTGTCATGCCTGCATGCTACGTCATGTCTGCAACATTGTGTCATGCCTGCATGCTACGTCATGTCTGCAACATTGTGTCATGCTAGCATGCTACGTCATGTCTGCAACATTGTGTCATGCCTGCATGCTACGTCATGTCTGCAACATTGTGTCATGCCTGCATGCTACGTCATGTCTGCAACATTGTGTCATGCTAGCATGCTATGTCATGTCTGCAACATTGTGTCATGCCAGCATGCTATGTCATGTCTGCAACATTGTGTCATGCCAGCATGCTAGGTCATGTCTGCAACATTGTGTCATGCCAGCATGCTACGTCATGTCTGCAACATTGTCATGCCAGCATGCTACGTCATGTCTGCAACATTGTGTCATACCTGCATGCTACGTCATGTCTGCAACATTGTGTCATGCTAGCATGCTATGTCATGTCTGCAACATTGTGTCATGCTAGCATGCTACGTCATGTCTGCAACGTTGTGTCATGCCAGCATGCTATGTCATGCCAGCATGCTACGTCATGTCTGCAACATTGTGTCATACCTGCATGCTACGTCATGTCTGCAACATTGTGTCATGATAGCATGCTATGTCATGTCTGCAACATTGTGTCATGCTAGCATGCTACGTCATGTCTGCAACGTTGTGTAATGCCAGCATGCTATGTCATGCCAGCATGCTACGTCATGTCTGCAACGTTGTGTCATGCCGGCATGCTATGTCATGTCTGCAACATTATGTCATGCCAGCATTCTACGTCATGTCTGCAACATTATGTCATGCCATCATGCTACGTCATGTCTGCAACATTATGTCATGCCAGCATGCTAGGTCATGTCTGCAACATTGTGTCATGCCAGCATGCTACGTCATGTCTGCAACATTGTGTCATGCCAGCATGCTACGTCATGTCTGCAACATTGTGTCATGCCAGCATGCTATGTCATGTCTGCAACATTGTGTCATGCCTGCATGCTATGTCATGCCAGCATGCTATGTCATGTCTGCATGTCATGCCAGCATGGTACGTCATGTCTGCAACATTGTGTCATGCCAGCATGGTACGTCATGTCTGCAACATTGTGTCATACCTGCATGGTACGTCATGTCTGCAACATTGTGTCATGCCAGCATGCTACGTCATGTCTGCAACATTGTGTCATGCCAGCATGCTACGTCATACCTGCAACATTGTGTCATGCTAGCATGCTACGTCATGTCTGCAACATTGTGTCATACCTGCATGCTACGTCATGTCTGCAACATTGTGTCATGCTAGCATGCTGTGTCATGTCTGCAACATTGTGTCATGCTAGCATGCTATGTCATGTCTGCAACATTGTGTCATGCTAGCATGCTACGTCATGTCTGCAACATTGTGTCATGCTAGCATGCTATGTCATGTCTGCAACATTGTGTCATGCCTGCATGCTACGTCATGTCTGCAACATTGTGTCATGCTAGCATGCTACATCATGTCTGCAACATTGTGTCATGCCTGCATGCTACGTCATGTCTGCAACATTGTGTCATGCCTGCATGCTACGTCATGTCTGCAACATTGTGTCATGCCTGCATGCTACGTCATGTCTGCAACATTGTGTCATGCTAGCATGCTACGTCATGTCTGCAACATTGTGTCATGCCTGCATGCTACGTCATGTCTGCAACATTGTGTCATGCTAGCATGCTACGTCATGTCTGCAACATTGTGTCATGCTAGCATGCTACGTCATGTCTGCAACATTGTGTCATGCCAGCATGCTACGTCATGTCTGCAACATTGTGTCATGCTAGCATGCTACATCATGTCTGCAACATTGTGTCATGCCTGCATGCTACGTCATGTCTGCAACATTGTGTCATGCCTGCATGCTACGTCATGTCTGCAACATTGTGTCATGCCTGCATGCTACGTCATGTCTGCAACATTGTGTCATGCCTGCATGCTACATCATGTCTGCAACATTGTGTCATGCTAGCATGCTACGTCATGTTAGCTTAATTATGCTTAATTATTAATGCTCAATGCTAATGCTATCATTTGATCATATATACACAAACACATTTTCTTTTTCTCCTGAAGAGATTAGTCATTTTAGAATTTTGGAGGATAGTGCAATGATACAGACAGAGATCCATTCCAGAGTCTCCTCTGGTTCTTTTACGTGCTGGTGTAGAGCACCGACACAAAACCTCGGTTTAAGGTCCCATCTGAAAGACTGTTAATTTTATTAGGGTCAGACAGAGAATCGAACCTCCGAGCCCTGGGTTACCAGTCTCCGAGCCCTGGGTTACCAGTCCAACGTATTAACCACTGGACTACAGATCCGTGCTTGTTTATTTACGTTTTTTGTATTTTCCACACAAAAAAGTTGGGGAAAAAATAACTAGAAACAAAATATTCTTTATTTTTTGGGGGGAGGGGGGTTTAATTTATTATATTTACATGTATATATTTTTCAATTAACCTTTATCTTAATAATCAATTTTTATTGACATTTTCTAGTATTACATTGATGTAATCTGCAGAGTGAGCTACTAAACACACGGCGTCAGGTTCAGCAGCTGGAAGAAAAACTGCAAAACAAGGACAAAGAATTATGGAGAAAAGAATTGGAGAAATACACGATGGAACTGAATAATCTAAAATCCGTCGTGCATACCAACATAGTACGTCATGTCTGCAACATTGTGTCATGTCTGCATGCTACGTCATACCTGCAACATTATGTCATGCCAGCATGCTATGTCATGTCTGCAACATTGTGTCATGCCTGCATGCTATGTCATGTCTGCAACATTGTGTCATGTCTGTATACTACGTCATACCTGTACCATTGTGTCATGCCAGCATGCTATGTCATGTCTGCAACATTGTGTCATGTCTGCATGCTATGTCATACCTGCACCATTGTGTCATGCCAGCATGCTATGTCATGTCTGCAACATTGTGTCATGTCTGCATCGTACGTCATGTCTGCAACATTGTGTCATGCCAGCATGCTATGTCATGTCTGCAACATTGTGTCATGCCAGCATGCTATGTCATGTCTGCAACATTGTGTCATGCCAGCATGCTATGTCATGCCTGCATGCTATGTCATGTCTGCAACATTGTGTCATGCCTGCATGGTATGTCATGCCTGCATGCTATGTCATGTCTGCAACATTGTGTCATGCCAGCATGGTACGTCATGTCTGCAACATTGTGTCATGCCAGCATGCTATGTCATGTCTGCAACATTGTGTCATGCCAGCATGCTACGTCATACCTGCAACATTGTGTCATGCCAGCATGCTAGGTCATGTCTGCAACATTGTGTCATGCCAGCATGCTACGTCATGTCTGCAACATTGTGTCATGCCAGCATGCTATGTCATGTCTGCAACATTGTGTCATGCCAGCATGCTAGGTCATGTCTGCAACATTGTGTCATGCCAGCATGCTACGTCATGTCTGCAACATTATGCCAGCATGCTACATCATGTCTGAAACATTGTGTCATGCCAGCATGCTACGTCATGTCTGCAACATTGTGTCATGCCAGCATGCTATGTCATGTCTGCAACGTTGTGTCATGCCAGCATGCTATGTCATGCCAGCATGCTACGTCATGTCTGCAACGTTGTGTCATGCCAGCATGCTATGTCATGTCTGCAACATTATGTCATGCCAGCATTCTACGTCATGTCTGCAACATTATGTCATGCCATCATGCTACGTCATGTCTGCAACATTATGTCATGCCAGCATGCTACGTCATGTCTGCAACATTGTGTCATGCCAGCATGCTACGTCATGTCTGCAACATTGTGTCATGCCAGCATGCTATGTCATGTCTGCAACATTGTGTCATGCCTGCATGCTATGTCATGCCAGCATGCTATGTCATGTCTGCATGTCATGCCAGCATGGTACGTCATGTCTGCAACATTGTGTCATGCCAGCATGGTACGTCATGTCTGCAACATTGTGTCATACCTGCATGGTACGTCATGTCTGCAACATTGTGTCATGCCAGCATGCTACGTCATGTCTGCAACATTGTGTCATGCCAGCATGCTACGTCATACCTGCAACATTGTGTCATGCTAGCATGCTACGTCATGTCTGCAACATTGTGTCATACCTGCATGCTACGTCATGTCTGCAACATTGTGTCATGCTAGCATGCTATGTCATGTCTGCAACATTGTGTCATGCTAGCATGCTACGTCATGTCTGCAACATTGTGTCATGCTAGCATGCTACGTCATGTCTGCAACATTGTGTCATGCTAGCATGCTATGTCATGTCTGCAACATTGTGTCATGCTAGCATGCTACGTCATGTCTGCAACATTGTGTCATGCTAGCATGCTATGTCATGTCTGCAACATTGTGTCATGCCTGCATGCTACGTCATGTCTGCAACATTGTGTCATGCCTGCATGCTACGTCATGTCTGCAACATTGTGTCATGCTAGCATGCTACGTCATGTCTGCAACATTGTGTCATGCTAGCATGCTATGTCATGTCTGCAACATTGTGTCATGCCTGCATGCTACGTCATGTCTGCAACATTGTGTCATGCCAGCATGCTATGTCATGTCTGCAACATTGTGTCATGCCAGCATGCTAGGTCATGTCTGCAACATTGTGTCATGCCAGCATGCTACGTCATGTCTGCAACATTGTCATGCCAGCATGCTACATCATGTCTGAAACATTGTGTCATGCCAGCATGCTACGTCATGTCTGCAACATTGTGTCATGCCAGCATGCTATGTCATGTCTGCAACGTTGTGTCATGCCAGCATGCTATGTCATGCTACGTCATGTCTGCAACGTTGTGTCATGCCAGCATGCTATGTCATGTCTGCAACATTATGTCATGCCAGCATTCTACGTCATGTCTGCAACATTATGTCATGCCATCATGCTACGTCATGTCTGCAACATTATGTCATGCCAGCATGCTAGGTCATGTCTGCAACATTGTGTCATGCCAGCATGCTACGTCATGTCTGCAACATTGTGTCATGCCAGCATGCTACGTCATGTCTGCAACATTGTGTCATGCCAGCATGCTATGTCATGTCTGCAACATTGTGTCATGCCTGCATGCTATGTCATGCCAGCATGCTATGTCATGTCTGCATGTCATGCCAGCATGGTATGTCATGTCTGCAACATTGTGTCATGCCAGCATGGTACGTCATGTCTGCAACATTGTGTCATACCTGCATGGTACGTCATGTCTGCAACATTGTGTCATGCCAGCATGCTACGTCATGTCTGCAACATTGTGTCATGCCAGCATGCTACGTCATACCTGCAACATTGTGTCATGCTAGCATGCTACGTCATGTCTGCAACATTGTGTCATACCTGCATGCTACGTCATGTCTGCAACATTGTGTCATGCTAGCATGCTATGTCATGTCTGCAACATTGTGTCATGCTAGCATGCTACGTCATGTCTGCAACGTTGTGTCATGCCAGCATGCTACGTCATGTCTGCAACATTGTGTCATACCTGCATGCTACGTCATGTCTGCAACATTGTGTCATGCTAGCATGCTATGTCATGTCTGCAACATTGTGTCATGCTAGCATGCTATGTCATGTCTGCAACATTGTGTCATGCCTGCATGCTACGTCATGTCTGCAACATTGTGTCATGCTAGCATGCTACATCATGTCTGCAACATTGTGTCATGCCTGCATGCTACGTCATGTCTGCAACATTGTGTCATGCCTGCATGCTACGTCATGTCTGCAACATTGTGTCATGCCTGCATGCTACGTCATGTCTGCAACATTGTGTCATGCTAGCATGCTACGTCATGTCTGCAACATTGTGTCATGCCTGCATGCTACGTCATGTCTGCAGCATTGTGTCATGCCTGCATGCTACGTCATGTCTGCAACATTGTGTCATGCTAGCATGCTACGTCATGTCTGCAACATTGTGTCATGCCTGCATGCTACGTCATGTCTGCAACATTGTGTCATGCTAGCATGCTACGTCATGTCTGCAACATTGTGTCATGCTAGCATGCTATGTCATGTCTGCAACATTGTGTCATGCCTGCATGCTACGTCATGTCTGCAACATTGTGTCATGCCAGCATGCTATGTCATGTCTGCAACATTGTGTCATGCCAGCATGCTAGGTCATGTCTGCAACATTGTGTCATGCCAGCATGCTACGTCATGTCTGCAACATTATGTCATGCCAGCATGCTACATCATGTCTGAAACATTGTGTCATGCCAGCATGCTACGTCATGTCTGCAACATTGTGTCATGCCAGCATGCTATGTCATGTCTGCAACGTTGTGTCATGCCAGCATGCTATGTCATGCCAGCATGCTACGTCATGTCTGCAACGTTGTGTCATGCCAGCATGCTATGTCATGTCTGCAACATTATGTCATGCCAGCATTCTACGTCATGTCTGCAACATTATGTCATGCCATCATGCTACGTCATGTCTGCAACATTATGTCATGCCAGCATGCTAGGTCATGTCTGCAACATTGTGTCATGCCAGCATGCTACGTCATGTCTGCAACATTGTGTCATGCCAGCATGCTACGTCATGTCTGCAACATTGTGTCATGCCAGCATGCTATGTCATGTCTGCAACATTGTGTCATGCCTGCATGCTATGTCATGCCAGCATGCTATGTCATATCTGCATGTCATGCCAGCATGGTACGTCATGTCTGCAACATTGTGTCATGCCAGCATGGTACGTCTTGTCTGCAACATTGTGTCATACCTGCATGGTACGTCATGTCTGCAACATTGTGTCATGCCAGCATGCTACGTCATGTCTGCAACATTGTGTCATGCCAGCATGCTACGTCATACCTGCAACATTGTGTCATGCTAGCATGCTACGTCATGTCTGCAACATTGTGTCATACCTGCATGCTACGTCATGTCTGCAACATTGTGTCATGCTAGCATGCTATGTCATGTCTGCAACATTGTGTCATGCTAGCATGCTACGTCATGTCTGCAACATTGTGTCATGCTAGCATGCTACGTCATGTCTGCAACATTGTGTCATGCTAGCATGCTATGTCATGTCTGCAACATTGTGTCATGCTAGCATGCTACGTCATGTCTGCAACATTGTGTCATGCCTGCATGCTACGTCATGTCTGCAACATTGTGTCATGCTAGCATGCTACGTCATGTCTGCAACATTGTGTCATGCCTGCATGCTACGTCATGTCTGCAACATTGTGTCATGCCTGCATGCTACGTCATGTCTGCAACATTGTGTCATGCTAGCATGCTACGTCATGTCTGCAACATTGTGTCATGCCTGCATGCTACGTCATGTCTGCAACATTGTGTCATGCTAGCATGCTACGTCATGTCTGCAACATTGTGTCATACCTGCATGGTACGTCATGTCTGCAACATTGTGTCATGCTAGCATGCTACGTCATGTCTGCAACATTGTGTCATGCCTGCATGCTACGTCATGTCTGCAACATTGTGTCATGCTAGCATGCTACGTCATGTCTGCAACATTGTGTCATGCTAGCATGCTACGTCATGTCTGCAACATTGTGTCATGCTAGCATGCTACGTCATGTCTGCAACATTGTGTCATGCTAGCATGCTATGTCATGTCTGCAACATTGTGTCATGCCTGCATGCTACGTCATGTCTGCAACATTGTGTCATGCTAGCATGCTACGTCATGTCTGCAACATTGTGTCATGCCTGCATGCTACGTCATGTCTGCAACATTGTGTCATGCCTGCATGCTACGTCATGTCTGCAACATTGTGTCATGCCTGCATGCTACGTCATGTCTGCAACATTGTGTCATGCTAGCATGCTACGTCATGTCTGCAACATTGTGTCATGCCTGCATGCTACGTCATGTCTGCAACATTGTGTCATGCCTGCATGCTACGTCATGTCTGCAACATTGTGTCATGCTAGCATGCTACGTCATGTCTGCAACATTGTGTCATGCCTGCATGCTACGTCATGTCTGCAACATTGTGTCATGCTAGCATGCTACGTCATGTCTGCAACATTGTGTCATGCTAGCATGCTATGTCATGTCTGCAACATTGTGTCATGCCTGCATGGTACGTCATGTCTGCAACATTGTGTCATGCCAGCATGCTACGTCATGTCTGCAACATTGTGTCATGCCAGCATGCTACGTCATGTCTGCAACATTGTGTCATGCTAGCATGCTACGTCATGTCTGCAACATTGTGTCATACCTGCATGCTACGTCATGTCTGCAACATTGTGTCATGCTAGCATGCTACGTCATGTCTGCAACATTGTGTCATGCCAGCATGCTACGTCATGTCTGCAACATTGTGTCATGCCAGCATGCTACGTCATGTCTGCAACATTGTGTCATGCTAGCATGCTATGTCATGTCTGCAACATTGTGTCATGCTAGCATGCTACGTCATGTCTGCAACATTGTGTCATGCTAGCATGCTATGTCATGTCTGCAACATTGTGTCATGCCTGCATGCTACGTCATGTCTGCAACATTGTGTCATGCCTGCATGCTACGTCATGTCTGCAACATTGTGTCATGCTAGCATGCTACGTCATGTCTGCAACATTGTGTCATGCCTGCATGCTACGTCATGTCTGCAACATTGTGTCATGCTAGCATGCTACGTCATGTCTGCAACATTGTGTCATGCTAGCATGCTATGTCATGTCTGCAACATTGTGTCATGCCTGCATGCTACGTCATGTCTGCAACATTGTGTCATGCCAGCATGCTATGTCATGTCTGCAACATTGTGTCATGCCAGCATGCTAGGTCATGTCTGCAACATTGTGTCATGCCAGCATGCTACGTCATGTCTGCAACATTGTCATGCCAGCATGCTACATCATGTCTGCAACATTGTGTCATGCCAGCATGCTACGTCATGTCTGCAACATTGTGTCATGCCAGCATGCTATGTCATGTCTGCAACGTTGTGTCATGCCAGCATGCTATGTCATGCTACGTCATGTCTGCAACGTTGTGTCATGCCAGCATGCTATGTCATGTCTGCAACATTATGTCATGCCAGCATTCTACGTCATGTCTGCAACATTATGTCATGCCATCATGCTACGTCATGTCTGCAACATTATGTCATGCCAGCATGCTAGGTCATGTCTGCAACATTGTGTCATGCCAGCATGCTACGTCATGTCTGCAACATTGTGTCATGCCAGCATGCTACGTCATGTCTGCAACATTGTGTCATGCCAGCATGCTATGTCATGTCTGCAACATTGTGTCATGCCTGCATGCTATGTCATGCCAGCATGCTATGTCATGTCTGCATGTCATGCCAGCATGGTATGTCATGTCTGCAACATTGTGTCATGCCAGCATGGTACGTCATGTCTGCAACATTGTGTCATACCTGCATGGTACGTCATGTCTGCAACATTGTGTCATGCCAGCATGCTACGTCATGTCTGCAACATTGTGTCATGCCAGCATGCTACGTCATACCTGCAACATTGTGTCATGCTAGCATGCTACGTCATGTCTGCAACATTGTGTCATACCTGCATGCTACGTCATGTCTGCAACATTGTGTCATGCTAGCATGCTATGTCATGTCTGCAACATTGTGTCATGCTAGCATGCTACGTCATGTCTGCAACGTTGTGTCATGCCAGCATGCTATGTCATGCAGCATGCTACGTCATGTCTGCAACATTGTGTCATACCTGCATGCTACGTCATGTCTGCAACATTGTGTCATGCTAGCATGCTATGTCATGTCTGCAACATTGTGTCATGCTAGCATGCTATGTCATGTCTGCAACATTGTGTCATGCCTGCATGCTACGTCATGTCTGCAACATTGTGTCATGCTAGCATGCTACTCATGTCTGCAACATTGTGTCATGCCTGCATGCTACGTCATGTCTGCAACATTGTGTCATGCCTGCATGCTACGTCATGTCTGCAACATTGTGTCATGCCTGCATGCTACGTCATGTCTGCAACATTGTGTCATGCTAGCATGCTACGTCATGTCTGCAACATTGTGTCATGCCTGCATGCTACGTCATGTCTGCAACATTGTGTCATGCCTGCATGCTACGTCATGTCTGCAACATTGTGTCATGCTAGCATGCTACGTCATGTCTGCAACATTGTGTCATGCCTGCATGCTACGTCATGTCTGCAACATTGTGTCATGCTAGCATGCTACGTCATGTCTGCAACATTGTGTCATGCTAGCATGCTATGTCATGTCTGCAACATTGTGTCATGCCTGCATGCTACGTCATGTCTGCAACATTGTGTCATGCCAGCATGCTATGTCATGTCTGCAACATTGTGTCATGCCAGCATGCTAGTCATGTTGCATGTCATGCCAGCATGCTAGTCATGTCTGCAACATTGTCATGCCAGCATGCTACTCATGTCTGAACATTGTGTCATGCCGCATGCTACGTCATGTCTGCAACATTGTGTCATGCCAGCATGCTATGTCATGTCTGCAACGTTGTGTCATGCCAGCATGCTATGTCATGCCAGCATGCTACGTCATGTCTGCAACGTTGTGTCATGCCAGCATGCTATGTCATGTCTGCAACATTATGTCATGCCAGCATTCTACGTCATGTCTGCAACATTATGTCATGCCATCATGCTACGTCATGTCTGCAACATTATGTCATGCCAGCATGCGTATGTCTGCAACTTTGTCATGCCGCATGCTACGTCATGTCTGCAACATTGTGTCATGCCAGCATGCTACGTCATGTCTGCAACATTGTGTCATGCCAGCATGCTATGTCATGTCTGCAACATTGTGTCATGCCTGCATGCTATGTCATGCCAGCATGCTATGTCATGTCTGCATGTCATGCCAGCATGGTACGTCATGTCTGCAACATTGTGTCATGCCAGCATGGTACGTCATGTCTGCAACATTGTGTCATACCTGCATGGTACGTCATGTCTGCAACATTGTGTCATGCCAGCATGCTACGTCATGTCTGCAACATTGTGTCATACCTGCATGCTATGTCATGTCTGCAACATTGTGTCATACTTGCATGCTACGTCATGTCTGCAACATTGTGTCATACCTGCATGCTACGTCATATCTGCAACATTGTGTCATCGCATGCTTCTGCAACATTGTGTCATGCTAGCATGCTACATCATGTTAGCTTAATTATGCTTAATTATTAATGCTCAATGCTAATGCTATCATTTGATCATATATACACAAACACATTTTCTTTTTCTCCTGAAGAGATTAGTCATTTTAGAATTTTGGAGGATAGTGCAATGATACAGACAGAGATCCATTCCAGAGTCTCCTCTGGTTCTTTTACGTGCTGGTGTAGAGCACCGACACGAAACCTCGGTTTAACGTCCCATCTGAAAGACTGTTAATTTTATTAGGGTCAGACAGGGGATTGAACCTCCGAGCCCTGGGTTACCAGTCTCCGAGCCCTGGGTTACCAGTCCAACGTATTAACCACTGGACTACAGATCCGTGCTTGTTTATTTACGTTTTTTGTATTTTCCACACAAAAAAGTTGGGGAAAAAATAGCTAGAAACAAAATATTCTTTATTTTTTGGGGGGAGGGGGGTTTAATTTATTATATTTACATGTATATATTTTTCAATTAACCTTTATCGTAATAATCAATTTTTATTGACATTTTCTAGAGATACGTTGGTGAGATAGATAAACTTATAAAAAATGAAATTAATCTGCAGAATGAATTACTAAACAGTCGGCAGCTGGAAGAAAAACTGCAAGAAAAGAACGAAGAAATACGGATAATAGAATTGGAGTCGGAGAAACGGAAGGTGCAACTGGATAGTCTAAAATCCACAATGAATCATCTGTTGGACATAATAGAGACCTTAAAGATGAAAACAACCAATTAAAACAGCACTCAGAGCAGAATGGAGCTCAAGTAAGCCCCCGTATACACTATTTATTGCTCAGATATAAGATTTATTGCTCAGATATAAGATTTATGAGCCACACTGTTGGTGCCCCATTAAACCCCCCCAATACCCAATATTTATTGCTCAGATATAAGATTTGTTGCTCAGATATAAGATTTATGAGCCACACTGTTGGTGCGCCATTAAACCCCCCCAATACCCAATATTTATTGCTCAGATATAAGATTTATGAGTCACACTGTTGGTGCACCATAAAAGAGTGGACAAAGTTAGTATTATCTTTCAAAAGAGTGAAAGTTGGTATTATCTTTTACTGAGAAATTAGTATCATTCATTGGAATGATAAAAGAAAAATCGAGCATTTTATTCATCTTACAAGTACAAATACCTTTAGCAAGATTACCAATACGTTGTAAAATGATTGACATTTCAGTAATCCAGTCAAGTTATTGAGCCAAGAAGACATAGCAAGAACTGTGTGTTATACAGGGGCCACGCTGTCAGTCGCCACAAGGGCCAAATGGCGATTTTGCGATAGAAATGGCTCCTAAAATTTCAATTTGGCGATTTTCAGAAAATTGCACAAAAAATCGGCATAAATAACGTTTGTGCCATATTTTAACCTTTCATACTCGACTGGTTTTATTTACCATTGACGACGGCGCGTTCCAGTTAAAGAAAAATCGATACACAGTCTGTGTTGGCATTTTAAAGCGTTCTAAACCGAAGACATTTTGGAAATATTTTAAAAAGAAGAGTAAATCTTCATGCAATATATCTTTAGAAGATTTTAAAACATATTTCAAGGATTTGGGTGCTGATATATCGGGTTGTGAAAACCCAGAAGCAGAATTGTTTTATAATATAGCATAGCACTGGAAGAATGATGGGGCCGCGGTGTATCTAGAGCCAAGAGGAAATAGCAAGGAATCAAGGGTGTGTGTTATAGCACTGTCTTTTGAAATTAATGATGATAGTCTACAATTAGACGGGTTTGGGTCATTTTATAGGAAAGATAAGACTACACATTCTGGAGGTCTGCTCGTGTATGTATCATCAATGTATCATTCTAGGCATATATTACACTTGGAAAATATACTTCCCGAATCAATATGGATTGAATTTAAAGATGAAACAAAGTCATACCTACTTTGCAACGTTTATCGACAGCCTAAATGTCCTTAGGACCGGGAAGTATATGAGATGGTACCGTTGTATATCGGACAGGTGAATCTGTGATGTTTAATTATTCAGCAACAATGTTTACTGAATCAGTGATGTTTGTTTATACAATATGGATGTTTACTGAATCTGTGATGTTTGTTTATGCAATATGGATGTTTACTGAATCTGTGATGTTTGTTTATGCAATATGGATGTTTACTGAATCTGTGATGTTTGTTTATACAATATGGATGTTTACTGAATCTGTGATGTTTGTTTATGCAATATGGATGTTTACTGAATCTGTGATGTTTGTTTATGCAATATGGATGTTTACTGAATCTATTTTATACAATGACGATGTTTTACTATGTGTTAATCGAACCAAGAAACTAGTGTTATGTGTGTGAAGCTTTAACTCGATGCACGCTAGCGGTGAAACTAACACTGAAATATGTCGTGGAATGTCATTAGAATTATATCCTAGCTACGCAATTCTAATGAAATTCCATAACATATGGCAAGAGATTTCCGTTACAAATAAGAAATACACTAATGTATCATTTTCCTCTAGAATTATTTAAACTATTTATAGCGTTTGTTTTACCCAGCATGCAAATAGCTAATGTAAAATGAAAGTGAAAGTAGTAATAGTATGTTAATTCAACTGGAACTTTTCTATTTTCCGCTAGAAGGTTGTTCTGTTCGTGTTGGATAAATTTAATTTAATAAAATTTTATTGCAACTTTTTTCATAATGAAGAATACAATTTACAATTACATATCATAATAACAATACTGTCACATTTATAACATATCATAATAACAATACTGTCACATTTATAACATGTCATAATAACAATACTGTCACATTTATAACATGTCATAATAACAATACTGTCACATTTATAACATGTCACAATAACAATACTGTCACATTTATAACATGTCACAATAACAATACTGTCACATTTATAACATGTCACAATAACAATACTGTCACATTTATAACATGTCACAATAACAATACTGTCACATTTATAACATGTCACAATAACAATACTGTCACATTTATAACATGTCACAATAACAATACTGTCACATTTATAACATGTCACAATAACAATACTGTCACATTTATAACATATCATAATAACAATACTGTCACATTTATAACATGTCACAATAACGTCACATTTATAACATGTCACAATAACAATACTGTCACATTTATAACATGTCACAATAACAATACTGTCACAATTATAACATGCATAATTCCTGATAATATACATGACATTTTCAAAGTGCAAATGGATTGGGCTACAAGTTTTGAAAACATTAGCAACAGCCCTTTCCAAAAGGTCATATTGTCTCTCAATTTGTTCCGATGTATGTAGTACTAATATAAGTAAGTCTTTCAAGAAAATTATTGTTTAGATTGAATAAGAAAATGACGGGATACGATTAACACTAAAAATGAAGGAAGACGAATTGAGAATATTTTTATTTATTTTATTATTATTATTGTCTTTGATATAATGTATGTGTACAAGAGAAACTCTGTTTGTATATAAATGTTTTAGCAGAACATCCCTAGAATGACTTGAAATCATTTGTCCATCAACGTAGCCTGGGGAACAGGCATTGATATATTTTGCCTGGTCAGTCATATAAATATATTTTAATACCGAGATCATTAATTGGGCCGTGTTGAGTTTCTGATATCAACATTTTGCCAGAAGTAAATTAGTGAAAATTCGACAGCCTGGAGCCAGTCTACCATCAACGTACATACAGCCTGGAGCCTGGCTACCATCAGCGTACATACAGCCTGGAGCCTGGCTACCATCAACGTACATACAGCCTGGAGCCTGGCTACCATCAACGTACATACAGCCTGGAGCCTGGCTACCATCAACGTACATACAGCCTGGAGCCTGGCTACCATCAACGTACAGACAGCCTGGAGCCTGGCTACCATCAACGTACATACAGCCTGGAGCCTGGCTACCATCAACGTACATACAGCCTGGAGCCTGGCTACCATCAACGTACATACAGCCTGGAGCCTGGCTACCATCAACGTACATACAGCCTGGAGCTTGGCTACCATCAACGTACAGACAGCCTGGAGCCTGGCTACCATCAACGTACAGACAGCCTGGAGCCTGGCTACCATCAACGTACAGACAGCCTGGAGCCTGGCTACCATCAACGTACAGACAGCCTGGAGCCTGGCTACCATCAACATACAGACAGCCTGGAGCCTGGCTACCATCAACGTACAGACAGCATGGAGCCTGGCTACCATCAACGTACAGACAGCCTGGAGCCTGGCTACCATCAACGTACAGACAGCATGGAGCCTGGCTACCATCAACGTACAGACAGCCTGGAGCCTGGCTACCATCAACGTACAGACAGCCTGGAGTGTAGTGGTATATGCCAATGTTTGCATATAAAGTGTCAAATTCTTTCATGGAAGGAAGCTACCCAGCTGACTTTCGGAAGGTCGGTGATAGTGTGGAAATGGTGCTAGCGCAGTGGATGCACGTTCGCTTCAGGTGCGAATGGGTCGGAGTTCGAGCCCCGCTGGAGCCGTTACGATTGTGCCCTTAGGCAAGTCATTTAATGTCCACGTTGCCTCTTCTCTCTCCCTCATGGTGATGGATTCCATCAGGAATGAGGTCTCGAACGTGATTAATATAAGTTGTAAGAACTTGTTTCGCAATCGAGCTCAAATAAATTTGTATAAACTATAAGGTCGGTGAATCTGCCTGTCTCACTGCATTACTGCGTGGAGATGCAGGTGGGTTTTTTTTATCCACCAACAAATGATTGAGAGTCGACCAACGACCATAAGCTGTTGATGGGACGTTGAAATCACAGACACAAATATGACATGATTTATAATGCAAGTCTATGGAAAATTAATTTGTTTAGATTTCCCTTGTACTGCATCTACACGATACTCCCAACACTCAATACTGAGTAAGACAGGAGGGCACTTGGCAGGGACAGTTGATAAAAACTCTCATTAATTGAGACAGAGAGTGTTAAAAACAAACATTAGCGTTATATGAATGTTACATTGGCCCGCCTCTCAGCAATAATTAAGCTGGGGCTAGACTGCACATGGTAGGGGAGGCCATTTCAAAGATCTATTGTTTGTGTGTGAAAAAGAGTTGATATGGTACTGGGTTCGGGATAGCCTGGGTACAGGCGTCGATATAGTTTGCCTGGTCAGTCAAATAAATATATTTTAACACCGAGACTATTAATTGGCCCGAATTGAATTTCTGATCATATGTCAGTTTGCCAGAAGATAAAAAGTGAAAATTCGACAGACTGGCACCCAGGCTAGGTTCGGGACTGCGGAATGAAGTAATTCAGAAATATACCTTGCATTCTATATTCCGGTTCAGCACTTGTTGCGGCGGGATTGTGGTGTATCTGCGTTGGTTTGTGGTGGGATTCTCGTAGATGTGTGGCACAAACAGGATAGGTGACGGAAACAGCAGAGGTGGTGGAAACAGGAAAAGTGGCGGAAACAGCAGAGGTGGTGGAAACAGGAAAAGTGGCAGAAACAGGAAAAGTGGTGGAAACAGGAGATGTGGCGATCAGTTTGTGATGGAAACAAATGTTCGAACATGCAATCGGCTTGCAATTCTTTGCGTTTCGTCCGTTTCATTGCATTCGTTTACAATCCGATTGCGGTTCATCGGCGATTTCTCACATTCAGATTGCGGTTCATCGGACATTTCTCACATTCTATTCGCATTTTCCGAAAATGGGTAGTAAAAATGCAAACCCACCGCAAACCTAAATCGCCAACGTGTATCATTTACCATTAGACGTATTTTCAGAATATCTTATAAAACTAAAAAGTAATGGAAGTCATTTTTGAGTTGTTCATTGTGACAAATTACATAATATATGATTGTTACCTCCCGTGTTGTTTTTTTGGATGTGGAAACCAACAGCTTGGGTCATATGGTGACTGCAGCTATTATTGGTGGAGGAAGTTACGGTTTGTCATCATGTTCATTCAGTTTCTTTCCTTCTGCCCTCAGTAAGATGTTCCCTTTGACCTCCAAGTGTCACCTTGATCTTTTAGCAATGGACCTGGGTGTTGCATGCAACACTCTCGTCTCATTATGGTGAACATCTGTGTGTGACGTCATTTGAACATTCATCAAACTTTTTGGAAGTTGTGATAGCGCAGTAGTAGAACATTAAGGATCCGTATTTCACCCGAGTAGAACCCCAACGACCGTCCACAACCCAGCTGGTTAGCTTCCTCACATGGGATTGTCCTAATATATCAGTGCTTGCAATACTGCTCGGAGAGGCAGTCGGGGTCTTTCTTCACCAATAATAGCTATAGCCGTAGAGTCGCCACATGTCCTAATATGTCAGTGCTTGCAATACTGCTCGGAGAGGCAGTCGGGGTCTTTCTCCACCAATAATAGCTGTAGCCGTAGAGTCGCCACATGTCCTAATATGTCAGTGCTTGCAATACTGCTCGGAGAGGCAGTCGGGGTCTTTCTCCACCAATAATAGCTGTAGCCGTAGAGTCGCCACATGTCCTAATATGTCAGTGCTTGTAATACTGCTCGGAGAGGCAGTCGGGGTCTTTCTCCACCAATAATAGCTCTAGCCGTAGAGTCGCCATATGACCTGGGTGTTGCATGTGTCATAGGGTGCAATTGTTGTTAATAAATACAAACTCTTTGAACACATATATTCGCTTGTCATTTTTGCCCCTATTTGAAGCAGTGAGTTGAAAACGTTGTAACACCTTCAGTTAGTTTGTAACGTAGCATATGTAGTACAGTGTAGTATAGTTTTAGTTATTTCCCTTGGACCAAGAGTTATAATAAGTGACACGTACATTTGACCTGACACGTGACAATATTTAAGCACGTGCTCTTTACTAACCAATCACTGCATGCATATGAGACATCCGCCATTTTCACAAAACATAAACAAGACGCCATTAATTATGTGCTACAAATAAACCATATTATGTAGGAATATATATATATATACCTTCAGGTAACTATTGCTACTCTTTTTGACTACCATCCCGATAATATAGTATTCATGTACATTGACTGATAACCTGTTAGTTTTTGAGAAATATCGATCAGATGTAAAGACTTGATTTTCATTGTCTAACTTAACCACTGGACCGCTACATAATTGAAGTTGATTCTGATCACAAATTATTATTCACTTGTTTATAAGTAACCTCACATATATAGTTGTGGCTGTCCGATTAGCGCTCGCTTCTCACAAATGCAACCCGTGTTCGATCCTCACATTTGGAAGTATGTGAGATGGTACGGTGGTCACCAGATCAGACAGGTGACCAGATCAGACAGGTGGGTTTTCTCCGGGTACTCTGGTTTCCTCCGACCACAAATACTCAGTCATCCGCTCAAACAAGAGTGATTAATACAAGATGTTACAGCTTGTTTCCCAGTCATTGTTATATAAATAAAGTTTAAACTTAACCTCATACAGTTGTCACAGGTGAGCTTCCATTGGACATCATTGATATACCTCATCCCCCCTCCCTTATGTCATAATGTTAATTGACGAAACTTCCAACATTTTAAAAATCATCTTTAATATCAGAAACCATAATTCTCTTCTCAGATAATGTGGCTAGTGGATATGTATACTAGCTGTGTTGCAACTATAAGCATTCATTGGGCGACCTGTTATGTTAAACTAGCATTAAATAGAATACAAATAGTGTAAAGCATTGTTTATTTTAATGTCACCCTTATTGAAAGGGCCAGTCATTTCTTGCGAGGTTCAAACTTTCAACCGCCTGCTACATATATGTGGACGCCTTAACCACTAGGCCACGGAGAATATGCGAACGTTCCAGATACTGTGTTTGTATAACCCTTTGAACTCTGGTGAGCACACTGAGGCCTTCAAAAGTTCATGGTGCTCTTGTTTAAATTAACTTGCATCCTAGAAATTACTAACTAATACGAAATGTCAATAATACATTCAGGCTTTTGATGATAATTTACTATTGTTTCAGATTGAACGGTTGATCCTAGACGGACAGGTTCTGACAGTGTCTTCGGTACTACATGGAAATGTTGGGACGCAATGGAATATACGTATGGAAATGTTGAGACGCAATGGAACAAACTAATAACCAATCTTAATGAAATGAATTGCTGTATAATCATCTGGAATAAAAGTGCATTAAATGACAATTGTTCTCTTTCATTTCTTTGTTTCAAATAAAGTTTTAGTTTGAGGGGGAGATAAGTTAGTCAGTAATCCTCGAATCATGTTGGCTCATCACAGTTTGTTCTGTCCGTTTTTCTTCACACTGCATAGTGTCTGGATATGATTGGCATTATCGCATATATATCCATACTACTTCGGTTCTTTCACAACATAACGTGTCCAGTTGTTGCTATATTCTACATAGCCTGTAAATAAAATACAATATCAATAATACTGGTACTAAACCAAACTAGAGACAGTTTACCCTGACAAACCAGACAATGGTTAAAATTATCGTCAAACTACTGATCTGGTTTTGTACGAAGCAACTGTTGTGTAAATGAGTTATCACACAAGTTAGTATTGTAAGCTGGCCTAGATTTACACAATGATCCCATTTTAACTCGGAAGTTTATATGAAGCTATTGACAGAGTGCTACATCCACTATCTGTCTGCAACACCCACTATATCTCCGTAGATGAGTATCTAAGGTAGTCTGTCACCTGCTTCTCAACTATATAGGTTCAAATTCCACTGGTGGTGTCCAATTATATCAGGTTGGTGGTTTTACAAGGTGCATGAAATACTGCTCAGAGGGCACCTGGATATATAAGCTGTTCTGCTGTCGGTAATATACAAATTTCAGAATGACCATAAAGTCTAGATAGGCCTGTAAACAGTGTTTTACAAAATGTCACAAATACATCTATAAAACATGAAAAAGTTGGCAGTTTCTTACGGAGGTCGTGCACCCAAGTACTGGTTAACTGCTGAAGCCTGCCCAGGAAAGGTGTTGTTAGATAAACTGCCCGCCAGCGATATAGCCCAAAATGGTGCTGATGCAGGTGTAAAACCCGAAATATAACATCTATAAAACTAGAGAATAGCACTTGGATTGCTGGTATTTGACAAAAGATTAGCATGACCCCGATTCAACATTGAAAGGTCAAACACATGGTATTGTTTATTTGACAGTTCATACGAGGTTTCCTACTATAGAAATCAATTGGAGTGGACTCGTCGCTGATCACACAGACATTTGACCGAATTCACACACAATCGTACACCAGCAAACATCCACAAAGTCTATCAACATATTTTTGAGATACCCTGTCCTTAGACAGACGTAGCTATAAACATTAGCACCCATTCCTATCGCATGGTTAATTATTTATTGGTGGAAAAAACAAATTACATTCTCCAAGTAATATGAACATTTCTTTAGGTGGTGGCATATTCACGACCCTTTGAGGAGGGTTATATATAGTCGATGGAATAAACTATTACATGGTCATTCAGGCATTATAAATTTATACCTATTTATATAATAATAATAAATAAGGTGTGAGAATCTGGTCTTTCTTTCTCAGTCGGGGTCTTTCTTCACCAATAATAGCTATAGCCGTAGAGTCGCCACATGTCCTAATATATCAGTGCTTGCAATACTGCTTGGAGAGGCAGCCGGTGTCTTTCTCCACCAATAATAGCTATAGCCGTAGAGTCGCCATATGTCCTAATATGTCAGTGCTTGCAATACTGCTCGGAGAGGCAGTCGGGGTCTTTCTTCACCAATAATAGCTATAGCCGTAGAGTCGCCACATGTCCTAATATATCAGTGCTTGCAATACTGCTCGGAGAGGCAGTCTGGGTCTTTCTTCACCAATAATAGCTATAGCCGTAGAGTCGCCACATGTCCTAATATATCAGTGCTTGCAATACTGCTCGGAGAGGCAGCCGGTGTCTTTCTCCACCAATAATAGCTATAGCCGTAGTGTCGCCATATGTCCTAATATGTCAGTGCTTGCAATACTGCTCGGAGAGGCAGTCGGGGTCTTTCTTCACCAATAATAGCCGTAGAGTCGCCACATGTCCTAATATATCAGTGCTTGCAATACTGCTCGGAGAGGCAGCCGGTGTCTTTCTCCACCAATAATAGCTATAGCCGTAGAGTCGCCACATGTCCTAATATGTCAGTGCTTGCAATACTGCTCGGAGAGGCAGTCGGGGTCTTTCTTCACCAATAATAGCTATAGCCGTAGAGTCGCCATATGTCCTAATATGTCAGTGCTTGCAATACTGCTCGGAGAGGCAGTCGGGGTCTTTCTTCACCAATAATAGCTATAGCCGTAGAGTCGCCACATGTCCTAATATATCAGTGCTTGCAATACTGCTCGGAGAGGCAGTCGGGGTCTTTCTTCACCAATAATAGCTATAGCCGTAGAGTCGCCACATGTCCTAATATGTCAGTGCTTGCAATACTGCTCGGAGAGGCAGTCGGGGTCTTTCTTCAACAATAATAGCCGTAGAGTCGCCATATGTCCTAATATGTCAGTGCTGGCAATACAGCTCGGAGAGGCAGCCGGTGTCTTTCTTCACCAATAATAGCTATAGCCGTAGAGTCGCCACATGTCCTAATATATCAGTGCTTGCAATACTGCTCGGAGAGGCAGCCGGTGTCTTTCTCCACCAATAATAGCTATAGCCGTAGTGTCGCCATATGTCCTAATATGTCAGTGCTTGCAATACTGCTCGGAGAGGCAGTCGGTGTCTTTCTCCACCAATAATAGCTATAGCCGTAGAGTCGCCACATGTCCTAATATGTCAGTGCTTGCAATACTACTCAGAGAGGCAGTCGGGGGTCTTTCTCCACCAATAATAGCTATAGCCGTAGAGTCGCCACATGTCCTAATATATCAGTGATGGCAAAACTGCTCGGAGAGGCAGCCGGTGTCTTTCTCCACCAATAATAGCTATAGCCGTAGAGTCGCCATATGTCCTAATATATCAGTGCTTGCAATACTGCTCGGAGAGGCAGCCGGTGTCTTTCTCCACCAATAATAGCTATAGCTGTAGAGTCGCCACATGTCCTAATATGTCAGTGCTTGCAATACTACTCAGAGAGGCAGTCGGGGTCTTTCTTCACCAATAATAGCTATAGCCGTAGAGTCGCCATATGTCCTAATATGTCAGTGCTTGCAATACTGCTCGGAGAGGCAGCCGGTGTCTTTCTCCACCAATAATAGCTATAGCCGTAGAGTCACCATATGTCCTAATATGTCAGTGCTTGCAATACAGCTCGGAGAGGCAGCCGGTGTCTTTCTCCACCAATAATAGCTATAGCCGTAGAGTCGCCACATGTCCTAATATATCAGTGCTTGCAATACTGCTCGGAGAGGCAGTCGGTGTCTTTCTCCACCAATAATAGCTATAGCCGTAGAGTCGCCACATGTCCTAATATATCAGTGCTTGCAATACTGCTCGGAGAGGCAGTCTGGGTCTTTCTTCACCAATAATAGCTATAGCCGTAGAGTCGCCACATGTCCTAATATATCAGTGCTTGCAATACTGCTCGGAGAGGCAGCCGGTGTCTTTCTCCACCAATAATAGCTATAGCCGTAGTGTCGCCATATGTCCTAATATGTCAGTGCTTGCAATACTGCTCGGAGAGGCAGTCGGGGTCTTTCTTCACCAATAATAGCCGTAGAGTCGCCACATGTCCTAATATATCAGTGCTTGCAATACTGCTCGGAGAGACAGCCGGTGTCTTTCTCCACCAATAATAGCTATAGCCGTAGAGTCGCCACATGTCCTAATATGTCAGTGCTTGCAATACTGCTCGGAGAGGCAGTCGGGGTCTTTCTTCACCAATAATAGCTATAGCCGTAGAGTCGCCATATGTCCTAATATGTCAGTGCTTGCAATACTGCTCGGAGAGGCAGTCGGGGTCTTCACCAATAATAGCTATAGCCGTAGAGTCGCCACATGTCCTAATATATCAGTGCTTGCAATACTGCTCGGAGAGGCAGCCGGTGTCTTTCTCCACCAATAATAGCTCTAGCCGTAGAGTCGCAACATGTCCTAATATATCAGTGCTTGCAATACTGCTCGGAGAGGCAGTCGGGGTCTTTCTTCACCAATAATAGCTATAGCCGTAGAGTCGCCATATGTCCTAATATGTCAGTGCTTGCAATACTGCTCGGAGAGGCAGCCGGTGTCTTTCTCCACCAATAATAGCTATAGCCGTAGAGTCGCCACATGTCCTAATATATCAGTGCTTGCAATACTGCTCGGAGAGGCAGTCGGGGTCTTTCTTCACCAATAATAGCTATAGCCGTAGAGTCGCCATATGTCCTAATATGTCAGTGCTTGCAATACTGCTCGGAGATGCGGTCGGGGTCTTTCTTCACCAATAATAGCTATAGCCGTAGAGTCGCCACATGTCCTAATATGTCAGTGCTTGCAATACTGCTCGGAGAGGCAGTCGGGGTCTTTCTTCACCAATAATAGCTATAGCCGTAGAGTCGCCATATGTCCTAATATGTCGGTGCTTGCAATACTGCTCGGAGAGGCAGCCGGTGTCTTTCTCCACCAATAATAGCTATAGCCGTAGAGTCACCATATGTCCTAATATGTCAGTGCTTGCAATACAGCTCGGAGAGGCAGCCGGTGTCTTTCTCCACCAATAATAGCTATAGCCGTAGAGTCGCCACATGTCCTAATATATCAGTGCTTGCAATACTGCTCGGAGAGGCAGTCGGGGTCTTTCTTCACCAATAATAGCTATAGCCGTAGAGTCGCCACATGTCCTAATATATCAGTGCTTGCAATACTGCTCGGAGAGGCAGTCTGGGTCTTTCTTCACCAATAATAGCTATAGCCGTAGAGTCGCCACATGTCCTAATATATCAGTGCTTGCAATACTGCTCGGAGAGGCAGCCGGTGTCTTTCTCCACCAATATATAGCCGTAGTGTCGCCATATGTCCTAATATGTCAGTGCTTGCAATACTGCTCGGAGAGGCAGTCGGGGTCTTTTTTCATCAATACTAGCTATAGCTGTAGAGACGCCACATGACCTAATATGTCAGTGCTTGCAGTACTGCTCGGAGAGGCAGTCAAGGTCATTCTCCACCAATAATAGCTATAGCCGTAGAGTCGCCACATGTCCTAATATATCAGTGCTTGCAATACTGCTCGGAGAGGCAGCCGGGGTCTTTCTCCACCAATACTAACTATAGCTGTAGAGTCGCCACATGTCCTAATATGTCAGTGCTTGCAGTACTGCTCGGAGAGGCAGTCGAGGTCATTCTCCACCAATAATAGCTATAGCCGTAGAGTCGCCACATGTCCTAATATATCAGTGCTTGCAATACTGCTCGGAGAGGCAGCCTGGGTCTTTCTCCACCAATACTAACTATAGCTGTAGAGTCGCCACATGTCCTAATATGTCAGTGTTTGCAATACTGCTCGGAGAGGCAGTCAAGGTCATTCTCCACCAATAATAGCTATAGCCGTAGAGTCGCCACATGTCCTAATATATCAGTGCTTGCAATACTGCTCGGAGAGGCAGCCTGGGTCTTTCTCCACCAATAATAGCTATAGCCGTAGAGTCGCCACATGTCCTAATATATCAGTGCTTGCAATACTGCTCGGAGAGGCAGTCTGGGTCTTTCTCCACCAATAATAGCTATAGCCGTAGAGTCGCCACATGTCCTAATATGTCAGTGCTTGCAATACTGCTCGGAGAGGCAGTCAAGGTCATTCTCCACCAATAATAGCTATAGCCGTAGAGTCGCCACATGTCCTAATATATCAGTGCTTGCAATACTGCTCGGAGAGGCAGTCTGGGTCTTTCTCCACCAATACTAACTATAGCTGTAGAGTCGCCACATGTCCTAATATGTCAGTGTTTGCAATACTGCTCGGAGAGGCAGTCAAGGTCATTCTCCACCAATAATAGCTATAGCCGTAGAGTCGCCACATGTCCTAATATATCAGTGCTTGCAATACTGCTCGGAGAGGCAGCCTGGGTCTTTCTCCACCAATACTAACTATAGCTGTAGAGTCGCCACATGTCCTAATATGTCAGTGTTTGCAATACTGCTCGGAGAGGCAGTCAAGGTCATTCTCCACCAATAATAGCTATAGCCGTAGAGTCGCCACATGTCCTAATATGTCAGTGCTTGCAATACTGCTCGGAGAGGCAGCCGGTGTCTTTCTCCACCAATAATAGCTATAGCCGTAGAGTCGCCATATGTCCTAATATGTCAGTGCTTGCAATACTGCTCGGAGAGGCAGCCGGTGTCTTTCTCCACCAATAATAGCTATAGCCGTAGAGTCGCCATATGTCCTAATATATCAGTGCTTGCAATACTGCTCGGAGAGGCAGTAGGGGTCTTTCTTCACCAATAATAGCTATAGCTGTAGAGACGCCACATGTCCTAATATGTCAGTGCTTGCAATACTGCTCGGAGAGGCAGTCGGGGTCTTTCTCCACCAATAATAGCTATAGCCGTAGAGTCGCCATATGTCCTAATATGTCAGTGCTTGCAATACTGCTCGGAGAGGCAGCCTGGGTCTTTCTCCACCAATAATAGCTATAGCCGTAGAGTCGCCATATGTCCTAATATGTCAGTGCTTGCAATACTGCTCGGAGAGGCAGTCGGGGTCTTTCTCCACCAATAATAGCTATAGCCGTAGAGTCGCCATATGTCCTAATATGTCAGTGCTTGCAATACTGCTCGGAGAGGCAGCCGGTGTCTTTCTCCACCAATAATAGCTATAGCCGTAGAGTCGCCATATGTCCTAATATATCAGTGCTTGCAATACTGCTCGGAGAGGCAGCCGGTGTCTTTCTCCACCAATAATAGCTATAGCCGTAGAGTCGCCACATGTCCTAATATATCAGTGCTTGCAATACTGCTCGGAGAGGCAGCCGGGGTCTTTCTCCACCAATAATAGCTATAGCCGTAGAGTCACCATATGTCCTAATATATCAGTGCTTGCAATACTGCTCGGAGAGGCAGCCGGTGTCTTTCTCCACCAATAATAGCTATAGCCGTAGAGTCACCATATGTCCTAATATATCAGTGCTTGCAATACTGCTCGGAGAGGCAGCCGGTGTCTTTCTCCACCAATAATAGCTATAGCCGTAGAGTCGCCATATGTCCTAATATGTCAGTGCTTGCAATACTGCTCGGAGAGGCAGCCGGTGTCTTTCTCCACCAATAATAGCTATAGCCGTAGAGTCACCATATGTCCTAATATGTCAGTGCTTGCAATACTGCTCGGAGAGGCAGCCGGTGTCTTTCTCCACCAATAATAGCTATAGCCGTAGAGTCGCCATATGTCCTAATATATCAGTGCTTGCAATACTGCTCGGAGAGGCAGCCGGTGTCTTTCTCCACCAATAATAGCTATAGCCGTAGAGTCGCCATATGTCCTAATATGTCAGTGCTTGCAATACTGCTCGGAGAGGCAGCCGGTGTCTTTCTCCACCAATAATAGCTATAGCCGTAGAGTCGCCATATGTCCTAATATGTCAGTGCTTGCAATACTGCTCGGAGAGGCAGCCGGGGTCTTTCTCCACCAATAATAGCTATAGCCGTAGAGTCGCCATATGTCCTAATATGTCAGTGCTTGCAATACTGCTCGGAGAGGCAGCCGGTGTCTTTCTCCACCAATAATAGCTATAGCCGTAGAGTCGCCATATGTCCTAATATGTCAGTGCTTGCAATACTGCTCGGAGAGGCAGCCGGTGTCTTTCTCCACCAATAATAGCTATAGCCGTAGAGTTGCCATATGTCCTAATATGTCAGTGCTTGCAATACTGCTCGGAGAGGCAGTCGAGGTCATTCTCCACCAATAATAGCTATAGCCGTAGAGTCGCCACATGTCCTAATATGTCAGTGCTTGCAATACTTCTCGGAGAGGCAGCCGGTGTCTTTCTCCACCAATAATAGCTATAGCCGTAGAGTCGCCACATGTCCTAATATATCAGTGCTTGCAATACTGCTCGGAGAGGCAGCCGGTGTCTTTCTCCACCAATAATAGCTATAGCCGTAGAGTCGCCATATGTCCTAATATGTCAGTGCTTGCAATACTGCTCGGAGAGGCAGCCGGTGTCTTTCTCCACCAATAATAGCTATAGCCGTAGAGTCGCCATATGTCCTAATATGTCAGTGCTTGCAATACTGCTCGGAGAGGCAGCCGGTGTCTTTCTCCACCAATAATAGCTATAGCCGTAGAGTCGCCACATGTCCTAATATATCAGTGCTTGCAATACTGCTCGGAGAGGCAGCCGGTGTCTTTCTCCACCAATAATAGCTATAGCCGTAGAGTCGCCATATGTCCTAATATATCAGTGCTTGCAATACTGCTCGGAGAGGCAGCCGGTGTCTTTCTCCACCAATAATAGCTATAGCCGTAGAGTCACCATATGTCCTAATATATCAGTGCTTGCAATACTGCTCGGAGAGGCAGCCGGTTTCTTTCTCCACCAATAATAGCTATAGCCGTAGAGTCACCATATGTCCTAATATATCAGTGCTTGCAATACTGCTCGGAGAGGCAGCCAGTGTCTTTCTCCACCAATAATAGCTATATCCGTAGAGTCACCATATGTCCTAATATGTCAGTGCTTGCAATACTGCTCGGAGAGGCAGCCGGTGTCTTTCTCCACCAATAATAGCTATAGCCGTAGAGTCGCCACATGTCCTAATATATCAGTGCTTGCAATACTGCTCGGAGAGGCAGCCGGTTTCTTTCTCCACCAATAATAGCTATAGCCGTAGAGTCGCCATATGTCCTAATATATCAGTGCTTGCAATACTGCTCGGAGAGGCAGCCGGTTTCTTTCTCCACCAATAATAGCTATAGCCGTAGAGTCACCATATGTCCTAATATATCAGTGCTTGCAATACTGCTCGGAGAGGCAGCCGGTTTCTTTCTCCACCAATAATAGCTATAGCCGTAGAGTCACCATATGTCCTAATATATCAGTGCTTGCAATACTGCTCGAAGAGGCAGCCGGTTTCTTTCTCCACCAATAATAGCTATAGCCGTAGAGTCACCATATGTCCTAATATATCAGTGCTTGCAATACTGCTCGGAGAGGCAGCCGGTGTGTTTCTCCACCAATAATAGCTATAGCCGTAGAGTCGCCATATGTCCTAATATATCAGTGCTTGCAATACTGCTCGGAGAGGCAGCCGGTGTCTTTCTCCACCAATAATAGCTATAGCCGTAGAGTCGCCATATGTCCTAATATGTCAGTGCTTGCAATACTGCTCGAAGAGGCAGCCGGTGTGTTTTTCCACCAATAATAGCTATAGCCGTAGAGTCGCCATATGTCCTAATATGTCAGTGCTTGCAATACTGCTCGGAGAGGCAGCCGGTGTCTTTCTCCACCAATAATAGCTATAGCCGTAGAGTCACCATATGTCCTAATATGTCATGCTTGCAATACTGCTCGGAGAGGCAGCCGGTGTCTTTCTCCACCAATAATAGCTATAGCCGTAGAGTCACCATATGTCCTAATATGTCATGCTTGCAATACTGCTCGGAGAGGCAGCCGGTGTCTTTCTCCACCAATAATAACTATAGCCGTAGAGTTGCCATATGTCCTAATATGTCAGTGCTTGCAATACTGCTCGGAGAGGCAGCCGGTGTCTTTCTCCACCAATAATAGCTATAGCCGTAGAGTCGCCATATGTCCTAATATGTCAGTGCTTGCAATACTGCTCGGAGAGGCAGCCGGTGTCTTTCTCCACCAATAATAGCTATAGCCGTAGAGTCACCATATGACCGAAGCTGTTGGTGCGACAATAAAACTCAAAAAACAGAACAAAACTAAACTGTTTCAAATGCTTAGCAAAAATGGTTGACATACGTTATATATATATATGGCGTAATGTAATCGTTGTAAAAATAAATAAAGTTTTAATGTAATACGTTACATTTCCAGAAGGTAATTCATTATGTACCTTCGGTCACAACACTCATTTCATCAAATACAACAACAAAAACAGTAAGCTGATATCGTTAGTTTTCATAAAGTGTTCAATGCTCGCCGAACCGACACGAAAAGACAAACTATTAACATCTGTAGCCTATAGAGCTCTAGTGTTAGTAGGCTAGATAGTGTGCACAGTGTAACACGTAGTATGGACGTTACTGACCTGGACAAGCCGTCTGAAAGCGATACTTATGGTGAACATGAGCCGCTAAGCCCTGAAACTATGTCCATCGATGAGAAGCATGTGGAAACAAATATTGACGATGGCAAGAACGAAACGGAAGCCAATGTGCTTAAGCGGATGAAATATGCACTGTATATACACAGTGGAGTTCTAATCGCGTTGTTCATCGCGCTCATTGTGTCAGTGGTAATGCTGGCAGGATCGAAGGATGGTAAAGGTCAGTTGTATTTTGGGAGAAATTTGTTTAACGCTTTGCACTCTGGCGGTGGAAATAACAGTTAAATATGTCATGGAATTTCATTAGAAGTATGCCGTAGCGACACAAGTATAATGGAAGTCCATGACATAGTTACAAATAAGAAAAACACATTAATGAATTGTCGTCTGCTTCAATTATTTGAACTATTTATACTCTTTCTGTTACCCAGCATGCAAAGTTAATACGTTTTTCTTCTTGTTGACCGTCCACTTAGTAATCGGGTCTAGGCGGCATCAGGAAGTATATTACTCGTTTTAAATTTGTTCGAAGATGGTGCACGATACAGAAGATTGCAGAAACATCCGTGGTTGTTTTACATTGCCGATGTATAGCACGCCATGAGTCTCATGTGGACAACGTAATATACTGACACCCGTGGTCCAGTTGTTAAGCGTCGGATTTGGAATCGAACGGTCCCGGGTTTGATACTCGGTCAGGCCACATATGTAGTGTCATTGAGCAAGGCACCTCGCATACATTGCTTAGTACTGGTTAACCACTTAGGTCGGCTAAGCCTGGGTATGACATTAATGGAATATACATAGGCCTACATACTCGGTCAGGGCACATACATGTACAGTACATAGTGTCCTTGAGCAAGACATACACCTCGCACACATGCATTGTTTAGTACTAGTTAACTGTGTAGGTCGACTAAGCCTGCCCAGGATAACATGTCTAGGTCGCCGTAAGGGGTTTGACATAAATTGGAACATAGATATCTACATACAACCTGTAGATGTAGAGATAGGTGGATGGATGGATGGATGTATGTTGACATGGGTTGTATATAAAACACTGGCGAACTTAAACCGTTTTATCATCCAATGAAAAACTAGGTTGCAAAATTTGTTTACATTGACCACCAAGTACCAATGCTCAAAACGAAAGTGAAACATTTATTCTTACAATTTAACAAATACATGATATTTAACACTAAGCAAACGACTTCATAGTTATATTCGTTAATAATTTATTTGTTCATTTGATCACTACTCAGCAGAAACTTAAGAATATGTAATCTCGCAAACATTTTTTAAAGTTTAAGTCGGACTATCTAGTGTAGTAGTGATCGATCTGCCATTCTTATCAATATCAGCTTATCAGTTGTTTATGTCATGGCCAGGTCTGTGCCTGTCTTACTAGACAGTTATACTTACATATCCAAGTCCGTGGTATGAAACTTGAGAATGATTGGACGACTAGATCAACCATGGGTCGTAAGCGAAATAAAAATCGAGGTTATAATGACGTCAATGGTGCTTTTCTGACACCGACAAATCGTCTACCACAGCAATCGATGTCACAACAATTGAGAGAATTCTACACGTACGTATCTGATATTGGTGGTGTAGTTTAGTTTGGCATGAGTAGAATATCTGTCAGAATAGCGTGCGTGAGATTGTGGGTGCAAGCATCACGTCGGGTTACTATATATATATGTTTCTTTAATGTCAAACCTCTCGCCGGGACTTAGACATGTTTTCCTGAGCAGGCTTAGCCGACCTAACCGATTAACCAGTACTAAGCAATGTGTGTGTGGTGCCCTGACTGAGTATCGAACTGGGGACCGTTCAATTCCAAATCTGACGCTCTACCATTGGACCACGGACGCCACAATTAACTTAAGTCTTTAAGCTCTTTCCTTGCTTGGTCAGTTCAATGGCGACGAGGATATCTTGTTGGGTGCGGTTAAAGTAGTAGGAGTGAGGCTCCAGCAATCGGAATGAGGCTCCTACCGAATGAAAGAGTGTAGTGTATTTCGTGCATGGGTTGAATTTAACATCGGTCCTGCTAGCTCAATTAAGTTGTTCGACTATTTTGTGAGTCAGTGGATTCTAACCACACATCAGATCACTAATTTTCCAGCTCTTTCTTTGCATTTTCACTTCATAGGTTTAGTCCAGCTGCCAATATATCTAGGTGAATAACAATTTTTTCTGCTGAAGATGTTTAATAAAAGTGAAATGAAATAGAAATTCTCTATGTAGCCATCAGCCAGGTATCACAGCGGCGAAGTAGTCAGAGTTGTAATCGCTAGGCAGCGTCACCGTAGTGTTCTGGGTTCGAAACCTCGCTTTTATAACATAATTACTTCCTCCACGGAGATTATGTTTTTGTCTCCGTTTGTATTATTTTGGAAATGGATTTTTATGAAATTTGGTGGAATTGTTGTGCTCGGGTCAAGGACGAACCCATTACAATCGACAGTTTAAATCAATCATTAATTTAATATAATATGTTTTAAAATGAGCTATTGTTTACAAATAACGTCGCTACCGTTTGAGCGACGGGCAGTTTACCTAACAACATCGTTCCTGGGCAAGGCTCCAGCGGTTAACCAGTACTTAATGCACCAACTTCTGTAAGAAACTGCCAACTTTTTCATATAATGAGGCTCAAACCTTGAGGCTGGAATCAGTGACCTTGATCACCTTGAACATTTAGCAGCGTGGCAGAGGCTTGCTAACTCAAATTGCTCTTGTTAATTATTTTACCTCTTGTATTATTTTGCCCTCTTCAAATCAAGTGGGTTATATTGTTTTGTCACAGGAACTTGAAATTTTATCCATAAGCCCTCAAATGTCTCGTACCTCTATCCTAGGACACCCCCCTCTATTAAAAAAAATAGGGGGGTGTCCTAGGATAGAGGTACGAGACCTTTGGTGGCTTATGGATAACATTTCAAGTTCCTGTGGTTTTGTACTGTCGGTCCATCAAGTTTTTGTGTTGGGACATGACCAAGGTGTGCATCTGCAAATTAACGGTCACACTTGGTCATCAAATGTCAGAAATGGCTGCAATATTTTATGTGCACTCCGTATATTTGAAACCGATCGGCCCGTTTCAAACTAAATTACACATAGGGGCATACATGTAGTATGTTTTACAACTTCTCCCATCAAATGTATTATTTCATAACCTTGGTATTTACAGCTTAAATGAACATCTGGGGTCAGAGAATCGCAGCACAGAATATAAGAGCGGTCCAGGGTTCATTAGACATGGGTTCCGGGAACATGTTGCCATGTATATTTGCGGGTTTGTCAACAGTCGCGAAAATGGAAGACTTTTAATCGGAGTCAATGATGATGGTATAGTTTAACTTTTTTGTAAACATTTCAAAATAAATATGTTCATCTTTCTAGATTTCTACACAAAACGAGAGGCCTCCATGGCCGAGTCATTGTCGTTGATTTCAAATCACTTCTCCTCACCGCTATAGAGTTGAATCGTTCAATGTCTAAGCTATCCAGCTTGAAGTGGAAGGTCAGTGGTTCTACCCAGGTTCACGTACATGCATGAAACACTACACCCAGGGTCTTCCTCTACTAATAATAGCTGGAGAGCCGCCATATGATGTAAGCTGTTGGCGTGACTTTAAACCCCCAAAACAAACATACCTGAAACAACTTTAGAAAATATTACGTATGCACATGTACATTTTAGGATATGTTGTATTATACGTATACATGTGTACATTTCAGGATATCTTGTAGTATACGTATACATGTGTATATTTTAGGATATCTTGTAGTATACATGTGTATATTTTAGGATATCTTGTAGTATACATGTGTATATTTCAGGATATCTTGTATTATACGTATACATGTGTATATTTTAGGATATCTTGTAGTATACGTATACATGTGTATATTTTAGGATATCTTGTAGTATACGTATACATGTGTATATTTTAGGATATCTTGTATTATACGTATACATGTGTATATTTTAGGATATCTTGTAGTATATGTATACATGTGTATATTTTAGGATATCTTGTAGTATACGTATACATTTGTATATTTTAGGATATCTTGTAGTATACGTATACATGTGTATATTTTAGGATATCTTGTAGTATACGTATACATTTGTATATTTTAGGATATCTTGTAGTATACGTATACATGTGTATATTTTAGGATATCTTGTAGTATATGTATACATGTGTATATTTTAGGATATCTTGTAGTATACGTATACATGTGTATATTTTAGGATATCTTTTATTATACGTATACATGTGTATGTTTTGTGATATCTTGTAGTATAAGTATACATGTGTATATTTTAGGATATCTTGTATTATACGTATACATGTGTATGTTTTGTGATATCTTGTAGTATAAGTATACATGTGTATATTTTAGGATATCTTGTATTATACGTATACATGTGTATATTTTAGGATATGTTGTATTATACGTATACATGTGTATATTTTAGGATATCTGGTAGTATACGTATACATGTGTATATTTTAGGATATCTTGTATTATACGTATACATGTGTATGTTTTGTGATATCTTGTAGTATACGTATACATGTGTATATTTTAGGATATCTTGTATTATACGTATACATGTGTATGTTTTGTGATATCTTGTAGTATACATGTGTATATTTTAGGATATCTTGTATTATACGTATACATGTGTATATTTTAGGATATCTTGTAATATACGTATACATGTGTATATTTCAGGATATGTTGTATTATACGTATACATGTGTATATTTTAGGATATCTTGTATTATACGTATACATGTGTATATTTCAGGATATCTTGTATTATATGTATACATGTGTATATTTTAGGATATCTTGTATTATACGTATACATGTGTATGTTTTGGGATATATTTTAGGATATGTTCGGGATATATTTTAGGATATGTTTCGGGATATGACTGTAGCCATCATCAGGAGGACAGCTTACGTCGCGACGTTGATGAAGCCATCAAAGACTTAGTCCCGCCCATATTTCCTAGCGATTACAACGTTAGATTCGTACCTGTGTGTAATGAATATAATCAGTCATTGGGTAATTAAAACCTCTTTATTTCATCCTTTTCAATGAGATAATATTATAGTAATTTATGAAAGAAATAAAATGGTTGAAAGCAGTGGAATAACATATTTTATTTCTCACTGTGTACTAGCCGCTGCATGTTGATATGTTGACAAAGCTGTCAGTGACATCATTTATGGTCATCTAAACGCGATGTTCTAGACCAATAATATTTAGCTCACGGTTGCATCGTTTTATACCATAAAAACACTTTTCAGCCTAAAATAAAAATGCATATTAATTTGTATAAATGAATGATCGAATAATATTTCTCTCATGAACATAGAAAGCTATTATTATCACTCGTGGCTAGCGACACTCGTGGCTAGCGACGCTCGTGATAATAATGCTTTCGATGTTCATCCGGTGAAATATAATTTGGTGATTCACTGAAACAAACAAATATTCTCTTATTATCAGTGAAATGAAATCTATTATTCCTCTGGTTTAAAACAGTGAATTAACACACTTTATTCTCACCGCCATACACATATCTTTCCCCGCCACTGCAGTTTGATACAGGGTGAATGTGAACGTTTTCAGACTCACATCAACCGTGACATCATTTATAACATCGGGTAAGCGAGAGTGTTACCTTTAGTACAACCACTATTTGCAAAGTTTTTCATTCATAACAGGGGGTAATTGACAAATACAGTCCCACCCCCACAAACGTCACCTCCCATGAGCGACACCCTCTTTATAACGTCACCATTATTCCCACCCGTATGTAGTCTAGTGGTAACACGCTGGACTGGTAATCCAGGGATCGCAGGTTCGATCCCCCGTCTGACGCTAATAAAATTAACAGTCTTTCAGATGGGACGTTAAACCGAGGTCTCGTGTCAGTGCTTTACACCATGCACGTAAAAGAACCAGGGGAGATTCTGGAATGGGTCTCTGTCTGTATCATGCACTATCCTCCAAAATCTAAAATAACTAATCTCTTCAGGAGGCGTCGCTCATATGGGCAACCGGTAGCGATGATAAATAAACGTAAAAAAAAACAACACCCGTTGCATTTTAATACAATTTCACCTCTCACGAACGACACCTCCCAACAACACACAGTCAATTTCCTACCCAAAGTATTTTTCAATTTCCCTGGTTTGCTTTATTACAATGCAATGTTTTTATCACATACCGTAATAAGATAATTTAGCATCAGTTTTCGGATACGCCTCATCCGAAATATCTGAAATTAAATCAAACATACGATCCCAAAAATCAATTGATCGTTTCCAAGCACTCTTGTACTCGATCGGAACTGTGTCCGAGTACCCGAATATCAAAATAGCTACTAGTTGCCATCCTTAATTTTATATAATTGAAATGTGTAACTTATCAGACTTTGACGTATTGAAAACATTAATGTACACAATTGTTATAAATTTGCATAATTTGGTGATTTTAACACATTGCATCCTCAATTATTCAATCTTAGTTCAACCAATCGTATAATGAAAGTAGTACCCCCATTCTGTATACTCTATATTCAAAGGCAATCGTAACTGACAAAACTGACTTCCTGCATTTTCAAACTTCAAAAAAAGTTGAACCTCCCAATCTTGTGTGTATCCGGATGTTGTTTGCTTTGGAGAGGTTTAACTGTACATCTACAAATGTAGTAATATCTCCCCCAAACTTAATTAACAGTTGCCCATGGTGTTGTATTCTCACTTTTGTTGCTAGGAAACAGCAAGGTGATAGAGATCAGTGTTCAGGGTTCCTCTATTATGGTGACAGATCAGCTATTCCAGAACAAACAAGGGGTGTTTATGCGAAGGGACGGCAGCATTCAGAAGCTACAAGCCCATGAAATACAGGAATGGACACGAAGGGTATGGTATTAGTTGACATGATTTACGGTTACCATGGTTACCGTATCGGAAGGATGTAGCCAATCTAGAAATATAAATATTTGTGCAGGGATCGAACCAATAAGTTGTGGAAGTCATGATAGCGCAGTGGATGCGCGTTTGCTTCAGGTATGAAAGGTGAAATAAGAACATTTGGGTTAGTTTTAATAGTTCATATAAATTTATTTTAGCTTGATTGCGAAACAAGTTCTTACAACTTATATTAATCACTCTCGAGACCTCATCATTCCTCGTGGAATTCATCGCCATGAGGGAGAGTGAAGAGGCAACGTGGAATTTAAATCTCTTGCCTAAAGGCACAATCTTAACGGCTCCAGCGGAGCTCGAACTCCGGACCTTTTTCACATTTGGGTTGAATGAACCATTTCATGAATGTCTGGTGCTTTGTATTTATCATTGCTACCGGTTACCGGCGGCCCCAAACATGTTGTGGAGGATAGTGCAATGCTACAAACAGATCCCTGGTATTTCAGAGTCTGCTCTGAGCACCAACACAGGGCCTCAATTTAAAGTCTTGTTCGCAAAACTATATTAGTCATTTAATATGATGTAATGTCATGCCTGCGATGCTACGTTATATCTGCAACATTGTGTCATGCCAGCATGCTACGTCATGTCTGCAACATTGTGTCATGCCAGCATGTACGTCATGTCTGCAACATTGTGTCATGCATTCGACACTACATCATATCTGCAACATTGTGTCATGCCAGCATGTACGTCATGTCTGCAACATTGTGTCATGTCTGCATGCTATGTCATACCTGCAACATTGTGTCATGCCAGCATGCTATGTCATGTCTGCAACATTGTGTCATGTCTGCATGCTACGTCATACCTGCAACATTGTGTCATGCCAGCATGCTACGTCATGTCTGCAACATTGTGTCATGCCAGCATGCTACGTCAGGTCTGCAACATTATGTCATGCCAGCATGCTACGTCATGTCTGCAACATTGTGTCATGTCTGCATGCTATGTCATGTCTGCAACATTGTGTCATGCCAGCATGTACGTCATGTCTGCAACATTGTGTCATGCCTGCATGGTACGTCATGTCTGCAACATTGTGTCATGCCAGCATGGTACGTCATGTCTGCAACATTGTGTCATGTGTGCATGGTACGTCATGTCTGCAACATTGTGTCATGCCAGCATGCTATGTCATGTCTGCAACATTGTGACATGCCAGCATGGTATGTCATGCCTGCATGCTATGTCATGTCTGCAACATTGTGTCATGCCTGCATGGTATGTCATGCCTGCATGCTATGTCATGTCTGCAACATTGTGTCATGCCAGCATGGTACGTCATGTCTGCAACATTGTGTCATGCCAGCATGCTATGTCATGTCTGCAACATTGTGTCATGCCAGCATGGTACGTCATGTCTGCAACATTGTGTCATGCCAGCATGCTATGTCATGTCTGCAACATTGTGTCATGCCAGCATGCTACGTCATACCTGCAACATTGTGTCATGCCAGCATGCTACGTCATACCTGCAACATTGTGTCATGCCAGCATGCTACGTCATGTCTGCAACATTGTGTCATGCCAGCATGCTACGTCATACCTGCAACATTGTGTCATGCCAGCATGCTACGTCATACCTGCAACATTGTGTCATGCCAGCATCCTACGTCATGTCTGCAACATTGTGTCATGCCAGCATGCTACGTCATACCTGCAACATTGTGTCATGCCTGCATGCTACGTCATGTCTGCAACATTGTGTCATGCCAGCATGCTATGTCATACCTGCAACATTGTGTCATGTCTGTATGCTACGTCATACCTGCAACATTGTGTCATGCCAGCATGCTATGTCATGTCTGCAACATTGTGTCAGGCCAGCATGCTACGTCATGTCTGCAACATTGTGTCATGCCAGCATGCTATGTCATGTCTGCAACATTGTGTCATGCCAGCATGCTATGTCATACCTGCAACATTGTGTCATGTCAGCATGCTACATCATGTCTGCAACATTGTGTCATGCCAGCATGCTACGTCATACCTGCAACATTGTGTCATGCCAGCATCCTACATCATGTCTGCAACATTGTGTCATGCCTGCATGCTATGTCATGTCTGCAACATTGTGTCATGCCAGCAAGCTACGTCATACCTGCAACATTGTGTCATGCCAGCATGCTATGTCATGTCTGCAACATTGTGTCATGCCAGCATGCTACGTCATACCTGCAACATTGTGTCATGCCTGCATGCTACGTCATGTCTGCAACATTGTGTAATGCCAGCATGCTATGTCATACATGCAACATTGTGTCATGTCTGCATGCTACGTCATACCTGCAACATTGTGTCATGCCAGCATGCTATGTCATGTCTGCAACATTGTGTCAGGCCAGCATGCTACGTCATACCTGCAACAATGTGTCATGCCTGCATGCTACATCATACCTGCAACATTGTGTCATGCCTTCGACACTACATCATATCTGCAACATTGTGTCATACTTTCGACACTATGTCATATCTGCAACATTGTGTCATGCCTTCGACACTACGTTATATCTGCAACGTTGTGTCATGCCAGCATGCTATGTCATGTCTGCAACATTGTGTCATGCCAGCATGGTATGTCATGTCTGCAACATTGTGTCATGCCAGCATGCTATGTCATGTCTGCAACATTGTGTCATGTCTGCATGCTATGTCATGTCTGCAACATTGTGTCATGCCAGCATGTACGTCATGTCTGCAACATTGTGTCATGCCTGCATGGTACGTCATGTCTGCAACATTGTGTCATGCCAGCATGGTACGTCATGTCTGCAACATTGTGTCATGTGTGCATGGTACGTCATGTCTGCAACATTGTGTCATGCCAGCATGGTATGTCATGCCTGCATGCTATGTCATGTCTGCAACATTGTGTCATGCCTGCATGGTATGTCATGCCTGCATGCTATGTCATGTCTGCAACATTGTGTCATGCCAGCATGGTACGTCATGTCTGCAACATTGTGTCATGCCAGCATGCTATGTCATGTCTGCAACATTGTGTCATGCCAGCATGGTACGTCATGTCTGCAACATTGTGTCATGCCAGCATGCTATGTCATGTCTGCAACATTGTGTCATGCCAGCATGCTACGTCATACCTGCAACATTGTGTCATGGCAGCATGCTACGTCATACCTGCAACATTGTGTCATGCCAGCATGCTACGTCATGTCTGCAACATTGTGTCATGCCAGCATGCTACGTCATACCTGCAACATTGTGTCATGCCAGCATGCTACGTCATACCTGCAACATTGTGTCATGCCAGCATCCTACGTCATGTCTGCAACATTGTGTCATGCCAGCATGCTACGTCATACCTGCAACATTGTGTCATGCCTGCATGCTACGTCATGTCTGCAACATTGTGTCATGCCAGCATGCTATGTCATACCTGCAACATTGTGTCATGTCTGTATGCTACGTCATACCTGCAACATTGTGTCATGCCAGCATGCTATGTCATGTCTGCAACATTGTGTCAGGCCAGCATGCTACGTCATGTCTGCAACATTGTGTCATGCCAGCATGCTATGTCATGTCTGCAACATTGTGTCATGCCAGCATGCTATGTCATACCTGCAACATTGTGTCATGTCAGCATGCTACATCATGTCTGCAACATTGTGTCATGCCAGCATGCTACGTCATACCTGCAACATTGTGTCATGCCAGCATCCTACATCATGTCTGCAACATTGTGTCATGCCTGCATGCTATGTCATGTCTGCAACATTGTGTCATGCCAGCAAGCTACGTCATACCTGCAACATTGTGTCATGCCAGCATGCTATGTCATGTCTGCAACATTGTGTCATGCCAGCATGCTACGTCATACCTGCAACATTGTGTCATGCCTGCATGCTACGTCATGTCTGCAACATTGTGTAATGCCAGCATGCTATGTCATACATGCAACATTGTGTCATGTCTGCATGCTACGTCATACCTGCAACATTGTGTCATGCCAGCATGCTATGTCATGTCTGCAACATTGTGTCAGGCCAGCATGCTACGTCATACCTGCAACAATGTGTCATGCCTGCATGCTACATCATACCTGCAACATTGTGTCATGCCTTCGACACTACATCATATCTGCAACATTGTGTCATACTTTCGACACTATGTCATATCTGCAACATTGTGTCATGCCTTCGACACTACGTTATATCTGCAACGTTGTGTCATGCCAGCATGCTATGTCATGTCTGCAACATTGTGTCATGCCAGCATGGTATGTCATGTCTGCAACATTGTGTCATGCCAGCATGCTATGTCATGTCTGCAACATTGTGTCATGCCAGCATGCTATGTCATGTCTGCAACATTGTGTCATGCCAGCATGTACGTCATGTCTGCAACATTGTGTCATGTCTGCATGCTACGTCATACCTGCAACATTGTGTCATGCCAGCATGCTATGTCATGTCTGCAACATTGTGTCATGTCTGCATGCTACGTCATACCTGCAACATTGTGTCATTCCAGCATGCCATGTCATGTCTGCAACATTGTGTCATGCCTGCATGCTATTTCATACCTGCATGGTACGTCATGTCTGCAACATTATGTCATGCCAGCATGCTACGTCATGTCTGCAACATTGTGTCATGCCAGCATGCTACGTCATGTCTGCAACATTATGTCATGCCAGCATGCTACGTCATGTCTGCAACATTGTGTCATGTCTGCATGCTATGTCATGTCTGCAACATTGTGTCATGCCAGCATGTACGTCATGTCTGCAACATTGTGTCATGCCTGCATGGTACGTCATGTCTGCAACATTGTGTCATGCCAGCATGGTACGTCATGTCTGCAACATTGTGTCATGTCTGCATGGTACGTCATGTCTGCAACATTGTGTCATGCCAGCATGCTATGTCATGTCTGCAACATTGTGTCATGCCAGCATGGTACGTCATGTCTGCAACATTGTGTCATGCCAGCATGCTATGTCATGTCTGCAACATTGTGTCATGCCAGCATGGTACGTCATGTCTGCAACATTGTGTCATGCCAGCATGCTATGTCATGTCTGCAACATTGTGTCATGCCAGCATGCTACGTCATACCTGCAACATTGTGTCATGCCAGCATGCTACGTCATGTCTGCAACATTGTGTCATGCCAGCATGCTACGTCATACCTGCAACATTGTGTCATGCCAGCATGCTACGTCATGTCTGCAACATTGTGTCATGCCAGCATGCTACGTCATACCTGCAACATTGTGTCATGCCAGCATGCTATGTCATGTCTGCAACATTGTGTCATGCCAGCATGCTATGTCATACCTGCAACATTGTGTCATGCCAGCATGCTACGTCATACCTGCAACATTGTGTCATGCCAGCATGCTATGTCATGTCTGCAACATTGTGTCATGCCAGCATGCTATGTCATACCTGCAACATTGTGTCATGCCAGCATGCTATGTCATGTCTGCAACATTGTGTCATGCCAGCATGCTACGTCATGTCTGCAACATTGTGTCATGTCAGCATGCTACGTCATACCTGCAACATTGTCATACCAGCATCCTACGTCATGTCTGCAACATTGTGTCATGCCTGCATGCTATGTCATGTCTGCAACATTGTGTCATGCCTACATGGTATGTCATGCCTGCATTCTATGTCATGTCTGCAACATTGTGTCATGCCAGCATGGTACGTCATGTCTGTAACATTGTGTCATGCCAGCATGCTATGTCATGTCTGCAACATTGTGTCATGCCAGCATGCTATGTCATGTCTGCAACATTGTGTCATGCCAGCATGCTACGTCATACCTGCAACATTGTGTCATGCCTGCATGCTACGTCATGTCTGCAACATTGTGTAATGCCAGCATGCTATGTCATACATGCAACATTGTGTCATGTCTGCATGCTACGTCATACCTGCAACATTGTGTCATGCCAGCATGCTATGTCATGTCTGCAACATTGTGTCATGCCAGCATGCTACGTCATGTCTGCAACATTGTGTCATGCCAGCATGGTATGTCATGTCTGCAACATTGTGTCATGCCAGCATGGTATGTCATGTCTGCAATATTGTGTCATGCCAGCATGCTACGTCATGTCTGCAACATTGTGTCATGCCAGCATGGTATGTCATGTCTGCAACATTGTGTCATGCCAGCATGGTATGTCATGTCTGCAACATTGTGTCATGCCAGCATGCTATGTCATGTCTGCAACATTGTGTCATGCCTGCATGCTACATCATGTCTGCAACATTGTGTCATGCCTGCATGGTGTGTCATGTCTGCAACATTGTGTCATGCCAGCATGGTATGTCATGTCTGCAACATTGTGTCATGTCTGCATGGTACGTCATGTCTGCAACATTGTGTCATGCCAGCATGCTATGTCATGTCTGCAACATTGTGTCATGCCAGCATGGTATGTCATGCCTGCATGCTATGTCATGTCTGCAACATTGTGTCATGCCTGCATGGTATGTCATGCCTGCATGCTATGTCATGTCTGCAACATTGTGTCATGCCAGCATGGTATGTCATGTCTGCAACATTGTGTAATGCCAGCATGCTATGTCATGTCTACAACATTGTGTCATGCCAGCATGGTACGTCATGTCTGCAACATTGTGTCATGCCAGCATGCTATGTCATATCTGCAACATTGTGTCATGCCAGCATGCTATGTCATACCTGTAACATTGTGTCATGCCAGCATCCTACGTCATGTCTGCAACATTGTGTCATGCCAGCATGCTACGTCATACCTGCAACATTGTGTCATGCCTGCATGCTACGTCATGTCTGCAACATTGTGTCATGCCAGCATGCTACGTCATGACTGCAACATTGTGTCATGCCAGCATGCTATGTCATGTCTGCAACATTGTGTCATGCCTGCATGGTATGTCATGCCTGCATGCTATGTCATGTCTGCAACATTGTGTCATGCCAGCATGGTATGTCATGTCTGTAACATTGTGTCATGCCAGCATGGTACGTCATGTCTGTAACATTGTGTCATGCCAGCATGCTATGTCATGTCTGCAACATTGTGTCATGCCAGCATGCTACGTCATACCTGCAACATTGTGTCATGCCAGCATGCTATGTCATGCATGTCTGCAACATTGTGTCATGCCAGCATGCTACGTCATACCTGCAACATTGTGTCATGCCTGCAATGCCAGCATGCTATGTCATACATGCAACATTGTGTCATGTCTGCATGCTACGTCATACCTGCAACATTGTGTCATGCCAGCATGCTATGTCATGTCTGCAACATTGTGTCAGGCCAGCATGCTACGTCATACCTGCAACATTGTGTCATGCCTGCAATGCCAGCATGCTATGTCATACATGCAACATTGTGTCATGTCTGCATGCTACGTCATACCTGCATCATTGTGTCATGCCAGCATGCTATGTCATGTCTGCAACATTGTGTCAGGCCACCATGCTACGTCATACCTGCAACAATGTGTCATGCCTGCATGCTACGTCATACCTGCAACATTGTGTCATGCCTTCGACACTACGTCATATCTGCAACATTGTGTCATACTTTCGACACTATGTCATATCTGCAATATTGTGTCATACCTTTGACACTACGTCATATCTGCAACATTGTGTCATGCCTTCGACACTACATTATATCTGCAACATTGTGTCATGCCTGCATGCTATGTCATGTCTGCAACATTGTGTCATGCCTGTATGCTATGTCATGTCTGCAACATTGTGTCATGCCAGCATGCTACGTCATGTCTGCAACATTGTGTCATGCCAGCATGCTACGTCATGTCTGCAACATTATGTCATGCCATCATGCTACGTCATGTCTGCAACATTGTGTCATGTCTGCATGCTATGTCATGTCTGCAACATTGTGTCATGCCAGCATGTACGTCATGTCTGCAACATTGTGTCATGCCTGCATGGTACGTCATGTCTGCAACATTGTGTCATGCCAGCATGGTATGTCATGTCTGCAACATTGTGTCATGTCTGCATGGTACGTCATGTCTGCAACATTGTGTCATGCCAGCATGCTATGTCATGTCTGCAACATTGTGTCATGCCAGCATGGTATGTCATGCCTGCATGCTATGTCATGTCTGCAACATTGTATAATGCCTGCATGGTATGTCATGCCTGCATGCTATGTCATGTCTGCAACATTGTGTCATGCCAGCATGGTACGTCATGTCTGCAACATTGTGTCATGCCATCATGCTATGTCATGTCTGCAACATTGTGTCATGCCAGCATGGTACGTCATGTCTGCAACATTGTGTCATGCCAGCATGCTATGTCATGTCTGCAACATTGTGTCATGCCAGCATGCTACGTCATACCTGCAACATTGTGTCATGCCAGCATGCTACGTCATGTCTGCAACATTGTGTCATGCCAGCATGCTACATCATACCTGCAACATTGTGTTATGCCAGCATCCTACGTCATGTCTGCAACATTGTGTCATGCCAGCATGCTACGTCATACCTGCAACATTGTGTTATGCCTGCATGCTATGTCATGTCTGCAACATTGTGTCATGCCTGCATGGTATGTCATGCCTGCATGCTATGTCATGTCTGCAACATTGTGTCATGCCAGCATGGTACGTCATGTCTGTAACATTGTGTCATGCCAGCATGCTATGTCATGTCTGCAACATTGTGTCATGCCAGCATGCTACGTCATACCTGCAACATTGTGTCATGCCTGCATGCTACGTCATGTCTGTAACATTGTGTAATGCCAACATGCTATGTCATACATGCAACATTGTGTAATGCCAACATGCTACGTCATACCTGCAACATTGTGTCATGCCTGCAACATTGTGTCAGGCCAGCATGCTACGTCATACCTGCAACAATATGTCATGCCTGCATGCTACGTCATACCTGCAACATTGTGTCATGCCTTCGACACTACGTCATATCTGCAACATTGTGTCATACTTTCGACACTATGTCATATCTGCAATATTGTGTCATACCTTCGACACTACGTCATATCTGCAACATTGTGTCATGACTTCGACACTACGTTATATCTGCAACGTTGTGTCATGCCAGCATGCTACATCATGTCTGCAACATTGTGTCATGCCAGCATGGTATGTCATGTCTGCAACATTGTGTCATGCCAGCATGGTATGTCATGTCTGCAACATTGTGTCATGCCAGCATGCTATGTCATACCTGCAACATTGTGTCATGCCAGCATCCTACGTCATGTCTGCATGGTATGTCATGCCTGCATGCTATGTCATGTCTGCAACATTGTATCATGCCTGCATGGTATGTCATGCCTGCATGCTATGTCATATCTGCAACATTGTGTCATGCCAGCATGGTACGTCATGTCTGCAACATTGTGTCATGCCAGCATGCTACGTCATGTCTGCAACATTGTGTCATGCCAGCATGGTACGTCATGTCTGCAACATTGTGTCATGCCAGCATGCTACGTCATGTCTGCAACATTGTGTCATGCCAGCATGCTATGTCATACCTGCAACATTGTGTCATGCCAGCATGGTATGTCATATCTGCAACATTGTGTCATGCCTTCGACACTACGTCATTTATGCAACGTTGTGTCATGCCAGCATGCTACATCATGTCTGCAACATTGTGTCATGCCAGCATGGTATGTCATGTCTGCAACATTGTGTCATGCCAGCATGCTACATCATGTCTGCAACATTGTGTCATGCCAGCATGCTATGTCATGTCTGCAACATTGTGTCATGCCAGCATGATATGTCATACCTGCATGGTATGTCATGTCTGCAACATTGTGTCATGCCAGCATGCTATGTCATGTCTGCAACATTGTGTCATGCCAGCATGCTATGTCATGTCTGCAACATTATGTCATGCCAGCATGATATGTCATACCTGCATGGTACGTCATGTCTGCAACATTGTGTCATGCCAGCATGCTATGTCATACCTGCATGCTATGTCATGTCTGCAACATTGTGTCATGCCTGCATGCTATGTCATACCTGCATGTTATGTCATGTCTGCAACATTGTGTCATGCCAGCATGCTATGTCATGTCTTGCAACATTGTGTCATGCCTGCATGCTATGTCATGCCAGCATGCTATGTCATGTCTGCAACATTGTGTCATGCCCGCATGCTACGTCATGTCTGAAACATTGTGTCATGCCAGCATGCTATGTCATGCCAGCATGGTATGTCATGTCTGAAACATTATGTCATGCCAGCATGCTATGTCATGTCTGCAACATTATGTCATGTCTGCATGCTATGTCATTTCTGCAACATTGTGTCATGCCAGCATGTACGTCATGTCTGCAATATTGTGTCATGCCAGCATGGTATGTCATGTCTGCAACATTGTGTCATGCCAGCATGGTATGTCATGTCTGCAACATTGTGTCATGTCTGCATGCTACGTCATATCTGCAACATTGTGTCATGCCAGCATGCTATGTCATATCTGCAACATTGTGTCATGTCTGCATGCTACGTCATGTCTGCAACATTGTGTCATGTCTGCATGCTACGTCATATCTGCAACATTGTGTCATGCCAGCATGCTATGTCATATCTGCAACATTGTGTCATGTCTGCATGCTACGTCATGTCTGCAACATTGTGTCATGTCTGAATGCTATGTCATATCTGCAACATTGTGTCATGCCAGCATGCTATGTCATATCTGCAACATTGTGTCATGTCTGCATGCTACGTCATGTCTGCAACATTGTGTCATGTCTGAATGCTACGTCATATCTGCAACATTGTGTCATGCCAGCATGCTACGTCATGTCTGCAACATTGTGTCATGCCAGCATGCTATGTCATGTCATAACATTGTGTCATGCCAGCATGCTACATCATGTCTGCAACATTGTGTCATGCCAGCATGCTATGTCATGTCTGCAACATTGTGTCATGCCAGCATGATATGTCATACCTGCATGGTACGTCATGTCTGCAACATTGTGTCATGCCAGCATGGTATGTCATGTCTGCAACATTGTGTCATGCCAGCATGCTACATTATGTCTGCAACATTGTGTCATGCCAGCATGCTATGTCATGTCTGCAACATTGTGTCATGCCAGCATGCTATGTCATACCTGCATGGTACGTCATGTCTGCAACATTGTGTCATGCCAGCATGCTATGTCATACCTGCATGCTATGTCATGTCTGCAACATTGTGTCATGCCTGCATGCTATGTCATACCTGCATGTTATGTCATGTCTGCAACATTGTGTCATGCCAGCATGCTATGTCATGTCTGCAACATTGTGTCATGCCTGCATGCTATGTCATGCCAGCATGCTATGTCATGTCTGCAACATTGTGTCATGCCCGCATGCTACATCATGTCTGAAACATTGTGTCATGCCAGCATGCTATGTCATGCCAACATGGTATGTCATGTCTGAAACATTATGTCATGCCAGCATGCTATGTCATGTCTGCAACATTATGTCATGCCAGCATGCTACGTCATGTCTGAAACATTGTGTCATGCCAGCATGCTACGTCATACCTGCAACATTGTGTCATGCCAGCATGCTACGTCATGTTTGCAACATTGTGTCATGCCAGCATGCTATGTCATGTCTGCAACATTGTGTCATGCCAGCATGCTATGTCAGGTCTGCAACATTGTGCCATGCCTGCATGCTATGTCATGCCAGCATGCTATGTCATGTCTGCAACATTGTGTCATGCCAGAATGCTACGTCATGTCTGCAATATTGTGTCATGCCTGCATGCTATGTCATGTCTGCAACATTGTGTCATGCCAGCATGGTATGTCATGTATGCAACATTGTGTCATGCCAGCATGGTACGTCATGTCTGCAACATTGTGTCATGCCAGCATGGTATGTCATATCTGCAACATTGTGTCATGCCAGCATGCTATGTCATATCTGCAACATTGTGTCATGTCTGCATGCTACGTCATGTCTGCAACATTGTGTCATGTCTGAATGCTATGTCATATCTGCAACATTGTGTCATGCCAGCATGCTATGTCATATCTGCAACATTGTGTCATGTCTGCATGCTACGTCATGTCTGCAACATTGTGTCATGTCTGAATGCTACGTCATGTCTGCAACATTGTGTCATGCCAGCATGCTACATCATGTCTGCAACATTGTGTCATGCCAGCATGCTATGTCATGTCTGCAACATTGTGTCATGCCAGCATGATATGTCATACCTGCATGGTACGTCATGTCTGCAACATTGTGTCATGCCAGCATGGTATGTCATGTCTGCAACATTGTGTCATGCCAGCATGCTATGTCATGTCTGCAACATTGTGTCATGCTAGCATGCTATGTCATACCTGCATGGTACGTCATGTCTGCAACATTGTGTCATGCCAGCATGCTATGTCATACCTGCATGCTATGTCATGTCTGCAACATTGTGTCATGCCTGCATGCTATGTCATACCTGCATGTTATGTCATGTCTGCAACATTGTGTCATGCCAGCATGCTATGTCATGTCTGCAACATTGTGTCATGCCTGCATGCTATGTCATGCCAGCATGCTATGTCATGTCTGCAACATTGTGTCATGCCCGCATGCTACATCATGTCTGAAACATTGTGTCATGCCAGCATGCTATGTCATGCCAGCATGGTATGTCATGTCTGAAACATTATGTCATGCCAGCATGCTATGTCATGTCTGCAACATTATGTAATGCCAGCATGCTACGTCATGTCTGAAACATTGTGTCATGCCAGCATGCTACGTCATACCTGCAACATTGTGTCATGCCAGCATGCTACGTCATGTTTGCAACATTGTGTCATGCCAGCATGCTATGTCATTTCTGCAACATTGTGTCATGCCAGCATGCTATGTCAGGTCTGCAACATTGTGTCATGCCTGCATGCTATGTCATGCCAGCATGCTATGTCATGTCTGCAACATTGTGTCATGCCAGAATGCTACGTCATGTCTGCAATATTGTGTCATGCCTGCATGCTATGTCATGTCTGCAACATTGTGTCATGCCAGCATGGTATGTCATGTCTGCAACATTGTGTCATGCCAGCATGCTACGTCATGTCTGCAACATTGTGTCATGTCTGAATGCTACGTCATATCTGCAACATTGTGTCATGCCAGCATGCTACGTCATGTCTGCAACATTGTGTCATGCCAGCATGCTATGTCATGTCTGCAACATTGTGTCATGCCAGCATGCTACATCATGTCTGCAACATTGTGTCATGCCAGCATGCTATGTCATGTCTGCAACATTGTGTCATGCCAGCATGATATGTCATACCTGCATGGTACGTCATGTCTGCAACATTGTGTCATGCCAGCATGGTATGTCATGTCTGCAACATTGTGTCATGCCAGCATGCTACATCATGTCTGCAACATTGTGTCATGCCAGCATGCTATGTCATGTCTGCAACATTGTGTCATGCCAGCATGCTATGTCATACCTGGATGGTACGTCATGTCTGCAACATTGTGTCATGCCAGCATGCTATGTCATACCTGCATGCTATGTCATGTCTGCAACATTGTGTCATGCCTGCATGCTATGTCATACCTGCATGTTATGTCATGTCTGCAACATTGTGTCATGCCAGCATGCTATGTCATGTCTGCAACATTGTGTCATGCCTGCATGCTATGTCATGCCAGCATGCTATGTCATGTCTGCAACATTGTGTCATGCCCGCATGCTACATCATGTCTGAAACATTGTGTCATGCCAGCATGCTATGTCATGCCAGCATGGTATGTCATGTCTGAAACATTATGTCATGCCAGCATGCTATGTCATGTCTGCAACATTATGTCATGCCAGCATGCTACGTCATGTCTGAAACATTGTGTCATGCCAGCATGCTACGTCATACCTGCAACATTGTGTCATGCCAGCATGCTACGTCATGTTTGCAACATTGTGTCATGCCAGCATGCTATGTCATTTCTGCAACATTGTGTCATGCCAGCATGCTATGTCAGGTCTGCAACATTGTGTCATGCCTGCATGCTATGTCATGCCAGCATGCTATGTCATGTCTGCAACATTGTGTCATGCCAGAATGCTACGTCATGTCTGAAACATTGTGTCATGCAAGCATGCTATGTCATGCCAGCATGCTATGTCATGTCTGCAACATTGTGTCATGCCTGCATGCTATGTCATGTCTGCATGCTATGTCATGTCTGCATGCTACGTCATGTCTGCATGCTACATCATGTCTGCATGCTACGTCATGTCTGCATGGTATGTCATGTCTGCATGCTATGTCATGTCTGCATGCTATGTCATGTCTGCATGCTATGTCATGTTTGCAACATTGTGTCATGCCTGCATGGTACGTCATGTCTGCAACATTGTGTCATGCCTGCATGGTATGTCATGCCTGCATGGTACGTCATGTCTGCAACATTGTGTCATGCCTGCATGGTATGTCATGCCTGCATGGTATGTCATGCCTGCATGGTATGTCATGCCTGCATGGTACGTCATGTCTGCAACATTGTGTCATGCCAGCATGGTACGTCATGTCTGCAACATTGTGTCATGCTAGCATGCTACATCATGTCTGCAACATTGTGTCATGCCAGCATGGTATGTCATGTCTGCAACATTGTGTCATGCTAGCATGGTACGTCATGTCTGCAACATTGTGTCATACCTGCATCGTACGTCATGTCTGCAACATTGTGTCATGCTAGCATGCTACATCATGTTAGCTTAATTATGCTTAATTATTAATGCTCAATGCTAATGCTATCATTTGATCATATATACACAAACACATTTTCTTTTTCTCCTGAAGAGATTAGTCATTTTAGAATTTTGGAGGATAGTGCAATGATACAGACAGAGATCCATTCCAGAGTCTCCTCTGGTTCTTTTACGTGCTGGTGTAGAGCACCGACACGAAACCTCGGTTTAACGTCCCATCTGAAAGACTGTTAATTTTATTAGGGTCAGACAGGGGATTGAACCTCCGAGCCCTGGGTTACCAGTCTCCGAGCCCTGGGTTACCAGTCCAACGTATTAACCACTGGACTACAGATCCGTGCTTGTTTATTTACGTTTTTTGTATTTTCCACACAAAAAAGTTGGGGAAAAAATAGCTAGAAACAAAATATTCTTTATTTTTTGGGGGGAGGGGGGTTTAATTTATTATATTTACATGTATATATTTTTCAATTAACCTTTATCGTAATAATCAATTTTTATTGACATTTTCTAGAGATACGTTGGTGAGATAGATAAACTTATAAAAAATGAAATTAATCTGCAGAATGAATTACTAAACAGTCGGCAGCTGGAAGAAAAACTGCAAGAAAAGAACGAAGAAATACGGATAATAGAATTGGAGTCGGAGAAACGGAAGGTGCAACTGGATAGTCTAAAATCCACAATGAATCATCTGTTGGACATAATAGAGACCTTAAAGATGAAAACAACCAATTAAAACAGCACTCAGAGCAGAATGGAGCTCAAGTAAGCCCCCGTATACACTATTTATTGCTCAGATATAAGATTTATTGCTCAGATATAAGATTTATCCAAAAAAACCAAAAAACCAAAAAATTAATTCATTACTCAGATATAAGATTTATTGCTCAGATATAAGATTTATTGCTCAGATATAAGATTAAGATTTATTGCTCAGATATAAGATTTATTGCTCAGATATAAGATTTATTGCTCAGATATAAGATTTATTGCTCAGATATAAGATTAAGATTTATTGCTCAGATATAAGATTTATTGCTCAGATATAAGATTTATGAGCCACACTGTTGGACAATCAACATAACTGACTAGAAAATGAAAATATAAAGAACATAAAATGTTAACCATGGTGTCTGATTAGCACAGTAGTTAGCTCGCTCGCTTCTCACCAATGCAACCCGGGTTCGATCCTCGGACCGGGAAGTATGTGAGATGGTACGGTGGTCGTTAGATCGGACAGGTGGGTTTTCTCCGGGTACTCCAGTTTCCTCCGCTTTCATCTGCGCCAACGGGAGTGATTAATATAAGTTGTTAAAACTTGCTTCACTATAGTTGTAAAATAAATAAAGTTTAAACTTTTTTAAGTAAGCCAGCATGTTAATGTAATATCTGGGATATATATATATATAGCTAAATTAATAATAAGTTTTTGCAGACGGATCTGTAGCCCAGTGGTAAAATGCTGGACTGGTAATCCAGGGATTGCAGGTTCGATTCCCCGTCTGACCCTAATAAAATTAACAGTCTTTCTTTCAGATGGGACGTTAAACCGAGGTCTCGTGTCGGTGCTTTACACCGTGCACGTAAAAGAACCAGAGGAGACTCTGGAATGGGTCTCTGTCTGTATCATGCACTATCCTCCAAAAATCTAAAATGACTAATCTCTTCAGGAGGCGTCGCTCATATTAGAGCAGTGGTTTGGGCCAGGAATTTTGACTAGGGTGCTCCCCGAGGTAGAACAAAGCGAAATTGGTATATTCTTGTAGGTTAATGTTTCATAGACTCGAAAATAGTTCCTGGCCTATTCAAAACGGTGATTCAAGAAAGTTATAGAGCTTTTAATAAGATGATGTAGCGTTTTCTAAACGCCTAAAATAAAAGGGGGTAGGGGTAGTATTTTGAAAATAAAACAACTATCAAAGACATTAAATCGTATATATTATAGACCGTTGGAACGGGTATGAGTTGTACTTGATGTTGCAAGGATTTATTTTGCAGTATATATGAGGATGACGTCAAGGTGACGTCATACGTAATAGTAGTCGTCAAAAACGGAAGTAGATATATTTTGTAATGCTAAATATATATTTTATATGTATAATTTGTACAAAACATGAGTGATTTGGGTATCAATTGTACTCGCTTGATCAATATCGAAACATCATTATCAATTAGAAGTATTAAAATGTGAACATTTCCTATATATAGTAGCATGATGCTGTAGTGATATGCGAAATAAAATTATACAATTCAACAACATTTTATATTTGTTTTATAAAACATTAAGCTATTTGTTCTGATACCAAGACCTTTAATATGATGCAGAGCATACACTGTTTCTAGAGCAGAAAACCATCAGATAAGGTTGAAATTATTTCCTTTTACACAATTTACAGTATAGATCATGAGTATATTACAAAACTTGGACTAGCTGTACAAATTCACCATGACCATGGGAGTAAACAACTAATTGGCATGTTGCATTCTCTTAGGTCTTGTGTATGAGATATGATGAAGTTAAGGCGATTTCTGTCGTCTTTGGCTAAATGCCAGATCAGGTATATTCCTGCAGGATTGATCCCGATCGGGACAGAAGGCTCTTCATCCATAAATGCAGCAATCGACAACTTCGATCAGAATGAAGAAACACTCGATGGCAAGTCCACAACCCACTCAATGGCGAATGTCATATATCAGCGTAACACAACACATGTGCCAAGTATTCGCATACAACGAGTAACCAGTAAGACGCTGACAGAAAGTGATGGTATAGATGAATCTAACTTGATTGAGAGATATAGAAAACCGTCCAATAGCCCCGAGTTGTTCCAGCCACAGTCTCCATCAACATGGACAAATATCTGTATTCGTTCAATACAGCTGTTTCCATGGATTAGCTTTCATGTCTTGCTAGGTATATAAGCAAACAAAATGAGATTCCTTTGGTGGACAGCATTTAATGTCATGTTGTGAGAATCTACACAGCCTGTGACAACCATCCGATACTTACCTTTTATACATGCTCAAGCCACTGATCTGAATACAACATATACTGCCTTGATTCAAATAGTACGTTTGGCAGAATCGCTTGGCCAAGAACATATATTTGTAACCGCAGACCTTTCCATTTATAGCAAAGCTCAGGAATTGTTATGGAGTTGCAAGACAAGGTGAATATGCGACTTGGCGTGATGCATCTTCTGATGGCATTGATAGCTAACATCGGTAAACTGTATGCTGATGGCGGTCTGCATGCATTCTTGACTGAGTCGGGAGTGTATGCAGATAGTTCGTGCACAATGCCCATTTCAAGGAAAACAACTGTCAAGAGGCATTCGAGCACTTAGGTTGACAATGTAAGCTTTAACTGAACTGCTGTTTGAAGGTTTGACCAAATGGATGGCTGCTGCCAATGGCACAGAGTTCATGTCCAATGCACTTCGGCTTGACTTAGACGATTTGCAACGTTCATTTACCTACCATGACAAGGATCTGTCAACTGATTTGGCACTATTAACAAGAAGCTATTTTCAATTTCTAAAGCTATCACTAAGTTTGTGAGTAAAGGGGTACAGCAATCACAGACATTTGACTATTGGTTTAAGTTTCTGCAAGCAGTGCATGTTTTGTTACGTCTACCTCGGGCAGATCGCAGCGCAGATTTTCTATTACACCTGAATGCTGTTGCAGAAGAAATCCCCATCCTGCAGGCTGCTGGGCGTAATAATTACTCAACGTACTTACCTGTATATCTTACCGAGATGAGAATGTTGGAATCCAAAAACACACCTGTGTACCAACATCTTCTTGAAGGGGGATTTATGGTCCGGCGATCCAACAACAATCTATTCAACTGTGTTGCCACTGACCAGGCATTGGAACAGTCAGTGAATAAGGACTGTAAAAGTCGTGATGGGGTCGTCGGGTTCACATTGATCAAAATTGCTTTGACCAGGTGGCTGATTACCCGACATTTAACTGGAGAGTATGCAGCGTGCATTAAGTCGTTTTGTGGCATTGCCAACGAGAATGAGACCGAGAGTGCTAAGAATAGTACAAGAGATGCAAGGGATTCACGTCAAATAGTTGATATTATATCAGACCAGTGGCAAAATCCATTCGACTTAGAAGATGTACCTGAAATGTTGATTAACATATTCACTGGTTTGGTTGCATCTCAAGATATAGCCACATCACTGACTGGTTACATGGAAAATGGGAATAAACGTTCAGTCGAGTTCTTTGAGAAGAGGTTGTGTGACGACAGCAAGGTAGTTAGCTTTTGGAAGCCCGATGCAAAAATTAAACCACTAACATTTGCTGATATGAAACCAAGTGTCACACTGCAATCGAAACAGCTGAAGGTCAATTCAGAAGTACTGTTCAGGCGATTATTAGCAGTTGCAAAATAAAGAAATGTTAATCTGAAAACTGTTATAAAACATGAGTTAGCCGCTGTACCCCCTACGCTGTTCAATGATGATGGAACAATTCGAAAGACTACAAAGTCAGATCTTGCATGCAAGATATAATCTATATGCCCAGCTCACACGGACATATCCAGCCAAGAACCATTGCAAAGCACCGCATACATTATTGATGGAATGGCCATGTTGCAGACACTGAATGATAGATTGTTCAAGACATTTGATGAATTAGCAAATATTGTTATGAATAGACTTATATCAACCATGCGTGGTAGGCTATCAGTTGTAACTTGTGTTCTTCTATTGTATTCGATCGATACGACACGCCTGACTCGATTAAAAATGCTGAGCGTAACCGACAAGCTGGTGGTAGTGAAACTGTGTCACATGTAGTCTTGGGTGCACGCAATGTTCCAAATTACAAACGATTCTTGAAACATTCAAAGAACAAAGGCTCATTGACATCTCATATTTCAGAGTACATAGAAGCACATATACAAGTGCATATCCCTGTTGGAAGTTGCGTTATACTTGCAGGTGGCTATGGCAGTTGTGCAATTACCAGGCAAATAACACCAACGTCGGTATTTGACCTGGAACATTACACACGAGGAAACTGACACAAGAATGTTACTGCATGTTATAGATTCTGTGGACAACCATACTCGCATTATTGTGCGCTGTGATGAAACCGATGTATTGGTGTTGCTGTTGTATTACTGTGGCCGCGGAGATATACTCATCAACACGTGCATGCATGCTGGTCACGAAGGAGCATTGACAAATAGGCAAAGATTCATCCCAATCAATGAAGTGACGTCAACCTTGGGTGAAGCTCTAACACAATGCCTACCTGAAATGCATGTCTTAACGGGATGTGATAGTACAAGTTCATTGATTAAGATTGGCAAACGAACAGCATTCAACATCCTACAAAAGAACATGCATGACATTGAGCCGATATCATTGATGGGTGACAAGCTACAGGTATCTAATGCGATGCAGAGTATAACTAGGCTGTATGCATTGACACTGTATGGGAATAAGAAGAAAGAAAACGACCAAGTGTGTGCCGATTTAGATGAACTTAGATATGTTATTGCTACATCTACAGATACATCTGCTGTCGATCTACCATGAAATGAGGACGCTTTCACACAGCACGTACGTCGCTGCGCTTATCAATTATACATTTGGAAGCATAGTCACATTCAGCGGCCTGAAGAAGACTGCCTGATGGTGCTATTGCCGCTGTCTTTTTCGAGAAAGATCCAGCACCAGTTGAAGTTAGAGCAATGACACACTTATTTTCACAGATTCAATGTGTGATAATAAGCAGCACTGCCAATGCTTTCAGGCCGGACTTAATTGTACTGAAAACTGTCGTTGTTATGCAGAATGTTTAACGGACAACATCCAAGCAACACTAGAAGACCAATATTAGTCTGATGTATCGGTACAAAACATAATATTATGGTTGTGTACGCTAGTACTTGACATGGATACGTGATATAGTTCAAAGTGAAGAGTTTGTGATTTTATGTTAAAATCGGCATTATACTTCCCCTTTAACAACGGCAAATAAGTTCATCTTGCTTGATGTATAAACATATAGTGTTCATTTTCACAGTAGCTACTCTTTATTGTCTCCTTGTCTTCCACTAAATAGTGTCATTTTGTGATGAGACATAAAATAAAACGAAGTATTGAGACCAAGATTATGCGCACTTACAGTTTCGATGGCAAAATGTTAATTATGACGTCATTATGACGCCGACGTCATTAATACATTATATTAAATAAGCCAAACAATTAGAACAATGTATTACCTTTCCAACGGTATATAACATGTATCGTTTTATAGGTGTTATAAATATGCATTTCTCAAAATATTTACCCTACCCTGTAATTTATTTTACTTTTGAAAATAGCAATACCATATAGTAAAGTAAGAATAAAAAACATTGAATCATCGAATTGAACATGCCAAGAACATGCTTAGGGTCCATAAGACCCTAATTGATGATAATATACCAAGTTCGTTTTGTTCTACCTCGGGGAGCACTAACTCCTTAATTAGAGCTCTTTTGGGCCATTGACCGCTGCACTATATGGGCAACCAGTAGCGACGATAAATAAACGTAAAACACACACATAAGTTTTTGTTTGTAGACTCAATACAAACTTCACAGGAATGATCAGTACCTAACCTAGTTGTACATATCATCTTTGCATTCCACTTGTTTCATTTTTCACAGAGTTGTGGCCCTTAGAAGATTTGTGAAGAGTTCAGTTTGTCTGACTACTTCTAATTGTAGTGTGGAAGTCGTGATAGCGCAGTGGTAGCGCGTTCGTTTCAGGTGCGAAAGGCCCGGAGTTCGCCACCACAGTGGTACTTGTACTTGATTTATTTCACTTCCGTGAAGTTGGTATTATCTTTCAAAAGAGTGAAAAGGTTGGTTTATCTTTCAAAAGAGTGAAAAGGTTGGTTTATCTTTCAAAAAGAGTGAATGTTGGTATTATCTTTCAAAAGTGTGGACAAAGTTGGTATTATCTATCAAAAAGAGTGAAAGTTGGTATTATCTTTCAAAAGAATGAAAGTTGGTATTATCTTTCAAAAGTGTGGACAAAGTTGGTATTATCTTTCAAAAAGAGTGAACGTTGGTATTATCTTTCAAAAGAGTGAAAGTTGGTATTATCTTTCAAAAGTGTGGACAAAGTTGGTATTATCTTTCAAAATTGGTATTATCTTTCAAAAAGAGTGAACGTTGGTATTATCTTTCAAAAAGAGTGAAAGTTGGTATTATCTTTCAAAAGAGTGAAAGATGGTATTATCTTCAAAAAGAGTGAAAGTTGGTATTATCTTTCAAAAGTGTGGACAAAGTTGGTATTATCTTTCAAAAAGAGTGAAAGTTGGTATTATCTTTCAAAAAGAGTGAAAGTTGGTATTATCTTTCAAAAGTGTGGACAGAGTTGGTATTATCTTTCAAAAAGAGTGAAAGTTGGTATTATCTTTCAAAAGAGTTAAAGGTGGTATTATCTTTCAAAAGTGTGGACAAAGTTGGTATTATCTTTCAAAAAGAGTGAACGTTGGTATTATCTTTCAAAATAGTGAATGTTGGTATTATCTTTCAAAAGTGTGGACAAAGTTGGTATTATCTTTCAAAAAGAGTGAACGTTGGTATTATCTTTCAAAAAGAGTGAAAGTTGGTATTATCTTTCAAAAGTGTGGACGAAGTTGGTATTATCTTTCAAAAAGAGTGAAAGTTGGTATTATCTTTCAAAAGAGTGAAAGATGGTATTATCTTCAAAAAGAGTGAAAGTTGGTATTATCTTTCAAAAGTGTGGACAAAGTTGGTATTATCTTTCAAAAAGAGTGAAAGTTGGTATTATCTTTCAAAAAGAGTGAAAGTTGGTATTATCTTTCAAAAGTGTGGACAAAGTTGGTATTATCTTTCAAAAAGAGTGGACACAGTTGGTAATATCTTTCAAAGGAGTGTAAGTTCGTATTATCTTTCAAAATAGTGAAAGTTGGTATTATCTTTCAAAGGAGTGAAAGTTGGTATTATCTTTCAAAAGAGTGAAAGTTGGTATTATCTTTCAAAAAGAGTGAAAGTTGGTATTATCTTTCAAAGGAGTGAAAGTTGGTATTATCTTTCAAAATGAGTGAACGTTGGTATTATCTTTCAAAGGAGTGAAAGTTGGTATTATCTTTCAAAAAGAGTGAAAGTTGGTATTATCTTTCAAAAAGAGTGAACGTTGGTATTATCTTTCAAAGGAGTGTAAGTTGGTATTATCTTTCAAAAAGAGTGAACGTTGGTATTATCTTTCAAAGGAGTGAAAGTTGGTATTATCTTTCAAAATGAGTGAACGTTGGTATTATCTTTCAAAGGAGTGAAAGTTGGTATTATCTTTCAAAAAGAGTGAAAGTTGGTATTATCTTTCAAAAAGAGTGAACGTTGGTATTATCTTTCAAAGGAGTGTAAGTTGGTATTATCTTTCAAAAAGAGTGAACGTTGGTATTATCTTTCAAAGGAGTGAAAGTTGGTATTATCTTTCAAAATGAGTGAACGTTGGTATTATCTTTCAAAGGAGTGAAAGTTGGTATTATCTTTCAAAAGAGTGAAAGTTGGTATTATCTTTCAAAGGAGTGAAAGTTGGTATTATCTTTCAAAAGAGTGAATGTTGGTATTATCTTTCAAAAAGAGTGAATGTTGGTATTATCTTTCAAAAAGAGTGAAAGTTGGTATTATCTTTCAAATTATCTTTCAAAAAGAGTGAAAGTTGGTATTATCTTTCAAAAAGAGTGAAAGTTGGTATTATCTTTCAAAAGTGTGGACAAAGTTGGTATTATCTTTCAAAAAGAGTGAAAGTTGGTATTATCTTTCAAAAAGAGTGAAAGTTGGTATTATCTTTCAAAATGAGTGAACGTTGGTATTATCTTTCAAAGGAGTGAAAGTTGGTATTATCTTTCAAAAAGAGTGAAAGTTGGTATTATCTTTCAAAAAGAGTGAACGTTGGTATTATCTTTCAAAGGAGTGAAAGTTGGTATTATCTTTCAAAAAGAGTGAACGTTGGTATTATCTTTCAAAGGAGTGAAAGTTGGTATTATCTTTCAAAAAGAGTGAACGTTGGTATTATCTTTCAAAGGAGTGAAAGTTGGTATTATCTTTCAAAGGAGTGAAAGTTGGTTTTATCTTTTACTGAGAAATTAGTATCATTCATTGGAATGATCGAGCATTTTATTCATCTTACAAGTACAAATACCGTTAGCAAGATTACCAATACGTTGTGAAATGATTGACATTTGCAGGGATCCAGTCAAGTTATTGAGCGATTAGTCAAGATGGAACAAATGCTTGCAGAACAGGGGCCAAGAAGACATAGCAAGCAATCAAGGGTGTGTGTTATAGCATAGCCCAGTGTGGGCCCTGTTATAGCATAGCACTGGAGGAATGATGGGGCCGCGGTGTATCTAGAGCCTAGAGGAAATCACATGTCCATGCCCCAAATGTTCAAATGATATGTGGCTTGCCAAGCAGAGGGACTGTAGATCCATACCCCAATGTTCAAATGATATGTGGCTTGCCAAGCAGAGTGACTGTAGATACATACCCCAATGTTCAAATGATATGTGGCTTGCCAAGCACAGAGACTGTAGTTCCATACCCCAATGTTCAAATGACAGACAGACAGACAGACAGACAGACAGACAGACAGACAGACAGACAGACAGACAGACAGACAGACAGACAGACAGACAGACAGACAGACAGACAGACAGACAGACAGACAGACAGACAGACAGACAGACAGACAGACAGACAGACAGACAGACAGACAGACAGACAGACAGACAGACAGACAGACAGACAGACAGACAGACAGACAGACAGACAGACAGACAGACAGACTTAGTTTATTAAAGCGTCATAAATTACTGGAGCCGTTACGATTGTGCCCTTAGGCAAGGCATTTAAATTCCACATTGCCTCTTCTCTCTCCCTCGTGGCGATGGATTCCATCAGTAATGAGGTCTCGAGAGTGATTTATATAAGTTGAAATAACTTGTTTCGCAATCGAGCTCAAATAAATTTGTATAAACTAAACTAAATGATATGTGGCTTGCCAAGCAGAGAGACTGTTGATCCATACCCCAATGTTCAAATGATATGTGGCTTGCCAAGCAGAGGGACTGTAGATCCATACCCCAATGTTCAAATGATATGTGGCTTGCCAAGCAGAGTGACTGTAGATACATACCCCAATGTTCAAATGATATGTGGCTTGCCAAGCAGAGTGAATGTAGATACATACCCCAATGTTCAAATGATATGTGGCTTGCCAAGCACAGAGACTGTAGTTCCATACCCCAATGTTCAAATGACAGACAGACAGACAGACAGACAGACAGACAGACAGACAGACAGACAGACAGACAGACAGACAGACAGACAGACAGACAGACAGACAGACAGACAGACAGACAGACAGACAGACAGACAGACAGACAGACAGACAGACAGACAGACAGACAGACAGACAGACAGACAGACAGACAGATTTAGTTTATTAAAGCGTCATAAATTATATCAATATGTACAATTACGTCATAGTATAAGAAGCATAAAACATATTAATGTCCAGCCGTAATCCACATGCCGGTATAAGACACGTAATAGTTTTAAACACATATTAAAGCACAATTTTAATTGCTTAATTTCAATTATAAAATAAGTTATTTACAGAATGGATAGCCTTAACACTCAAAAGTTGCAATTGTTTGGTCAAATGTTCAAGTTAAAATGGCTGTCCGATTAGCACAGTGGTTAGCGCGCTCGCATCTCACCAATGCAACCCGGGTTCGATCCTCGGACCAGGAAGTATGTGAGATGGTACGGTGGTTATCGGACAGGTGAATCTGTGATGTTTAATTATTCAGCAACAATGTTTACTGAATCAGTGATGTTGAGTTATACAATATGGATGTTTACTGAATCTGTGATGTTGGTTTATACAATATGGATGTATACTGAATCTGTGATGTTGGTTTATACAATATGGATGTATACTGAATCTGTGATGTTGGTTTATACAATATGGATGTATACTGAATCAGTGATGTTGGTTTATACAATATGTACGTTTACTGAATCAGTGATGTTGAGTTATACAATATGGATGTTTACTGAATATGTGATGTTGGTTTATACAATATGGATGTTTACTGAATCTGTGATGTTGGTTTATACAATATGGATGTTTACTGAATATGTGATGTTGGTTTATACAATATGGATGTATACTGAATATGTGATGTTGGTTTATACAATATGGATGTATACTGAATCTATTGTATACAATGACGATGTTGTACTATGTGTTAACGCACTCGAACCAAGAAACTAGTCTTATGTGTGTGAATGGTAAAGCTTTAACTCGATGCACGCTAGCGGTGAAACTAACACTGAAATATGTCGTGGAATTTCATTAGAATTATATCGTAGCTAACTAGCTACGCAATTCTAATGAAATTCCATAACATATGGCAAGAGATTTCCGTTACAAACAAGAAAATGAAACTTTAATGAATCATTTTCCTCTAGAATTATTTAAACTATTTATAGCGTTTGTTTTACCCAGCATGCAAAGAGCTAATGTAAAATGAAAGTGAAAGTAGTAATAGTATGTTAATTCAACTGGAACTTTTCTTGATTTTACTAGAAGGTTGTTCGTCTTGGATAAATTTAATTTAATAATATTTTATTGCAACTTTTTTCATAATGAAGAATACAATTTACAAGTACATATCATAATAACAATACTGTCACATTTATAACATATCATAATAACAATACTGTCACATTTATAACATATCATAATAACAATACTGTCACATTTATAACATATCATAATAACAATACTGTCACATTTATAACATGTCACAATAACAATACTGTCACATTTATAACATGTCACAATGACAATACTGTCACATTTATAACATGTCACAATAACAATACTGTCACATTTATAACATATCATAATAACGTCACATTTATAACATATCACAATAACAATACTGTCACATTTATAACATATCATAATAACAATACTGTCACATTTATAACATGTCATAATAACAATACTGTCACATTTATAACATATCATAATAACAATACTGTCACATTTATAACATGTCACAATAACGTCACATTTATAACATATCATAATAACAATACTGTCACATTTATAACATATCATAATAACAATACTGTCACATTTATAACATGTCACAATAACAATACTGTCACATTTATAACATATCATAATAACAATACTGTCACATTTATAACATATCACAATAACAATACTGTCACATTTATAACATATCATAATAACAATACTGTCACATTTATAACATGTCACAATAACAATACTGTCACATTTATAACATATCATAATAACAATACTGTCACATTTATAACATATCACAATAACAATACTGTCACATTTATAACATATCATAATAACAATACTGTCACATTTATAACATGTCACAATAACAATACTGTCACATTTATAACATATCATAATAACAATACTGTCACATTTATAACATGTCACAATAACAATACTGTCACATTTATAACATGTCACAATAACAATACTGTCAACATTTATAACACAATAACAATACTGTCACATTTATAACATATCACAATAACAATACTGTCACAATTATAACATGCATAAATCCTGATAATATACATGACATTTTCAAAGTGCAAATGGATTGGGCTACAAGTTTTGAAAACATTAGCAACAGCCCTTTCCAAAAGGCCATATTTTCTCTCAATTTGTTCCGATGTATGTAGTACTAATATAAGTAAGTCTTTCAAGAAAATTATTGTTTAGATTGAATAAGAAAATGAAAATTAACACTAAAAATGAACAAGAAGAATTGAGAATATTTTTATTTATTTTATTATTATTGTCTTTGATATAATGTATGTGTACAAGAGAAACTCCGTTTGTGTATAAATGTTTTAGCAGAACATCCCTAGAATGACTTGAACTCATTTGTCCATCAACGTAGCCTGGGGAACAGGCGTTGATATATTTTGCCTGGTCAGTCATATAAATATATTTTAATACCGAGATCATTAATTGGGCCATATTGAGTTTCTGATAATATCAACATTTTGCCAGAAGTAAATTAGTGAAAATTCGACAGACTGGAGCCTGGCTATCATCAACGTACAGACAGACTGGAGCCTGGCTACCATCAACGTACAGACAGCCTGGAGCCTGGCTACCATCAACGTACAGACAGCCTGGATCCTGGCTATCATCAACGTACAGACATACTGGAGCCTGGCTACCATCAACGTACAGACAGCCTGGATCCTGGCTATCATCAACGTACAGACAGCCTCGAGTGTAGTGGTATATGTCAATGTTTGCATATAAAGTGTCAAATTCTTTCATGGAAGGAAGCTACCCAGCTGACTTTTGGCAGGACGGTGATAGTGTGGAAATGGTGCTAGCGCAGTGGATGCACGTTCGCTTCAGGTGCGAATGGACCGGAGTTCGAGCCCCGCTGGAGCCGTTACGATTATGCCCTTAGGCAAGGCATTTAATTTCCACATTGCCTCTTCTCTCTCCCTCATGGTGATGGATTCCATCAGGAATGAGGTCTCGAACGTGATTAATATAAGTTGTAAGAACTTGTTTCGCAATCGAGCTCAAATAAATTTGTATAAACTATAAGGTCGGTGAATCTGCCTGTCTCACTACATTACTGCGTGGAGATGCAGGTGGGTTTTTTTATCCACCAACAAATGATTCAGAGTCGACCAACGACCATAAACTGTTGATGTGACGATGAATCACAGACACAAATATGACATGATTTATAATGTAAGTATATGGAAAATTAATTCGTTTAGATTTCCCTTGTACTGCATCTACACGATACTCCCAACACTCAATACTGAGTAAGACAGGAGGGCGCTTGGCAGGGACAGTTGATAAAAACTCTCATTAATTGAGACAGAGAGTGTTAAAAACAGACATTAGTGTTATATGAATGTTACATTGGCCCGCCTCTCGGCAATAATTAAGCTGGGGCTAGACTGTACATGGTAGGGGAGGCCATTTCAAAGATATATTGTTTGTGTGTGAAAAAGAGTTGATATGGTACTGGGTTCGGGATAGCCTGGGTACAGGCGTCGATATATTTTGCCTGGTCACCAACTAGCCGCGAGCTAGAGAAGTCACACGTGAGAGGAAACTTGAGTGGAATGGGTAAAATTATGCAAAATTTGGCAGGTTGCGGTACTGAACGTGAATTTATTGCCAATCAAATGCAAAGAAATATCCCTTGCATTCTATTTTCGATCAATTGGCGATTATTCCCGTTCAGCACTTGTTGCAACGGGATTGTAGTGTATATACGTTGGTTTGTGGTGGGATTCGCACGTTTCTCGTAGATTTGTGGCACAAACATGATAGGTGGCGGAAACAGCAGAGGTGGTGGAAACAGGAAAAGTGGCGGAAACAGCAGAGGTGGCGGAAACAGGAAAAGTGGCGGAAACAGAAAAGTGGGGAAACAGGAGATGTGGCGATCAGTTTGTGATGGAAACAAATGTTCGAACATGCAATCGGCTTGCAATTCTTTGCGTTTCGTCCGTTTCATTGCATTCGTTTACAATCAGATTGCGGTTCATCGGCGATTTCTCACATTCAGATTGCGGTTCATCGGCAATTTCTCACATTCAGATTGCGGTTCATCGGCGATTTCTCACATTCTATTCGCATTTTCCGAAAATGGGTAGAAAAAATGCAAACCCACCGCAAGCCTAAATCGCCAACGTGTATCATTTACCATTAGCCGTATTTTCAGAATATCTTATAAAATTAAAATGTAATGGAAGTCATTTTTGAGTTGTTCATTGTGACAAGTTACAAAATATATGAGTGTTACCTCCCGTTTTGGTTTTTTTGGAGGTGGAAACGTACTACCAACAGCTTGGGTCATATGGTGACTGCAGCTATTATTGGTGGAGGAAGTTACGGTTTGTCATCATGTTCATTCAGTTTCTTTCCTTCTGCCCTCAGTAAGATGTTCCCTTTGACCTCCAAGTGTCACCTTGATCTTTTAGCAATGGACCTGGGTGTTGCATGCAACACTCAGGTCTCATTATGGTGAACATCTGTGTGTGACGTCATTTGAACATTCATCAAACTTTTTGGAAGTTGTGATAGCGCAGTAGTAGAACATTAAGGATCCGTATTTCACCCGAGTAGAACCCCAACGACCGTCCACAACCCAGCTGGTTAGCTTCCTCACATGAACTAATTCGACACCCACAGTGGGATTGTCCTAATATGTCAGTGCTTGCAATACTGCTCGGAGAGGCAGTCGGGGTCTTTCTTCACCAATAATAGCTATAGCTGTAGAGTCGCCACATGTCCTAATATGTCAGTGCTTGCAATACTGCTCGGAGAGACAGCCGAGGTCTTCACCAATAATAGCTGTAGAGTCGCCACATGTCCTAATATGTCAGTGCTTGCAATACTGCTCGGAGAGGCAGTCGAGGTCTTCCTCCACCAATAATAGCTATAGCCGTAGAGTCGCCATATGTCCTAATATGTCAGTGCTTGCAATACTGCTCGGAGAGGCAGTCGAGGTCTTCCTCTACCAATAATAGCTATAGCCGTAGAGTCGCCATATGTCCTAATATGTCAGTGATTGCAATACTGCTCGGAGAGGCAGCCGGTGTCTTTCTTCACCAATAATAGCAATAGCCGTAGAGTCGCCATATGACCGAAGCTGTTGGTGCGACTTTATAAACTCCAAAAACAGAACAAAACTAAACTGTTTCAAATGCTTAGCATAAATGGTTGACATACGTTGTATATATATATATGGCGTAATGTAATCGTTGTAAAAATAAATAAAGTTTTAATGTAATACGTTACATTTCCAGAAGGTAATTCATTATGTACCTTCGGTCACAACACTCATTTCATCAAATACAGCAACAAAAACAGTAAGCTGATATCGTTAGTTTTCATAAAGTGTTCAATGCTCGCCGAACCGACACGAAAAGACAAACTATTAACATCTGTAGCCTATAGAGCTCTAGTGTTAGTAGGCTAGATAGTGGGCACAGTGTAACACGTAGTATGGACGTTACTGACCTGGACAAGCCGTCTGAAAGCGATACTTATGGTGAACATGAGCCGCTAAGCTCTGAAACTATGTCTATCGATGAGAAGCATGTGGCAACAAATCTTGACGATGGCAAGAACGAAACGGAAGCCAATGTGCTTAAGCGGATGAAATATGCACTGTATATACACAGTGGAGTTCTAATCGCGTTGTTCACCGCGCTCATTGTGTCAGTGGTAATGCTGGCAGGATCGTAGGATGGTAAAGGTCAGTTGTATTTTGGGGGAAATTTGTTTAACTCTTTGCATCCTGGCGGTGGAAATAACAGTTAAATATGTCATGGAATTTCATTAGAAGTATGCCGTAGCGACACAATTATAATGGAATTCCATGACATAGTTACAAATAAGAAAAACACATTAATGAATTGTCGTCTGCTACAATTATTTGAACTATTTATACCCTTTTTGTTACCCAGCATGCAAAGTTAATACGTTTTTCTTCTTTTTGACCGTCCACTTAGTAATCGGGTCTAGGCGGCATTAGGAAGTATATTACTCGTTTTAAATTTGTTCGAAGATGGTGCACGATACAGAAGATTGCAGAAACATCCTTGGTTGTTTTACAATGCCGATGTATAGCACGCCATGAGTCTCATGTGAACTGTTATAGGTAACATACATGTAGGTTACCAAAGAATAGCGTTGGCCCAGACGCCTTGGTTCTACTACCGCACCATTCGACTCGGTCACGGAGGCCCTCCACTCGGTCACGGATTCCCTCCACTCGGCCACGGAGGCCCCTCCACTCTGCCACGGAGACCCCTCCACTCGGTCATGGAGGCACCTCCACTCGGCCACGGATTCCCCTCCACGCCATGAGTCTCATGTGGACGACGTAATATACTGACACACAAAATAAACCGTTAGGTGTAACATTTATATCCTTTTAGAAAAAAATATTATAAAAATATGCGAAATATTGGGTAAACGACGGATCTGTAGTCCAGTGGTAACACGCTGGACTGGTCATCCAGGGATCGCAGGTTCGATCCCCCGTCTGACCCTAATAAAATTAACAGTCTTTAAGATGGGACATTAAAGCGAGGTCTCGTGCCGGTGCTTTACACCGTACACGTAAAAGAACCAGAGGCGACTCTGGAATGGATCTCTGTCTGTATCATGCACTATCTTCCAAAATCTAAAATGACTAATCTCTTCAGGAGGCGTTGCTCATGGGCAACCGGTAGCGACGATAAATAAACGTAAAAACACAAAAAAAGAAGCACACGGTAAATTAGTGAGCCTCACTCAGACCGTGTCTCATGTATATGAAAACGTTGGTAGTTTCTTACGGAGGTTCGTGCACCAAGTACTAGTTAACCGCTGGAGCCTGCCCAGGAAAGGAATTATTAGGTAAACGGCCCGTCGCTCAAATGGGCAACTGGTAGCGACGTTAAATAAACGTAAATAAAAACAAAAGGTAAATTAGTGCCATGTGTGAAGGATTATTTTCTTCACTCATGATAGTAAAACCCATAATTCTAAAACTTAATCAATGTTTCTTATGGTGTCAGTATATTATTAAAGTCAGACAATCTCGAACCTGATTAGTATAAAGCTGTGAGGAGCTTGTTGCGCAATTGAGCGACACATGTGTATATATAAACTTAATTCACTGCATATTCTACGTTCTACAGTCAATCCTGCGCTAATCGTAGAAAGCCATGGCGCGACATTTCAAACGTTCTTTCAAAAACATCTGTTTATGTGTGTCACTAAACAAGTCACAACTTTCACAATTGGTAACATATTGAGTTTTCAATATTTGTTTTTGAGACATTATGGTATAGACCTGATATATCAACTTCATTTTTGTTAATTATGTCCGAATTCCCCTGTACGTGCATCGCCTGTCAATAGTATCTTACATTATTACCATGGTCCAAATGGACACTCCGTGACGTGACCAAGGTATATATACGGTCGTTGGATTCATATAATTTTACCCTCACCACTGTACGTTCGAATCCCACGATACGCGTCGAATTATATCATTGAAGAAGCTATCCAGCTGGTGTACGGAGAACCGGCTGGGCAACCGCCATGACATAAGATAGTCATTGTGGCTTTATCCCTTTTAACACCACATACCTCTAAATAGGCTTACACAATGAGTAGATACAGATAAGCCGGCTCATGATGAGCCGTCTCATTAGGATCTGCACTTTTTGCCAGTAAATTACCCATTTTGATAAATGAACTGTTCCAAATGTAATTTTCTTATTAATTTATTGGTCTAAAAATGGGTTAAACCGCAAAACAAGGAGAACACAAGTTCCAAATGAACGCAGTGGTTTTTTTAAACTTTATTTATTTTACAACGATTGCGAAGCAAGTTTTAACAACTTATATTAATCACTCTCGTTGGCTCGGAAGAAAGCGTATATGTGGTCATTCATGTGGGAGGAAACCGGAGTACCCGGAGAAAACCCACCTGTCTGATCTGGCGACTACTACCTACCATCTCACATACTTCTCGGTCCAAGGATCGAACCCGGGTCGCATTGGTGAGAAGCGAGCGCGTTAACCACTGCACTAATCGGACAGCCTGTGGTTATTGAAATCATATTCTTTCTATCTATTCATGCCACAGGGATTCGGCACGTTTGGGGGTACTAGTATATATATTTAAGTACTTAAATATATATACTAGTACCCCCAAACGTGCCGAATCCCTGTGATTCATGCAGCAATCCATGGCAGCTGGAACACTTGGTCGTCATGGGGAACGTGTTCATCCACGTGCGATATTGGACTCGAAAGTCGGGTGAGATCCTGTACCGACCCAGCACCAAATCAGTATGGAAACCAGTGTGCCGGAGAGACTCACGAAAATAGGATCTGCCAAACGTCAGTATGTGCAGGTTGGTGGTCATTATTTGAACTATTCATATATTAAATTTTACCAAGCATGCAGAGAATAAATACGAAATGTTCACAAGTTAGTCTTCCAGTATTTCGATCGTTGTTCGTTTCCGTTGTAACAAGCGTTCGCAGTCAATGTAAAATGGTGCATCAGATTACATATGGCATAGACCCTAAAATTATATTTTAACACTCTTTTCCAACATTCTATTTATGTCAAACACCTGATATGCTTTCATAGGCAGGCTTAGCACACCTAAGCGATTGGATATGGTCTAAAAATAATGTTTCTGTATAGTGTCAAGCCTATGGTGTATCATAATTTTCTTAAACAAAATAAAAAACATTTGTTGGGGTTTTGAACCCCAAACATCTGTATCTCTTCCCAGCGGCACAACTTGTTCTCTTCCCGACGTTTGGATCGTGTCGGATAAGGCTGTAAATAGCCTACCCCTAACCATTTGTCCACGACGGAACAGCCACATAGACGATGCGTGTGTACGCTGAAAATCCCTGTACCGTAGACTGCTGATGCGAAATGTGCCCTGACCGCGACGGCGATTAGCAAGATTATGTTTCTTTGTTTCGTTTATTTATCGTCGCTACCGGTCATTTTAAATACAATGATACAGAAAGAGACCCATTCCAGTCTCCTCTGATTCTTTTACGCGCACAGTGTAACGCAACGACACGAGACCCCGAGAGTCCCAACTGAGAGACTGTTAATATTATTATGGTCAGACATGGGATCGAAACTGCAACCCATGAATTCGCAATCCAACGTGCTAACCATCAGTGTAGCTTAATGGTGGACATATGTATGTCATATCAAGCCAACAACCAATCACTGTGGGAAATGTGTACAGAAAATAACTCGTGTTTCTCTACAGAGCTCGTGTTTCTCTGTGATAAATCATAATTGCAAAGAAATGATGTCACTTTGGTGTATCTTATTCAACTTGCTGACATAAAACATGGGACACTCGCATACAGAGTCGTCTCATCTTTCTGAAGAGGGGTATCACTTTAATATACACATGTAGTTCTTTTTATTCAAAAAATCTCTTTTTCTACATTTTGCGAGCAATTTATGTTCAGAAAACGTGACACGGGATTCAGTTTGACCTCACACTTTCATGTATGTGGCCCAAACTATGTAGTAAATAACAATACCCATTAATGATAGAGCAAGGTTTTATATTGAAATGTATATATAAAAAAATATCGTATTTCACAAATATTTTGCTCGAGGACAATGCACTCTCGTTTTAAGTAAAATAATACAGATGTCTTAATACAGGGCCAACACAATAGAGCAAGTACTATATGTGATTTGGTGGTGTGGGACAGGAGGGTTTCGTGGCCTAGAGGTTAAAGTCGTTGACTTGCCTATTGAACATCGCTGTATGTTCAAATCCATTGGGGGATGGGGATGTCGATTTCTTTCATATGAATAAAGCTATCCAGCTGGTCTGCGGAAGGTATATGTATGTATCTATCTATCCATCCTCGTGCGCGTCCATGCTCGGATGGGCATCCGGCAGGAGGGGGTGTCTTCCTTCATCAATAATATAGCCGGGGAGTCGCCATATCACCTGTGCTGTTGAGGCAACTCTAAATCACACACGTGTTTTCTCAGTTTGAAAAATAAGTTTTGTGATTCATATGCAAATTTATACTAGTGTTAACTTTAAATATGAAACCACTATTTACAGAGTTATTGGTGATTTTGTTAATTTCTCCCCAATTTTATTTTTTACTGTAATTTATTATCGAAAATTGAAAATATCAGACTCTAATCATCCGCTCCTTACAATATATCGGTGTGCAGCACACTCCAAGTTAATTATGGGGCTTTAATACGTTCATGATCGACGGTATAGAGCAGGCATTGGCGTAGCTTCATATAGGCCGTGTAGGCCATGGCCTACACTTTCCCCCGAAAAATCGAAAAAAATAAAAATGCCAAATCTGCAACAAAAATATATACGCTAGAAATAGACGACCACCGGACCCACCTCCCGTCTTAAGTTTTAAGTTGGCCTATACATCGATTCCAACCAAGCTACGCCCCTGGCAGGAACCATAAGAGATTACTTCTGAACTAACTCTCTAAGGCCCAATATGTGTTTCTAATATGGGCCGAAGTCCGTGAGTACCATCCGTGAGATCGTCCGGTTGAATCAACCATTTAACCATCCAAATTAGACATATGAAAGGGAGATTAGAATATCGGTACACCATTATTTGTACATATATTGAGTTATCCCCCATTAAGGCGATGTTTTATTTTTATTTCGTTCTTCGTAAATTTTGTTTGCTTATTACTCTTTAACATGTTTGCCAAGAATTCAACTATTCTTCTTGGGGAGGGCAGTTTACTAATGTTGTTAGAACTTGTTACCCAACCCATTTTGCCTTTTCTTTGCTTTGTCATGATTATGTATGTAGATATAATATAAATGTCAAATAGAAAATAAAAACTTCGTTATAATCTATTTTGTTGTTGAATTTTTATTTTTTGCATGCATGTAGAAAAAACTGAAATAAATCTCGCTTAAAGCCCAACCATGCGTTTTCCTAGAATGTGCTGCATGCAGATATATTATAAGGAGCGGATGATTACTATCTAGTCTGCTGCTACAAACTTATATTTGATATTGCAGATGACGGCGGCTGGGACAGTTGGCAGAACTGGGGGGCGTGTAGTCAGAGTTGTGGAGGTGGGGTTCGATCTAGGGAACGAACATGTTCCAATCCGACAGCATCATACACTGGACGGTCTTGTACTGGCAGCCATTGGGAAATGGATGCATGCGGCAAGGCCCAGTGTCCAGCGATAAGTAATTGGGGTGTTAACTCTCTTAGTCTCCATTTACTCATAATAAACTATTTTCTAACTCTTTGACTACTATTTAATTTCTCCATTCTAATTAGCCGCCCTGGGTTCCAGTCTGTCGATTTTTCAATTTTTTATTTCTGGCAAACTGACATTGATATTACATTCCCATCGTGTTAACCACTGGACTACGTATCCGTCTGTAACACATTCTAATGTGTGTGTTTTACGTTTATTTATCGTCGCTACCGATTGCCTCCTGAAGAGATTAGTCATTTTAGATTTTTGGAGGATAGTGCATGATACAGACAGAGACCCATTCCAGAGTCTTCTCTGGTTCTTTTACGTGCACGGTGTAAAGCATCGACACGAGATCTCGGTTTAAAGTCCCATCTGAAAGACTGTTAATTTTATTATGGTCAGATGGGGCATCGAACCAAACACATTCTAATCTATGGCCGCTACTTTATATATAGCCTGACACTCCATAAATAATACAACTAACGAACCGAGTGGTTACGGCCGTTTACTTTAAATCGCTTACCCTCATCGCTGTAGGTTCGAATCTGACTGGGGTGCTCTAATACTTCCATGTTAGGAAATTATAGAGCCGACATGCGAAAGGTCGATGGTTCTACCCAGGCACTAGTAAAGGCATCCCACTCGGCCACGGCTGTCCCTTTAATCTGTATTAAGCATGTCAGTTAATTTAGTCCAGCTCTGACATTTGTTATGTTTTAATATTTATTAAGCAACCACCTTCCATAAGAAATCAGTTGTGTCACTCCATTACATTGGCTGTTTAAAAGAAGTTTGCTTGTATTTGTGTGTGTGTGATTTACGTTTATTTATCGTCGCTACCGGTTGCCCATATAAGCGACGCCTCTGCAATGATACAGACAGAGACCCATTCCAGCATCTCCTCTGGTTCTTTTACGTGCACGGTGTAAAGTACCGACACGAGACCTCGGTTTAACGTCCCATCTGAAAGACTGATAATTTTATAATGGTCAGACGGGGGATCGAACCTGCGATCCGTGGATTACCAGTCCAGCGTGTTACCACTGGACTACAGATCCGTCTTGTATTTGTATATATTTCTTTTATTAAGTGCAAATGCCCCCCCCCCGCCCCCGACAAACCCCATAGTGTGATAGTATCCAATCATAGTCCTTATTATCTTTCAGGAGTAGCAGACGAGAAAGTTGCGTTTACAGCTTGGGGGGTGGCAACGAGCACACACGGTACCCAGGGCCTTACTTTCCCGAATGTAATGTTTAACGACGGCAACGACTACGACGCTCGTATCGGAACATTCACATGTAAGACACCTGGGCTGTATCATTTCGTTGTCACTTTATCCATCGACGTCGAGAGTACTGTTCGCAGCCTGGACTGTTACGTCTATATCAATAACAATAGTAAAGTGAGACTGTATGCGACTAGAAACGAAGCCGGATTTGAAAGCTACATGTCGTCTGTAGCGTTGACGTACCACTTGAACACGGGTGATGTCATCAACGTCGGAGGTTGCCCGAGTTCTAAGATTGCGAACTATTTACAAACTGTCTTCACTGGATTTCTTGTTGCTAGGGATAATTAGAATGTCAGGAATCGTACCGTGACTGATACAATGGGACAAACTTTGATCAGTAAAATTTTAAATTGCTAAAAAGCATACATTTTCCTTTTCACACAATAGCTGTAAATGTATGTTAACCCTTAACCTGCCGAATGAATTGGACGGAATGTGTAAACATCATGTAGCCAGATCAGAAACGGCGTAACGCCAGGTCTGATCATGATCTATGTTGTTTGCTATCCAGACAAGTGTTTTAGCTCCACTATCCGAATAGCAAACATCATGTAGCGGCTGATTAGACGGCACGTTCTGTGTGGTACAGAAACCCTGACCATTACTGCAAATAACCGCGTTTTCAGACAAGTGTTTTAGCTCCACTATCCGAATAGCAAACATCATGTAGCGGCTGATTAGACGGCACGTTCTGTGTGGTACAGAAACCCTGACCATTACTGCAAATAACCGCGTTTTCAGACAAGTGTTTTAGCTCCACTATCCGAATAGCAAACATCATGTAGCGGCTGATTAGACGGTACGTTATGTGTGGTACAGAAACCCTGACCATTACTGCAAATAACCGCGTTTTCAGAGTGCGAGTGTCCATAAATAATAGTTATCAATTACCGAATATGGCGATGATTAAATCAGTTCTGAAGGCAAACAACACCGCCACCCTAAGGATAGGTTGTGTCTGATCCTAATGACGCAGGAAGGGGGTTAGCCGACCATAACCTCATTTTAGTGGGGTTTTCCCATTATTGCTACTAATTTTTTAAGACTTATTTATAGATACTGCAGTGGTAACATCAAAATACAATATCCTTGTAAAATACCCGGATGATAAAATTTCTAAAATTAGAACACATACCAGAAACAAAAATTGTGCCAATCATATTGGCAGTTCTGCTGTTTGTCTACAGTGCTCCGTTGAAACGACTTGCCCCACTATGTAGCTCTAGTTACCTCCCCTGACGTTAATGGCATGATAGTAACGTTCACATGTTGAACTACGTTGAAACGTGCACTATTCGATAATCACTACCATGTATAATGAACGTTGTACTGCTAATTGAAAATGTGCCACGTCTATGACGTCAAATTCTGCATATTGTTGCATGTAAATTTTCTTGCAAAAATATTCGGATCCATTGCAACAATTAAAGATAAAATGGAAATGTATGACAATAAATGGAAATACTTTTTCCAGTCAGGAATATGACAAGTCAATTATTACGTGTTACCCATTTATTTAGCATAAAAACCGTCAAATATAAACACATTCATAAGGGTATGGATATATATAATACAGTGTCAATTATACACCATATATTCCCCTCATTGTCATATTGAAATCTAAAAATACTTAAATGAACACAGAATATACAATATAAGGATCCCTCCTATCTCCATTCCACTATCCATCTTTATCCTTGTCTATCAGTGTCCCCTACACCAATCCCCAACGATAGCTACCCATATTACTACACATATCAATCATAATGGTTTACATAAATACCTTATATAACCTCTATTTGTCGACATTAATTTTCATGTCTACACTGATCCCATAAACATATTTTTATAGTCCCCCCACAACATATATAAAAACCTCATTTGTTTATAATAATGACTATGCACATACTATATTAAGTAATGCATAACGTTGATACTGTCATGCTATGTACGTATCTGTATATATATTATGTTAATAATACTATGAAATTATGAGTAATAAAAATTTTAATAAAAAAAAAAAAAAAAAATATTCGGATCCTCACCTCCAACATTTTTAGCATGTTTAATGTTTTAAGAAAACGTGATGGCACGTGACCATAAGAGGCTACGCCACTGGATTTATCTTACCTATTATGGGGAGGGGGCTCCACTGCTGAGTTGTTACGGTAGCTAGGTGACGTCAAATCACAGATTCCTCCTTGAATCAGACTGGGTGTGTCGAATTATTTCATGCGAGGAATACTATCCAGCTGGCTTGTGAACGGTCTGGGGTTCTACAAGGGTGCCCATTCGTGCCTGACATGCTGCTCAGAGGGGCATCTGGGGGGGTATTCCACCATCAATAATAGGTGGAGAGACGAAATAAAACCTAAGCTGTTGGTGCGACATTAGTCCAAGACTTGAAAAATGTGACATTTTAATAGATCGAAATATATATACGACTATAGTGCGACATTAAGCGTCAAAACGATGTATTTGAACATGTTCAATATTGTATAATATTATGAATAAATTACATACTTATAGACTACATGTACATCCATATTTCATAAGTATCCATTCTTTGAAAATGTACTATTGTATAGTTGCCGAATTCTTGCTAATATCAGTTGTGAGACCTCAAATGGACTGGGGCTACGAGTAATGTTTGTATATTCCTCTTTAGATAGTTATCTATGACTATTCATCTGTTGTATTCAATGTTATTGCTATATGTGTATTACATTTAAAAAATATTAATACATCTATGTTTAATAATAAAATAATATACATGCTCTGCTATGTTGTATTGCTATGCTGCATGGACAATCACATGGTGTCCGCATCGGAGCTGATGGGGTTGTGCGTTCAAATCCCGCCGGAGTCACGGTTGTGATTATAACGCTATATTACCCAGGTTCTACGATTCGATGACAAATTAAAATACACAGCTCACATGATTTGTTTGAACTTGTTTGACAATCGAGTTAAAACCTATAAGAGCTCCATTTTGAAATTGTTCATAGTGGTTAACACGTTGGAATGGTAATTCAGGGATCGTAGGTTCGATCCCCCGCCTAACCCAATACAATTAACTGTTTTTCAGATGTGAATTTAAACCGAGGTCTTGTGTCGGTGCTTTACATTGTGCACGTAAAGAACCTGAGGAGACTCTGGAATGGGTCTCTCTCTGTATCATGCACTATCCTCCAAAATCTAAAATGACTAATCTCTTCAGGAGGGCTCATATGGGCATATGGTAGCGATGATAAAGAAACGTAAAACACACACTCATCCTAGTGACCTGTATGCATGTAGCCTAAGTGTTAGAGCCCCATTGACACCTTCCGATGTTTACATTAGTATTGTATGTCCAACGAGTGTAGAGCATCGTGTGTGTGTTTTACGTGTATCTATTGTCACTACCGGTTGCTCATATGGGCCACACCTCATGAAGAGATTAGTCAGTTTAGATAATTAGATAATTTTGGAGGATAGCGCAATGATACAGACAGAGGAACCATCCCAAAGTATCCTCTTAAAGCACCAACACGAGAACTTGGTTTAAACTGAGGAAAGTAATGTTTACTATTAAACATATAGTATAGTAAACATTACTTAATATATGACCATAGGCCAAAAAATTAAATATTTTTTATGTGTCTGGTGCCTGTGTGTGGGTGTGGAGAACGTTACGTGTTCTAAAAAAGGTGTTTACTGTCCGAAAATTACCAACATCCGAATTGACAGTCAACGTTAAACTGTCTGCTTTTAACTATAGTTTTATAGATTGTGTGCTCTTTTTAGTTTGCTTATACCATTTTAGATTAACTCACTGTTCTAGACTGCGCAGTAACACGTTGAAGTTCTGTTCTGTTCTGTTCTGCCTCATCCGGCCGAAATATCTCCTAACGAAATGTCAGTTCACCGTATTATTGTCATATTGTAGTTGTCGCACAGGTAGGTTGAAAGATCATTGACATATGCAAGTTGCCGCCATTCATCTAAACTAATGCTGACGTCACAACGGCGCCGAGCATGCGCATTAACGTATATACCATATTTGGGCTTTGGCCCATTTGAGACCATCGCTCTAGTGCAGTATCATGGACGTACTAGTTTCGGTGACCCTAAGGATATTTCATAAATATATTGAATGGAACACACACATAAATAGTAAATTTGCTATCCTACCTTAGTTTATTTCCTTACCTATCTGTCTGACAGAAAACAGCATGCAATGTTCACAGAAACAACACCGATGCCGTCATTTCTTTGACCTATATTTTTCTAGGTGAAGATTATTTTGCACCTGTTTCGATGACCCTCTGACTTTACAAAAAAATACAGTATGTGCTAAAAGTTTTTTAACACTATATAATAAAGTTTGTAAGACAATAACATTAACATATTTACAGGTCAAGTTTTTATACTTTTACTCCCCCTCAGCATGGCAGGGGCACATACATGTGTCATGCCTTCTCACCACTCTCTGTTTACAACAGTAAATCATATGGGTCTAGTGACTGCACATGGGAAAGTCACAATGGGCCCATTTAGTAAACACCACAGAGACACAGTCGGTCAGCTCTGCTGGCTGATATTTGTGACCAGCACAACACTTTTTCATTCAGAACATCACTCTCCGAATCACTTTCTGACTCGGAAACTGCAAGCGCATGTAAGCCAGAGGGTCCTGCTACTGGTGATGGTGCACATTTTCTCTTTGTTACAGTTTTCATTTTTTTATTACTTGTTTTGTGTTGGTTTGTTCGCCGTTTTCCACTTGGGTGTTGTTTTTTCTTGATGTTCATGACTTTTTTGGATAGTGTCATTGTCTGTGATTGATGCTCCACTGGTTTTACTGAGGGTGATTCTTTCAGATTTCTCAATGTGTTCTTTTCTCTTCCTTGAGATAACCTCTGACTTGTCTATGAAGAATGAGGTTGTGTCTGCTATATCAGTATTTGAGATACCCTGACCTGGTTCATCAACAGCAGTGAACGCCTTAACTGGTGTGAGTTTTGTAATGTCGATGGCAGCTGGATCAAATTGGTATATACCAGACCCTTTGAAGGATGACTTCAAGTTGGATGGAGATAGTGCCTGTTCGTAAGCCGTTGATGTTAGTGTACATGCGTCTCTTTGGGTGTTGTGTATACGTCATCACTTGTTGCGTATACGTCACCACCACCACTACCGAGCTCTTTGCTTTTTTTTGGTATACGCGTCACTATATAGCCTATTGGTAATAGCTTTATAAATAGCGATCTCGTACCATTCTATAAATATAGACTACGAACCGATCCATAAATAACCAACGCTTCTATATAAATATAGTCCTATTAGAACAGTCTCAGTCCTCAAGCGGCTTCAACGAATATACGGGTAAGTTCATTATATTATTCGAGCTAGGCGTACGTTTTTATCGAGTAAGAAATCCTAATTACAAACTTAACCTATGTACGAACACGAATAATATATATCGTTACGTATAATTCCATAAAAACGCGATAAATTATTAATAATCCGTAATGTACGTTTTAGAGGGCCATGTCACTAGACATAGCCATAGAGTATATGAAACACCTATTTTATCGTATAGAGTGATTCAATGATTAATATAAATGTCCGATTAGTCGTTGTTCCATGCCCTGTAACATAATTAAATGAATCCACAGCGATAAGTCGTAACAACATGTTTCGCGATCCAGCAATTTTGTAATAAAATAATATTATCCATCCAATATGAGACGCGGAATGGAACGATAAATGTCTAATACTAGTTGTTCCATGCCCTTCTTCAAGACACGTAGCCCAGCTACAACCGTACGATACATCTCAGTTTAAGCAACTCCCCCAACACCAGCAGTACACAAAATGAACGCCGTTTGCACCAGTATTTACTACAAAATCCATCATTAGTGTCATGGAAGGCCATAGAAATACTTAAGCACGGAACCAAACACTGACGCAGCTAATTATAAATATCGCGTTGCAAATTTGTCAGTTGCCCCTAAATAACCTTATCAGGAATGCGATAAATATTTCTAGCACAGTTAATTATAAATATCGCTTGGCAAATTGGTTCATGATTCTAAGTTAATTAATACGTTCACATACAGATATTGTCAATGCCAACTAAAGGTATGACCAACAGCATTTCTCATAACGGATTATCTGATAAGCCCGTACATAACTTAATCACCAGGTCATCCGCATCTAAAGAGAAAACAGCAAGGAGCCAGACTGCCACATTCATACGGGCGGGAGGTCGATTTTGTTAAATGTCAAATACTCTTTTCGCTATCTAGTTAACATAAATTTGTAATTTCATCACCGGTTCAATAAAATAATCCAAGCGTTCATAAAATATTACGTTAGTGTGTGTGCGTGTGCGCGTGCGTGCGTGCGTGCCTGCGCGTGTGTGTGTCTGTGCGCGTGCGTGTGTGTGTATGTGTGTGCGTGTGTGTACGTGTGTGCGTGCGCGCGTGAGTGCGTGCGTGCGCGCGTGCGTGCGCGTGCGTGCGTGTGTGATAACAATGTAATATTTGGCAAGTTACTGATTCCCTCTATCAGGTTGTATGTTGTTTGCGGTTATTTTATATAATGTATATCTATTTACCTTACCACACCCCCGTCTGTCCGTCCGTCCGTCCGTACGTCCATGCACTATCCTCCATCTTAACCACTAGGCCACGGAGACGGTGTATGTATGTTTCAACACAAGCGGTTGAAACTATAAATGGATGCTTCAACACCTGAGTTTGAAACTATGAATGTATATTTCAAACCAAACTATCAATATAGCCTATACATACATATGCAACACAGAGTTATAACACGCGTCGGTTTATACGAATAGCAGACGTAATGCCAACGAGTCCGACGCTACCCTTCATTTTGATCTATCGATATATCTATAATACTGATTATCTCCCTTTAATCGTAAATACGTTTGAAGAAAAATGAACTTTAGAGGAAACTGGCCTTGTTTGGTATCGTCGGAAAGATCTCGAAGAGACAATGACGACGATATCTTTCCTTTATTTATACGGCCAGTAGTTTTAGAGATAGCGCGGTTTAAAGATTTGATATATTCTTAAAGTCCCATATACGAAAATAAAAAAATATTTAAACGTAACTATAAGTTAGTTCTAATATACGCGTATCTACGTCACGAGTCCGACGCTACCCTTCATTTTGATCTATCATTAGTCGATATATCTATAATACTGATTATCTCCCTTTAATCGTAACTGAGTTTGAAGAAAAATGAACTTTCGATGAAACTGGCCTTGTTTGGTATCGTCGGAAAGATCTCGAAGAGACAATGACGAATCCGCGACTCAATTAACGGTCCGACCTCATACCGGAAGTAGTGATCCGAAAAACCGGAAGTACCGATATAAATTCGTTATATAAGCTTTATTATAGGTCCTATCTATCCGGGGGTTTCGATAAACGATGTCCGTACACACTCCCTCTACGCATTCTCGTTATACCGATTATATTTATTATCTTCATTTCGATCGTAAGATGTTGATATTATATAATTCGTATAGGTACCTAAATATCCTTACACTTTGGCATCCGATACTTAAGTCGCTGAGCGTTTCCGGAATATTGCGTCAGTCAGTCGTTGGCGTAACGAAATCATGTCCAGACACGTATAGACCTATCCTATAAATGACCTACGGTCCTATAAATAGAAAACTAGTTGGAACGGGCTATTTATATTCATCCGATCAGAACGTATTGCTATAAATAACAATGACATACGTTACTATAAATAGAAAACTAGTTAGATCCGTTATTGCTATTTTTATTTATCCGAGGAGAGCGTATTGCTATAAATAACAATTAACTACGTTACTATAAATAGAAAACTAGTTAGAACCGGTATTGCTATTTTTATTTACCCAATGACGTTATAAACGACCGATCAGAATCCATGATAGTGACATATACCGATAAAATGATTATATTACTACAATATATACACACTATCTCACCATATTTACGTACATTACTACAAGATACACACACTGTCTCACCATATATACATACATTACTACAAGATATACGCGCTGACTCACCATATCTACATACATTCCTACAAGATATATCCACTATCTCGCCATATCTACGTACATTAATACAAGATATACACACTATCTCACTATATATACGCACATTACTACAAGATATACACGCTGTCTCACCAAATATACATACATTACTACAATATATACACACTATATCACCATATCTGCATATATTACAACAATATATATCCACTATCTCACCATATATACATACATTTCTACAAAATATACACACTATCTCACCATATATACATACATTGCTACTAAATATACGCGCTATCTCACCAAATATACATACATTACTACAAGATATATCCACTATCTCACCATATCTACGTACATTACTACAAGATATACACACTATGGCACCATATCTACAAACGTTGCTACAAGATCTACACACAATATCACCATATCTACATACATTCCTACAAGATATATCCACTATCTCACCATATCTAAATACATTTCTACAAGATATACACGCTATCTCACCATATATACGCACATTACTACACGATATACACGCTGTCTCACCATATCTACATACATTCATACAAGATATATCCACTATCTCACCATATTTACGTACATTACTACAAGATACACACACTATCTCACCATATATACATACATTACTACAAGATATACGCGCTGACTCACCATATCTACATACATTCCTACAAGATATATCCACTATCTCACCATATCTACGTACATTAATACAAGATATACACACTATCTCACTATATATACGCACATTACTACAAGATATACACGCTGTCTCACCAAATATACATCCATTACTACAATATATACACACTATATCACCATATCTGCATATATTACAACAATATATATCCACTATCTCACCATATATACATACATTTTTACAAGATATACACACTATCTCACCATATATACATACATTGCTACAAGATATATCCACTATCTCACCATATCTACGTACATTACTACAAGATATACACACTATGGCACCATAACTACAAACATTGCTACAAGATCTACACGCTATCTCACCATATATACACACATTACTACACGATATACACGCTGTCTCACCATATCTACATACATTCATACAAGATATATCCACTATCTCACCATATTTACATACATTACTACAATACTTCACACTGGTCTCACCATATCTAATAATACATTTCTACCATATAACGCGCGGGGGCGCTCACATATCACGGACATTCCACAAGTATTCCCACTATCTCCCATATTACGTCCTGAACTACAAGATATCACACTATCTCACGATATATATAATATATAATAGATATACGCACATTACTACACGATATACACGCTGTCTCACCAAATATACATCCATTACTACAATATATACACACTATATCACCATATCTGCATATATTACAACAATATATATCCACTATCTCCATATATACATACATTTTTACAAGATATACACACTATCTCACCATATATACATACATTGCTACTAAATATACGCGCTATCTCACCAAATCTACATACATTACTACAAGATATATCCACTATCTCACCATATCTACGTACATTACTACAGATATAACACTAGGGCACCATAACTACAACAGTGCTACATAGCTACACGCTATCTCTCACGATGATAATACACACATTACTAACACGATATACACGCTGTCTCACCATATCTACATACATTCATACAAGATATATCCACTATCTCACCATATTTACATACAGTACTACCATAACTTCACACTGTCTCACCATATCTAAATACATTTCTACAAGATATACGCGCTGTCTCACCATATCTACGTACATTCCTACAAGATATTCACACTATCTCACCATATATACGTACATTACTACAAGATATACACACTATCTCACTATATATATATATATATACGCA
>CM026392.1:37310221-37354968 GCA_014843695.1 Archivesica marissinica | reverse complement strand
TCAAGGTTATTTAAAAAATCGATACATGCTGTGCGTGTCGTGTCGTGTAGAGGTGAGTAACCCATAAATCTTAAAATAGTGTAGTGTGGCAGTTTACATGACGTTGATGTACCTTATTTACTCTATTTATTTACGATTTTCAGGCGGATTTTTTTTACCTTTTTTTATGGCTTTAATACAAGCGCCCCTTTTGGGTTTTGCATCGTGCCCGGGCGCTATAAATAGGAACAATACGGTATACATACATACACATATACATACATACACACACATACACATGCATACTAACGGAGGATTGATGATCATACATAAATCATGCATTATTATGTGTTCAGAAACAGAAATATATCAATAACAATTTATACAGAAATATATCATCTGTGACATTCAATTCTAAGTGTATATAGTACATTTCACATTTATGCGATATAAAGTTAATGTATGGCATTTTTACATGCGTAATTACTGTTTGGTAATAATATATCTGCGAAACATTTTCATCAAACGAGAATGTGGTAGTTAATTGATATTTAGCAAATATCAATATTAGTCCGTGATCTATTTCATAGTCCATAGTCGATTTCCGGTTTTTCATGAAATAATAATTCCATATATGTCCATTTGCGACACAACTAATCGCTGACGTCTTTCTTGTGCTATTTCCGTTGTTTTTTCGTGCTGTCATGAAGGTTTTCAGTCGGTGTCGGCGGATATCTGATCACTGATCTAGATCTTTGTTTGCTGGGTGTATGTTTACCGTTACTGAAGTTATTTTCACGATTGACATATTTTTTCCATGTTTTGTTGACCCATAATTTGTTTCTTAAGTGGTTTCAGTTTGCTTTGTCGCTTACGGGTATCTGTGTCATGAGGGATCTTAGGGGGTACATTTTGTTCGTCAACAGATGAATGTGCACTAGTAACGATTACTGTATCCACTATGGTCCCTGTGGCGCCTCCACCTGTGCATGTTTGTGTTTCTTCGCGGGTCGCATTGTCAGACGAGTCATCCGAGACGTTGGAGGCCTCTGACGGGCAGTTATTGAGTGTACACTGATCCCTCTTATGTCCCATTTGCAAGCATTCTGTGCATTGCCAGTCATTCTCACACGTATATATGGTGTGACCGGTTTGCAGGCATTTGGAACATTTGAGTGTTGGTTTCACTTGACCCCTATGTATAACACGGGCCTTGAACTGACCAAATTGTTCAAATCTGTTGAACGGATCTTTAAGAGATGACGATTTGACAGTCACCAATCGGTCTCCCGTATCGCAATTTGTTAATTTTCCGTCGATTCGGACTTTCTCACGTGATGTCGATATCACATCCACGCCCTTCAAGATGAAAACTCGCGTAATGATTCCATCATCGGCTGATAACGGAATGTACCCTGATTCTCAATGTATCTTCATAATCTAATCTATTTGGGTTTGTTTGAAGAATAGGAAGTGTCTTACCCCGTAGGGCTACCCCTTCACTAACCAATGTTGCTTTATCAGAAGTGTCTTACCCCGTAGGGCTACCCCTTCACTAACCAATGTTGCTTTATCAATAACATTGTCAAGGTAGATTCTCCACATGCCATTTATTCTCTGCAGACCAGTGATATGTGTAGGATCTATTCTTCTACCGATTCCTTTATATATTTCCTCATGATTGATAAACACTTTTACTTGTGGCTTTCGATTACCAAACAGACTAAACTCCCTGAAGAAAACCAGAGGGACGCCATTTTGAATGTTTTTATTTGAAATCTCACTTACAGTTTCTTCTCTATTTAATCCGTTTAGTCCATCCATTTTATAAGAGAACAACCGAACACTTTATACTTGTTCAATGTTGATTTATTTCACAGTTTAGGACTGTATGTAAACTTTGAATCAATTGTTTTTCAGTAATATTTTTATCAGACGTAAATCAACACTACCGTAGCTTATGTCGCTTACGTCCTCTATCGTGGTGCTTGAAAGCGTGAAGCTTCAAAGTTTTAGTCCTAAAGCCACAGACGGGACAATTTGAAAACCCACCAGCCCTGACTTTGCGTCGGGGCCCAGCCTCATCCCTATACCTCGGCTTACATGGAACATCAGCAACTGGTACCTTCCTACGAGGTGCAGTCTCCGTTCCCATCTGACTCCGACCACTAACACCCAATGTCTTGCAATCGGGGAGTTTTGCGACCGAGGCAGGACATTTACTACTCCTAACCCTCCGTCTTTTGGCAGGTTTCAGAGCATTGCCGTCCTGACCTCCATCCCAAGTCTGTTCCAGAGTTTGAGGAACTACAATACACTCGACTAATACTTCCTCTATTATATTAGAAACAGGACTAGTGGAGTTAGTCGAATCGACCGTACCTTCCATTGGTTCCCCACCCAGTTCCGCAAGGCCCAATATCACATGGTACGGCCACATACATGTCCTCATTACAAGGACATTCCAGAAGGGGTGCCTCATAGTCTGAATAGTCCAGACTCTCGGCAGTATCCCCAAAATCCGTGGTAAGTGGATTGACAACAGGGTCCTCCTTACGGAAGGGACCCGTTGAGCAACCACCTAAACCATCCAGACCCACGTGGTTAAGATCTAAATTACACGCCAATGGTTCAGATAGATCGAGCGAGTCCGAATCGGGATCCATCTGGGCAGACATTACTGTATCCTCCTTCCCGTGACCGGAAAAGGACAGGCAAGGGGTAGACCCAGACGAAGGATAGCGAATATCTCGCGAGGGCACCGAACCTTGTCCCTGATAATCCTGGAAGGGGGTGACTTTCCTTCTGAACATTCTACCAGATTTGGTTGGCAAAACGTCGTTAATCCAGGCATCATCAAAAAATAGAGGGGCATACTGCCGGGCCTCATTAACCCACTTCCAGTTTCTCCTAGACACAGCAATGTCAGCCTGTCCCTTAATGAGGCGCTTAAACTCGCCCGGTGGCAGACCATGTACACGCTGGACCTGGTTGAACAACTCCAATGGTGCCATTACGACACCCCTGGTCGTGACGGAGTCCACCGACTCTATCGCTCTCCTGATCGCGACGTCGTCGACACGCTTAATATTAGACATTCCTGAAAACATAAGTTTGTTCAAGATCTACATCCCCGGTTTTTACACAAGGGACATGAATATTTGTCAATATATATCGCATCCTGCGAGGACACATCTATCTACACAGGCTCCATGATACCATTCTTCACATTCGTCACACTGTATCATGAATTCGCCTGCATACGGTTTCCTACACAGACAGTACAGAATGCTACGGTCCCTAGTAGTACCCTGGACAGGAAGTTTATCCAGCAACAACTGAAAATTATCGCTGTATTTCTGAAGCCAGGGTGGCAATTGGCGCGTTTCACACGCTGCCAGTTTATCATGATTGGCGACAAATACTGCACTCTTCATTTTAATGCGATACAAATATGGAGTCAGTTTAGCTACTATTATTCCCGGACCCTTCCACGGAGCAGATAGCTTTTTACATTTACCCTTCTTATCGAGAATAAAAACTGTGTCTCCTGGTTTGTATGTTTTAGCATTTACCCATATGTCATAGTCCCTCTTCATTCTCTTTTGGGTGGCTATTTAAGACAGTACGGGCCGTCTCGTGTGCTAATTGTATTGCACTTTCGGACTCTTTTACATAGTCTTCCAATTTTTTCTCTCTATGCAATGGGACAGCATACATCAACTCAGCTGGGTGATTGACTTCCCGTCCCAACATTAATTTGTTAGGGGTAAAGCCAGTATCCGTTTACACAAGATCTCATGGCACTTGCGATTTGAGCTAGATGTTTATCCCACTGATTCTGGGCCTTTCCAAATGAAGGAGATCATCATCTCTGTTGCCTGGCGATAGAGGGTAGGGTGTAATCGGATGTCTATTTGCTGTGCCAATGTCCCCATCCACGTTCCCCAGGCTGAGGCAGACGATTGCTGATCTTGTGTCAGTAAACCCTCAATACGTCCCTGGATTTGAGCGGCTGTCTTCTGCTGCTGTGACAGTTGTTGCAGCATTCCCGTCATTTCCTCGTCATCGCTACCGTCATCTATCGGCCTCTTGCTCCTGCCCTTCACAACTCCTCTTCCTCCCTTCTTCACCTTCCGATGCAGAGGTGGAACGTCAGCTTCTGCTTCTGCTTCGTCTTCTTCTTCCGATCTTTCTTCCACGACCTCCTCGACATCCATCTCAGATCCGGAGAGCTCTGGTGCTGGTGCTGACTTCATCTTCAGCTGGACGGCTGTACGACCTTCTTTTCGGACAATGTAGCCCTGCAGGAACCCAAAGTTAGTTTGTATGAACTTGTCTCTGTCAGTTCTGTGTATAACTCCCGAACCAGATTTGTCTTTCATCATCTTGCTGATTCTGGTGCGGATGCTTTTGTACCATGTCTCCAGCATTTCTCCCGATTCAACGTCCAACTCCTCGGCCTTCTCTTTCCACAGCGTCGTCTTCTTCGCCACATCTTTGAAGGAGGACATTGTACGGATGTACAACATGGGATGCGATTGCAGCCACTCTCCCATCTCGACCTCTTGTTCACCCGTCAGAATGATGCCAAAGTTTCGTTTCCGCTTCGGCTTCTGGGATGATTGTGACGACTCTTCCTTCTCGAATGCCTTCTTCTGTGACGACTCTGCCTTCTCGGACGCCTTCTTCTCAGAGACCCTCTCGGTCGATTGGTTTCGGGACGTGGCTTCGTCTTCTGAACTAGGAGGTGGAGATGGAGACCTCACTGGTTCTTCTGCTTTAGAATGGTAGGACTCGTCATCTTCTGACACTTCTTTTTCTTCTCGAACCTTCTTCCTGGCGACCTTGACCACCATCTTCTTCTTGGCAGCTGTCTTTCTTGGCGGCATCTTGGCTTCTTCTTATACTTTATATCGATGTGAACTGTCGGAGCTCTGTATCTGGAATGATGGAGATCCAGAAAAGCGATTTCTTATATAATAGGTCACCAGTCATACCGTATGTCTACCGTATGTCTACCACTCTGAACCGCGCATGTCAGCCGCCATCAACCGTATATCTACCTCTGTCATCCGCGGTTAACCGCGGACTAGTGCATGTCTACCGGGGTGTACCGCATGTCTACTGTATAGCAATCGCTGTCAATCGTAAATCTACCGCTGTGTACCGTAACTAAACTGGATACCAACCGGACATTAACCTATCTCTACCGTATCTCTACCCTTTTCAACCACAACTCTACCTTATGTTAACCGGTATGTACCGTATTTCTGTCGGTGTCAACTGCCATGAACTGCTAAATTTCATTGCAGTCCCATCGAAAACACCATTTTTCTATCCGTTTGACAGACGGTAGAGCGCGTTCTAGTGCGATCAACCGTGATCAACCGTTCCCTGCCGTACCTATACCATATCTCGATGGGACTGGGGCTTAACGTGCAGCATACAGACGCTGCCTCGCCTTCGAATTTGTAAATTTTACAATAACTTTTCTGTTGTAGTTGTCGATAGGCTTACCCTTTCTGTGGCATTTATCAATGTCTGTTGCACATAATCTGATGCCTCTATTCTTGGCTTGTTCCAATATTTTGGACTCTACATCCTCATCTGTTTTACCAGTGTCTCCTGGGATGCCTGTAATATCCAGGTTCATTCGTCGGCCATACTGTGCCAACTCATCGCCCTCTAATTTCGTCGTTTTTAGCTCAGCCTTGAGTTGTGAGTTCTCCGACCTGAGAGAAACTACCTCGTCCCTCAGGGCCCGTGTCTCTTGGCGTACAAACTCATACAGTTCTGATTTCAGCTCGTGAACGATATCATCGTGAAGCTGCGATTTCAGATCCGTAATCAAAATAGGAGCTAACTGAGCACTCAACTCTTTTAGGTCATCTGGGGTAAATGTTGTCATTGTAGATGATATGGGCGGGGCTATCGGCTCCGTTTCAGAATCACACGCCTCGTAATAATCAGTGCCTCCACCGTCACTATCAGTTGTACAACATCAACAGTTTCATATTTGCGAAGTGTAATGTTATAAAGTAAAATAATGTTTAAAATGCTCAGAATGTCGGAGAAGAAAAGTAGGATTTAAAGCCCTCAGACCAAGGACTCTTACAAATTGGATTTGTCTTGATCATCAATACATTCACGAGAACACTGTTTTGACTCTTACAAATTATAGCTATATACCTTTTTAATCTTAAGATGAGGAAAGTATGTATCCCATATCTTGAAGAATTGCGACCTGCTAACTGGTTTCTGCCATGACCAGTCCTGTGTTTCTTCATTGTACTTCCGGTAAAGATCTATTTTCACCGATTTGTACGGTAACAGAACATTCTGTCACCATACTCTTTACTCTTCAAGCCAATTCATCAGTAGCAAAGAATATTCTGACATATCTCTCGGATTTTTTCCTGGAATTGTCCAGTGTTTCTTTTGTCCATTTTCATTGCTCTTGAAAAAGTATTTTTGTTAATACGATGAACGATGCGAAAGGCCCTTGAACAAAGTGTCCATTTTTCGATTGTAAGAAAGCGAAATTTCCCAGTCTTCTTCGATTGTGATATATAGTATTTTAACCCTTTCAACCCCACAGGCCTCTAAATAGGCTTATGAAAAGTGTAGATCCAGATGAGCCGGCTCGTAACGAGCCTTCTCATCAGGATCTGCACTTTTTTGCCAGTAATAATTATTACTATTTTTAGATAAAATTACCCATTTTGATAAATGAACTGGTCCAAATGTAATTTTCTTATTAATTTATTGGTCTAAAAATAGCATGCACCAGTCCATGTCAGTTACTTGGGGTTGAAAGGGTTAATAGTTGCATTCTAACTGTTCTAGAGTTCAACCAATAGGAATTACAAAATGCTCTTATTGTTTTAAAGTCAATGTTCCTCAAACAGTTATTTCCACAGACACACTCTTCTTTTAGCGCACTTTTAATACTAAGGAGATTCATTGCCTTTGACTTCATTTTCTTACCACTGCTTACTTCAGCTGAAAAGTAATTATTGTTACTATTATTTATCAACAGTATGGTAAGTTCCTTTATTTTGTAAATGGCATTATTAAATCAAGTCACCTCACAAACAAAGCCAGATCAAATATAATTATTAAAAATGCCAACAACACGTATTCTGAAACAAAGGGATGCTTCGGAAATTGTAGCGTCTTCTATTCTCCAAAATGGCTAATATACTTCTGGAGGCATCTCCAAGATTAACAAGGGGACGACGACATTGGCAATAGGCCGGTATGTATGAATATTCACTACGGTAGGTCAGCGGGTAAAACAGGTTATTACTGGTACTGATAATACCAGAAAATTAAAAATGTTGCCATTACATCATCGTTATGTAGTAGTGGTGCCATGAATATTCATTAGTGTGGTTAAATTCTGAGATGATTTTAAAAGAGTGGTACATGTACTATACATTTATCATCATCGCTTGCATTCAGTTTCATACAGCCATCACATATGTAACAAGGCGCTAGCCGTGGGACGGCCACAGTCCCCTACTGGCTTTTATCACAAGGCATCTGCATGACTTTACAGTAGTGTTATTGGGGATATACATTTTACAAGTGGCCTAGTTACAAGTTAACTAGGGTATAACAAGCATAAATTTTGTCAAACTCGCTTTTGTGTGTGTATGGGTGTGTCCAATTATTTGGCACATGTACTTAGCACGATGAGCGAGTATGTTGCACACAAGAACAAGGTCTATAGCTTAACAAATATCAAGGCCACACGTAAAGGAAAGGCAAGGCTGTGTGGGCTCAACATATTGGGGTAAAGTGCATGAAAAAGTAGAACAAAATTATGTATATGCCATTTTATGTGATCAACTTCAAAATAACTGTCAATGCATGATGGTCTGAATAGCAGATTGGTCTGTTGGTAAGTTTACATGCATCTTCTGGATGGTTGGTAAACACAAGGTCCAGTACTGAACCAAGTTCATGGGTGGGTTCATGTACAAGTTGGTGAAGTCCACACTGTTTACCTATAGGTTCTATTTGTTGACAATGTGTTAGGCTCAAGTTGAAATCTCCCAAGATGATACAAGTATTCAGGGTATGTGTTACAAATTCCTGTAGGAGACGGTTGAAATCGCATATTACGGTCTTTGGTGATGAAGAGGGTTCAAGAGGGTACACACTCAACCTAGATTTATCAGTGATGATCATTCTGACCATGTCTCATAAATATTAGGTAAAATTGTGACCTCTAGCGACTACATAAGGTTTTCCTATTCTTTGACCTAGTGACATAGTTTTTGACCCCGGATGACCCAATATCGAACTAGACCTAGATTTTGTAAAGATGATCATTGTAACCAAGTTTCATAAAGTTTAGGTCAAAATTTGACCTAGTGTCTACACAAGGTTTTCCTATGATTTGACCTAGGGACCTAGTTTTTGACCCCAGATGACCCAAATCGAACTTGACCTAGATTTTGAGAAACAATGTTACTAGAATTATTTCTAATTTTCATGTTGATTCTCTCTTTTCACATTTCTGTAGATTTCATTTTGATACGCCTGCGTATCATTTATGATACCTTGTTTGTCGAAATTATGGTAATCATCATGCATTTTCATACAACATTTTCTCACTTTCACCTGTGTTTTGTTGTTTTTTAAGAAAATATATGAAAAATAACAGGGCATTTTAGATGCTCAAATGCCCAAAATATTGGCATTTTAATTGGGAATGAATGGACATTCCCTTTTTAAAATGGACTGCGTTATACTATATCTACTAAAGTTTAGTAGATATCTCATAAAGTATATTAGATATCTACTATGTAACATATGCATTGGAGTAAACTAATGTTTAGCAGATATCTTATAAACTATATGAGATATCTACTAAAGATATATAATATATCTACTAAAGTTTAGTAGACATCTCATAAAGTATATTGACCTTGGGTGTAGAAACCCGGGCACATGTGACACTTTATTATGTTCAGACAAATATTCCTGCCATATATTATTGAAATCCATCAAGAGGTTCAAAAGTTATTGAATGGAAATTGAGCTTAGCGCAATAGGATGGTCCAGAGTAAATTATAAAGACTATGTCGAATCTATATCCAAACAAATCTTGTGGAATAATTGGAACATAAAGAAACATGACAGTACTACATTATTTTACAGAGAATGGTTTGATAAAGGAATTCAATTCATTGAACATATATACGATTTTAGACACAAACAATTTTTCTTTTATGCAGATAAGACAACTTTATAATCTTAATCCCGGGGATTTTTTGAAGTATTACACCATTTTGAACAGTATACCACATAGGTCGAAAACAAAGTTACAGTTAGAACAAATAACAAATAAAATCCCTGAATATTTAATCACAAAAATCAATGTAAACACAAAAGTATGCAAACTTGTATATTCGATATTAACGAATAATTCTAAACCGGAAGTTATGAGGCAAACTGAAAAATAGTTTATCACTAGTCGATACTAACTGGAAACAAATATCCACACAACCGATTAGAATAACTATAGAAACTAAATTGAGAGCATTTCAATATAAATACTTAATGCACATAATTCCAAATAACGTTTTCCTATTTAAATGTAATATAGTTGCATCACAACTTTGTGACTTTTGCATAATGTATAATGATTCGAACGTTCACATGTTTTGGGAATGCCATTATATACAAGATTTCTGGATTAACCCTTACAGTGCGGGAACCGAGTTATCCCGGTTTCAAGCAAATTTGGTTCAGAAACGGGAACCGAGAATACTCGGTTTTCCAGGTAGGTGTTTCCCCAGGTCAATAATGGTAACAAACATGTAGCGCCATCTATTGGGGTCACTGCCAACCAATGAACGAGTGTATAAATATAATCTAGCACATCGATTGACTGTCTAATAATAAACGGTAACCTAATTATGAATAATTTGAATACACTTTTTGTACACGTGACGTTGTTTTGAAAGAAAATGGCGGACGCAGAAATAGATTTCGTAAATGAGTTTGGCAATTCCGATTCTGAAGGCGAATTCGAAGGCTTTGATCCCGAAGATGTGATACACAATTTTGAAGGACATTTTCCTACACACGATTGTATCGAATTAGACCATGATAGAGATTTCCCGAAAGATTTAGAGCGAAATCAGCGATCCACTCATTCCACCGTTTACCGGAAGCTCGGGTTTTCAACTTGAAATTGACGAAGAAGCGTCCCCCATTCAATATTTGTCATGCTTTTTGAAAGATATTGACTTTGACAATATTGCAAATGAAAGTAATAGATACTTTGCACAAATACTGTTACAGAAAACACCCAAATCACATTCCCGCATGCATTGGTGGTACGACACAGTGGGTGGGGAAATAAAACAGTTTCTTGGATTGAAATTACCTTACCTCGTTAGTGACATTTACCTGTGTAATATTGAGAGGACACAGACATGTCATCATATTTGATTACTAAGGTAAATGATTTCTGACAAACATATATGCTATTACTTACCATATAGTGCCTGAAACATGAAGTATTTGCAGGTTTTATGTTGTTTTAACTTGTTTTCTTACCTGTGTCACACCTGTACAGGTAAAATACTTGTCCAATAGCAATTTTGTATACGCCAAGTTATTGGTAATTCTATATACAACAAACAACATATAGGGTTTATATACTTTTATTAGCAACTTAGTAACACAATTAATGGTTAACTAACAACACCCTTAAATTAATGAATTTTCTAAAATTAATTCAGTCCCTGCATACAATTACATGTAAAACATATTCAGCACTGTAAGGGTTAAGATAACACATTTTTTAAGAATAATGTTGCAAACAGATCATTTGGCTCCATTTAATTACGAACATATTTCGTTATGTAATTTCAAACACAATAGCAAAGTGTATGAAATGAATATAAATTATATTATACTACTTGCTAAATACTTCATCTTTAAATGCAAATGTGAGAAAGTCACACCAAATGAAACCCAATTTGTTGCATATTTTGAAAGGAAAATAAAACTTGAAGAAACAATCTCAATTCTCAAAGATAAACAAAATACTTTCAATGAGAAACTTATCTCTTAAACTTAAATTTAGTCCTCCCTTTCAATATACGTTGGGTTATTATTCCAAGGCGTTACATAAATTCACATGATTATGTATGACTTTAAACATATCATCCATGGATTATAAATGCGCATAGATGATACTGTGGGATGTGTAATTATTATGTATATATGTAATTATGACATATATTGATCAGGAAATAAAAGTTGGAATTTTCCCCCAACAATTCCCGAAGCACATTTTCCCGAACTTTAAGACATACCCGGGCATGGTGCTGCAGATTTAGGGCATGGTGTCAACGAATGGGCTAGGGGAAAGGCTATCAATTTATATTATACTTACTGATTCCAACCGGTGGATCCCCATGAGATAGTCAAACTCTGTCCCATCGGTAGTGCGACAGGACCAGCAGATGTAGTCGCCCTCGACGCTCGACCACCTCTCCATGCCGTTCTTGTCGATCCGCTCGCACTTGGAGTGGAACCACGCTTTGCAATTCCCACACATGACACAGTCACTAAAGCAGTTGGAACTACATACCCCGCATGGGTATCTACTGGCTCTCTGGCGGGTAGCCATACTGACTAATTTAATCCAACTTTTTTTTAATCCAAACTTTTTACATTCACCAAAATAATCACAATAATCACAATCCAATATATTAATGAAAAAACACAAAAGATTTAATCAGTTATTTTAGATAACTATCCGACGTAAGAATATGGCACAGCACTGTTGTACTGAATAGACAATATATGAACTATAAAGAACATAGATTGATCAGGGCTCGACAAATCCACTCGTCCGCTCGTATTTACGAGTGACTTCGATCTGGACGAGTAGAAATTCCAAGTCGCTTGCCCAGTCGGACGAGTGAAAATTTCAGCTAAATATCCAATACAAATCGAAGGAACAAAATAAAATAATATCCGTTTTACTTTCTTCGGAATGATTACCAGGCGTGATAATGGGAAATCACCGAGGATATTTTAATGTGTTTATGCTGCCACATAATTGCATTTATTAATAAATTAAAGTGCAATTCTGACGATTTTTAATTTTCCTAAAATACATGGGACGAGTGATAGTCCAATCTGGACGAGTGGGACAGTGGCATCACTCGCCCAGTAGGACGAGTAAGAAATTAAACATTTGTCGAGGCCTGTTGATATGGTAACAATGTATTGCCATTATTTATATAAAAAGTCCTCAAAGTACTCAAACTTCTCAAAGTACTCAAACCTCTCAATCATACCAATCACAATTTAATAGGTGCGGTTGACTTCACTAATACTAATTGCTATTATTGTTGCAATTAAACAACTGCCCAATTACCATAATGTTATGCACAATGCTAGCATGCTTAGTGTAAATAATCAAACAGGTCACACATTTATCTTTGATCATACATACAATTATCACAAGACTCACCTCAGTCATAACTAGCTTGATTAATGTAATTAGTCAAACAAGCCGCACATTTATCTTTGATCACGCATACAATTATCACAAGAAAGACATCACAGGCATTTTTTCACTAACTGGCAATCACTTTATTTAATTATTCTTAGATTAGTTTGGAAAAAAAGTGAAATAGTTCTTAATTTTTTACAAATATCTTCATTTTACAAATATCTTCAGAACATGATATCTTAAAAAAAGGAAGATAACTCTTACAGCTTAATATAACATGATACGGGTTACCTCCCTTGGTAGTAAAATAATTTTTTATGCGTTTCATGTGTTATTTTGGCGAAAACCTGGTAATTTTGTTGATGAAATAGGATACATATATCTTCTAATACCATATATTGTATAGAAACCACATAAATATGGCCATACATAGCATATAAACGAAGATTTGGGTAAATCGTGCTGGCGGTATAATGTTGATGTCAGTGATGATCATGGCGTGGTCACTTATCCCTGGGACTGATGTCGATGATTTCACAAGAGATGGGTTGTTGGTGAAAACAAGGTCTAGCATATTACCCATTCTAGTAGGCTGGTCATGTATCTGTGTAAGACCGTGATCGGCCATGAGATCAACCAAGGCTTGTTGGACATCGCAGTCGGCTGCGCCTTTCCTAACGATGTTGGAATTCCAGTCAATATCCATGGTCAAATTGTTATAGGAAAACCCCTGTGACAAATTAGTCTCCTGTGGTGTAATACCCAACAGGTTTCGTAAACTAGACACATTTTCCGCAGAAAGGTCGTCTAAATCGACCAAATTACTCTTTCTTACCGTGTTTATGTTTTTTATCCTTGCCGGAAACAGGTGATTTGGCTTTTGCCTTGAATTTCAACTTTTGTACTCCTTTGCTTTTATCATTGGGCGCATTAGGGTTAGGAGAATTGTGTACCGAACAGAATCCGGAAAATTCTTCATTAGAAGAATCCAATTGAAGGACATCGTCCTGCTTTTGATTTTTAGAGGTCATAATATGGTATTGGAAACGACAGGCACAGACAAATCTACAAAAAAATTATATTCACAATAATTGACCTTCCCATTCGTACTCGATGTAATTTGAATATGTCTGGCAACGTGCTTTTAATGCTGTTGGTCGCTCGATAAAAATCTCTGTACAGTCAATTATGCATTTCACCTTTCTAAAATCATGATTGTTAAATACATCGGGTAGTTGCATTTCTTTATCATTTGGAGGCCAAATAACTAATCCACCAATTGACTTGTATAGTGCATGAAACATTGTAGAAACCAAAGGTTGACTAACACCAAATCGACACGCAAGATCACCTGTGCCAGGATTTTGCTTTAACTTGACTAATGTTAGAAACAACTCGTCCTTCAAGTCGAGTTTGGTATTCTTACTGGTTATATGGCGATGGGCTTGCTCAAACACCACAAGTAATGTTGAATAATTAGGTAGGCCGGTGAAGTATGATGTTCTATCGTCATTACATTTAATGAAATCATTGCTTAGACAGGTTAGAACTTTGGCTTGTAGTGTAGTGTTTTCATTTTCGAATGATTGTATTTGAATTTGCAGCGGGTTCAGTCTATCACACAACTATCAAACTGTTGTTGCAACATATTGTTCTGGTTTAGCAAAGTGGTAAAAGCATCTTGGTATTGCTCTATAACATGACACTGCTCGTCTGTCAACATATTGATCAAGTCGATCGTTAAGAGAGTCCAAATCTGTTTGAATTCCAATCTCTCTTGTTTCAACAGATGTTTGTGTGGCTATACCTGACACAACAGTTTCCTTATGTTTAGACAGCGCCATGAGTGCCAAAGCAGCTGAAGTCTTCTTCTTATTTTCCTCTCTAACTTTTACTCGATTCTGACGAACAAGCTTTTGCTGTTAACACCTGCAGGGTTTTCTTTGCAGCTCGGGTGTGGCAGAATATTGTTGGAACACAATCTACTTTCAATGGGTCCTTGCTTATCATCCTTTCGAATATAAATATATACAGTCCATGTGTCCACTGATTGAATAACACAATTTATTTATCACCAATTTGCGTGCATGGTACCACGCCACTGCATGTTGAAATGTTGTCAATGCGAACATTTTCGGACTCGATTTGTCAGTGACGTCATGTCTGGTAATATAAATGTGTTGTTCTTTCTAGCACACAGTTACATCGTTTTTTATTATAAAACATTTTCCCGCCTAAATTTGTTTTTTAAGTGAATGATCGAATAGTATTCACTCGTTAACGTAGAAGGCTATTATTAACACTCGTGGTTAGTGCCACTCTGATCACAATGCGTTCAATTGGTGAAATTTGATAATTAATTGAAACAAACAAATACCCTCTCATTATTTTATAATTTCTAATGAAATATAGGAAACATATCAGTAAAATAAAATGTGTTCTTCCGCCGACTATATATATATATTTTTTTATTCTCAATGTCTTATATGTTTAGCCATTGTTCAACTTGTATATACATGTACTAAACAAATATTTAGGCTTCTTGATGTGTTTATTCAAAACATCAGTGAGGGAGAGAGGTTCGTGGAAAGGTCTGAAATTTTAGCAAACGTATAAATCTAACTACAAAAACAATCCATGCGATAACTAACTAATAACAAATAAATAAATTCATTGTAGTTTAAAAGTCAGGGTCGGGAAACCTACCAGAACCACAGTTAATTTAGACAGATCCATTTCAAGATATGAACATCACTGTTCCACTATCTGCTGACAAGTGACCAGTTAAATGTGTAGTACAAAAAAGTTACACAATACACAATAAGTGTGCAACTTCAACCCAGCCAATGAAAATGTGACGACTCATGCTCATCAATGCATATCATTGTACCCATACGTGGAGATTATGTTTTTGTATTGTGTGTTTTTACAATGTAGTGATCACTATTATATAATAGTTTTATTGATTGGATTGAACATGTTGTTACTCTTATATTAAGAAATTATTGATTGATTATATTTATTTTGACATGGGTTACATATGTGTAGTCTGGGAACAATATCATATATATCAGTTGACTTGCAAACATACAATATATAATAATCACACTCAATGTTTTGCAGCCTTTTTCATTGCCTTCCTACATTCTGGGTGGTACCACTCATCACACCTGTCACAGCCCACCATACCATGCAATTTTGTTTTTGTGAAACATTTACAATATGTCCTTCCTTGGCTAGTTGCAATGGGATGAATGTTTTCTTTGGTCCCAGTTTCCTCGTCAACAGCTCGGGAAGTATGCCTGCTTTCCATACTGATTCCAGTTTCTGCAGCATATTAAGAATGTATGCGGCATCTCTAAATACCCGTGTGATGATGCAGTCCAATGGCGTCCAGATAAACATGTCGCTATATGTAGCATCACATACATACATCTGCAGCTGAACTTGGGCGTAATACTTGTGTTTAGGCTTCAGCTGGTACTGTCGATCAAGGCAGAAACTGTCATCCTCTAGCATATAATCGACACTTTTCTCCTTGTACCGGAAAGGACACTTTATTTCCAACACTCCCCTCCCACAACACAGTTTACTATCCCATCAGGAGATGCACCTGGAAATGGTTTATCTACACTTATCACTAAACCAGATTTCCTCACTACACTCCTGATGGGGCAGAAGGCTACCATGTGTTGTATATATAGTCCCAGTGGGGACACAGGTTGGAGCGGTACCGGTCTCTGAGTAAATGTTACTATACACATTAAATGCATCTCTCTCGTGTTCATTTCCCCAAATTATTGCTGGTACGCATAACTGTTTAGTTTGTGGGACACACACTTTCTTTATCAACGACGGAGCTGGCTCTGTTGCCATTGCAAATCATGGGCTACAAATGCCGTTATCCGCCCGGCCCTCTGATCATGCCACACTGCAGAGGAAGATTGCGATCGGGTGACTTCCTCCACATACTCAGACTCATTGACACTAATTTCCAGCTTGTTAAATGTGGCCGAACAAAGTTCATTAAAATCACTGCCCGATATATGTTCATTTGTGATTGCATATAAATACCTCATTGCGACCGGCAGTCTTTCACGTGGTTGCATTGTTCGCTGGCTGATATATTGTTCATTATAGCTAGCAAATGAGCTAAGTCCAACTATGCTCTCGCCCGTGTTGGCCAGGGCAGAAAGAAATTGACACTGTTCTGAAAGCGTAGCAGGTTGTACCTGGTTCCTGGTAGCTTTCCTGGAATGTTTCAGTCGATTCCTTGACTCCTCCTTGTAGAAACGAACTGCCGAGATTTTCGATGGCTGTACATTCTTCACAAAACACTTGTTCCATTGACAGGATAATCAGTACAGGCCGAAGCTGTATAGCCAAATCGCACCGCAGCCTCTATTTTAAATAACATTGCACCAATGTGGGAGCATGTCTCGCCAAGTCTGAAACAATACATTACAAACATGTTACTCTCAGGCTGGTAATTTGCAATTAACTCCCTCCCTTGTAGATACATGGGAATGGGCTAAAAATGAATGGGAATGGAAAGATGCGCCAAAAGGTATGTGGCGTAATTATTGAGAGGAATTATATATATAAGACTATCTTTGCGTTGTAACATTTCACTTACACTACCAGCAGAATTAACAGAATTACCTGAATGTGAATGTACCGACATAGTATCTATCTTCTCTGTTTTTATTTGCTTTACTGTTGCTAAATAGTCTTGAACTTTGTTTTCACAGGTTATGAATAGATCATCAGCATTACTAGGAGTTTCTTCTAGGAATTTAACAAACTGACTATAAGTTATTTGTATCGCGTTAAAGAAACTTGACACATCACGACACTTGTTCAGAAGGGAAATTGAACTATTGATCGACAAGCCAGCACCCTGGTCAATGTATGCATTTACTTGAGATATACTGTTTCTGAACTTGCGGTAGAATGTATCTACCTTGGTCTCGTAAGCCATCGTTGCTTTGATAGTAAGCTTACGGATTCTCGACATCGACTGCTAATGTACAGTAGTGAGCATCTGATTTCTTCTATTCAAGGTTTCACCATTGGTTTTTTTACTGTTACCGAACCCCCAAGACTGCTTCATCGTTGGACCAGCTAAGTTTAACCGGATACAATCAAAACACCAGATGCGCTTGGTTTGCATTTATTGTATCGACTGATGGTAAAAAACTGCAAGATACAAAAAAACAGACATAAAAATACAATCCACAACTTACATGTACAAGTTTATTCTTACCGTCAACATAGCCAGTTCCTAATTATATTCCTATCAAAAATGAAATACAAATGTTACTAGAAGTACTCTACTTATCAACCAAAAATTTTACAACCTCTTTTTTTTACGTATAAAGAAACCGATTGACACAAAGTGGTTCGAACCTTCTCGAGTATGAATCATTAAATGTATACAGAACTCAATATAGCGAATTGCGGCTGATTCGGACCATGGCTGATTCGGACCAGATCAGTGGCTGATTCGGACCAGATCAGTGGCTGATTCGGACCAGATCAGTGGCTGATTCGGACCAGATAGTGACTTATTCGGACCACTCGAAAAACTTCTAATTTTGTTATAAAATTTGCATTGATTTCATACTTATCCAAATATCAGTGGCTGATTCGGACCAGATAAGTGGCCGATTCGGACCAGATTTTCATATTCGTATATTAATGAAATATTAACATCGGACATCAGTGGCTGATTCGGACCAGATTTTGAATAATGGGAAATGGTGGTGGAGATACCTGATTCATTTGCAACTAAAAAATAATCACAACACGTAGGACATTTTGTTTTATTTTTTAATGATAGCACATTTGGCCAATGGCCAGTCTAGCACATGAGCATCATATATAACACAACAAGGTACATTTTTATTATCATCACCATGGTAGCAGGGTCACATGACTTGACTCATTGAATAACTCATTGAATAAGATCTTTTCTAAATCGGTGCTAATAATTACAATAATTAATTCCTTGCACAACAGCAATTTACATATGAGAACATACACGGCCTAACAAGGGGCGTAGATATCTGCGCATTTGCGTAAAAGATGTGATGTTGTCATCTCATGGTTGCCATATTTTGTCCAAAGTGCCATCAGACGCCCCTGCACTTTTGTTGTCATCTTACTCTGGTGTCTCTTTAATTTACCCTCCTTCACCAGCTTCAGCTGTGTGGGGATAACTTTTGCCTCCGAATATAGCAATGCCACAAGAAGGTTAAAAGGTAGATTGCCCTTCTTCGCGCGTTTGTTCAGACGGTTGTGCCAACCTTCCACATCATTGTTGGTACGAATGCTTCTGCCGTACACCGACCAATTCTCAATGCCCCACACATCACTTTCCATCCACACATAGTCTACATAATTCATGAACTCATTTATCTCCACAGCATCTTCATTGACTTTCTCACGGATATGTTGGAATGCTTCCGGGATGTCCTCAGTTGGTAGGAATGGCAGGGCGAACACCTTTCGCAGTACCTTATGCACACTATCATGCTCATTGTATGCCACCTGAAACATAATTAAAAGAATTATTAATTAATTTAAAGAATTACTTACTTAGTTATATAAGTATATAGTAATTATAGTAATTATAGCAGTGTTTATTATTATATTAACTATAAGCGAAAATTCTATAATTGCTATTATGCTTACCTGGAGTCCTTTCTCCTGGACCTTGCGCCACAATGCCTGGCCAAAATGGAAGGCGCACCCGTGGATGACTGGATTGTCAAACACGCTGCGGAGACCATTCCACATACCAGTCTCAAAGTCTACCACGAACGATGTCACCGATGGCGGAGATGACAGGTTGTCAAGCACCGACTGGAATACCTGTAATGTAGCAACATTTAAAACTGGTTAATACATTATATATAATATAGTCTATAATCCATTATATATAATATAGTCTATAATTTTCCAAGATCCCACCATGTTCCATGTTGTCATGTGTATTAACAGTTATGTGTCACAAAAACGAATAATACAGATAATTACCTTTTTGTAGTCTCGAGATTTCTTTCCGGACATAACACAGAAGCATAGTGGTAACTGTTTCATGTCTTCTCCGGACTTTACGAAAGAGTGGATAGAGAGGAGCTGGTAGAAGGGGGCCTTTACCACCTTGAACGTTCCATCTATGTACCATGTCTTTGCCTTCGATAGTAGCTGTAGCTGATTGGCCGTAGTGAACAGGAGGTGTCGCCGGATTCCCGCAGAAGCTTCAGTCATGAAGAACGGCTCTGGGATGGTTTGACGCAGATACTCATCATTTAACTGAAAGAAAAAATAATAATAAAATAACAAACTTAAATGTAATTATCTTGAATATGAATACTGTCATAATTACATGCGGATTCACTTAAATACATGTAATTTGTTTGAATATGAATACTATCATAATTGCATGCGGGGACGCTCTCCAGCATGAACTAGCCCTTATATTTTTTTACATGTATACCCGTATTTGTGAAATACATACCTGGAATGACATATCCTCGGGATCCTTGGGGCGAGTTGTAGACCGTGTCCTGTTGGTGATACGCACGAGTGTGGCCGGGTTTGGTCGGGATGCTTCCGGTAGTCCGGCGTTGTTATGATTGTCCCCGACACACTGGACCATGTTGTGTGCCGTCTCGAACATATCTTAGTTAAATATTGAAGTTTTTCGAATGGTCCGAATCAGCCACTGATCTGGTCCGAATCAGCCATTAATCTGGTCCGAATCAGCCATTAATCTGGTCCGAATCAGCCACTGATATCCGAGTTAAATATTTCATTAATATACAAATATTTACATCCTTTTATCGTCTAAATGCAAACAAAACCAGTTTTCTAAGTCTACATATCTGGATAAGTATGAAATCAATGCTAATTTTATAACAAAATTAGAAGTTTTTCGAGTGGTCCGAATCAGCCACTGTTCTGGTCCGAATCAGCCACTGATCTGGTCCGAGTCAGCCTGGTCCGAATCAGCCATGGTCCGAATCAGCCAAGTACCAATATAGCTAGTACTTTCGCTGCATATTTTAGTATATATTTCTATCTATATACATACAAGCTACCATACTATCAAAGCTAGTATAATAAATAGGAAAGCGTTAAAAGACTACATTACAAGAGTATTGTAACTCACTGCCAAATATACGTTTCCGTAATCCAAGTAATCAAAGTTGTCTTTGAGTATCGTCTGTCCTCATGCGGCTTCGTCCCGCCTTATATTCGGATTGTCCGAGGTACAAAGGTCATCCGGGTTGACGACCTTTTCTAGTCTCGCCTAACCGGCAAAAGCGAGTACCCTCGAACCGGGGATGAAACCACCGTGTAAATACACAACACTCTTCCCCGTTTTATAACATTAACCCTCCCCTTGGGGGATGAGCTGCCCGCTATAGTATGACTGAAGGAATGGGATGAACCAATTATCCTCAGCCAAGGTAACATGAGCCAGTTAGAGAAAATTCATTAATATTTATGTATCCCTATGCATTGGGGTGCGAGTGGAAACTTTGATACATCTCCATTAAAGTAATATATAGCACCTCTTTTGACATATGGTGCTAAAGAATATGTTACCTGGGCAGTTAATAATGTTATAATTATTACGAATAAATTTTGACCCAAATATGTTAATGAAACCGAAAGAAATTCCTACCATGGTTGGAAACTAATTTCGGTCGTAGTATTACAGAATCAGGATGATGGATGTACATAGTGTTTATAGTGCAGCGGTCAATGGCCCAAAAGAGCTCTAATTAAGGAGTTAGTGCTCCCCGAGGTAGAACAAAACGAAATTGGTATATTATCATCAATTAGGGTCTTATGGACCCGAAGCAAGTTCTTGGCATGTTCAATTCGATGATTCAATGTTTTTTATTCTTACTTTACTATATGGTATTGCTATTTTCAAAAGTAAAATAAATTGCAGGGTAGGGTAAATATTTTGAGAAATGCATATTTATAACACCTATAAAACGATACATGTTATATACCGTTGGAAAGGTAATACATTGTTCTAATTGTTTGGCTTATTTAATATAATGTATTAATGACGTCGGCGTCATAATGACGTCATAATTAACATTTTGCCATCGAAACTGTAAGTGCGCATAATCTTGGTCTCAATACTTCGTTTTATTTTATGTCTCATCACAAAATGACACTATTTAGTGGAAGAAATGGAGACAATAAAGAGTAGCTACTGTGAAAATGAACACTATATGTTTATACATCAAGCAAGATGAACTTATATGTCGTTGCTAAAGGGGAAGTGTAATGCCGATTTTAACATAAAATCACAAACTCTTCACTTTGAACTATATCACGTATCCATGTCAAGTACTAGCGTACACAACCATAATATTAGGTTTTGTACCGATACATCAGACTAATATTGGTCTTCTAGTGTTGCTTGGATGTTGTTCGTTAAACATTCTGCATAACAACGACAGTTTTCAGTACATTTAAGTCCGGCCTGAAAGCATTGGCAGTGCTGCTTATTATCACACATTGAATCTGTGCAAAATAAGTGTGTCATTGCTCTAACTTCAACTGGTGCTGGATCTTTCTCGAAAAAGACAGCGGCAATAGCACCATCAGGCAGTCTTCTTCAGGCCACTGAATGTGACTATGCTTCCAAATGTATAATTGATAAGCGCAGCGACGTACGTGCTGTGTGAAAGCGTCCTCATTTCGTGGTAGATCGGCAGCAGATGTGTCTGTAGATGTAGCAATAACATATCTAAGTTCATCTAAATCGGCACACACTTGGTCGTTTTCTTTCTTCTTATTCCCATACAGTGTCAATGCATACAGCCTAGTTATACTCTGCATCGCATTAGATACCTGTAGCTTGTCACCCATCAATGATATCGGCTCAATGTCATGCATGTTCTTTTGTAGGATGTTGAATGCTGTTCGTTTGCCAATCTTAATCAATGAACGTGTACTATCACATCCCGTTAAGACATGCATTTCAGGTAGGCATTGTGTTAGAGCTTCACCCAAGGTTGACGTCACTTCATTGATTGGGATGAATCTTTGCCTATTTGTCAATGCTCCTTTGTGACCAGCATGCATGTACGTGTTGATGGGTATATCTCCGCGGCCACAGTAATACAACAGCAACACCAATACATCGGTGTCATCACAGCGCACAATAATGCGAGTATGGTTGTCCACAGAATCTATAACATGCAGTAACATTCTTGTGTCAGCTTCCTCGTGTGTACTGTACACATGTTCCAGGTCAAACACCGACGTTGGTGTTATTTGCCTGGTAATTGCACAACTGCCATAGCCACCTGCAAGTATAACGCAACTTCCAACAGGGATATGCACTTGTATATGTGCTTCTATGTACTCTGAAATATGAGATGTCAATGAGCCTTTGTTCTTTGAATGTTTCAAGAATCGTTTGTAATTTGGAACATTGCGTGCACCCAAGACTACATGTGACACAGTTTCACTACCACCAGCTTGTCGGTTACGCTCAGCATTTTTAATCGAGTCAGGCGTGTCGTATCGATCGAATACAATAGAAGAACACAAGTTACAACTGATAGCCTACCACGCATGGTTGATATAAGTCTATTCATAACAATATTTGCTAATTCATCAAATGTCTTGAACAATCTATCATTCAGTGTCTGCAACATGGCCATACCATCAATAATGTATGCGGTGCTTTGCAATGGGTCTTGGCTGGATATGTCCGTGTGAGCTGGGCATATAGATTATATCTTGCATGCAAGATCTGACTTTGTAGTCTTTCGAATTGTTCCATCGTCATTGAATAGCGTAGGGGATACAGCGGCTAACTCATGTTTTATAACACTTTTCAACATATTTCTTTGTTTTGCAACGGCTAATAATTGCCTGAACAGTACTTCTGAATTGATCGTCAGTTGTTTCGATTGCAGTGTGACACTTGGTTTCATATCAGCAAATATTAATGGTTTAATTCTTGCATCGGGCTTCCAGAAGCTAACTACCTTGCTGTCGTCACACAACCTCTTCTCAAAAAACTCGACTGAACGTTTATCTTGAGATGCAACCAAACTAGTGAATATGTTAATCAACATTTCAGGTGCATCTGCTAAGTCGAATGGATTTTGCCACTGGTCTGATATAATATCAACTATTTGACGTGAATCCTTTGCATCTCTTGTACTAGTCTTAGCACTCTCGGTCTCATTCTCGTTGGCAATGCCACAAAACGACTTAATGCACGCTGCATACTCTCCAGTTAAATGTCGGGTAATCAGCCACCTGGTCAAAGCAATTTTGATCAATGTGAACCCGACGACCCCATCACGACTTTTACAGTCCTTATTCACCGACTGTTCCAATGCATGGTCAGTGGCAACACAGTTGAATAGATTGTTGTTGGATCGCCGGACCATAAATCCCCCTTCAAGAAGATGTTGGTACGCAGGTGGGTTTTTGGATTCCAACATTCTCATCTCGGTAAGATATACAGGTAAGTACGTTGAGTAATTATTACGCCCAGCAGCCTGCAGGATGGGGATTGCTTCTGCAACAGCATTCAGGTGTAATAGAAAATCTGCGCTGCGATCTGCCCGAAGTAGACGTAACAAAACATGCACTGCTTGTAGAAACTTAAACCAATAGTCAAATGTCTGTGATTGCTGTACCCCTTTACTCACAAACTTAGTGATAGCTTTAGAAATTGAAAATAGCTTCTTGTTGATAGTGCCAAATCAGTTGACAGATCCTTGTCATGGTAGGTAAATGAACGTTGCAAATCGTCTAAGTCAAGCCGAAGTGCATTGGACATGAACTCCGTGCCATTGGCAGCAGCCATCCATTTTGTCAAACCTTCAAACAACAGTTCAGTTAAAGCTTCCATTGTCAACCTAAGTGCTCGAATGCCTCTTGACAGTTGTTTTCCTTGAAAAGTGCATTGTGCACGAACTATCTGCATACACTCCCGACTCAGTCAAGAATGCATGCAGACCGCCATCAGCATACAGTTTACCGATGTTAGCTATCAATGCCATCAGAAGATGCATCACGCCAAGTCGCATATTCACCTTGTCTTGCAACAATGGGGGTGTACTCCATAACAATTCCTGAGCTTTGCTATAAATGGAAAGGTCTACGCTTACAAATATATGTTCTTGGCCAAGCGATTCTGCCAAACATACTATTTGAATCAAGGCAGTATATGTTGTATTCAGATCAGTGGCTTGAGCATGTATAAAAGGTAAGTATCGGATGGTTGTCACAGGCTGTGTAGATTCTCACAACATGACATTAAATGCTGTCCACCAAAGGAATCTCATTTTGTTTGCTTATATACCTAGCAAGACACGAAAGCTAATCCATGGAAACAGCTGTATTGAACGAATACAGATATTTGTCCATGTTGATGGAGACTGTGACTGGAACAACTGGGGACTCGGGGCTATTGGACGGTTTTCTATATCTCTCAATCAAGTTAGATTCATCTATACCATCACTTTCTGTCAGCGTCTTACTGGTTACTCGTTGTATGCGAATACTTGGCACATGTGTTGTGTTACGCTGATAAATGACATTCGCCATTGAGTGGGTTGTGGACTTGCCATCGAGTGTTTCTTCATTCTGATCGAAGTTGTCGATTGCTGCATCTATGGATGAAGAGCCTTCTGTCCCGATCGGGATCAATCCTGCAGGAATATACCTGATCTGGCATTTAGCCAAAGACGACAGAAATCGCCTTAACTTCATCATAACTCATACAAGACCTAAGAGAATGCAACATGCCAATTAGTTGTTTACTCCCATGGTCATGGTGAATTTGTACAGCTAGTCCAAGTTTTGTAATATACTCATGATCTATACTGTAAATTGTGTAAAAGGAAATAATTTCAACCTTATCTGATGGTTTTCTGCTCTAGAAACAGTTTATGCTCTGCATCATATTAAAGGTCTTGGTATCAGAACAAATAGCTTAATGTTTTATAAAACAAATATAAAATGTTGTTGAATTGTATAATTTTATTTCGCATATCACTACAGCTTCATGCTACTATATATAGGAAATGTTCACATTTTAATACTTCTAATTGATAATGATGTTTCGATATTGATCAAGCGAGTACAATTGATACCCAAATCACTCATGTTTTGTACAAATTATATATATAAAATATATATTTAGCATTACAAAATATATCTACTTCCGTTTTTGACGACTACTATTACGTATGACGTCACCCTGACGTCATCCTCATATATACTGCAAAATAAATCCTTGCAACATCAAGTACAACTCATACCCGTTCCAACGGTCTATAATATATACGATTTAATATCTTTGATAGTTGTTTTATTTTCAAAATACTACCCCTACCCCCTTTTATTTTAGGCGTTTAGAAAACGCTACATCATCTTATTAAAAGCTCTATAACTTTCTTGAATCACCGTTTTGAATAGGCCAACAACTATTTTCGAGTCTATGAAACATTAACCTACAAGAATATACCAATTTCGCTTTGTTCTACCTCGGGGAGCACCCTAGTCAAAATTCCTGGCCCAAACCACTGCTCTATTAGAAGTGATAAAGACGGCGGCTATTGTCCGTAGTAACCTTCAACAGATTCTGCACCGTCATACCTCTCCTCAAAGCCACCAACTGGGCGACATCTCCAATATACTCCGGGGTATTTATAACGGGCGAATGATCACCCCCTACCCCAGGAGACAAGAACGGGGAGTCGGTCTCCAGCAAAAGACGGCTCGAAGAGATCGACTTCAATGCTTCGATCTGATCCGGCTGAAACTTGGACGTTTTGGCCGTGAACCCGAAGTAACAGTCTGGAAATGACTGTATCCAAGCCTTAACCACTGCGCAACTGCCACCAAAACAATGTAAATGAATTGGTTGCATTTTGGCGCAATAATCCCGCACAATCTCCAAACCCCTGGCATACACCGTATTGTCAAAAGGGGTCTTACCTCTGAGGTGGAGGACCAACACCCTACCTGCACAGGAGAGAGACAATATTCGGCGGAAAAGAGCTTCCTGTTTGCCCCAGGTGTGTTTAGGCTCGGTCCAGTCCAGACCAATTTCCCCTAACGCCACCGTCTCAGGATAGCTGAGAATCCGCTGCAGATCAGTAAACTGACTTTCACGGAAATCTCTAGTGTTCCTCGGGTGTATCCCTACTGCAATTCTAACCCTGTTGTCCGTAGGAAAATGCTTCGGAAAAACCTTTGGGTCACAGTAAATAGCCACCAGACCAACTAACTTGACCGGAAGGAGAGGCTGAACCTGTTGAGTATATCCTAGAACTATGTCTAACAATTCCCCAGACATACCCTTCAACTTGGCGTTAGAAACACCACCAAGTATCTTCCTAGCAGTCTTGTCGAGATGGAAGTGACTGTCCACCGCCTCTAACATTCCTCCCGCAGTCAGATGACCTGGATAGGCGGATGCTATTGCCTCATTCTGAAAACCAAGCACTGGTGGGGGGCCCACCGTTACTTTTAGTTTCGACCCAGACTTATTGGCCACAACTTCCCTAGGACCTAGAGTAACCTCGGGCTCTGGGACGATCAGTGTATCGGCAATGACACTTCCCTCACCAGAAGTTTTATCTGTGACTTCCAGTGTGGCAGTGGTGTCGTCGGCCACCACATCTCTTCCTGAACTCGAAGTGTCCCTAAATCTCAGTTCGGAGTTAACACTGGGAACCTCACCGCATATGCGCCAGAACTGAGCCTGCCCTTCCATCGGCAGCTCACTTTCCAGTGCTAACAGAGGTCTCCAGTGAATCAGGCAAGCATTCGAGTTCATAGGACACAGTTTGAACACTTTTGGGTTAACCCAGCCGTGTGCCTTACATAGCCTCCTCATCGCTGTCTGACTCGTCTCGGAGATCTCGGAACAGGGATGAATTAAAGCCTTCTTGTTCAGAAAGCTACACAAATCCCTTAACCCTGCGTGTGGTCCGACTACCAGGCGAGCCAATTTTACGAGATAATCCACTCTTGCCCGGTGAAAACGAGGGGTCATTAGCTGAGCAGGGGTTTCGTTGTCGTGGAAGGCACTTGGGACGTGGTGCTTTTTTTTTTGGTGAAGCCAGAGACTTTGTTTATTTTTTTCCTTCACATTATTCATGCATATTACAGATTAACAATTATATAATCTACCTCACTACATAACTAAACTTTATGTCCTGCTCGTTGTCTAGCATAGGATGTGATAGGCTCAGTGGAACTCTGATGGGAGAATGAAACAATAAAACCTGAATGGTTGGAAAAGGACATTTTTATTAAAATGTCAGAAAACAATAAATATTTACAACAGTAGTTCTACAATGTAGTAAGTACAGATTATACTAAAACAAACTACTGCTAATGATTTGCCCAAGGCTAATACAGATTGTTTCAGATAGCCATATCTGGGCAAACCAAAAACCGCCAAAGAGAAACCGCCCAGATCCACGAGTCTAACGCAACTATGATATATATGAAATGCTAGCGAACCTATAATTAGGGAGAGCAATAAACCAACGCTCCAACCACGATATACCTGCATGTAATTTTAATTAACCAGATTAAGGTTAATACCCTCGAAGCTATTATTGAAACCATAGTAGAACTATCCTACTACTTTACTAGCCTGACCATGCGGTGAGACTGTACCTGTACTACCGGTACTGTATACATTGTACATGTAAGAAAAAACAAAACACCAATATACATATTTACAGCATTCAGCGAATAGCTAGCTGCATGTACAGTGTACTAAACACCTTACAATACACTCCAAACCGGCGCGTGTATAGCATCCGCCGTTTGCATTTTTGTACAGATCGCCAGGTTATTCGCTGAATTAAACAGAGCTATAATTGAACTAAGACCGTAATGTTTTATAACTCGGTAACGAAAATGCTATGAACGCCGTAATCTATATTATACAGTAAACATGGCCCACAACAAACGACTCTAGATCACTCCTGGCTTGTTATGTCCCCATAGTTAAATAGAACTTGGGAAATAGACGGAAATGTTCCTGACGCAGTATTCTCCAGATCGTTTGTTGTAAGTGGATGCCACTGTAGCACGTGTAATTGTATATTAGGTCTACTGAATGAAATGCCCCTGCTTTGTTACAGTAGGCTTCACTATTGGCCACCGGCCTAAATGCTGAACGCACCGTTGGTTACAAGTCTCTACTTCTATTACCGTAGACTTCTATATATATCTATATACACACTTATAATACTAGTGACTCCAAGCCCCGGCTTTATTACCGTAGACTGTTATATAATACTATTGGATACAAACCTCGGCTTCGTTACCGTAGACTTGTGTAGCCAATGTTGATATTTACAAAGCCTCTGCTTTATTACAGTAGACTAATACTGTTGGTTACATACTATTATATACTAACAAGTAATGGCACCCTAATAATTATAAGTATGTGCTGGACAGTGTAGGGCCTCTGCTTTGTCACAGTAGGCTCGGAGGCTTTTGTCCTCATGCTTGTACAGTGGGCGAAGAAATTGGCAATGCATCAGTGCGAATGTATTTCTTATAAGCCGTGGACTTCCAACGGCCAAGACGGCATATTTGTGCTGTGGACATATTATTGAGGTGAGCATGTGTAGCGCCGCCGATTCTTAATGAATGGCTTGTGTATGTGGTAGGGTCAAGGTGACATTCCACAACCAATGATCGCAATACTGATCTGAAATCGGACACTGATACCGACGCGCCTGACCTAAAACGAAACAGTGGGCCGTGTTGGCATGGCGAACCTTGCATGTAGTGAAGGAGTGCCCGAACTGGACAGATTTCCCGGAGTGGTTGACGACTCAATGGGATTACAGTAGGTTGACCTTGAGAGTGTTTATAGACAGACATTGAAATATTGATGTGTTTGACCTTTGAGTTGATGTAAACCTCCTGCACCGATTGACGTTTAATTATGTTTTCGTGACTATGCTTAGATTGTGCCATTTCCCCGACACGAAGTAATCCAAAGAAGGCTGTTAATATCATCGCCTTATACATAGTTTGTTGATATGGGTCTTCGAGTATAATGGGAATGGCAGACACTAGTTTTTGAAGGTCATCCACTGTGAACGGAAGACGCTTATCCGAGGACTTTATCCTACGGACTGCATGCATTAATTTTTTTTTTACAAGAAATGAATCTGCCGGATTTGCCAAATTTTGTATCTTGTGAATATATGCGATAGCTGACATGTATGACGTAATTGTGGAATGCTTAAGCTGCCTCAAATGACAGATGGTTATGAACTGAGCGACCTTGTGCTCGGATGTTGGCAGGTCTGGGTAATATGCCTGATGAAATTTGGCAAAGTGTCCTAGAGCATTCCTGTAACTAGCTGTGGTAGAAGGTGCTAATGAGGTATTCAGCAAGTTGAGAACTGCGTGGTTCAGGGAAGTAAGAGCAGATGACCCGGGACTGTTGTATTTTTGAATTTAATTTTTAATAAACTATTGAACTATATTTATCATGTGTTTATTATTTTTATTACTGATAATGATGTTTATCTAGATGCAAGATAATACTTTCTATCTAACTTTCTAACACTTTCTATCTATATAGCCATAAATCCTCTGACTCTGAAAGATTTCAACTTCAACGCATCATACAACAAATGGAAGAACATGAACACTAGAACACTATACTATCTATATCCACAAATCATTCGGCTCTTCATGTTCTTCCATTTGTTGTAATATGCGTTGACGTTGAAATCTTTCTGAGAGCCACCATCAATGTTTAATTTCATCAACAAGTATAGCCTCGTTGAGAATTTCATGAACAAGTTCATGAATGTTCATGAACAACAAATGAGACAATTTGAGAATTCATGAACTTCATGAACTCATATAGTTCATGCATAGGGTTCATGAACTCATGAATTCCTAGGTTCATGAATCATAAAGTTCATGAACTCATTATTTCCTAGGGTTCATGAATCACAGAATTCATGAACTACAAAAGGTTCATGAATTATTGAGGTTTACCGGGTACTCAGAGCCTCGCCTCAGGAGTTTCACTGATAGTAGGGGGCTGAAACAGACATCTAATGATCCTAAAAGCTCAGCATGACCACTTTGTGAATGAAATATTATATAAAGAATGAAAGAAAGAGCTTCATATATCGGTAGGCTAATTGACAATTTAAATGCTTAACGAGACAGAGGGACAAACACCGTACTAAAACTCTCCCTTATGTGACTGCAATTCTAAAACTATAGCAGATACAGACACATTTTATATCACCGGAGATACGTATTGATATAAGGACTTGCACCAGCTAGGTTTCATTTTTCAAAAATATAGATTTAACAACTTAAACCTCAAAATCTGTTTTATTTGCATATTTTACTTTTTGCGATACCTGCGGCGTGTCGTCATAAACCACATGATTGTGCACCGTGTTCAAACATGACTTAAGATCCAAAATGTGGAACACTTGAAGGTTTTTACCTTCGAACAGTTTCTTCGTTTTACTTTTTGAATGTTTTGAATTTTTTCAATTATTTCTTTCCTGGTGACTTAAGGGAATCTTTCATTTACAGCTCTCTGGGGTTTTTGGAGTTTGTTCTGGTCAAGAGCTGGTCTAGGATCGGTGACACATCTGGCAGAGAATTTTCCTGTTACCGAGCAGCCGACTATTTCCTCAATTGAAAATAATTTGGAAAGTAAAACGGAAATGGCTTTGCCACCATTGGCAACATCCTGGATAATGTCCAGCAAACTATTGGGAGAGTCCATGTCCATTTCAGAAACATCTAATGCCTTTGTAGCTTCAGCAACAGATTTTGTTTCATAACCTGGAGGTGTCTTTTTTACCACTTTTTCCCTCACCCCTCTCTAAAGCGGACACTCTCCTTTTGAGACGCATCACTTCGGCGGCCATGAAATCCATAGTCCATTTCTCACTATAAAAAGAAAATTTTGCTAAATTATGATTTTCATGCCGATCATCTATAAAAACAAGAGCACCGCCGAGCGGAAGGGAAACAAAGTCATATGACCTTTGACCCCTAAGTGTGACTCTGACCTTGAAGCCAGCCATCCGCAACATGCGTTCTGCATGTCGTCTTGATGTGGTGAACATTTGTCTTAGGTTTCTTCAAAATCCTTCAAGGGGTTCAAGAGTTACAGAGCGGAAGGGAAATTGCTAACGGACAGACAGACGGACACCGAGGCGATAACATAATACGGCCCTTTGGGCGTATAAAAAGGACCAAATGCAGGGCCTCTCCTAGCTAACAGTTATTTCAGGTCAAATTTGGACTGATTTGGTTAAAGTTTCTGTTGTCAATTCAAGAATTATTTCGCTACTCCACAGAATTGGTCGCTTTTGGCAACATTAGTCAGTGGCATGGGACGCACTAAATGTAGCACTTTCGCCTCAGGATCGGAGGGTGACGGGTTCGATCCCAACTTGGTGGTATTGTCCTTGGACAACACACAGATAATTGCACATTGTCTGTCTCTCCTTGAGGTTGATTCCATCTAGAGCGATTAATATAAGTTGTAAGAACTTGTTTCACAATTTAGATTAAACAAGAGCTATCACTGAAGATGATGAATACCCCAGACATATGTTAGCTTCAGAAACCAAGGGCAATAAATCCCTGACAATTAATCTGACCGTCGTTAGCCAATGATATGCACAACAAGGCTTAGTACTGATGAGTCATGCAAAGTTTCGTTGAAATCCGACCAATGGTTACAGAGGAATAGCGCTGACCAAATTATAAGTGAAAATGGTAAACAACCGGCTTGTATGGTTTCTCGAATCAAATTGTTAATGTCCAGAGTGGCTTTCGTCAGCAGCGAAGCACACTGGATCATCTAGTTCATTTCGAAACATTTATAAGAGAGGGCTTTGTCAATAAACAACATGTTGCTTCAGTATTTTTCGACCTTGAGAGTGCTTATGACACAACCTGGAAATATGGCATTTTAAAAGATCTTCACGACTTTGACCTCAGAGGACGCCTTCCATTATTTATTTCTGCATTTTTAAATGAAAGACTTTTTCGTGTTCGTGTTTGTAATACCCTATCAGATGCTCGGGAACAGCAGATGGGTGTACCACAGGGTTGTATTTTGTCCGTTACATTGTTTAGTATTAAGATAAACAATATTGTTAAATCAATAAATCCAGGGGTTGAGTGCTCCCTTTATGTAGATGATTTTGTTATTTGCTTCAGGTCTAGTAATATGAACATAATAGAACGCCAACTCCAGCAATGTCTGAATAAACTTCAGACTTGGTCGGATGAAAATGGTTTTAAATTTTCTAAATCAAAAACTAAATGTATGCATTTTTGTAATCTACGTGGACTTCATCCAGACCCAGAAATTTACCTGGATGGCTCACGTGTAGAAGTAGTCTCAGAATACAAATTTTTAGGTGTTATCTTTGATAAAAAACTCTCATTCATTCCTCATATCAATAATTTAAAAAAGAAATGTCAAAAAGCTCTAAATATTTTAAAGGTTGTGGCACATTCCGATTGGGGAGCTGATAGAAAGGTACTTCTACGGCTCTATCGGTCATTGGTTCGCTCTAAGCTGGATTATGGTTCGATAATTTACGGATCTGCACGAAAATCGTACCTGAAAATACTTGATCCTATACATAATCACGGTCTACGATTAGTCCTTGGAGCTTTCAGAACTTCCCCTGTTAAAAGTCTTTATGCTGAAGCAAATGAACCCTCTCTGTATGCTAGACGACAGAAGCTAGCTCTTCAATACCTACTGAAACTCAAGTCAAATCCTCTAAACCCAGCTCACAAAGTGGTCTTTCAACCCCAATTTAAAGTGCAGTTTCAAAGAAAACCGAGAGCTATTGCCCCACTAGGTATACGCATGGAACAATGTCTAGATGACCTACATATTGACATGAAATCTATTGCACAGTATAAAATCCCAGATTCTCCTCCTTGGACCCTTAAAACTGCCGAGTTTCGCTTTGATCTCACTTCTGATAAAAAGTCTATTACAGACAGGAGCCAGTTTCAAACAAAATATCATGAAATCAGGGAATTTTATTCTGACTTCAAAGCCATATACACAGATGGTTCAAAAGCTGGTGACACTGTTGCGTCAGCAGCAATCTTTGGGAATAAAAATCGGAAATGTAGACTTCCAAACAAGTCCTCAATTTTCTCTGCCGAACTGAAGGCCATAGATCTCGCTCTAGATCTTGCAGTGGAATCACACTATGTTCAATATATCATTTTCTCTGATTCCTTGTCTGTTTTACAGGCTTTGTATTATGACAAGTTTGAAAATCCTATTGTTTGTACTTTGCTTGAAAGGATTTCTTCCCTTTCAGAAACAAATACATTTGTGTTCTGCTGGCTTCTGAGTCATATGGGAATAAAAGGTAATGAAATGGCTGACCAGAATGCAAAGCTGGCTTTGTCATTATCAATTTCTAGGATTAAAGTGTGTTATACCGATTTTAAATCTACAATTCTTACCTTAATTCAATCCTCTTGGCAGGCCCAATGGGATGGTGAAATTTTTAACAAACTTCATTCGGTCAAACCAACACTTGGCGAATGGTGCCCAATTTACAGGCCTATTCGTCGAGAAGAAGTCATTCTTGCCCGTCTCAGGATTGGTCATTCTCGAATATCACATTCATGGCTGTTGTCACGAGATGATGCACCAGAATGTATCCCATGCAATACTCTATACACGGTGGAGCATATCTTAATACACTGTGTTGACCTTCAACCAATCCGGTTGCAGTACTACAATGTGGACAACATTAAAAAACTCTTCGACTCTTATCAGAGTAGAGTCCATCATATCATTTATCAAGGCAATAGGAATTTATAATAAGCTGTGATATCAATACATGCTTTGCATGTGACGTCACAGATCGAGAGCACCTGTTGTTGGCGGCCATTTTAAAAGGCAAGCGTTTGTGTTAGCTCGATCTTATAATAAATAACTACGTCGAAATGGTTACCTCTTGCTGGGTAAATGGTTGCACAAACCGAAACGAAACTAATGATAAGCGAAGGTTTTATTGTATACCTAAAGTAAGATTAAATGAAGGCGAAAAAACACACACATATAGTGAAGAACGGCGAAGAGCTTGGTTGGCAAGTATCGACAGAAAGGAAACTCCGACTGCAGCGTCTAGGATATGCTCAGATCATTTCATTACTGGTATGTTTTCTTCTCTTTTACACGTTTTAGTATTTATTTCTCACATTATGACCTAGATATATATAAGACCTCTACATAATTATTTCGATCTGTTATTTGAAAAATGCATTGATAGTAAAATTTCACATTTTCAAGTCTAAATATTTGGATTACCCCACCCACTTCCGCTGGCTCTTGACATTAAGTCCCTGTAGGAATTCGTGTTTTTAGCGTGTAGTGCGTTCGCATCAGATTGGTGCCCAAGCAAGGCACTTAAATTCCACATTGTCTCCGTCTATTCCTCGAATACATGTTTCTTAAAAATATGAAAGGAACCTGCCAATCATAATCAGGAAGACATTTATTGAATATATTGTACGACATGTGATTTTCAATTATTAGGTGTGTATTTATATTTAAGGTAAACCGGCTACACTGTATGATAGGGTCAACCCAGACTGGTGTCCAACTCTTAAACTGACAGCTACCATCACAAAATCCCAATCGGTGAAGAAACTCCAACAAACAGAGACAAATATTAAACGGTTCGTTTATTTCATAATTTTCTCCCATTATAACAATTTACATGTACATGTATTATGTTAGGGTGAACATGTATTCTAGATCTTTAAGTAATTCAATGCAGGCATAATGGGAAATATAGATAAAGGTACACACCCACATTCCACCTTCATAACAACTAGCAGTATACTGTTATATGTATTAGCTGCATATTGACTTCAATGACTTGCACATATAATTATCAGCAGACAGTTTGTCACCAGTGACCGTGGCATATACCAATTAAGGTTGTTAAACAAACACCTCCAGTGGTAACACGCTGGACTGGTAATCCAGGGATCGCAGGTTCGATCCCCCGTCTGACCATAATAAAATTAACAGTCTTTCAGATGGGACGTTAAACCAAGGTCTCGTGTCGGTGCTTTACACTGTGCACGTAAAAGAACCAGAAGAGATTCTGGAATGGGTCTCTGTCTGTATCATTGCACTATCCTCCAAAATCTAAAATAACTAATCTCTTCAGGAGGCGTCGCTCATATGGGCAACCGGTAGCGACGATAAATAAACGTAAACAAAACAAACACCAATAGGACTGGTTTTCTCTGTGGACTGTACTCCTTTTCTTAATACAGCCTCTATTTCATGCATGAATATTTTGTGTCGGCGTCTAATTTTAAACTGTACGTGGTATACAGCAAGCCAGCAGTTTAATAAGACATATTTTGTTTACAGAACTATGTACATCTTGTAAATGCTGATCTATTTGTATATTATCCATAGATACAATCGGGCCCAGGGGCGACAACAGACGAAGGAGAAGCATCATGTTGCACGAGCGCTGCTGGAGTTGAGTGAACCGGAGTACACTGCCACTCCCCTTACACCGGAGCCGAAACGTGTATGCGAGTTCATGTCAGTAGGCCATCTTGATGATGCAGACCAAACAGATCAATCGGATGTAATTTATAGTCCAGTGACCAATAGTCAAATTGACAGTGAAATTCAAAGGCTGATTTCTGAGAATATTTTATATAAAGAACAATTAAACGGTTATAAACTAAATCAGGAAAGTTTCATTGGACACGATGACAAGGTAAAATACTACACAGGCCTTCCAGGTTACATGACATTACTGGCTGTTTTTGAATTTGTATCTGAATATTTGCCGTGTTCTAAAGATCTTGGAAAATTTGAACGATTGATGATTTGTTTGATGAGACTGAAATTGAACTTTCCAGTTCAGGATCTAGCATTCCGATTTAGAACATCAGCATCTACTATTTCAAGAACGTTTACAACCGTCATACATGTTTTGTCTGTCCGATTAAAGCATAAAATCTACTGGCCACAAAGAGAAGAATTGAGAAAAACTATGCCAATCGAGTTTAGACGACATTTTGGACAGAAAACTGCAGTGATTATTGATTGTTTCGAAATCTTTATTCAAAGGCCAAAGAACCTAATGGCTCGTGCCCAGACCTGGTCAAGTTATAAACATAATAATACAGTAAAATTCCTCATTGGGATTACACCTCAGGGAACAGTGTCCTTCCTTTCCAAGGCATGGGGTGGTCGTGCCAGTGATAAGTATATCACAGAGAATTGTGGTATGCTGGACAAACTTTTACCTGGAGATTTAGTTCTCGCAGATCGAGGATTCGATATAGCAGAAAGTGTGGGTATGTGTTGTGCCCAAGTCAACATTCCTAGTTTTACAAAGGGGAAATCTCAACTTTCTCCAGTAGACATCGAAACAACTCGGAACATAGCGAGTGTTAGGATACAGGTGGAACGAGTAATCGGATTGGTTAGAAATAAATATACAAGTTAAGTTGCCTATAGATTTTATGGTTAATGAAGATGGGTTACCAGTGATAGACAAAATTGTAACTGTGGCCTGTGCACTTTCAAATTTATGTGAATCAGTTGTGGCCTTCAACTAATGAAGCTAACAGTTCCTCATGTCATCATCAGTGCACACATCACGTTGCATGTACATAGAGTGATTGCACATTTCAGTTGTATTGTACGATTAGTTTTGTGCACCTTGATGTATGTCTATTTAACATATACAAATTTATTTTAGCTCGATTGCGAAACAAGTTCTTTCACTTATAGCCAACGAAAGTGATTGATATAAGTTGTTAGAACTTGCTTTGCAATCGTTGTAAAGTAAATAAACTTATATTAATCACTCTCAAGACCTCATTTGTGATGTAATCCATCGCCATGAGGGAGAGAGGAGGTAATGTGGAATTTAAATTGCCTTGCCTGGGCATGATAGTAATGGCTCCAGCGGGGCTCAAACTCTGGACCTGAAGCAAACTCACTACAACTGAGCTATCACAACTTCGTCTATTTACCAATGCAACCCGGGTACGATCCTCGGACCGGGAAGTATGTGTACAGTGGTCGCCAGGTTTTGTCGCTTAACAAGTTCTTTAAGTTTGTTTCACAATCGTTTAAACTTTATTTGCATTCATTTGATGTAATAAAATATATGATCACATCATTTGTTTAAACTTGATTATGACGTTTGGTTTGTGGTTTAATGTTGCACCAATACTCCTGTTGACCCACCAAGCAGTGTTGCAGTCATGGATGGTATCCACGTAGAACCACCGACCTCACATGAAAGGTATTTGACACTCACAGTGGGATTCGAACCATCAGCAGTGATTTAGCTTTAATCTAGCAGGTTAATTGTCAATTTGCACCAATATTTCTTGTACAAAGGCAAGTATTGTGTTACTGGAGAATAACAAAAAACGTACAGAAAATACAGGAATTTGACTGTTTGTGAATTATGTTACTTCTCTGTGTACATAACAGCCTATAATATATACATGTATAACCAATAAGTAACTCATCTTAATAAGTACACTCGTACAAATCCAAATAGAATGCAAATAATGTATTGATTATCTCAAGCTAGGATGCAACAATATAGTGAACATAGAGCAATGCGACAAAGCCTGTAATTTCACAATCAATTTATCTTGTTTTGCTCTTTTTTTTCTGCTTAACACAATCTGGACAAAAATACAATCCTTTGGGGATTTTTTTTAAACCAATACAATTGAAGTGCAACCACTTATAGCGACAGTTTTCATTGTCACATCCTATTACGTCATCACCATTTTTATCATATGCCTGCTGGCATACACACACAATTTCATCACTCTGATCAGTGTTCAACTGCGAACTATGACTGGGTCTCGTGCCTCTAGCTACTGTTTCGCGGGTTATGAGATTGCCAGTTAGCTCTGGTAAGATAACTTTCACGAAAAACAGTTGTGATTTTGTCATGATGATATCCTGCATTTGCATGTCCGGCTCAATCCGCTCGATCATCAAGTCTTGTTCAGTCCACACAACAAAATCACAAAAATCCCTTTCTGTCACGAGAAGTTGAGTTTGAATTTGAAAGGCATATTTGTGATTTTTCTTTAACTTGCCTGCCTCTAAAAACTCTACACGATCTTCCACTTCACTCAACACCTTGTCCTTCACGCAGTACGGACACTTCACCTCCACAACACCTTCCCCACAACACTCGCATGACACAATGGCATCTGGACTTGCCCCCATGTGTGGATATTTGGGATTTATTGCCAGCCCAGACTTGCCAACAAACACATTGACATGCTCCTTTTTCATTTCCTTGGAGTAGGCAGTCAGTGCAATACTCTCATGGCGACATCCCCATTGTGTTGCCTTGTTCGAAAAGCGGCTGTTGCCACATATTAAGTTAACAGTCGATATTGCCGGTTTTTCAACTGTTGTCTGACATACAGCCTTCATGACCGATGCCGTAATCCTCCCAGTGCGTAACGAATGCCACTCCTTGCACATACTCTGCAATTTTGTTACATATTCCACATTCTTAGCCTGTACTTCTGTCACTGAAATTGTTCTAAATAACTGTTCACATTCCTTTCTAAGTTCAGAACCATCCATTACGGCATACTTTTCATCCCTTAGATGAAGCAAGGCCATCGGTAAATATTCATCCTTTAGTACTTCAGGGATGTAGTGGTCCTGATACGCCTCTGTTACAGCCAAAATGGACGGTCTTGTGTTAGAATGAAAAAGTTTATCATTAAATGCTGATATCTCCTCAGTTGAGGGTTCAGGAATCATGGGCATTTTGGCCAAAGAACGTTTTGGCACAGGTGTGCAACATATTTCACTATCCATCTGTCTTTTCTTTGTTATTGCCGACGTAAAGTCAATGTGGCGTACTTCAGTGTAAGGCACCTTATCTATACTGGTAGGCAGCAGCCAATATGCCTTTTCCTGTGTAACAGTTTTCGCCGAAGTGATCTTATATACCTGCTCCACGTAAAACAGCAACGCCCCAACATGACTACAAACTTCTCCAAGGCCTGCCATGCAGTCACAGTGTGCAGAGTCAATGATTCCATCTGGATTGGCGATGACCCAGGGTTTCAGCGGTGTATCATTCATTCGCTGAGAATGTCGGACCTGAATAGAAACATACATCATTCATTTAAGCATTATTATAAACTAGTATCTATATATATTATGTATATATTGATCTGGATAGCTGACAGTGCTGACCATGTAAACAAAAGTCCCATCATGCTCACGTGTGGCTGCATAAATTTCTTTACTTGAAAACAATGGCAATTCGCTGGATCTGCCACATGTATTTATACTCATTCATTCCTGCAAAATACTATCTGTCTATCTCTGTAACATGAGTTTGGCTGCCATCTGGATAATAATATATTAATTTAAATTAGGCACTGAGCTTGTTTTCCAATCCATTTCTCAACTTTTCTTTTAACCGAAAGCTTAACTATTATTACTCATCCTTTTAACTTTGCTTTTTTGAAGCGCAACATGTCTACATCCCTGCGAGGTGTTTGCCATTAGTGGAAGATAGATACTAAGATAGATTTCTGTCCTAGCCAATGACGGTCAAAGTTATTGCCGGGTTGTAAATAATCATATACATGATAGAAAATAAATATAACTTTTCGTTTGTGAACATTGCAGGTGTAGTATTCTGGTTGTTGCATAAGCATATGCTCTGAAGTATTTTTGATATTTTGATTAAAAACGGAAACAAATAATCAGTTCTTACCCTTCCAGTCACCAACACCTTGTTGTTAACTGTCATACTTGAAACGTCCTTCACCCACCCATTAATGAACTGGTTGTACGAATCTAGCGATTTAACTGCCTTTAATTGCTCCATTGTATAAGCACTTTTTGTATTGATCAAGTAATTAACAATGTCAATGTACGTTATTGCAGGAAGGCAACTTCGATCATTTGTCATAGAACACTTTGCCACTTCATACGGATCAACACCGATACACGCTGTCTTCTCTTCATACCTTACACGTGTCTTCTGATCTAAAGTATCTTTGTACGGTTTCTTGGCGGGTTTAAGTGGTGTTTTATCAGTCATTTTGGCTTAAATTGATCTATTTTCAATTTTTTTTTTCACTTCCTGTGTTCAGTTTCAACAAGAGGCTTGCCTGTCAAAATGGCCGCTTTAATCGATTTCGCGCACCTGCTGAATTTTGTGCAAAGCATGTATTGTTAATCATGCCTTTGTAGTAATCATTTATTCATATATTACCTGTAATTAATCTTACGTCTTTATAACTTCTTAGTATTAATTTTTACGTAATGCATATACAGTCAAAATTGCTCAAGCGACCACGTGTATTAAGCGACCTTTGTCTTATGCGACCATTTTGAAATCCCCCCGAGCGATTTCACACTATAAATCTATTGTATTAAGCGACTTTTGTCTTACGCGACCAACGACCACCTATTTTCGGCCGTAATTACCTAAAGTTTTTCATTAAGCGACCATAAGTAGTGTTGAAATTAGAAATTCAAAACATACCGTAAATCAAGAGACTATTAAATGTGTCGTCTGCTAGTTATGTATATTGAAGAGGCAATACATTTGACAAGTAATCATGCCAATCAGTCAATTTTCGCACATTTATGCCCCAATTTCCGTTTGAGTCATTGTTGTAAAAACAAATGTAGGGGATTATCGGCGCGCAATGTCCAGTTACGAGTTCTTTATAGTGAAGTCACAGACATATTGTCCCATGTGTGTTAATCTCATAATTGGGCGCTAATTGATTCAAATAGTCGACAATTTGTTCTTATAGTGTCGCATTTTTAGTTTTATTGGGTCACAGCATATGTCCCATTGCACCGGTCGGAAATTCAGCCAACGGATGTCAATTTTATATGTACGTTTTGATTTAAATGAATGTAATGCATTATTGTTGTAATTTTCTGGATTACATTTTTGCTTAGATAATTATCTCGGGATATCACACCATTGTCACGACTTATCGTATATTTTGAATCTAAATACGCAATAGGTTCGTCCTCATAATGTTTCGTACTCGAAAATTGATTCGTCCTCAAAATGTTTCATACTCGTAATAACATAAATAAGATGATGTCAATTCTGACCTTTTGAGTACAGGCAACCTAAAAATGCCATTTTTTGTAGCAATCAATAAGGTGTTTGATCTACAGTATCCATACCGGGCAGGTGTCACAATTCGCAGCAATCAACAAGGTGTTTCAACAAGAAAAATACAAGCAAATATTACTATAAAAAGTTTTCTTTATTTTATGATGACATATATACATGACATATATGTAACATATATACATGTATATGATGTTGATATCAAAATAGACACTGTAGTGTCCACCCAAACAAAAGTCTAGTACATGTCTCTGACTCTGGGAAATTGTCCGTTCAGTCACTTTGTATTAAGAGACCGTTTCATTAAGAGACCGCTTTTGTCCATTCCCTTGGGCGGTCTCTTAATACAAGTTTGACTGTACTTATATAGAATTTTATTTCATACACTCGACAATAAACATAACTTTAATGCGCGCTACATGACCTTAGATGTCGATGCGCCGTAAAACACCATTCATTCATTCATTCATTATAAGTTTTGTTAATGACTTTACCGTTATGTGTTTAGGGTTATTACTTTGCTTTTTGTGTATTCTATCTACCTTATCAAGTATATCATTTTCATCACCCCCAATAATTTTTATTCCTGTAGCACTATTATCGATCAATGTATTAATAATTTGAAAGAAATTATTTCTGTTGTTGAAATCGTTATTGGCGTATATATTTAACAATGTATACGATATTTCGTCATAGTAGCATTTACCAAAACGTACCGTCCATGTGTATCTAAGATAAAATCGGTTATAGTACAAGACAAGTTCTTATTAATGAAAATAGAGCATCCTCTGCTTAGATTGTTTCCGTAAGAGTTATATATATCCCATTGATCAAATTCTAATGATAAAGTGTTAGAGAATTCTGGAGTAAAATGGCTTTCCTGAATGAATAAAATATCAACTTTTTGTTGCAAAATATATTGATTTAATCGGCCTCTTTTTTGCCTGTCGCGAAGTCCCTGACAGTTCAGTGACAAGATATGAAAAGAGTTAGTCATTCAGTACAAGATCTAAAGGAGATATTAAAGCATCATTAATACATATATATATATATATATACATACACACATACATATACATACATACACACATACATACCGTATTGTTCCTATTTAAAGCGCCACCCCTAATATAAGCGCCCCCAGAGATTTCAAACTTGCAAAATGAAATGGCGCCCTTAAATGAGTAAAATTGGTTTACCTTATCGTCGGCTGTTGAATAATATAATCCGCATAATCCAATCATGAATCACAATGAGACAAAGTATACAAGGATAGTATGTGATATTTTTCAGTTACAGAACACTAATGCACTATTTAAAAGTATTATATCCAGTTAAAATGAACAAAAACTGTAACTGTTTGTTAACTGTTGCTTTCACAAAACCGAAAGTAGGGGTAATTATTTACATGGACACCGTCTATTATAAGTTTATAGCGCGGAGCAAAGGACTACTAAAAATACCGAAAAAAACGAAACTGTCAACACTATATACACTGGCGGAACGTGTCCGGAGTTACTGGCCAGGACTGTCATAATCTGTGCTGTCTGATTGCTGGGGATCTGAGTCGGGCTTGTCATCAGACAGGACAGTGGGCTCGGTCACGACCGCCAGTAACTGCTCGGCCATTTCAACATCTTCAGCAGAAAACCCGTCAAATTGGCTGTTGTCATCATCGTCCGACTCGGTATTCATTGTGTCAAACAAATGATCATCACTGCCATCTAAGGCGCTAGTGATGCCGCACTTCTTGAATGACCTAACAATTATTTCTGGCGTGATTGCTGCCCATGCCTCCTTCACCCATCGGAGCAACAATGGTTTGGGTGGAGCTTTTCTGTTCCCAAATCTGGTTTGCTCGACGGTCCCGCTAAACAACCACTCGTCATATAGTTCAGCGAGTCTGGCTTTAAATGGACGGTTCCAAGATACGTCCGCAGGCTGTAGTTTAGAAGTGCAACCTCCCGGAATTACCGCCATGTCGGTGTTGAAAGTAGTTTTGACACTCGTCTTAACAGACAGAGTTAGATGACCACGGAAGGCATCCCACACTAAAAGACGGCGACGCTGATTGTTGACACCATATAACTTGCTCAACCAGAATTTAATACTCGTCTCGTCTGCCCAAGACTTCTTTCCCGCCCCACACATGTATGTTATAATGCCGCTTGGAATATCGTTCTTAGGCAGAGGTCGAAGGCCTGGTAGATGGACCAGCGGTGCAAGCTTGGTCCCATCTGCATATGCTCCAAGGGTGACTGTGATACGTTGCTTTTCGTGGCCAGTGGACGACACGGAAACCTCGTGCGCTCCCCGAACGTTCAATGTAGACTTACCCGGCATTTCTAGCCATACAGGGGTTTCGTCCATGTTGAGAATATCTTTGTCCTCATATGTGCGTAGTCTACGGAGCCTAATTATGAAACGTAAACATTTATCCACCTTGTCGTCGGTAATCTCAACACTATGCTGCGAAATGTGTGTTGTTCGGCGAAAGGAAATGTCATGCCTCTTTTTAAACTTGGTAAACCAGCCCTGCGATGCCTTGAACGACTGGCTGCCATTTAGTTTATGTAGACGCAGAGCCTCGTGTTTCAAGCTTTTGCCAGTAACTCTTACACCTGCTGAACGCCGCTCCTGAAACCACGATATCAGTTTCTCCTCAATGTCAGTATATCTGACAGGCCTGCCAGCACCGGACTTGCGTTTTTCAGACTTTTTAGCTGACTGAAGGTGCTCCTTTGACTTGCACCATTCCTGGACACGTTTGCGGTGCACATTAAACAATTTGGCAGCCTGATGCTTGCCCTTCTCCTCCGCTACAGCTACGACTTTTAATTTAAATGCAGCATTATACGACTTGCGCGTAGAGTGTGCGTTACAAGCCATCGTGAACTGCACTCGCAAAATGATCGAGTTAACTTGACACCTGGCCTATAGTCATGTACATTCATAAAGATCACTGTGTACAAGCAAACAACATGTACTGTTACGTCACATGGACTCTGTCTGTCCAGCAA
>CM026392.1:37292647-37309221 GCA_014843695.1 Archivesica marissinica | reverse complement strand
AGAGCCATGGCTTTGCATGTTGTCACTCCTAGACTTGATGCGATGTTGTTGAGGGATATCATTTTGGTTGTTTTTCCTGTTTTGAAGGAAATCCAGATTTCTGACTCTGGATTGAGAGCCTTTATGTGGTGGAAGTTACTCAGAAGTATTACTATAACGTCTGTGTCGCCAGTGTGGACCATTCCTAGTGATGAATATTGGAGGGCATGAAGATGTACCAGGACACGAGTGTCTGCTTCCTCGTGATTGCATTGTCCCATGGGAGGTCCATTTCCTGTGTTGAGAACTTGGTCACCTGAAGTGGTATAGACATGTTTGTCATCTTGGAATGGTGTTTGCATAATTTTTGTTGACAGGTATGAGAAGAGTTCTTTTTTATTTTCTGCATTTGCCAGAAAGTTTTGCCAGTTTGTTACTCGCTGTTGTGCGCCTGTTCCTCGTTTTTCTCTTGTGGTCTGTTTGATTGTCTTATGCGGTACTGGTCCCATACAATATCCACTCTCGCTGCTCTTTTCAGGTCATGTTTGATTCTTGGGCAGAAAACTTTGGTGAAATATTCATCGAATGTTTTGCCTTGGACGGTTGTGCCAGGAAGTGTGTGGATAAGTGCTCCACCATCTATAACGATGACACCATAGTCATCTGGTGCGACGATCTCCTCATCTTCGTGTAGTTCGTTAGTTGCACTTGCTTCCATGATGCATGTCAATAAATCTGACTTGGTGCAGGAGTTGATGGACCCTTCTGATGATAGTGCGGGTGGTGTTGAGGAGGATTCGTGGCGGAAAAATTCATCCAGATTTCCACCCCTGCTATCAAGCATAATGAATGCTTGTCCATACAACTCTGTATGTTGTTTGAAGTGTTGTATTTTCTTCTTAAGTGCTGTCTTTTTTGGAGTTTTCTTCTTATGGAACAGCAGCAAGTTGTTTTTCTTTATCGGTGTTGTTAGAGGTACATCATTTGTGTCAAGCACATTTTTCCTAAAGTTGTCATACTGCTCTTGTCCTCTGGATTCTAGAATGCGGACAGATGTGGCGGCGGACTTGTCGATACAGACTTTGTTGTCTAATGTGACTAGATCTGCACTGGTCTCTTCAAAGGGATTCCCTCTGCTTTTCAGCACTTCCATGAGGTTTGTGACATGGCGACTAAAGCGGTGCTGGGATGTACTTCCTTCTTCGTGATGAGGGAGCTCTTGATCTTCGTCGTCATTTACATCAGTGAATTGCTCTAGAATGCGGCTAATTTCTGGGCCAGTTGCAATCCAGCGTTCTAGCATGTATGGGTTCTCTGTGATACCGATCATTCCACCAGCTCCTTTTACTCTTTTGTTGGCCTGCTCGTGTGCATGATCAATTGGTATGGATGAGTAACGATGATTGCTTCTAGTTATTACCCAGTGACCTGCTTCAAACTCCTCTTGGATGCTAGGTGGGAGAGTTTCTAGGTCTTTGATGAGTACGGGAAGCCACATTGCATAATTATGGTGATCTAGTGCAAAGAACAGGGGTACAAGTTTTTGAAGAGTAGCAACCATGAGTTTGAACTTTCGCTCCCTGTGTGATCTTATGAACATGAATATGATTTGTTGGTACTTGTGAATGAGTAACCAGATTTTCATTGTTGGTTTCTCTTTGTATGCTACGAGATCCAGTCTTCGAAGGTTTTCTCTTCCGCTGTCTTCATAGGCTCGTTTGATTAGGTTGTCGAGGGCCACACAGTAATCTGGTGAGCATAGCGTGTTCTCATTGGATCATTTGCTTTCAAGTAAGATGTGGCTGCTGCTTCTGTCTTGGCAATTCCAGCGTCTGCAAGGGCTTCTGGCCATCCAGACCCTCGTAGGATATCTCCCATAGTAGACCACAAAGCCATTTCGATGTGGAGCCCTCCCAACATCACAAGAAACTTCTCTTCTCCAAAGAGTTCAGGAAAGGTCCATTGCATTTTCTTGGCAATATCAAAGAGTGGCTGGTCCACTACCATAATTGGGATTTGCTGTGGGTTGAGGAACTCGGTTGTTTTCTTGACCAGGTCCATTCCATGTCGAATCATTTTTGGTGTAGCTGCTTTATCACGGAATAGTGGTAGCATGGCTTCATTACATTTCTCTGTTGATCCCACAGCATCCGATCGAGAAGCATGATATGCCGACCACATAATTGGAGGAACTGTTTCGTTTCAAATTCCATTTTCATATTTTCCTGCACCATTTTCATCCAGGCCTTTTCGTGGTGTTCCTCCTTGTCAAATGATGCCATGAACTGTGGCTGCACGTCTTTCACAGGAGGTTGGGTGACAAGATTCCGGCTCATAGGTGGAACAAACGTGTACAGAGGAGGCAGCATTGGTCCCTTGGTGCTTGATGCTCGTCGATGGAAGTCGATTTCCATAGGTTCTTGGTCCAGCCCTGGGTTTTTTACTGAAGGAAACTGAAACATGGAGATACCTGTTCCATGAAATGAGGATGTGGCTGTTCTGGATGTAGGATTGTGATCTAGATTGTCAAGGGCTGCAACCGTAAAAATCTGCTGACGAAGGTTGCTAGGACAGACTATATCAGCGTTGGCATGTGCTCTTTCAGCAGCAGCTTGTGCATAGCCAACTTCAATGGTAAGCACTCTCTTATATGACACGCTAAGGCGATACTGATGTAGCAGTTGTACCAGTTTCTTGCTCCTTGTTTGGGAATGCAGTTTTAAGGCCAAAAACACTGCAAGAGGAGGCTCACATCTCCGGTTGGCAGGAAGAGAAGTGATGTTCAACATAGTTGACTCATGGAGAGAACTGCCCTGGAATTATCTTGCATAGGAGATGAGTTAGGACCAGTAAGCAGTTGACGAAAGAAATATTTCAGCTTTGTTGGAACAGCAGATTCCTCACAACCTTCAGGAAACGGCCCCTTGAAATTGAAAGCAGTATCATGATCCAAAACTGCTTTACGTAGAATTGATGCTGCCAACAGTAAGGTACGTGATTCTTCCTCTGGTGTCTGGCTCGCGCTGGAGATGATTTTTCGAGCCGTCTCCGAGCAAACAATGAATACTCGATTTCGGATCCCTTTTTCTTCTGTCAGATGTGGGAAGTGTTCAAGTACTCTCTCTTTCAGGCGTGTGCAGTTCACTGTCTTACGATTCTCATGCTGTCCCAACCTTTCTGTCATTATATCTGTCAAATCTTGGAGAGCAAAGATTTTACGTCCTCCAGCAATTTCTTCACTGATGAATTGTAGTAGCTCATTTTCTACTGTGATTTCAGTGTCTTGGGTGACTTGACCTTGTTTTTGTACTGATTATCATTTCATAATGCCGACGTTTGAATTTAGAGTAGCAATTTCGATGATACTTAGCTTCAATAGCTACCAGATCTCCTTCTGCAAGCCGTGCTACAATGCGATCCTCTCCCAATGAAACTGCTTTGTGATTGATGTCCTCGGTGAGGGAAACCTTTTGGAATGAATGGTCATCTTTACTCGTTTCTTCATTACAGAAGAGACATAAATTTCGATTAGTTTCTGTGCTAGATCTTCTTGGTCGTTTTCGTAGAGGTGGCAAGCCTTTGGAATAACGTGTTTTTGCCCGGTCAAGTGCTGATGCCTTGTACAACTGACGACATGTTTTGTGCCAGGATGCTCGATTTGCTTGCATAGATGCCTCATCTGGAAGTTCCAAGTTTGGGTGAGGTGCACCATCAACATCTTGGAATTGATTTACAAGGCTGATAATATCTTTGTATGCCTCCGCCCTACGTACACAAACTGGGTTGTCAAGCGGACAGACAAGTTCTTCGTTTGTTTTTTCTTGGCAGAGGACACACAACTCACAGTTCGTTGTCTCAGCCATTACACCAGCCTGGAAAGAAAAGAAAATACATGTAAGTATATAATAACCACGCATAATCAGTAAGTATACATGGACATAACATAACACAAGAATCTGACAAGTAGGGATTCAGCAGAAGCAGTTTCACATACATTATAGCCCTTGCCATGGTTATTTTTCTACTTTTGGGGAACAGAGATACATCTACTGATTTCGAGACATAACTGTTTGCTTCCCTGGCCATAAAATTATATGATAATATGTTATATGATAATGATGATATAACGTTTGTTGTGTAATTTACCATTTCGGGACAAATAAATACTCTGATGTAGTCAGAAATGGTTTTATCTGATTCCTTGACCATGAAAACCTAGGTATAGACACCAAATTCATGTTTCTAGGTTGAATAGTTTCCGAGATATTGACATTTTTAGATTTTGATGGTGGCCATTTTGGAAAATGGCGGGAATATATGAAGACTCCATGTGATTTTTGTCCACTCGGACCAAAATTGTTACTTAGACCATAAGCTTCGACCTGGTACCAAAAACTAAACTTTTGCAAAAACTTGAAGTGAAAATGAAAATTATGTAATGGTGGGAACCCCACTATTACTACTATCTGCTTTGGGAAACACAAGTCAGACTGAAAATAGTTATATGCGGTCGACTTTTATTTTTGTTTAATTTTGTTACATTATCTGCTACTTTTTTTTATATTATTGAATATTCAAAAGCTTTATCTGTTGGATGTAATGGAGTAGATGTAGAAGCACTAGCAATAAAACGTTCTTTAATAAATTTGATACATTTCGCACTTCCATTGCTTTTATAAGTCAAAAACTTCTTTATTTTTAAGTTCAGGCATTGATCAGTTTTTTCTAATTTTGTTTTCAACTCGATATTTTCATTTTTGATGGTTTCAATTTCAATATCTTTTTTTTTCAAGTTCTTTTAATTTAATATTTTCTTCTAACAACTCGTTGTAGCTTAATTCTTCAATTTCTTGTTGTTTTATCTCATTATAATCTCCTCTTTCACCAGGCATATATGTATATGCCTCCCAGAGACGGATAGGTGATGTGGGAATAAATCTAACTGTGTGTATATGGAATCTTGGGTTGAAACATCACTCTGTTTAGCAAGATGAGGTTATATTAGTAATGACAAGCAGGGTTTTAGTTTTAAATTTGTTTCAGCTTTTATGATACACATGATTAGAGATACTATGCTGGTGGCAATACTAAAGATCTCCTATAATGATATCATAAAAATAAAAACATATTTACACAGAACATGCCCATGTCACAGTTTTATCACATGACAGCCTGAAGTTGTCCTTATTTAAAAGCTGTTTACTTTGTACATAGCACTGTTACACCTAAAACATTATACAAGAATGTCACGAGATGGACATCCATACTCGACTATTAACGCTTTTTCAAAACTTGCCGAAAAACTTTAATGTGAGTGGACACCAACATCGACCTTGTGGGTAGGTCAATAGAGATTTCTCTTAAAAAAGTCGAGCTAAAAGTTCCTAAAAAAATTAACTTTGTATTAATAATTAAGTTTGAAATATTTCAATAGTGACATATTATATTTAGTACTGTCATGTGATAATATACAGTGCCATATGATAGGAAGTTAATTGGTATTAGTACATTTATAAGATCTAGCTATAATCTAGAGTATATAATACATAGAGTAGCACTAGGTGAGTACAAATGAAGCGAAATGATAATACTAGGACCGTGTTATGTATAATGATCCAGGCAACAAAGATCTGCTATTCTGGCCTGTTGTATTGATACAAGTTGCTGTAATGATGTTGCTATAAAATTGTGGCATGACACTATGTATGAATATATATATAGTCATACTCCACAATGACATAAATGTGTGCAAAATAAAAAACACCAACATGCAGGTCCATGACGAAAAGCAAATCTTTCTAAGCCTAATATTAGCAAACCCATCCATTTACGAGAACATGCAGCTACACCAAGAAGGTTTTATATTATAAGGTCCAGCACCAATCCGGTTTACTCTTTCTGTCATTGTGATTCATTTTGCGTTTATGCGTAGTACCGTGGTTTATTAGAATGCGGCCCAGTACTTCCGGCTTCCGCATTCGAGGTTTCTGTTGGGGTTACCTCACCCTTAGGCTAGGACTTTAAGGCGGCCCATATTTTCGCCTGATGCATCTGTGTAGGACGCGTTGGATAGGACACAATAGGAGTAGCTTTGCCTATGCTATCCTGTCCCCTTCCCCGTCCTAGGTTACACCGCCATATGGTCCGGGACTGCTTATTTAATTCACAGCTAACCCCCATATCTGAGGGCCGTTCCCCTACCCGCCACCTGAGGACCCGCTGGGTAGGGGATGGTCGCCCCACTACTGAATTGGAAGCAGCATGGTTCCAGTAACGTGGCGATGAAATACGGTGCTAGGAGGTGGGCTAGGTCCAGGACTAGAAGGCAGGCTATGACAAGTACTACTAGTACTAGTAGCTTCTTTGTCAGCATTCATGACTGGAAAATATAAACACAGGGCTAGAAGTCATAATCTCAATTTTCATATTGAATGTTTTTGTTAAATGTGAATAACAAATAGTGGTACAATGTCCTGACTTTTTATCTGTATAAACTGAATAATTATGAAATGAAATAAACAATTTAAAACAACAATATTGTTTGTATTTTTGAATTTAATTTTTATTAAACTATTGAACTATATTTATCATGTGTTTATTATTTTTATTACTGATAATGATGCGTTGACGTTGAAATCTTTCTGAGAGCCACCATCAATGTTTAATTTCATCAACAAGTATAGCCTCGTTGAGAATTTCATGAACAAGTTCATGAATGTTCATGAACAACAAATGAGACAATTTGAGAATTCATGAACTCATATGGTTCATGCATAGGGTTCATGAATCATAAAGTTCATGAACTCATTATTTCCTAGGGTTCATGAATCACAGAATTCATGAACTACAAAAGGTTCATGAATTATTGAGGTTTACCGGGTACTCAGAGCCTCGCCTCAGGAGTTTCACTGATAGTAGGGGGCTGAAACAGACATCCAATGATCCTAAAAGCTCAGCATGACCACTTTGTGGTCAGGTGAGCTACAAATGACATATTATATAAAGAATGAAAGAAAGAGCTTCATATATCGGTAGGCTAATTGACAATTTAAATGCTTAACGAGACAGAGGGACAAACACCGTACTAAAACTCTCCCTTATGTGACTGCAATTCTAAAACTATAGCAGATACAGACACATTTTATATCACCGGAGATACGTATTGATATAAGGACTTGCACCAGCTAGGTTTCATTTTTCAAAAATATAGATTTAACAACTTAAACCTCAAAATCTGTTTTATTTGCATATTTTACTTTTTGCGATACCCGCGGCGTGTCGTCATAAACCACATGATTGTGCACCATGTTCATACATGACTTAAGATCCAAAATGTGGAACACTTGAAGGTTTTTATACCTTCGAACAGTTTCTTCGTTACTTTTTGAATGTTTTGAATTTTTTCAATTATTTCTTTCCTGGTGACTTCAGGGAATCTTTCATTTACAGCTCTCTGGGGTTTTTGGAGTTTGTTCTGGTCAAGAGCTGGTCTAGGATCGGTGACACATCTGGCAGAGAATTTTCCTGTTACCGAGCAGCCGACTATTTCCTCAATTGAAAATAATTTGGAAAGTAAAACGGAAATGGCTTTGCCACCATTGGCAACATCCTGGATAATGTCCAGCAAACTATTGGGAGAGTCCATGTCCATTTCAGAAACATCTAATGCCTTTGTAGCTTCAGCAACAGATTTTGTTTCATAAACTGGAGATGTCTTTTTTAGCACTTTTTCCCTCACCCCTCTCTAAAGCGGACACTCTCCTTTTGAGACGCATCACTTCGGCGGCCATGAAATCCATAGTCCATTTCTCACTATAAAAAGAAAATTTTGCTAAATTATGATTTTCATGCCGATCATCTATAAAAACAAGAGCACCACCAAACGCAAGGGAAACCGCCGAGCGGAAGGGAAACAAAGTCATATGACCTTTGACCCCTATGTGTGACTGACCTTGAAGCCACCAGCCATCCGCAACATGCGTTCTGCATGTCGTCTTGATGTGGTGAACATTTGTGTTAGGTTTCTTCAAAATCCTTCAAGGGGTTCAAGAGTTACAGAGCGGAAGGGAAATTGCTAACGGACAGACAGACGGACACCGAGGCGATAACATAATACGGCCCTTTGGGCGTATAAAAAGGACCAAATGCAGGGCCTCTCCTAGCCAACAGTTATTTCAGATCAAATTTGGACTGATTTGTTTAAAGTTTCTGTTGTCAATTCAAGAATTATTTCGCCACTCCAGAGAATTGGTCGCTTTTGGCAACATTAGCCAGTGGCATGGGAAGCACTAAATGTAGCACTTTCGCCTCAGGATCGGAGGGTGACGGATTCGATCCCAACTTGTGCACACTTGGTGGTAGTGTCCTTGGACAACACACAGATAATTGCACATTGTCTCTCTCTCCTTGAGGTTGATTCCATCTAGAGCAATTAATATAAGTTGTAAGAACTTGTTTCACAATTTAGATTAAACAAGAGCTATCACTGAAGATGATGAATACCCCCAGATATATGCCTGACACAGTTATGTTAGCTTCAGAAACCAAGGGCAATAAATCCCTGACAATTAATCTGACCGTCGTTAGCCAATGATATGCACAACAAGGCTTAGTCATGAGTCATGCAAAGTTTCGTTGAAATCCGACCAATGGTTACAGAGGAATAGCGCTGACCAAATTATAGGTGAAAAAAAACCAAAGGACATTAACTCTTTGAAAATTAATGGGCCACACTTTCCCCATATGTTACTTTAACATGTATGTCACACTGGCACAGTGACAGGTTTCCAGAAGTCTGATAATGGGTTATTCGATATCAACGAAGAACAGTATAATAAATAATCTGTATACATAATGTATTATAATTATCACTTGACTTACCCTGCTGTGCAATCACATTCTGCAGAATGGACCTGGCCAGTGACTTTAGACAGGCAAAGCCACACATCATGGTCTGGGTTCTGTTTGACATTGGCACTTGGCAAGGATGGCATAACTTTGCATTTCACGAAACAATGCTCACATTTATCATAAATCTCGTGTTATATGGTGCTATGTACATTTCTGTCTGCATACTAAACTTTGGCTCTTAATTGTTTCTTTGTTTTCATCTTTAACACAAAATAGTTGTAGATGCCATTATCACTGAAGTCGGGGATATCAATCAAATTACATGTCCACGATTATAATGTCCTTGGATGAGGTAATTCCTCACCAAGAGGCGTGATCAACTTCTCACATTTCCTTCGTTCAAACACTTCCGAGTTTCTTTGGTCAACGTTCACGTCGTTTAATCGCTCGTGACACTAGATTGAGCAACATAATAAATTTGCGGTGGTTATGTCTCGGGACATGGTCTAGCTAATGCAAAGCTTGTAAAATGAGTATAAACTTATTGATAATGTTGTTGTATGTGAAATCACCAAACTCATTTTTCGCTTTATAATTGGAATACAGTGTTAAACACTATCCCGCCCCGACTAGGACTGTCTGAGGTTGGCCCGTCAGAGTTAATGTGACTGCAGTTTTCTGAAATTATGCCAATTGCCTACCGGTAATTGTTTTGAAAATTTGTACTTCTTACATTTTCCGAAAAGTACAAAAAGAAAATATATTTTATCCCTGTACATCTTGTTTATATGCATGTTGATGAAAAACTTCTTGTATGTTACCCGGAATACACTTTCTTATACTGCTCAGTATATAAGTCAAGTTATGTAATTTTGGAATAAATTTTAGCCAAATTCATGAACAGATTAAAATCCGGAGAGAATGGGTCAGGCTTTAAGTTTGCTATTGTAACCATACTTCGAAACCAGGCAAATAGCTTTAAGTGTTTTGTATAGTTTTGAATGTTCATGTAGCACAACATGATCTTCAGTTTCTTTAATGTTGAATTTCTCTGTTCAGCCACTTGTGTGTTAATATAATTGTACTGCAAGTATTGTGATAGATTGTATCCCTGATGGCATCCTTTATGATTTACCCAATGAAATCGATCTACCATAAACCAGGTATCACGAAAGAATGTTGGATCTCGGTTCAAACAGAAATTGTGCAAATTGCAAGCATTATCATATATTACCATCTTTGGGGATTTTTGAAATCGAGTCCTTAGTATGGTAAATGGTGTGTTTGGCAACTCGCTCTTCTGACAATCACCCACAAACTGCTTTTTTCGATCATCCAGTACATAGTCACCACTGTAACTGGCTAACTGCATTACAGCAGTCGCCGGCAAATTAACGACAAGCCCTTTCTGTTTGCATAACTGGTGACCTTTATTGAACTGTTAAAGAGCAAAGTCAAACTGCAAATATATTAATAAGCAGTTCTAAGAATAACTATACAATGCACACATAATCATAATGAATACGTACCCGTACCACACAAATATAGTTACGCAGAATATAACTAATATACAAATATTCGTTATCCGAACTTATTTGTCTGAATACTCCGATACCAACTTACAGTTAATGAAAATAAATTACATTAACTAACAATTCAAATAATAATACCAGTTGTAGTAAACATAGTAAATTAGAACAACTAGTCTACAATCAGTTACCTTTTTGGGGCTTTTTGTCCTTAGACAGCCATTCAAAACGCCACTAAGTGCACAGCGTGTAACACGATGACAAACGTTGATCGAACGATGACAGTGTCGCAAAAAAGGGGAGATAATTATGTACGCGATTCGTACTCTCGCTTGCTCGTACCCTTTAACAACCACGGTGACATCGCTTTGGCATATGTGGGAAATATCCGATATCAGTGCAGGGACAATCATCTGTGCGTGTTGACATATTATGTGGCTCAATGTGAAATGTTGCCATTGTTTTTTTTAACCAACTCTGCAAGTACTGGTTGCAAGTATGTTGGGATATTCCATTCCAACTTCTGCAGCAAAGTTGACAATATTGGAACTACTAATTTTCCAGAAGAATAATGTAATCTACTCTATCCGAAACATTGACACCTAATGAAAGTTCGCTGACAAGTGCAAGAAGACTTTCATTGTAATGTAACAGACCATACTGGTGAATTTAATGACAGACGCTTTAAAAATTCAACATATATATCCGGACACGTCATGGCGCCAATGTCAGAAAATGCAGAAATTAAATCATTCAAACATGGCTGATAACGATCCAAGTCTTTAGCCAGTGTCTGAAACTCTTCTTCTGTTAATGTGCTGGTTACATATTTCCGTAGCTGCACGCGTGTCCGTTGGTTATTTACAAAAACTCTTGTGTTGTGACAGCTGAAACAATAAATCAGTAAAGCTAATGAATGCACCACGTCCACAAATAAAAACAAATAAATAAAAAATGAATGTAAAACTATTTTCTGAAATTGTGACCTTGGGCAAACAAAGCCCATATTCAGTATGTGTCTCCGTCAATATCAACGCACATGTGAAGTAGGAGTTTAGACAGACAGACATATGGACGGATGGATGACCAGGATGATGACTACCGTATTTAGCTATGTATAGTGCGCTATCGTGTATAATGCGCACCCACGATTTGGCACGAAAATCGGGGAAAAACTGAGTTCCGATGTATAATGCACACATGAAAAACGCAATTTTCCAAGTCAAAATTTAACATTTTTCAAGAATCGTTAAAAATTGTGCTCCGTGATTTTTACAACTTATATTAATCACTCGAGAAACGGTAACGCACTAAGGCATGATTTCATGAAAATTACATGCATATCGTTCACAAACATCTCAACACGTTCTCAAACATGTCAGCAGATGCTCAAACTTCTCAACATGTGTAGCCTACCTAATTAACTGGGACCCATTGTGAATGGTTTGTCGAAATTAATTATCGCTACAAACAATTGAAATACTGCAATGCATTGTACATAGTAAATATTTCCCGTAAAAATAACCAACACATCGTGTCTTTAATCATGTCGTATTTAAAAACATACGGTATATTAAATCAAATAAACTATAATTACAAAGTTTCTTTACCTCTATGATATCGTATGAAGGCAGTGTCGCTTTATAAGGCGAAGTACGCGAAAAGTACGGGAAATATTACATACAATAAAACCACGTGATGTTATCAAATCGCCATATTTTATGCATTTAGTAATTTCAATTAAAATCTTCAAAGTTTGCCAAAATAAACGCAATATATGCTAATTTTGTGGTCTTATTCGTTTCATTTATTTATATAGACTATCGGCAACTGGTTTTAATAGCTAGTTTATAACGTTTATCGAATGTAACAAATTATAGAATGACTGTGGGCCGTTCGGGTCGAATTTCATGAAATATTGGTCAATTTTGGTCCGGAAAAAAATGTCCTGATGTCTGTACTGGTGTATAATGCGCAGTAGATAAAATGGATGAGGATTTCAGTAAGAAATGTGCGCACTATACATAGCTAAATACGGTAAATGCATAAACATGAAACAAATTTTAACTACAATTGACTGATCTATTTTGGGTTGGCAACTTTCTACTTTAATTTATTACCAATATTGAGTTTTCACACGATGTTTGCGAAAATAGAATAAACACTCGCATACAGTATCACTTAATCAGATGTGCTGTCTGATTGCCCACATCTTTAATAATTTGTGATATTGACTAAATGTATTTTGTGACGGCATACATTATGAATGCAAGGAAAGTAAACAATCAGATTATAATTAATTAATTAATTATATTGTTCAGAATAAAAATACCTGGTCATTGGCAAACATATACATTGGTCAGTAAACACTGGTCAAAAGTTTTTCCTTGAAAAAATCAACTGGGCATTGCTGAAAATATGTTGGTCTGTCAGAGATATTTATGAACATTTTTCCTTGAAAAAATCAACTGGCCATTTTGCGAAAATATGTTGGCTGTTTGAGAGGATTATTGAGGCTTTTATTGAAATTTTATTGACCATTGACTGGAGCAGAGGCGAAGGTTGGACAGAGGTTAAATAGCGCCAACATATAACGAGGGGGGGGTAAACTGGCCATTGACGAGAGGTGGGTGTTGGTGGGAGGTGGCCGTCGTTAGGGGAAGTTGAACTGTATATTTATCAATCATCCAGAATGGATTTCTTGATATTTGATAGCCAGGATTCACCAGCAGAGCTCTAAAAAGGTCAGTCAGTGGAAACTTGCAATAAAAAACATTAAATTTCACCCACTTATTGAGATTAATTCTGCCATATATGACTAAATCAGATAGTATTCCTTAACTAGTATATCCTTTGTCTAAACATGAAACATATATAAACTGCAATTTCCACATTACACACATCCCAAATATGTGGACTAATTAGCATATGACAAAGGCAATATTTCGGTCGTATATGATTCAAGAAGCTGATTGAATTTTACTTTCGTGGCCGCCCTGTCTGACATAGTAGAACTAATATGACAGATGATGTCACTTGAAACTGAATTATTAGCAGCTATATCATCTAGGTCAGTTAATATTTCTCTAAACACCTTTAAAGTATCATCAGCGGATTTCGTCTCAATATTACGTAAGCCTAGAACCCATAAGTTGCCGTGTGAATCTTGACGCTTCATATCCCATATATTTACTTCCAAATTTTAAAGTTTCATCAGTCATTAAACATGTGTTAGTTTCCTTAGAAAAGACCTCAGATAACTGACTGTGAGCAAAACAAAGACGCTGTAAGTTCATATTTAGGACAGTAGATTTGGATGGAACTCGAGAGGGTTTCTTATTAACAAGTTTTAATACAGCTGGAATTACCTTGCCTATTTTAGATGCACTAACATCCAATGTCAATAACTCATACACACATTGCTTCAACTGTGAACTGTATCGTTTGCTTTTTTCATCAAACACAACAACTGTCTCTTCATTATCATTTATCAAATCCTGCAAGTACTGCAGACTTTCACTAAGGTCATTAATTTCTTATTCTTTTGTTTGCAGTACGTTTTCAAGTTCATTAATTCTTTCTGACTTGTCACTGCAGCATGTTTCGTTTACATTTCTCTCTAATATACGTATATTTTATTGGCGTAAGTTTCCCGTGCTGCTGTCCTTTTAAGATTTAATTGAAACTTGTCCAGTTTCTTGCGGTCGACTTTTATTTTTGTTTAGTTTTGTTACATTATCTGTTACTTTTTTTATATTATTGAATATTCAAAAGCTTTATCTGTTGGATGTAATGGAGTAGATGTAGAAGCACTAGCTATAAAACGTTCTTTAAATTTGATACATTTCGCACTTCCATTGCTTTTATAAAAGTCAAAAACTTCTTTATTTTTAAGTTCAGGCATTGATCAGTTTTTTTCTAATTTTGTTTTCAACTCGATATTTTCATTTTTGATGGTTTCAATTTCAATATCTTTTCCCCCCCCAAGTTCTTCCTTTAATTTAATATTTTCTTCTAACAACTCGTTGTAGCTTAATTCTTCAATTTCTTGTTGTTTTATCTCATTATAATCACCTCTTTCACCAGGCATATATGTATATGCCTCCCAGAGACGGTCATATGACGAGATAGGTGATGTGGGAATAAATCTAACTGTGTGTCTATGAAACATCACTCTGTTTAGCAAGATGAGGTTATATTAGTAATGACAAGCAGGGTTTTAGTTTTAAATTTGTTTCAGCTTTTATGATACACATGATTAGAGATACTATGCTGGTGGCAATACTAAAGATCTCCTATAATGATATCATAAAAATAAAAACATATTTACACAGAACACGCCCATCGCCAGCAGGGATAAAACACTACACAGGCTAATAACTGATAAACGGTTTAATTTTAGTAATCTTGACTATGTCATGCGTGATGTTATGCAAGGGGGGCAACCCAGTAACGAACCCAATCGTACGCCGTACCGTACCGTACAAGTACAGAGTGGCGTGACCTCCTTTCTCCTTCCTTTAGAGTTAATGTTTATTACAAAACAGCTTAGGTCTATTATGTATGATCAGGGCCCACGCTAGCATTCGCAACTTGAGCCATTTGCGATAAAAAAAGAAAAATGGCTCAACAAAATTCCAATTTGCGAAAATACAAAAAACCACTCAAAATACGAATATATAAATTGTTCATTATAGTTTTTGACTGGTAGCCTGGTTTCCTAGATCGGCTTGAGGAGTGTGAAAACGCGCGTAAATCAATAGACACAGTCCGAATGTTTTGCTGTCTACAATTGTCGGTCTGGACGCATAATGTGTGAATAACAATCTTTTTGACACGCGAGGGGCCAAATTGCAATATTAAATTGGCTGTTTAATCATACCGATGATTGGGTATCGACTCGGCAATTAAAGTATGATGAATTATTGTTTATTCTGGTCCATGATTGCTGGGGGATAATTGACTGAAAATTGCTTCGGCGGCCGTTTGAACCTCAATTTCAAACATGTAAAATGGAGCAAACGACTTAGCAACCACCACGCATCTTTACTGCGCATTATTGCGCAATCGGTGTTCCGATAAAAAACTGACCCCAAAATATGTCCTGTGTATTACGGTCTTGTATGAACAGAGCAAAGGCTTTCCAATAGAAATAGTTGCATAAGTGGGAGGAGATATGACCAAATATGGCGTATATGCCAATTTGGCTGTTACGCAGTATATATTTACAGTTCAAAACCGAAAGTAAAAATTTCAAATATCATAAATGTGTCCAAAACGGCCATATACGCTAATGAAATTGGTATTTTATAATAGATATATCAGTATTCTTTTCATTCTGGGCACTTCCAAGAATGTAATTTAACGTATATCCTGTTTATTTGGCTTGCATCCGACTGACATGACAAGTCTCACCGGACAAGGGAAGTAATCAAACTTAACCATTACCATTATTCCACTTCCGCCGTCCCGAATCGTAATTTTAATCTTCGTAGCAACCTCGATACTGCTGTGCACTATACAAGGTAAACGGGCACCTGCCATATCTCTTTCTCGTTTGCGCGAACGTAAAATTTTCAATTGTTTGTTTACATTTGCAGAGGTCATTCAGTGCACATTCCTGAGCGCTCGTTTTTCTTTGCTCCTGCTTTTTTTCACACCGGTTCGTGCGACTAGTTAACTATTTGCCATTAGGTCTTACTTTTAATTTTCGTAGTAATATCTTTATTGATATTTATTAGTACAACCCTCAACGGGCAAAGCAGTCTATATGTTGCAGGTTTGACTAGGCGTTATTAGGGATCTTGGGATATATGAAGGACACACCTATGAGCTGTTGACTTTCTTCTGACAGACAGTGTCCTTCTACCTTCTTACTACTGTAATTTAATCTATCTCTCTACCTTATGCAACCCATTATAAATCACCTACTCTAAATACATTTTGGTGATGGGGTATGCTGATATAAAAATATACCCGAAGATCCCTAATTAAGGTCAAACCTGTCTCTATATTATTTATCTGCTGTTATGGTTAAACTAGTTTATTTTTAAGTGATATATTTTCTAACAATCCCTCCCTACATATCGCTAAAATGTCAACATATTCATAAACAAAATAGAAATTTTTCAAACTGGGGAGGGGACACCCCCCACCCTCCCCATTTCACGCGCCATGATAATGGCTCAAACTTTTTTCAGCCCAGTGTGGGCCCTG
>CM026392.1:37272189-37291647 GCA_014843695.1 Archivesica marissinica | reverse complement strand
TGTGGGTCGTGGTTTCACTAGCTGGCACAGGTTCGGATAGATCATTGTGGGTATTGGTTTCACTAGCTGGGACAGGTTCGGATAGATCATTGTGGGTCATGGTTTCACTAGCCGAGACAGGTTTGGATAGATCATTGTGGGTCATGGTTTCACTAGCTGGGACAGGTTCGGATAGATCATTGTGGGTCATGGTTTCACTAGCTGGGACAGGTTCGGATAGATCATTGTGGGTCATGGTTTCACTAGCTGGGACAGGTTCGGATAGATCATTGTGGGTCATGGTTTCACTAGCTGGGACAGGTTCGGATAGATCATTGTGGGTCGTGGTTTCACTAGCCGAGACAGGTTCGGATAGATCATTGTGGGTCGTGGTTTCACTAGCCGAGACAGGCTCAGATAGATCATTGTGGGTCATGGTTTCACTAGTCGAGACAGGTTCGGATAGATCATTGTGGGTCATGGTTTCACTAGTCGAGACAGGTTCGGATAGATCATTGTGGGTCATGGTTTCACTAGCTGGGACAGGTTCGGATAGATCATTGTGGGTCATGGTTTCACTAGCCGAGACAGGCTCGGATAGATCATTGTGGGTCATGGTTTCACTAGCTGGCACAGGTTCGGATAGATCATTGCATGACACGGTTTCACTAGCTGGGACAGGTTCGGATAGATCATTGTGGGTCATGGTTTCACTAGCCGAGACAGGTTCGGATAGATCATTGTGGGTCATGGTTTCACTAGCTGGCACAGGTTTGGATATATCATTGCACGACACGGTTTCACTAGCTGGGACAGACTTGGATATATCATTGCATGACACGGTTTCACTAGCTGGGACAGACTTGGATATATCATTGCGGGTCACGGTTTCACTAGCTGGGACAGACTTGGATATATCATTGCAGGTCACGGTTTCACTAGCTGGGACAGATGGAGAGTCGCTATTGCATATCGTGCTTTCCTCAGCCATGACAGCATCAGAAATAGCAGCATGAGTCATGAGGTCAATACTTTGGACCATGGGGTGGTAACACACAGACAGTTTGCACAAAGCTCCATCATGCATTGGAGATGCGCTGTGCAATGAGTTGGAATCAAACTCATTTTCATCATGTTCAGAACTACTTAGTAAAAAAAGACTGTCAAGTTCACTGTCATGTACAGAGGAAACAGAGGAAACACTGGAAGTACTTTCATTTCCTATATGTGTCAGTATGATATCCCTATCCTCATTAAGAGCATAGAGCCGGCAACTATATTCACCATCACTCATGTTTGAATAACCACTGAAATCATCTTGCGATGAATCTATGTTGTTGTCTGCATCACTGAAAGTCTGGATATTGTTGTATGCCGAGTCGCTGATTTCGGAAAATCCATCACTGTTCATACTGATGTCATCCTGTACTATTTGTGAGACACTCGAGATGTTACTGACTTCGTTCTGGGCTGTTTCTGTTCTACTCGGGCTGTTACTGACATCGTTTCGAGTTGTTTCTGTTCTACTCGGGCTGTCGGAAAACCCGTCACTGTTCATACTGATGTCATCCTGTACTATTTGTGAGACACTCGGGCTGATACTGACATCGTTCTGGGCTGTTTCTGTTCTACTCGGGCTGTCAGAAAACCCATCACTGTTCATACTGATGTCATCCTGTACTATTTGTGAGACACTCGGGCTGATACTGACATCGTTCTGGGCTGTTTCTGTTCTACTCGGGCTGTCAGAAAACTCATCACTGTTCATACTGATGTCATCCTGTACTATTTGTGAGACACTCGGGCTGATACTGACATCGTTCTGGGCTGTTGCTGTTCTACTCGGGCTGATACTGACATCGTTCTGGGCTGTTTCTGTTCTACTCGGGCTGTCAGAAAACCCATCACTGTTCATACTGATGTCATCCTGTACTATTTGTGAGACACTCGGGCTGATACTGACATCGTTCTGGGCTGTTTCTGTTCTACTCGGGCTGTCAGAAAACTCATCACTGTTCATACTGATGTCATCCTGTACTATTTGTGAGACACTCGGGCTGATACTGACATCGTTCTGGGCTGTTGCTGTTCTACTCGGGCTGATACTGACATCGTTCTGGGCTGTTTCTGTTCTACTCGGGCTGTCAGAATGGGCTGTTTCTGTTCTACTCGGGCTGTCAGAAAACCCATCACTGTTCATACTGATGTCATCCTGTACTATTTGTGAGACACTCGGGCTGATACTGACATCGTTCTGGGCTGTTGCTGTTCTACTCGGGCTGATACTGACATCGTTCTGGGCTGTTTCTGTTCTACTCGGGCTGTCAGAAAACCCATCACTGTTCATACTGATGTCATCCTGTACTATTTGTGAGACACTCGGGCTGATACTGACATCGTTCTGGGCTGTTTCTGTTCTACTCGGGCTGTTACTGACATCGTTCTGGGCTGTTGCTGTTCTACTCGGGCTGATACTGACATCGTTCTGGGCTGTTTCTGTGGAAAATAGCGCACAATAAGTCCAACTCAAGTTAGACTAGTGTTGCACTAACAAAAGTTGTCAGTTTGAGATAGACTTATTGGTTTCTGGTTAATTAGGGTGTTAATTAATTAGCAATTATGGCCAATTTTTTCACAGAATGTGTATTTCAGGTCATATATTCAATTTATGCAAAAAAGTGATTTTCTGAAAAAATTGAGTTAGACTAGTGTTGCGCCAAGCCCTCGTAATGTGCTTGTTACATATTTCCGTCAGCTGCACGCGTGTCCGTTGGTTATTTACAAAAACTCTTGTATTGTGAGAGCTGAAACAATAAATCAGTAAAGCTAATGAATGCACCACGTCCACAAATAAAAATAAATAAATAAAAAATGAATGTAAAACTATTTTCTGAAATTGTGACCTTGGGCAAACAAAGCCCATATTCAGTATGTGTCTCAGTCAATATCAACGCACATGTGAAGTAGGAGTTTAGTCAGACAGACATATGGACGGATGGATGACCAGGATGATTACTATATGCATAAACATGAAACAAATTTTAACTACAATTGACTGATCTATTTTGGGTTGGCATCTTTCTACTTTAATTTATTACCAATATTGAGTTTTCACACGATGTTTGCGAAAATAGAATAAACACTCACTTAATCAGATGTGCTGTCTGATTACTGATTGCCGACATCTTTAATAATTTGTGATATTGACTAAATGTATTTTGTGACGGCATACATTATGAATGCAAGAACAGTAAACAATCAGATTATAATTAATTAATTCTATTGACTGTTCAGAATAAAAATACCTGGTCATTGGCAAACATATCGGTGAGAAGTAAACATTGGTCAAAAGTTTTTCCTTGAAAAAATCAACTGGGCATTGCCGAAAATATGTTGGTCTGTCAGAGATATTTATGAACATTTTTTCTTGAATAAATCAACTGGCCGTTATGCGAAAATATGTTGGTCTGTCAGAGATATTTATGAACATTTTTTCTTGAATAAATCAACTGGCCGTTATGCGAAAATATGTTGGTCTGTCAGAGATATTTATGAACATTTTTTCTTGAATAAATCAACTGGCCGTTATGCGAAAATATGTTGGTCTGTCAGAGATATTTATGAACATTTTTCCTTGAATAAATCAACTGGCCGTTATGCGAAAATATGTTGGCTGTTTGGAGAGGATTATTGAGGCTTTTATTGAAATTTTATTGACCATTGACTGGAGCAGAGGCGACGGTTGGACAGAGGTTAAATAGCGCCAACATATAACGAGGGGGGGTAAACTGGCCATTGAAGAGAGGTGGGTGTTGGTGGGAGGTGGCCGTTGTTAGGGGAAGTTGGACTATATATTTATCAATCATCCAGAATGGATTCCTTGATATTTGATAGCCAGGATTCACCAGCAGAGCTCTAAAAAGGTCAGTCAGTGGAAACTTGCATTAAATAACATTAAATTTCACCCACTTATTGAGAATAATTCTGCCATATATGACTAAATCAGATAGTATTCCTTAACTAGTATATCCTTTGTCTAAAAAAATATGGAAACTGCAATTTCCACATTACACACATCCCATCCTAAATATGTGGACTAATTTGCATATGACAAAGGCAATATTTCAGTCCTATATGATTCAAGAAGCTGATTGAATTTTACTTTCGTGGCCGCCCTGTCCGACATAGTAGAACTAATATGACAGATGATGTCACTTGAAACTGAATTATTAGCAGCTATATCATCTAGGTCAGTTAATATTTCTCTAAACACCTTTAACGTATCATCAGCGGATTTCGTCTCAATATTACGTAAGCCTAGAACCCATAAGTTGCTGTGTGAATCTGACGATTCATATCCCATATATTTACTTCCAAATTTTGAAGTTTCATCAGTCATTAAACATGTGTTAGTTTCCTTAGAAAAGACCTCAGATAACTGACTGTGAGCAAGACAAAGACGCTGTAAGTTCATATTTAGGACAGTAGATTTGGATGGAACTCGAGAGGGTTTCTTATTAACAAGTTTTAATACAGCTGGAATTACCTTGCCTATTTTAGATGCACTAACATCCAATGTCAATAACTCATACACACATTGCTTCAACTGTGAACTGTATCGTTTGCTTTTTTCATCAAACACAACAACTGTCTCTTCATTATCATTTATCAAATCCTGCAAGTACTGCAGACTTTCACTAAGGTCCAGTTTCTTGGCTGACAATGTAATTTTTTTCTTCAGAGATTTTGATTTCACCATCCTTTATGTTCAATTGTTCAATTAATGATTGATTTTTTCAGACACAAGAGACTTTTTTAAATCTAAACTATCACCAACAGTAATCTGGCTTCCTCTCTTATATTACTACTATCTGCTTTGGGAAACACAAAGTCAGACTGAAAATAGTTATATGCGGTCGACTTTTATTTTTGTTTAATTTTGTTACATTATCTGCTACTTTTTTTATATTATCGAATATTCAAAAGCTTTATCTGTTGGATGTAATGGAGTAGATGTAGAAGCACTAGCTATAAAACGTTCTTTAATAAATTTGATACATTTCGCACTTCCATTGCTTTTATAAGTCAAAAACTTCTTTATTTTTAAGTTTCAATATCTTTTTTCCCTTCAAGTTCTTTTAATTTAATATTTTATTCTAACAACTCGTTGTAGCTTAATTCTTCAATTTCTTGTTGTTTTATCTCATTATAATCACCTCTTTCACCAGGCATATATGTATATGCCTCCCAGAGACGGTCATATGACAAGATAGGTGATGTGGGAATAAATCTAACTGTGTGTATAAACTGAAACATCACTCTGTTTAGCAAGATGAGGTTATATTAGTAATGACAAGCAGGGTTTTAGTTTTAAATTTGTTTCAGCTTTTATGATACACATGATTAGAGATACTATACTGGTGGCAATACTAAAGATCTCCTATAATGATATCATAAAAATAAAAACATATTTACACAGAACATGCCCATGTCACAGTTTTATCACATGACAGCCTGACGTTGTGCTTATTTAAAAGCTGTTTACTTTGTACATAGCACTGTTACACCTAAAACATTATACAAGAATGTCACGAGATGGACATCCATACTCAACTATTAACGCTTTTTCAAAACTTGCCAAAAAACTTTAATGTGAGTGGACACCAACATCGACCTTGTGGGTAGATAGAGATCTCTCTTAAAATAGTCGAGCTAAAAGTTCCTAAAAAAATTAACTTTGTATTTATAATTAAGTTTGAAATATTTCAATAGTGACATGTTATATTTAATACTGTCATGTGATAATATACAGTGCCATATGATAGGAAGTTAATTGGTAGTACATTTATAAGATCTAGCTATAATCTAGAGTATACATTACATAGAGTAGCACTAGGTGAGTACAAATGAAGCGAAATGATAATACTAGGACCGTGTTATGGATAATGATCCAGGCAACAAAGATCTGCTATTCTGGTCTGTTGTATTGATAAAATTTGCTGTAATGATGTTGCTATAAAATTATGGAATGACACTATGTATGAATATATATATATAGTCATACTCCACAATGACATAAATGTGTGCAAAATAAAAAACGCCAACATGCAGGTCCATGACGAAAAGCAAATCTTTCTAAGCCTAATATTAGCAAACCCATCCATTTACGAGAACATGCAGCTACATCAAGAAGGTTTTATATTATAAGGTCCAGCACCAATCCGGTTTACTCTTTCTGTCATTGTGATTCATTTTGCGTTTATGCGTAGTACCGTGGTTTATTAGAATGCGGCCCAGTACTTCCGGCTTCCGCATTCGAGGTTTCTGTTGGGGTTACCTCACCCTTAGGCTAGGACTTTTAAGGCGGCCCATATTTTCGCCTGATGCATCTGTTGTAGGACACGTGGAGTATTTAATAGGAGTAGCTTTGCCATGTGCTATCCTGCCCCGTCCTGGTAGGTACACCGCCATATGGTCCGGGACTGCTTATTTAATTCACAGCTAACCCCCATATCTGAGGGCCGTTCCCCTACCCGCCACCTGAGGACCCGCTGGGTAGGGGATGGTCGCCCCACTACTGAATTGGAAGCAGCATGGTTCCAGTAACGTGGCGATGAAACACGGTGCTAGGAGGTGGGCTAGGTCCAGGACTTGAAGGCAGGCTATGACAAGTACTACTAGTACTAGTAGCTTCTTTGTCAGCATTCATGACTGGAAAATATAAACACAGGGCTAGAAGTCATAATCTCAATTTTCATATTGAATGTTTTTGTTAAATGTGAATAACAAATAGTGGTACAATGTCCTGACTTTTTATCTGTATAAACTGAATAATTATGAAATGAAATAAACAATTTAAAACAACAATATTGTTTGTATTTTTGAATTTAATTTTTATTAAACTATTGAACTATATTTATCATGTGTTTATTATTTTTATTACTGATAATGATGTTTTTATCTAGATGCAAGATAATACCTCTATCTAACTTTCTAACACTTTCTATCTATATAGCCATAAATCCTATGACTCTGAAAGATTTCAACTTCAACGCATCATACAACAAATGGAAGAACATGAACACTAGAACACTATACTATCTATATCCACAAATCATTCGGCTCTTCATGTTCTTCCATTTGTTGTAAGATGCGTTGACGTTGAAATCTTTCTGAGAGCCACCATCAATGTTTAATTTCATCAACAAGTATAGCCTCATTGAGAATTTCATGAACAAGTTCATGAATGTTCATGAACAACAAATGAGACAATTTGAGAATTCATGAACTTCATGAACTCATATGGTTCATGCATAGGGTTCATGAACTCATGAATTCCTAGGTTCATGAATCATAAAGTTCATGAACTCATTATTTCCTAGGGTTCATGAATCACAGAATTCATGAACTACAAAAGGTTCATGAATTATTGAGGTTTACCGGGTACTCAGAGCCTCGCCTCAGGAGTTTCACTGATAGTAGGGGGCTGAAACAGACATCCAATGATCCTAAAAGCTGAGCATGACCACTTTGTGGTCAGGTGAGCTACAAATGAAATATTATATAAAGAATGAAAGAAAGAGCTTCATATATCGGTAGGCTAATTGACAATTTAAATGCTTAACGAGACAGAGGGACAAACACCGTACTAAAACTCTCCCTTATGTGACTGCAATTCTAAAACTATAGCAGATACAGACACATTTTATATCACCGGAGATACGTATTGATATAAGGACTTGCACCAGCTAGGTTTCATTTTTCAAAAATATAGATTTAACAACTTAAACCTCAAAATCTGTTTTATTTGCATATTTTACTTTTTGCGATACCCGCGGCGTGTCGTCATAAACCACATGATTGTGCACCATGTTCATACATGACTTAAGATCCAAAATGTGGAACACTTGAAGGTTTTTATACCTTCGAACAGTTTCTTCGTTTTACTTTTTGAATGTTTTGAATTTTTTCAATTATTTCTTTCCTGGTGACTTCAGGGAATCTTTCATTTACAGCTCTCTGGGGTTTTTGGAGTTTGTTCTGGTCAAGAGCTGGTCTAGGATCGGTGACACATCTGGCAGAGAATTTTCCTGTTACCGAGCAGCCGACTATTTCCTCAATTGAAAATAATTTGGAAAGTAAAACGGAAATGGCTTTGCCACCATTGGCAACATCCTGGATAATGTCCAGCAAACTATTGGGAGAGTCCATGTCCATTTCAGAAACATCTAATGCCTTTGTAGCTTCAGCAACAGATTTTGTTTCATAATCTGGAGATGTCTTTTTTAGCACTTTTTCCCTCACCCCTCTCTAAAGCGGACACTCTCCTTTTGAGACGCATCACTTCGGCGGCCATGAAATCCATAGTCCATTTCTCACTATAAAAAGAAAATTTTGCTAAATTATGATTTTCATGCCGATCATCTATAAAAACAAGAGCACCACCAAACGCAAGGGAAACCACCGAGCGGAAGGGAAACAAAGTCATATGACCTTTGACCCCTATGTGTGACTGACCTTGAAGCCACCAGCCATCCGCAACATGCGTTCTGCATGTCGTCTTGATGTGGTGAACATTTGTGTTAGGTTTCTTCAAAATCCTTCAAGGGGTTCAAGAGTTACAGAGCGGAAGGGAAATTGCTAACGGACAGACAGACGGACACCGAGGCGATAACATAATACGGCCCTTTGGGCGTATAAAAAGGACCAAATGCAGGGCCTCTCCTAGCCAACAGTTATTTCAGATCAAATTTGGACTGATTTGTTTAAAGTTTCTGTTGTCAATTCAAGAATTATTTCGCCACTCCAGAGAATTGGTCGCTTTTGGCAACATTAGCCAGTGGCATGGGAAGCACTAAATGTAGCACTTTCGCCTCAGGATCGGAGGGTGACGGATTCGATCCCAACTTGTTCACACTTGGTGGTAGTGTCCTTGGACAACACACAGATAATTGCACATTGTCTCTCTCTCCTTGAGGTTGATTCCATCTAGAGCAATTAATATAAGTTGTAAGAACTTGTTTCACAATTTAGATTAAACAAGAGCTATCACTGAAGATGATGAATACCCCCAGATATATGCCTGACACAGTTATGTTAGCTTCAGAAACCAAGGGCAATAAATCCCTGACAATTAATCTGACCGTCGTTAGCCAATGATATGCACAACAAGGCTTAGTACTGATGAGTCATGCAAAGTTTCGTTGAAATCCGACCAATGGTTACAGAGGAATAGCGCTGACCAAATTATAGGTGAAAAAAAAACCAAAGGACATTAACTCTTTGAAAATTAATGGGCCACACTTTCCCCATATGTTACTTTAACATATATGTCACACTGGCACAGTGACAGGTTTCTAGAAGTCTGATAATGTGTTCTTCGATATCAACGAAGAACAGTATAATAAATAATCTGTATACATAATGTATTATAATTATCACTTGACTTACCCTGCTGTGCAATCACATTCTGCAGAATGGACCTGGCCAGTGACTTTAGACAGGCAAAGCCACACATCATGGTCTGGGTTCTGTTTGACATTGGCACTTGGCAAGGATGGCATAACTTTGCATTTCACGAAACAATGCTCACATTTATCATAAATCTCGTGTTATATGGTGCTATGTACATTTCTGTCTGCATACTAAACTTTGGCTCTTAATTGTTTCTTTGTTTTCATCTTTAACACAACATAGTTGATGTCACCATCACTGAAGTCGGGGATATCAATCAAATTACATGTCCACAATTATAATGTCCTTGGATGAGGTAATTCCTCACCAAGAGGCGTGATCAACTTCTCACATTTCCTTCGTTCAAACACTTCCGAGTTTCTTTGGTCAACGTTCACGTCGTTTAATCGCTCGTGACACTAGATTGAGCAACATAATAAATTTGCGGTGGTTATGTCTCGGGACATGGTCTAGCTAATGCAAAGCTTGTAAAATGAGTATAAACTTATTGATAATGTTGTTGTATGTGAAATCACCAAACTCATTTTTCGCTTTATAATTGGAATACAGTGTTAAACACTATCCCACCCCGACTAGGACTGTCTGAGGTTGGCCCGTCAGAGTTAATGTGACTGCAGTTTTCTGAAATTATGCCAACTGCCTACCGGTAATTGTTTTGAAAATTTGTACGTCTTACATTTTCCGAAAAGTACAAAAAGAAAATATATTTTATCCCTGTACATAACTTCTTGTATGTTACCCGGAATACACTTTCTTATACTGCTCAGTATATAAGTCAAGTTATTTAATTTTGGAATAAATTTTAGCCAAATTCATGAACAGATTAAAATCCGGAGAGAACGGGTCAGGCTTTAAGTTTGCTATTGTAACCATACTTCGAAACCAGGCAAATAGCTTTAAGTGTTTTGTATAGTTTTGAATGTTCATGTAGCACAACATGATCTTCAGTTTCTTTAATGTTGAATTTCTCTGTTCAGCCACTTGTGTGTTAATATAATTGTACTGCAAGTATTGTGATAGATTGTATCCCTGATGGCATCCTTTATGATTTACCCAATGAAATCGATCTACCATAAACATTGTATCGCGAAAGAATGTTGGATCTCGGTTCAAACAGTAATTGTGCAAATTGCAAGCATTATCATATATTATCATCTTTGGGGATTTTTGAAATCGAGTCCTTAGTATGGTAAATGGTGTGTTTGGCGACTCTACATCTTCCATTAATTGGAAACCATAACAAACACCATGGGTACATGATAAAGTGAATAGCCCTGGTGTCAGATTTGCATGCCGTGGGCTGCTCTTCTGACAATCACCCACAAACTGCTTTTTTCGATCATCCAGTACATAGTCACCACGGTGACATTGTTTTGGCATATGTGGGAAATATCCGATACCAGTGCAGGGACAATCAATCATCTGTGCATTTTGACAGATTATGTGGCTCAATGTGTTTTTTTAACCAACTCTGCAAGTACTGGGTGCAAGTATGTTGGGATATTCCAGTCCAACTTCTGCAGCAAAGTTGACAATATTGGAACTAATTTTTCCAGAAGAACAATGTCATCTACTCTTCGAAACATTGACACCTAATGAAAGTTCGCTGACAAGTGCAAGAAGACTTTCATTATAATGCAGCAGACCACATACTGGTGAATTTAATTACAGACGTTTTAAAAATTCAACATATATATCTGGACACGTCATGGCGCCAATGTCAGAAAATTCAGACATTAAATCATTCAAACATGGCTGATAACGATCCAAGTCTTTAGCCAGTGTCTGAAACTCTTCTTCTGTTAATGTGCTGGTTACATAGTTCCGTAGCTGCACACGTGTCCGTTGGTTATTTACAAAAACTCTTGTATTGTGAGAGCTGAAACAAACAATAAATCAGTAAAGCTAATGAATGCACCACACCACGTCCACAAATAAAAATAAATAAATAAAAAATGAATGTAAAACTATTTTCTGAAATTGTGACCTTGGGCAAACAAAGCCCATATTCAGTATGTGTCTCAGTCAATATCAACGCACATGTGAAGTAGGAGTTTAGTCAGACAGACAGATGGACGGATGGATGACCAGGATGATGACTATATGCATAAACATGAAACAAATTTTAACTACAATTGACTGATCTATTTTGGGTTGGCATCTTTCTACTTTAATTTATTACCAATATTGAGTTTTCACACGATGTTTGCGAAAATAGAATAAACACTCGCATACAGTATAACTTAATCAGATGTGTTGTCCGATTGCTGACTGCCGACATACAGAATGCAAGGAAAGTAAACAATCAGATTATAATTAATTAATTCTATTGACTGTTCAGAATAAAAATACCTGGCCATTGGCAAACATATCGGTGAGAAGTAAACATTGGTCAGTAAACACTGGTCAAAAGTTGTCCCCGAAAATATGTTTGTCTGTCACAGATATTTATGAACATTTTTCCTTGAAAAAATCAACTGGCCGTTTTGCGAAAATATGTTGGCTGTTTGAGAGGATTATTGAGGCTTTTATTGAAATTTTATTGACCATTGACTGGAGCAGAGGCGACGGTTGGACAGAGTTTAAATAGCGCCAACATATAACGAGGGGGGTAAGCTGGCCATTGAAGAGAGGTGGGTGTTGGTGGGTGGTGGCCGTTGTTAGGGGAAGTTGGACTGTATATTTATCAATCATCCAGAATGGATTCCTTGATATTTGATAGCCAGGATTCACCAGCAGAGCTCTAAAAAGGTCAGTCAGTGGAAACTCAGTCCTAAATGATTCAAGAAGCTGATTGAATTTTACTGTCGTGGCCGCCCTGTCCGACATAGTAGAACTAATATGACAGATGATGTCACTTGCAACTGAATTATTAGCAGCTATATCATCTAGGTCAGTTAATATTTCTCTAAACACCTTTAACGTATCATCAGCGGATTTCGTCTCAATATTAAGTAAGCCTAGAACCTATAAGTTGCTGTGTGAATCTGACGCTTCATATCCCATATATTTACTTCCAAATTTTGAAGTTTCATCAGTCATTAAACATGTGTTAGTTTCCTTAGAAAAGACCTCAGATAACTGACTGTGAGCAAAACAAAGACGCTGTAAGTTCATATTTAGGACAGTAGATTTGGATGGAACTCGAGAGGGTTTCTTATTAACAAGTTTTAATACAGCTGGAATTACCTTGCCTATTTTAGATGCACTAACATCCAATGTCAATAACTCATACACACATTGCTTCAACTGTGAACTGTATCGTTTGCTTTTTCATCAAACACAACAACTGTCTCTTCATTATCATTTATCAAATCCTGCAAGTACTGCAGACTTTCACTAAGGTCATTAATTTCTTATTCTTTTGTTTGCAGTACGTTTTCAAGTTCATTAATTCTTTCTGACTTGTCACTGCAGCATGTTTCGTTTACATTTCTCTCTAATATACGTATTTTTTATTGGCGTAAGTTTCCCGTGCTGCTGTCCTTTTAAGATTTAATTGAAACTTGTCCAGTTTCTTGGCTGACAATGTAATTTTTTCTTCAGAGATTTTTATTTCACCATCCTTTATGTTCAATTTTTCAATTTTTTTTTCACAAACAAGAGACTGTTTTAAATCTAAACTATCACCAACAGTAATCTGGCTTCCTCTCTTACTACTATCTGCTTTGGGAAACACAAAGTCAGACTGAAAATAGTTATCTAATTCAAGAGCAATATGCGGTCGACTTTTATTTTTGTTTAATTTTGTTACATTATCTGTTACTTTTTTATTTTATTGAATATTCAAAATCTTTATCTGTTGAATGTAATGGAGTAGATGTAGAAGCACTAGCTATAAAACGTTCTTTAATAAATTTGATACATTTTGCACTTCCATTGCTTTTATAAAAGTCAAAAACTTCTTTATTTTTAAGTTCAGGCATTGATCAGTTTTTTCTAATTTTGTTTTCAACTCGATATATCTTTTTTTCCTTTCAAGTTCTTCTTTTAATTTAATATTTTCTTCTAACAACTCGTTGTAGCTTAATTCTTCAATTTCTTATTGTTTTATCTCATTATAATCACCTCTTTCACCAGGTATATATGTATATGCCTCCCAGAGATGGTCATATGACGAGATAGGTGATGTGGGAATAAATCTAACTGTGTGTCTATGAAACATCACTCTGTTTAGCAAGATGAGTTTATATTAGTAATGACAAGCAGGGTTTTAGTTTTAAATTTGTTTCAGCTTTTATGATACACATGATTAGAGATACTATGCTGGTGGCAATACTAAAGATCTCCTATAATGATATCATAAAAATAAAAACATATTTACACAGAACATGCCCATGTCACAGTTTTATCACATGACAGCCTGAAGTTGTGCTTATTTAAAAGCTGTTTACTTTGTACATAGCGCTGTTACACCTAAAACATTATACAAGAATATCACGAGATGGACATATATACTCAACTATTAACGCTTTTTCAAAACATGCCGAAAAACTTTAATGTGAGTGGACACATCGACCTTGTGGGTACCCTTGTCAAAATTTGTTAGGAATATCCTAGGAATCTCCTAGGAATCTCAGCCTCAAATGATACATGGGATCCTAGGAAAATCCAAGGATTCCTTGCTGGTATCGAAACAGGAATATCTTAGAATTCCTAGGACAAGGAATTCCTAGGTCCTAGGAATCCTAAGATATTTCGGTCAAAATTTCTTAGGAATATCCTAGGAATCTTGGGCTCAAATGTGATCCTAGGAAAATCCTAGGATTCCTTGCTGGTATTGAAACAGGAATATCTTGGGATTCCTAGGAATCCCAGTTCTTTAGATTTATAATAAACAGAATACCGTATTTAGCTGTGTATAGTGCGCTACCGTGTATAGTGCGCACCCACGATCTGGCACGGAAATCGGCGGAAAAACTGAGTTCCTATGTATACTGCGCACGTGAAAAACGCAATTTTCCAAGTCAAAATTTAACATTTCTCAAAAATCGCTAAAAATTGTGCTCCGTGATTTTTACAACTTATATTAATCACTCGAGATATACCTCATCGCACTCGGGCACACCTGCTCAAATTTCTCGACACGTTCTCAAACATCTCAACACATTCTCAAACATCTCAGGACCCATTGTGAAAGGTTTGTCGAAATTAATTATCGCTACAATCAATTGAAATACTGCAGCCAAAAAAGTTTTTTTTTTATGCAATGCATTGTACATTGTACGGCGAAGTACGCGAAAAGTACGGGAAATATTACATACGATAAAACCACGTGATGTTATCAAATCGCCATTTTTTATGCATTTTCAATTAAATTCATCAAAGTTTGCCAAAATAAACGAAATATATGCTAATTTTGTGGTCTTATTCATTTCATTTATTTATATAGACTATCGGCAACTGGTTTTAATAGCTAGTTTATAACGATTGTCGAATGTAACAACTTATAGAATGACTGTGGGCCGTTCGGGTCGAATTTCAGTTTTTTCACGAAATTTTGGTCCGGAAAAAAATGTCCTGATGTCTGTACTGGTGTATAATGCGCAGTAGATAAAATGAATGAGGATTTCAGTAAGACATGTGCGCACTATACACAGCTAAATACGGTAGACAGTACTTGCAATCAAGGGTATTCCTAGGAACTTAGGAATTCCAGGATTTTTAACTAAAACCTATATATATGTAGACCGGGGAGTTTATAGATATAACAAACTCTGGTTGTTTTCGTATTTTCGTATATATGGATATAAAGAGCCTGTAAAATACAATATATACATACTATTATTATGTACAAATCATTCTACTTAATTTCACAATACAAACTAGTAAATACACAATTCCAATTCAAGCATTTCAAATAAATATTTTACAATGTAAAATATCAAAGACAAAACATTACATTACCAGAGTCCGGCTATCAGCTGATACATATAATGTATACCGTATTTAGCTGTGTATAGTGCGCACATTTCTTACTGAAATCCTCATCCATTTTATCTACTGCGCATTATACACCAGTACAGACATCAGGACATTTTTTTCCGGACCAAAATTTCGTGAAAAAACTGAAATTCGACCCGAACGGCCCACAGTCATTCTATAAGTTGTTACATTCGACAATCGTTATAAACTAGCTATTAAAACCAGTTGCCGATAGTCTATATAAATAAATCAAATGAATAAGACCACAAAATTAGCATATATTTCGTTTATTTTGGCAAACTTTGATGAATTTAATTGAAAAGGTAAATGCATAAAAAATGGCGATTTGATAACATCACGTGGTTTTATCGTATGTAATATTTCCCGTACTTTTCGCGTACTTCGCCGTACAATGTACAATGCATTGCATAAAAAAAAAACTTTTTTGGCTGCAGTATTTCAATTGATTGTAGCGATAATTAATTTCGACAAACCTTTCACAATGGGTCCCAGTTAATTAGGTAGGCTTCACGTGTTGAGAAGTTTGAGCATCTGCTGACATGTTTGAGAACGTGTTGAGATGTTTGAGAACGTGTCGAGAAATTTGAGCAGGTGTGCCCGAGTGCGTTACCGTTACTCGATGAGGTATATCTCGAGTGATTAATATAAGTTGTAAAAATCACGGAGCACAATTTTTAGCGATTCTTGAGAAATGTTAAATTTTGACGTGGAAAATTGCGTTTTTCACGTGCGCAGTATACATAGGAACTCAGTTTTTCCGCCGATTTTCGTGCCAGATCGTGGGTGCGCACTATACACGGTAGCGCACTATACACAGCTAAATACGGTATATGTATATAGTTACTATATAGTTACTAGTAAAGTATATTACAGACGGATATGTAGTCCAGTGGTAACACGCTGGACTGGTAATCCAGGGATCGCAAGTTCGATCCCCCGTCTGACCCTAATAAAATTAACAGTCTTTCAGATGGGACGTTAAACCGAGGTCTCGTGTCGGTGCTTTACACCGTGCACGTAAAAGAACCAGAGGAGATTCTGGAATGGGTCTCTGTCTGTATCATGCACTATCCTCCAAAATCTAAAATAACTAATCTCTTCAGGAGGCGTCGCTCATATGGGCAACCGGTAGCGACGATAAATAAACGTAAACTAAAAAAAAAATAGTAAAGTATATATTAACGTAAACAGGATAGCTTCGCAACTTAGTAGAGATAGAGTGTGGGATAAGGGTCTTGAACAAGTTAGTTGGAAAGTGCACCTAATTAGTTGAGTTAGTTCACTCATTCACACATCTGACCTGATTGTCACTCACAATCACTCACCCATAATACTTTATACACAATAGTAGTGAAGACTAGTAGTATATATTATACAAAGACATAGTATGGGACCAGGCTATATAATTATGATATGATTCAGACCAGTGATTTTATTAGGCCATATAGGGGAAACTATTGGGTGGTACGCTTGCAGCAGGGTTTGGAAACATTATAATGTACATGTACTAAATATCAATAATTATTTCCCTTTAACATAAATATGACATGGGTTACATATATATAATACCATGCATGGAATTACCTTGGATTGAGAATTCCATGCTTGATTTTTAACTACAAATGTCAATGGGGATCTGCACGAATGCAACCACTGCACTGGTCAATCCCATGAAAGTCATCAATCCCATCCCACTGGTCAATCCCACTCCACTGGTCAATCCCATGAAAGTCATCAATCCCATCCCACTGGTCAATCCCGCACCAATGGTCAATCCCACCCCACTGGTCAATCCCACTCCACTGGTCAATCCTATCCCACAATTACATCCTTATCCACTGGTCTATCCCACTGCACTGGTCAATCCCATGAAAGTCATCAATCCCATCCCACTGGTCAATCCCGCACCAATGGTCAATCCCACTCCACTGGTCAATCCAGCCCCACTGGTCAATCCCAGGAAAGTCATCAAATGCATCCCAATGGTCAATTACAACCCACTATACAATCCTAATGCATGGGTCAATCCCCCTCCACTGGTCAATGCACAATTACATCCTGACCCACTGGTCAATCCAGCCCCACTGGTCAATCCAGCCCCACTGGTCAATCCCATGAAAGTCCTCAAACCCATCCCAATGGTCGATCACAACGCACTATTCAATTCTAACCCATGGGTTAATCCCATCCCACTGGTCAATCCCGCACCAATGGTCAATCCCACCCCACTGGTCAATCCCACTCCACTGGTCAATCCAGCCCCATTGGTCAATCCCACCATACTGGTCAATCCCACACCACTGGTCAAACCTATCCCACAATTACATCCTTACCCACTGGTCTATCCCACTCCACTGGTCAATCCCATGAAAGTCATCAATCCTATCCCACTGGTCAATCCCGCACCAATAGTCAATCCCACCCCACTGGTCAATCCCATGAAAGTCATCAGTCCCATCACCCTGGTCAATCCTGCACCAATGGTCAATCCCACCATACTGGTCAATCCCACACCACTGATCAAACCTATCCCACAATTACATCCTTACCCACTGGTCTATCCCACTCCCCTGGTCAATCCCATGATAGTCATCAATCCCATCCCACTGGTCAATCCTGCACCAATGGTCAATCCCACCCCACTGGTCTATCCCACTCCACTGGTCAATCCCATGAAAGTCATCAGTCCCATCCCAATGGTCAATTACAACCCACTATACAATCCTAATGCATGGGTCAATCCCCCTCCACTGGTCAATGCACAATTACATCCTGACCCACCGGTCAATCCAGCCAAACTGGTCAATCCAGCCCCATTGGTCAATCCCATGAAAGTCCTCAAACCCATCGCAATGGTCAATCACAACCCACTATTCAATTCTAACCCATGGGTTAATCCCACTCCACTGGTCAATCCCACCCGACTGGTCAATCCCACTCCACTGGTCAATCCCACTCCACTGGGCAATCCAGCCCCATTGGTCAATCCCACTCCACTGGTCAATCCAGCCCCATTGGTCAATCCCACCCCACTGGTCAATCCCACCCCACTGGTCAATCCCACTCCACTGGGCAATCCAGCCCTATTGGTCAATCCAGCCCCACTGGTCAATCCCACGAAAGTCATCAAGGGTGAGTGACTTTAATACAAACTCTACTTCTTCAGCAGTAATAATAATATCATGTAGTTGCGGATAATTAATGATGGGTAATTCAGGAAGATCATACATGCACTCTCACTACTTTGAAGAATTTCACCGTACACTCTCTCTACTCCAAAGTATGGTAGTTTCCTGCACGAACCCGGGCTTTTCGGAGGCTGATCTCTCATACACGTGTGTGTATACATTACCTAGCTATGCTAGATGACAGTTACCCACAACAGCCAGTTCTAGGAAGAAGGTATGGTCGATATACACATATCATACATGCACTCTCACTACTTTGAAGAATTTCGCCGTACACTCTCTCTACTCCAAAGTATGTTAGTTTCCTGCACGAACCCGTGCTTTTCTGAGGCTGATCTCTCATACACGTGTGTGTATACATTACCTAGCTATGGTAGACGACAGTTACAGACTGCACTGAATCACTTGGTACCTATAGTGGACCGGGCGGTGGTATATACAGACTGCCCGGAATCACTTGGTACATTTAGTGGATCGGGTAGTGGTATATACAGACTGCACAGAATCACTTGGTACATTTGGTGGACCGGGCAGTGGTATATACAGACAGCACGGAATCACTTGGTACATTTAATGAACCGGGCGGTGGTATATACATACTGCCCGGAATCACTTGGTACATTTAGTGGACCGGGCAGTGTTATATACAGACTGCACGGAATCACATGGTACATTTAGTGGACTTGGCGGTGGTATATACAGACCGCAGGGAATCACTTCGCACATTTAGTGAACCGGGCAGTGGGTTGTACAGACCACACGAAATCACTTGGTACATTTAGTGGACCAGGCGGTGGTATATACAGACCGCACGGAATCACTTGGTACATTTAGTGAACCGGGCGGTGGTATATACAGCAAGATAATACTT
>CM026392.1:37052029-37271189 GCA_014843695.1 Archivesica marissinica | reverse complement strand
TTCAGCTGTAAGGTATCTACATTCAGCTGTAATATATCTACATTCAGCTGCCATGTATCTACATTCAGCTGTAATATATCTACATTCAGATGTAAGGTATCTACATTAAGCTGTAATATATCTACATTCAGTTGTAAGATATATACATTCAGCTGTAAGGTATCTACATTCAGCTGTAAGATATCTACATTCAGCTGCCATGTATCTACATTCAGCTGTAATATATCTACATTAAGCTGTAATATATCTACATTCAGCTGCCATGTATCTACATTCAGTTATCTACATTCAACTGCAAGGCATCTACATTCAAGGTCAGCTTTAATTGAGTAATCACACTTTTCTTACAATTAAAAATCTGATCAAATAAAAAAAGGTTTTTGTTTCATTTCCCATCAAAATGTGATTATTTATCGAAGTGTTCATACAATTCGCTTTCCGAGAGCCGAATATCGGCAGCGTATTATACTGACTCCTTTTATTAACGCCACATTTCATTGGCTTAACTTCGGAGGTTCCTTTACAAAATAAACGAAAATGAAAAACGAGTAATGAATAATTTAACATCCGGGCAAGTTTTCAAACATTCTGGAATAACTCAAAATTTCAAATAAGAAAAGTCCTATTGAAAACGAAGATAAGTTTAGATTTTTGTTACGATGGCTGGTGATTCTGATGAACATATGAACATTGACGATATGTTTCGATCAGATAGTGATGACAGTGACTTTTCTTTGCTTAAATCTGATGATCTTCCGAGTGATCTGGAGTTTTCGTCCAAAAATGAAAGCTCACAAATCGAAAACGTTGATTTACCTCAACAAACATAGTGGACTTTAAATGCCCTGAGAAATCGAGTATACATTTGTAAATGTGACTCCCAATATATTCCAGAGAAATAGATTTTTAAAATCTTATTCAGCTTCTCCCTTCTAGTGCCTCCCTTCTAGTGCTGCATAGTAACTTGTATGCCCAACAGAGTAACATGATTAAGCTCGATCAAAACTGGTATGATGTGTCTATACTGCATCTCCCTGCATACACGATGTACTGGTCGAGTGATTAGTTGTTTGGGATATTTGATACGGTACCAGGTACAATGTATATAATGGTGCTACATTATTATTAAAACCGATAAAATGTTACATTGTATTTCTTTTTACACAGTACATGTATCAAATTCAATAATAAGAAAATGGGCATGGTGGTTGTATATGGAGGTCATGATTAATGACCCTCTGAATAAAGACCACCTGTGAACAAAGACCACTTTGCCTACTTCCCAAGGCCGGTCTTTGTTCACAGGTTGGACTGTAGTTATACTTATATAGCAACTTCCTCGCCACATACAGTGAAACAAGACCATAGGTACACTTCCGAGATGTACTTCAGACACGCAAGATTTCCTCTGTAGAACCACTGACCTCCCACAAAGTGGCTTACAGGTTAACTTCCACACTGGGAAATTAGCAATAGTGTGTGTTTACCGTAATTCCTTGGGTATGAGGCCCGCTGTCACATGTTCTGTTCGAACTTGTTCCTGGTCTTTCATTAGCTGCAGCATCGTCTCTGTGGGCACACGTAAACTCTGTGAACATTTCTTCAAGTGTACCAGTCTAGCCTAATAATAGAAGATGATTGCAAAACAATCTCTTAATTTATTGGCACGGATGAAAACGTAATATGTGGTAATTCATGTGGGAGGAAAATGGAGTACCCGGAGAAACTCACCTGTCTGATTTGGCGACCACCATTACCATCTCATATACATGCCGGTCAGAGGATCGAACCCAGGTTTCATTGGTGAGAAGTGAACATGCTAATCATTGCGAATTTGTACACACTTGCTCCTGGTTGACCTTGAAAAATGTCACAGTAGGCGATAGTAATCTCTGCATATGGGCAAATAAGGCTGAACAGGCCCCCGCCATTACAATGGCAAGATGTGTTGTTTGCTGACAGGTGGTCTTATATACCAGGCTAAATATCAAAATGATGTTTTTGAAGTAATGTTTTTTTTTAAATCTTTATTCGCAGGTTGTCTTATTACTTGGTGATTTTTATTCACATTCTTTAGTCTTTTTTTTTGCAGGTGATGTGTTTCGCAAGTGGCTTTTATCACAGATTGCATTAAATTTTAATTCCTGGCTAATATTTATTACAACTTACGCTCTCCGATTTGATGCATTTTCCACACATAGGACAGTCTAACACGACAGTTCTTGCTGACTCAAGCAGCTGGACTTCCTCTCTCTTCCGTTTATCCACTGCTTCCACTCTATCAATACATCTTAAATATCATAAAAACAACTCATAAATATATACACGTAGGATATTAATAACTCCGAAAACAGAACAGAAACAGGGGAATAACTCTTGTGTTTTCATGGACGAAATTCAAAGTTATGTTCATATTCTTTTTTTACGTTTATTTATCGTCGCTACCGGCTACCCATATGAGCAATGCCTCCTGAGATTAGTCATTTTAGATTTTTGGAGGATAGCAGATAGACAGAGATATACAGTAATCACTGTGACCATATAGAGATATACAGCAATCACTGTGACTATACAGAGATATATACAGCAATCACTGTGACCAGACAGAGATATACAGCAATCAATGTGACCAGACAGAGATATACAGCAATCACTGTGACTAGACAGAGATATACAGCAATCACTGTGACCAGACAGAGGTGCACAGCAATCACTGTGACCATACAGAGATATATACAGCAATCACTGTGACCATACAGAGATATACAGCAATCACTGTGACCATACAGAGATATACAGCAATCACTGTGACCATACAGATATATACAGCAATCACTGTGACCAGACAGAGATATACAGCAATCACTGTGACCAGACAGAGGTGCACAGCAATCACTGTGACCATACAGAGATATATACAGCAATCACTGTGACCATACAGAGATATACAGCAATCACTGTGACCATACAGAGATATACAGCAATCACTGTGACCATACAGATATATACAGCAATCACTGTGACCAGACAGAGATATACAGCAATCACTGTGACCAGACAGAGGTGCACAGCAATCACTGTGACCATACAGAGATATATACAGCAATCACTGTGACCATACAGAGATATACAGCAATCACTGTGACCATACAGAGATATACAGCAATCACTGTGACCATACAGATATATACAGCAATCACTGTGACCAGACAGAGATATACAGCAATCACTGTGACCAGACAGAGGTGCACAGCAATCACTGTGACCATACAGAGATATATACAGCAATCACTGTGACCATACAGAGATATACAGCAATCACTGTGACCATACAGAGATATACAGCAATCACTGTGACCAGACAGAGATATACAGCAATCACTGTGACCAGACAGAGATGTACAGCAATCACTGTGACCAGACAGAGGTGCACAGCAATCACTGTGACCAGACAGAGATATACAGCAATCACTGTGACCATACAGAGATATACAGCAATCACTGTGACCATACAGAGATATACAGATATATACAGCAATCACTGTGACCATACAGAGATATACAGATATATACAGCAATCACTGTGACCATACAGAGATATACAGCAATCACTGTGACTAGATAGAGATATATACAGCAATCACTGTGACTAGATAGAGATATATACAGCAATCACTGTGACCATTCAGAGATATACAGCAATCACTGTGACCATACAGAGATATACAGCAATCACTGTGACCAGACAGAGATATACAGCAATCACTGTGACCAGACAGAGATATACAGTAATCACTGTGACCATACAGATATATACAGCAATCACTGTGACCATACAGATATATACAGCAATCACTGTGACCATACAGAGATATACAGCAATCACTGTGACCATACAGATATATACAGCAATCACTGTGACCATACAGAGATATACAGCAATCACTATGACCATACAGATATATACAGCAATCACTGTGACCATACAGATATATACAGCAATCACTGTGCCCATACAGATATATACAGCAATCACTGTGACCATACAGATATATACAGCAATCACTGTGCCCATACAGCGATATACAGCAATCACTGTGCCCATACAGAGATATACAGCACTCACTGTGACCAGACAGAGATATACAGCAATCACTGTGACCATACAGAGATATACAGCAATCACTGTGACCATACAGAGATATACAGCAATCACTGTGACCATACAGAGATATACAGCAATCACTGTGACCATACAGATATATACAGCAATCACTGTGACCATACAGATATATACAGCAATCACTGTGACCATACAGATATATACAGCAATCACTGTGACTAGATAGAGATATACAGTAATCACTGTGACCATACAGAGATATACAGCAATCACTGTGACCATACAGAGATATACAGCAATCACTGTGACCAGACAGAGATATACAGCAATCACTGTGACCAGACAGAGATATACAGCAATCACTGTGACCATACAGATATATACAGCAATCACTGTGACCATACAGAGATATACAGCAATCACTGTGACCAGACAGAGATATACAGCAATCACTGTGACCATACAGAGATATATAGCAATCACTGTGACCAGACAGAGATATACAGCAATCACTGTGACCAGACAGAGATGTACAGCCATTACTGTGACCAGACAGAGATATACAGCAATCACTGTGACCAGACAGAGATATACAGCTACCACTGTGACCAGACAGAGATATACAGCCATCACTGTGACCATTCAGAGATATACAGCAATCACTGTGACCAGACAGAGATATACAGCAATCACTGTGACCAGACAGAGATATACAGCAATCACTGTGACCATTCAGAGATATACAGCAATCACTGTGACCATTCAGAGATATACAGCAATCACTGTGACCATACAGATATATACAGCAATCACTGTGACCATTCAGAGATATACAGCAATCACTGTGACCATACAGAGATATACAGCAATCACTGTGACCATACAGAGATATACAGCAATCACTGTGACCATACAGAGATATACAGCCATCACTGTGACCAGACAGAGATATACAGCAATCACTGTGACCAGACAGAGATATACAGCTATCACTGTGACCAGACAGAGATATACAGCCATCACTGTGACCATCCAGAGATATACAGCAATCACTGTGACCAGACAGAGATATACAGCAATCACTGTGACCATACAGAGATATACAGCAATCACTGTGACCAGACAGAGATATACAGCAATCACTGTGACTAGATAGAGATATATACAGCAATCACTGTGACTAGATACAGAGATATACAGCAATCACTGTGACCATACAGAGATATACAGCAATCACTGTGACCATACAGAGATATACAGCCATCACTGTGACCAGACAGAGATATACAGCAATCACTGTGACCAGACAGAGATATACAGCTATCACTGTGACCAGACAGAGATATACAGCCATCACTGTGACCATCCAGAGATATACAGCAATCACTGTGACCAGACAGAGATATACAGCAATCACTGTGACCATACAGAGATATACAGCAATCACTGTGACCAGACAGAGATATACAGCAATCACTGTGACCATACAGAGATATATACAGCAATCACTGTGACCATACAGAGATGTACAGCAATCACTGTGACCAGACAGAGATATACAGCAATCACTGTGACCATACAGAGATATATACAGCAATCACTGTGACCATACAGAGATATACAGCAATCACTGTGACCAGACAGAGATATACAGCAATCACTGTGACCAGACAGATATACCTGTTTACATGTTGTTCCCTGCGTTGTACACTCATGAGATCCAAGTTCTTGTTGCATACCTGACATATAGCCAACAACTCTGTGGCGTCTCCTGCAGAAACTGAAAATTTGAAAACATACAATAGTTTGTCACACAGACTTTATCATAAATTTAAGGGCAATAGCAAGGAGCATCTAACGGGATTGGGGCAGTATCTGGAGGTACACAATCCAGTACCGGGATACAAACATGTGCTAGAAAACAAATACAATTGACCAGTAGCTGCCTGTCAATCAAACTAAACAATAATCCAATCAGATATCGTTATTTCACAACACGTGTCTCGAATTAATATCCTCCGATAAGCTACCATGAAAACTACATTGTAATAACGGGGAAGCTGCCGTTTTAAAATTAGAAAATAATGATTAACCCTTTATTAGATATAGATATGGAAATTAATTGTATGTAAACATTTAACAAATATTATTCATAGACTACAGATAAACATTCTAGCTAGATAGATACATTTAAAGACAAATCGGTACAAAGATTAAAGATATTCATGCTTGATGAGCGATTTAATTTCACTGTTATTGGCAATGTTTGTGCAAAAACTGTCATTCTTTTGTTGAATTTTAATTGTTGATGATATTTTACTAATCTGAATGCTCCAGGCTATGTGATGCACCATATAAGTGCTTAATCACCTTGTGTATTATACAATATACCATTATACTGACTGGGGACACTCTGATTGGATGTTTAGACAGCTGTCGATCATCTTATACATATCAAGCCTGATAGTTATATATCGATATATAGTTTATATTTTACATTTGTTTTAATTATTAGAAAATTATAAGCAGAAATATTGCATCATCACTGTTATAAGGATCATTCTCAGTAAATGTCTTAGTAGTTATATAAGTTCGTTCATATGTAAATTTATGTTTATTTACTTGTAATCCGTGTATGTCGAGGGAAGTAAAGTGTGTATACAACAGGAAATTGATAGATACATTGATGTTTTATACAAATAAATGACAGGTATTTCATCGTTCCCCCTCTTTGTGCCACACAATATCTACGTACTATGATCATGACCATCCATCAGCAATAGTTACTGCTTTATATGCGACTGACACCCATCTTATTATTTTAGTGTAGTACTAGTATAACATAAATAGTTACAGTGTATTTTTCGACACCACACTCCCTTCAGACAAATATTTCCGGCACGTTCTAAATATAATACGTTCAATCAGGGCCTGTTTTATCTAGCTATAGTCCTGGTTCAATCCATATAGTTCTATATAACATATAGCCATATTGTATTTGTTTGTCGGAAGTTTCGCGTTACTGTTTTATCTAGCTATAGTCCTGGTTCAATCCATATAGTTCTATATAACATATAGCCATATTGTATTTGTTTGTCGGAAGTTTCGCATTACTGTTTTATCTAGCTATAGTCCTGGTTCAATCCATATAGTTCTATATCTATATATCATATAGCCATATTGTATTTGTTTGTCGGAGGTTACTGTTTTATCTAGCTATAGTCCTGGTTCAATCCATATAGTTCTATATAACATATAGCCATATTGTATTTGTTTGTCGGAAGTTTCGCGTTACTGTTTTATCTAGCTATAGTCCTGGTTCAATCCATATAGTTCTATATAACATATAGCCATATTGTATTTGTTTGTCGGAAGTTTCGCATTACTGTTTTATCTAGCTATAGTCCTGGTTCAATCCATATAGTTCTATATCTATATATCATATAGCCATATTGTATTTGTTTGTCGGAGGTTACTGTTTTATCTAGCTATAGTCCTGGTTCAATCCATATAGTTCTATATAACATATAGCCATATTGTATTTGTTTGTCGGAAGTTTCGCGTTACTGTTTTATCTAGCTATAGTCCTGGTTCAATCCATATAGTTCTATATAACATATAGCCATATTGTATTTGTTTGTCGGAGGTTTCGTGTTACTGTTTTATCTAGCTATAGTCCTGGTTCAATCCATATAGTTCTATATATCATATAGCCATATTGTATTTGTTTGTCGGAGGTTACTGTTTTATCTAGCTATAGTCCTGGTTCAATCCATATAGTTCTATATATCATATAGCCATATTGTATTTGTTTGTCGGAGGTTACTGTTTTATCTAGCTATAGTCCTAGTTCAATCCATATAGTTCTAAATAACATATAGCCATATTGTATTTGTTTGTCGGAGGTTTCGTGTTACTGTTTTATCTAGCTATAGTCCTGGTTCAATCCATATAGTTCTATATATCATATAGCCATATTGTATTTGTTTGTCGGAGGTTTCGTGTTACTGGCTGTCAGACACTTCGACCCCAAAATCAAAATCTTCGGACAACTCGACCCCAAAAACATCACGACCCCCATATAATCAGTACTACTAGGCGGTGATATTATATATTATTTAATTTGTGGTTGTCAACGGTCGTTGCTGATATTTTATTTTGTAGAAAGTATTGGTATGTCATACATATATGTTAATATATGTTTATAAACATTTATTATCATTAATGTTATACGTGAAATCAGCCGCAATTTATGCACGTGGTAAGGGATGTCACATTCTAATAGAATAGACGTGTATTAATAGTTGTATACTGTTTTTGTTTTACTTATCCATAATTTGCGGTTGATTTCACGGATAATATTAATTACTATACTTACATTATATAATATGACATACACATACGTTATCAGTTCAATAAATTTGTACATAGATGTACGGTAATGATGGATATTTTATATTGGATATTTTATATGGTTCTTAAATATAATGTATTTGTGCAAAATTTACAATTGTGCAATAAAATATTTAAAACTTTTAAATAGTTGGTAATCACAAATTAAATTATTAGACCTAACTCGCATTTCCACAATAGGTACATTAACAAAGTAACGAAGGTTGAATTACACATATGCTACAAATTGTCATGTCTTCAAGTACATAAATATGTTCCTGCGTATCATATGGACCCTATTATGTCAGAATACAAAGTTTAATATCATTAGCAGTTCTTTTGTCGATTGAATTATATATAATATTATACATATATTTACATGAAATACACACTTACCCGTGTTGCACGTGCGATATTGCCATTTATCACACCGATTGCAAGAAAGCGCATGCTGCCGAGGGCGCACTGCCTCATCACAAAAGACACAGTTATCCGTCATAATCACAAATCAATAACACACATACACAATTAATATTCAAAAGAATATAGGACACAATCACAAAACAAATTCAAAAACAGAATCCAAGACACATAATTAAATAACACTGGAATTATAGTATTGTATAGTAATTATGTCCGAAAACAGTAATCAGGGATGAGAGTGGCCAGTGAAAAAAACATGTTCACATAATGTTTACTACTCAGTACCCACTACTATAATGTCACTTATGTGAGCCAAATCAAAATAAATGTCATATGATCTATTAGTGATGATAGTACATGGTAAAGTGTACATATAAAATGCCAGTCTTTTGTATCCACATGCTCTTGGATTTTGATGTCTGTTTAGTTTCTGATTTACAATGACTAAAAAATTTGAATAAAATCTATTACATATGAACTTCACTCAGGAATAAAAACAGGTTTGCCTAAATCAATTTAGTACACAAGCACACTATTGAACTCTTCAATGCTTCTTTGACGCCATCCTCTTCTTTGCAAGAGCAGTAAGTCTGGCTTTGGCAGCTTCATGTTTAGATTTTTTTTCCAGAAACACTCTTTGCTGCGACAACTGCAGCGTCCTGGGCTTTCCTTTTTGACTGCAGCTTGTGTTATTGAATGTCAAGTGATAAGTTTTTTCTGCTCTATTTCGCTTTTAACACTGTCTTGTTCAGATTTATATGATTGGTATGCACTTCTAATATTTTGACACAGTTTACCATCGACTGGCTCATGAATAATAATCCTTCTTGCCAAAAAGTGCCACTGCAGTTTTGCCACTCGCCTTCATGGGATATCTGACACTCTGTATGGCACTGTAAGTCTTGATGCCCAATCAACTTGATTTGGCATCCAGTATATCTCCCATACTATTGAAGGAGCATTCCACTTGAGGCCCATGGAAGCAACTTAATAGAGCTTTCACAATCTTGGAAAGGGTGGGGTAGTTGCCACACTCAAACACATTTTCAGTCCACCATGTGTCCAAGCGATATGGTCCTGTTGGTCTAACAATTTTGCCACCAGTGTGCAATCTCCTAACCTCCAAATCATACATATTCTCTTCATCATTGGACAGGACTTCCTTCATATCTGACTTTAGCTCCAACATGTGCTTGACAGTCACAGAGTGGCCCAGAGCTAACGGATCCAGGGCTGATAGGCATGTCAGAAGACTGTTGTTGACCGGTGTCACATGAGATTTTCACCCGCGCGATATAAAATAGTCAGATGACTCTCACATACCATAAGATAGAAGCAACACAGCAACAACAACGTTTGACAAAAATATTGGGGGGCGGGTGAAAGTCTCATGGGGGGGTGAACATTTCATGGCATTTTTTTCACCCATGGGTGAAAATGTCGCGCGATATTTTCACCCACAGGTGAAAAAATAGGCGGGTGAAAATATCATATGACACCGGCATTCTTTTCTGCAGCTGTTGACCACAGTACCTGGAAGAACATAATTGGTTCTTCTTGTTTTCAGCTGGTCCTGATGTTTCTTAGTATTTACATGACTCTGGAAGGTCTTCCACCCACGACTTTTGTACACCAGTTCACAATCACACCAAAGACAATATGCCTTCCCGGGAGTAGTCAGCTTTCGGATAAAGGTTGACAGGAACACGTCATCGACTTTCCTTTCAAGCCACTCCCATTTCCATTGGTTTGAAAGACCGACATCAAGTTGCTTAGCATCGCAACTGTTCCTGTCCAGGATGTCGGATCGACCCATGATGTCACGACAACACCTGTAACATACAACATTTTGACATTGCAAATATCTCCACATACAAAACAATAGTGGCTGCACAAGGCTCACAGACCCTGCTCGAAAAACGGGCCAAGTTCGAACCTCCAAGGCAAAATAGTCATGACCCTTCTAAGCCATTTATTATTTCCAACCATGCACAAAAACACACTCCAGCCAAACAAGACTCAAATAAATGGCAACAATAAAGTTTCAAACCCCACTCAAACAATTGCAGTCTGTAGCACTACCATGAAAGAAAATAAAATGCTGCACACACAAAAAAATGGCAGAAAACGGCAGAGTACAGATCCAAGAAAAAATTGGACATGACACATCCTAGAACGGAGCCGTTTCATGTTTTTCACCACCATTTACCCAGACCTGTATAAAGTGGGGGATAAGGCAGAATGAAAGAGGTGGGTGGGGGTACTCCATGCTCATATATATAAAGAAATAATAAACTACATTCATTGTCATGGAGCACACGTCTCTTTCTACTAATACATACATACATTACCGAATTTATAATAAACAATAAATACCTGTACTGTAGGCTGTACTGTAATGTCTGTATCTACTTCGGGCCAAGCGCAAAATAAAGAATCCTCGTGATAATATCATGTATCACACTATTGCTGACAAACGTGTTTCAGAACCACAGAAAATGCCAGTCTTATGTAAAGTGAAATTCATAGAAGATGGATATTCATTGGCTGTATAGTGATGGAATTCCACTCGCAGATCCAATGAAATTAACGGACACACTTTCCATTGTTATTAACCTGAAGCTGCCGATTTGCAATGCTTATGTGGTCGGAAACAATCAAGACTATGACTAATTTCGGCGCGAGTATTCGTTGAACTTTGGTGAATGAGCTGTCAAATTGTGCTTATGGGGCCCCATATTTTCTCAATGAATTTACACTGATCTCAAGAACGTGTTTTTCGAGAGAGAATCCGCCAAAAAACGGAGAATTCTCATCCCCGAGTCTGTAATGTACGAACTCATTTGTGTGTTTCACGTTTATTTATCATCGCTACTGGTTGCCCATATGAGCGACGCCTCCTGAAGATATTAGTCATTTTAGATTTTGGAGCATAGTGCAATGATACAGACAGAGACCCATTCCAGAGTCTCCTCTGGTTCTTTTACGTGCACCGACACAAGACCTCGGTTTAACGTCCCATCTAAAATACAGTTAATTTTATTAGGGTCAGACGAACCTGCGATCCCTGGATTACCAGTCCAGCATGATACCACTGGACTACAGATCCGTCTGTGTACGAAATCAATATTTGTGATTTATATATAAGTTTCTTACATTAACTCAAAAACAATATTTAAATGAAGAGAAAATCATCTGTGACACCTTTTAAAAGATAAAAGAAAAACAAGCTCCCATATTCACAAGTAATTGCATTAACACTTATTTACCGGGGTACATAATTATCGAAACACTAAATACATAATGGGGATAATGAATACAACAACAACAATATAACACTTTTATTTAATCATAATTGTATACAATTATAAAATTTGCTATCAGCAAGTGTTGATAAGTATTGATTGTGATTTCATTAGGCCACTTCAAACAGGTAAATGTGCTTGTGTTATTCACAGTTTAGTTTAATATTAGTTTAATAAAAACAAGCATTATTACCAATCATCATTGTACATACATATAGTACATATACAAAATAAATAAATGGGGTCGAGCTGTCCAATGTGTGGGCCGAGATGTCCTGGAGGCGAGATGTCCAAAGGGGTCGAGATGTCCTGTACCCGTGTTACTGGGTCACATGATCTTAGGGACGGAGCGATAGGGCATTTCGCGACTAGTCCATTAATTCCAGCTACAACATTTTCGGCAATCACTAGTAGTTATGGGGGTATAGATATCTAACACCAAATATATTAAGTTTCATCCATCTGTTTTCAAGACACTGCTCTGATGCCAGATAATACCACAATAATTATACGCCTTTGGCGATGAATAATAATACTCGGACATATTATAACACACACTCAGGGCTCATTCTAGGTCAGATTTTTTGGGAGAAGTGAGAACGCGCACGATAGCATACTTAAATTGTTAATTTAATCAATCTCAACAAAATGGAGCTAAAATACACAGTATGACCATTAAATACAACATTTGAATGTTAATACCAAAATCATTTTCCGGAACAAACTATAAGTTACCCGCATTTTGTTTTGAAATATAAGCGAGTTCATTTTGAATATACTGATGCCAGGGCGCAAATTATACGACGCCAGGGAATGATAAAACTACTTTGTAGCCAATACACAATTTAATTTACGAGTTTTTATGATTTATTGCAATTCGTAACTAAATATATTTTATGAAATTTCATAGTAATTCCGAGTGATCACGTCGTTATCTTACATTATGAAATGAACATTTTCAGATTCGTCCCAGTCTGAGAACAGCTGATCAAAAATCACTTTCACTCGCCATAATAACTCGGAATTTCAGTTGATTTCGCAAATGATACTAATCATAAATTTACATATGCATAAAAATGTGCTTAAATTAAAAAATTGCATAGCTATTGAAATGAATACATGTATGTCCCCTTTATATAAGAAATTTATGTTTTACAATGTCGAGGAACCGTACTCGATCCGTTTCGTACTCGATCCATTTCGCACCAATTTCATGAAAAACTAAAATTAATGCAGATCAACTAAAAAAATGTATTTTGTATAATCGACATTTCTATTGGTTTGTCACGGCTAATCTGGTTGCAGGACCCCACAAGGCTCATGTTGAAATCAACTACGCGTGATCATTTGATTACCTTTGCAACTGGGATACAATGTAGAACTATACACGTTGTATGTATGTAGGATACATTAATGTCAAATCACTTGCGGGGACCTAGACGTGCTTTCCTGGGCATAATTAGTCGACCTGAGAGGTTAACCAGTACTAAGCAGTTTGTGTGAGGTGCCTTGCTCAGTATCAAACCCGGACAGTTCTATTTCAAATCCAATGATCTACATGTACCACAAAGCAACATGAAACTTAAATACTTGTAAGGTTCTAAACCCAGATGCAAAGCTCAGCAAACTAGTCAATGTTTTCTAATTATGATAACAAAATTACTGGCAGCATCCAAGACACACCTTGGTCCAGAGGTTATTAAATGGTCGAGAAAAAGTTGAGGTTATTAAATGGTCGAGAAAAAGTTATCTTTACGGAAAGTACCAACATGCATACAGTTTGACTCTTGAAAAATGCAGCTTGACTCTTGAGATTTTGACCTCAAGGGTCATTGACTCTTGACTTTCAAAGTCAAACGCCCTGTGAATAGAATGAGTGCTTTCTAATGGGCCAGTACTTCTTACTGGACAAAATTGTATATGAAAATGGGAATTTGAAATGTGTTCATGTACTGAAATAACACCAAACAATGACAACAAAGGCGTCCTCCTACCGAGCTGGAGGTCGATGGTTCAAACCTTGTCACTAGTAGCTAGGGGGGGGTAAAGATATAGATTCTGATATGGTCGGTTGGTGAGCCGCCAGCTAGTTAAATAATGGTTATCGATTGCCTATCAGCTAGGCGCCTGGCCTTCAAGGATAGGATTTGGGAAGTGATGTCCATAAGAGTTGTCTCATAAGTCAGAAATGGCTGGCCCTTTCAATAGGGGTGACACTATAATAAACAAACACTTTACTTTTTTACATTGTACAATATATGCTTTCAGTGTGACTGGAGAGGAATAAACCTAGCTAAATAAACCTAATTTACAGTACTTGATCTTGAATTTAGTTTATTCCGTCCTTACCATCAGTTCGGATGGGTGCAGGTTTTCTGTCCTTCTCCGGTTTTGACTTGTTATCCCCACATCCTGGGAACTTAAGGGGGTGCCGGAACTCACAAGTTTCATTTAAATCCACTTTCCCATGTAGAGCAATCTTTACATTGTCAGATATTTTATCGATAGATGCTTCAGGTCTCCGAGACTTCTTTGTCAATGAAAGCTTTGTAGCTTTCTTTCCTACCGTCTTATCTGCCGCTGGCATTTCTAAGAACTTCACAGTTACAATGTATAATTATATTTCCTCCGTCTTAAGATCTCAGTCAGCTACCCTGGTATTTCTAAGAACTTCACTGTTACAATGTATAATTATATTTCCTCCGTCTTAAGATCTGTCAGCTACCCTGGTATTTCTAAGAACTTCACAGTTATAGTTCGTCCAACATCGGATTACCATTTATCTACATGTACTTCGTTGAGCACAAGTATTTAATACGCATACAATATCCACACTATGTTAATATCAAACCATAGTTCATGACCAAGTTTTGTAGTAAATAACACAATTCTAAGCAATTTTGCAACCTTGTCATTAGCACACTACAGCCTAAAGGCATTACTTCTTATCCTTCAAGTCCGATGCTCGATTTTTCAATGTAGCAATTCTGTCATCTAAGAGAATTTTGTCATTCATGGCTGCCTCGTTTTGGAGTCTATGTTTCTCTGCTATTCTGTCTTTATTTGCACGTGCATACATTCTAAGAGAAATGAAGAAAATCAGTCGCTTATTGCCTACATTGTGAACCATTTCTAGTGTCCCAGGTCACACATCACTGCATAGGGATACATTTACAGTCAAACCTGTGTTAGTGGCCACCTCTATTAAGCAACCAACCTGTATTAAGCAGCTGGTTTTCAGATTCCCAATATATTATTTTGTATATAATTTACCTCTATTAAGCAGCCACCTGTGCTAAGCAGCCACTTTCGGTAATTCCCTTGGCTGGCTACTTAAGACAGGTTTGACTGTATAACATTTATACAAAACAAAAGAAGGAAAAGTTACAGTTCTCAAGAAGGTATTTTTGCATTTTATTGAAAACCTAGATCATTTGAACACACCTTGCATGCTGGGACAATAAAGGCTATAAATAGTTGAAATCAATTGCAGCAGACAACAATTCATTAATTTGTTTTTCTTATTTGTAACTAAAAACTCTGGAAATATGTTAACAATTCAAACCTTATTTATTGCCGAAGATTGTTGTCGTTACGACACAAATCTAATGAAATTCAATGACACGTTCAACTGTTATTTTCACTGCTAGTGTGCAGAGTTAAAAAAATCAAGGATCACCTCATAAACGGGCAATACTTCATGTGAATGCTATCATTAGCTTCCAATAGGCAGTCATTTGCACAGTCAATGTCATTTAATAAACAAGTGACACTTGGCCACTCACCGGACAAAACATCAGCCAATCTGCATCAAGCTAATGACTTAAACTTGAGTTTGTGATCTGAGAATAGCTTTATAAACTCCGACCCTGGATTTTGATATATACTGTATCTGACCAAGATTGATAACATTCTGACTATTAGCTTAAAGCAGCATTACATCGTAATAAGGATGTTTTGGGTAAAATATAAATACTAATATGTGTGTGTTTACAAAAATCGAAATAGTCGCTCAGAAACGATAAAATTCCCCATAAATTTAAACCGTCGTATACGCGAATTTGTTTATCAACACACGAAATGTAAACACGCACAGTGCGCATGCGTGAAACAACAGAGGATGTAGAAAACAACGTATATATTTTGAACATGAAAGACTATCTAGCTATCTTCCTCTAATGTCGAACCCCTCACGGGGATGTAGAAATGTCCCTAAAAGACTTAGCTAACAGAGGTATGAATCAACATATCAAATAATTTAATCAAAAAAGACAAAATGGGACAAATTGGGACGATGCATTCCGAATGTAAACAAGTGCGGATGATGCATTCCGGTTGTAAATAAGTGCGTGACCGATCGACTCGGAAAGTCCTACTTTCGGTTTCGAGTTTGTTTTATCGCCAAAAAAACACTGTTTACCAAATGAACATAAGCATACAAAGTATAATGTTAGAATGTATAGCAGCATTGCTACCCATATGCAAAAATTGAATTGTTCAAATATCTTTTATTTCATACGATGTAATGCTGCTTTAAAAGACATGTTGCTAAAAAAATCTTTGATTTAACCAACATGTACTGACCAAGTTTATTGATGGATTGACCTACGTAATTTAACAAGATTAGTAGGCCATTGTTCAGCTGCTTGCTATACAGGTATGTAATATGTTTATTTAATTTGTTTCTAGGGTCAAGTTGTTATTGATGCAGGACGACCCTATTAGCCTCTCCATATCAGTTTTTAAGGCATGGGTGGGCATCCGGAGAGAAACACAGACAGTCTGCAAGTCAGCAGGAAACGTTCATCGCTACCGGTTGCCCATATGAGTGACACCTCCTGAAGAGATTAAGTCATTTAGATTGTGGAGGATTGTGCAAGATAAGAGACCCATTGCAGTCTACTCTGGTACTTTTATGTGTATGGTATAGAGCACCAACACAAGACCATGGCTGAAAGTCCCATCAGAAAGACGTAAAAATTTTAGGGTGACTGGGGAACGAACCTGCAATCCCTGGATTCGCAGTCCAAGGTGTTAACCACTGGACTACTAACCCATAAAAACAAACAAGGTCTCAGTGCCTTTTATACTTAGTTATGTTTGCAAGACAAAAACTGCTGGTCAAATAGTAATGTAGTAACATAAACCAAATGACACCAAAAACAAGCTAAATCTACAGGTGACCCGGACATGGCATAACCCTGATGACAAATGCAAACAAACAAGCTAAGTCTACAGGTGACCCGGACATGGCATAACCCTGATGACAAATGCAAACAAACAAGTTAAGTCTACAGATGACCTGGACATGGCATAACCCTGATGACAAATGCAAACAAACAAGCTAAATCTACAGGTGACCCGGACATGGCATAACCCTGATGACAAATGCAAACAAACAAGCTAAGTCTACAGGTGACCCGGACATGGCATAACCCTGATGACAAATGCAAACAAACAAGCTAAGTCTACAGATGACCTGGACATGGCATAACCCTGATGACAAATGCAAACAAACAAGCTAAATCTACAGGTGACCCGGACATGGCATAACCCTGATGACAAATGCAAACAAACAAGCTAAGTCTACAGGTGACCCGGACATGGCATAACCCTGATGACAAATGCAAACAAACAAGCTAAGTCTACAGGTGACCTGGACATGGCATAACCCTGATGACAAATGCAAACAAACAAGCTAAGTCTACAGATGACCTGGACATGGCATAACCCTGATGACAAATGCAAACAAACAAGCTAAATCTACAGGTGACCCGGACATGGCATAACCCTGATGACAAATGCAAACAAACAAGCTAAGTCTACAGGTGACCCGGACATGGCATAACCCTGATGACAAATGCAAACAAACAAGCTAAGTCTACAGATGACCTGGACATGGCATAACCCTGATGACAAATGCAAACAAACAAGCTAAATCTACAGGTGACCCGGACATGGCATAACCCTGATGACAAATGCAAACAAACAAGCTAAGTCTACAGGTGACCCGGACATGGCATAACCCTGATGACAAATGCAAACAAACAAGCTAAATCTACAGATGAGTACCGGACATGGCATAACCCTGATGACAAATGCAAACAAACAAGCTAAATCTACAGGTGACCCGGACATGGCATAACCCTGATGACAAATGCAAACAAACAAGCTAAATCTACAGATGACCCGGACATGGCATAACCCTGATGACAAATGCAAACAAACAAGCTAAATCTACAGGTGACCCGGACATGGCATAATCCTGATGACAAATGCAAATAAACAATCTAAGTCTACAGGTGACCCGGACATGGCATAAACATGTTGACATATGCAAACAAACAATCTAAGTCTACAGGTGACCCGGACATGGCATAAACATGTTGACATATGCAAACAAACAATCTAAGTCTACAGGTGACCCGGACATGGCATAATCCTGATGACAAATGCAAACAAACAATCTAAGTCTACAGGTGACCCAGACATGGCATAAACATGTTGACAAATGCAAACAAACAAGCTAAGTCTACAGGTGACCACCATGACCTGGTCAGGACTTACACTGATTGACAAATAACAAAAGACATGTACATTGGCATGAGTTAATTTTACAATCGGTAATAATTAACCAAATCTAGTGGTCGTAATGTCGAATATTTATTGAACTTAGAAATACTGAACGTTCAATAAAACTACATAAATCATATAGTAAATATAACAGCTTTTGATTTTATTTGTGTTTGATCTTTTGGCATATTTGGGTCTGGTCCGTAAAGTCATTTTCCTTCCATCTTATATACAGTAAGCTACCCACCTCCTCTAATCCATAGACGATCCCATTAGTTCATACTTACCACTAATCTAGCATGTTTTCTTAATACATACTATTGAATTCAGGTAGTGACTGCAATATATTCTAGTTATATATGCGCCAAGTGTAGGCTGCAGAAAATTTAGTGCTCTTATAATTGGATTATTTCGTTAAAACTAGTGACTGTAGAACTGTGATTTTTGTACAGTATCTCATGAATATACAGGAGTTACTATTCTGTGCTTTTTAATTGGAATTATCTATTCAATATTGAATGTCATACTCTGAAACAATTGGATGTACAAATAAGAAACTATTTATACTTTATAAAATTGTGTAACTTTTTGATGAACACAATTTCACGGTTACAATGTGCTTTGTCAAGTATAATTATTGAAATTGGCAGGTGTAGCTAGAAGGCTTTCACAGTATCAGATTAAACATGTCCCTCGCCCTGGTAGTCGACGGGGCGGGGGTGTGGCTCTGATATATAAAACTGGAATAGATGTCAACATTGTGTCCTCTACACATGACAATGAATTTTCAACTTTTGAGTATTTAGATTGTAATGTAAATATTAAGTCCTATTCTTTACGCTTATCAGTAATATACAGACCACCCCCAAATAAAGAAAATGGTTAGAAAACTAACGTATTTCTTGAAGACGAATGGCCACTGTTCTTGTCCAAATACGCCACCATTGACAAAAATATCATAATCACTGGAGATTTAAACTTTCATTTGGATAACTACTCTGACCGTGATGCAATAAAATTTAACAGTACTCTACAATCCTGTGACATGACACAACATGTGAAAGAGCCTACCCACGTCCGTGGTCACATCCTGTATGTGGTCATTACAAGGGAAAATGACAAAACTGTGTCAGAAGTAGTGGTTACTGACCCAGGTTTTTCAGATAACTCGGGCAAAGTGACAAGAGACCTCTTCGCAGTCATGTTTCATGCAAGAGCAGCCAAACTGGCTCCTGTACGAAAAACAGTGTCATATAGAAAATTCCGTTCAATAGATGTAGATACCTTAAAAGTGACATCATGGCATCAGAAAAACTTCGTAATAGTTTGCAATGCACGGATGCTGACGATCTTGTCAACATATACAACAGTGAACTTTCTGCATTGGTTGATAAACATGCCCCTTTACGTACAAAAACGATTACATTAAGGCCTTCATGTCCCTGGTTGACAGAGGAACTCCACGATGCCAAACATGTAAAGCGTAAATTTGAACGCAAGTGGAAAAAATCAAGATTAACTGTCGACCATGAAATATACAGGAGTGCCAAGGTTAATGAAATGTTGAAATAAGCTTGGCTTGACTACTTTTCTGATAAAGTAATATCTTGCGGTCGTGATCAAAAAAACATGTTCAAAATCACTGAACACCTGCTTGAAGGCGATAGTGAAATAGCGCTTCCATCAGGCAAAAATCCCAATGAACTAGCACAGGAATTCAGTGACTTCTTCATTTCTAAGGTGGAAGGCATTAGAAATGACATATCTTTAAACCCCCAGTCGGAACTGGGTCCATTGAACATTGAAACAGAGAAACTCCCTCACATAAGCTGCTTGAACAATTTCTGTCCATCAAATGAGAAAGAAGTCGAACAGTTCATTAAAAAAGGGCCAAATAAATCCTGTGAAATAGACCCAATTCCAACATGGCTACTGAAATCTTGTCTTAGTGAAATCCTACCAATAGTGACAAAAATAATATTGTAAATATTTCATTGGAAACAGGCAATGTACCAGTCATTAAAAATCTCCCGGGTAAGACCTTTGCTGAAAAAACCAAGTCTTGATCAAAACACTTTGAAGAACTACAGGCCCGTGTCAAACTTGCCGTATGTCTCGAAGATTCTGGAAAAAGTAGTAAATAGTCGAATTGATGAACATTTGACAAGTAATAACTTACACGAGGTACATCAGTCAGCGTACAGGAACTTTCATTCTACAGAAACTGCCTTACTGAAAGTCCAAAACGATATACTCCAATCTCTGGACCAGAACAATGCTATGTACAATCCTTGTGCTTTTGGACCTATCTGCTGCATTTGATACCATCGACCATAGAACACTTTTACAGCGTCTCAAACTTCAATTTGGAATTACTGGAAACCTCCCGAAATTTTACACTATGTATACCAAGCCTGTAGGAGCCATTTGTAAACACCATGGACTGAACCATCACTTTTATGCTGACGATTCCCAGCTTTACCTTTCATTCAAACCAACCGTTCAAGCCTCACATGTAGAGACACTACTTCGAGTGGAAAACTGTCTACAAGACATTGTTGCTTGGATGCATGCCAATATGTTAAAACTCAATACTGATCAAACTGAAATGATTATGTTTTCTAGTCAGCGAAATGTTCAACACATTGAAAACATAAATGTGAAAGTAGGAGACTCAAATACAGAACCATCAACATGTGTGAGAAATCTAGGTGCTTTCCTAGACTCAAGAATGGATATGGACAAACATGTAAATTCCGTGACAAAATCATGTTATGCGCAGATCCGGAGGATTGGACACATTCGGCAGTATTTAACAACAGATGCCACGAAAACTCTCATAAACTCACTTGTTACATCCAGGCTCGACTACTGTAATTCACTTTTGTACGGCTTGCCAAAAAATACATCCAATAAATTACAAACTGTTCAAAACACAGCAGCTCGCATCATAACCAGAACATCCCGTTTCAGTCATGTAACGCCCATTCTAAAAGAACTTCATTGGCTACCAGTTCAAGAAAGAATAAAGTATAAAATACTGACTCACACATATAAAGCATTGAATGGAGAAGCACCGATTTATATGAGAAACTTGCTTGAGGTTTATATACCAAGGAGAGACTTACGGTCTAAAAATGAAGCAGCTACGCTTGTGTTACCCAGAAGTCGGACTGTCACATACGGAGACAAAACTTTGGAATTCTCTTCCATCAAATCTTAGAAATGCAACAACATTGTGTTCTTTCAAAAAGGCTTTGAAGACACACCTTTTTAAATGTTCATATGGAACATAAATATCGAACTGTGTTTGTGCTCAATCAGGATTAAGACTGCAAATGAACACATTTTATTTAATTATTACCTATATTTTAATTTGTTATAATTTTAGATCCGAATATTTTATAGCATATTTAGAATGCATTGTAATTGTGTTTGCTATTTTGTCTTGTTTTATCTCATTGTATGTGGAAGTTGTTATCAATACAGGTATGTGTGATATTTAGGCTGTAAAGTGCTTTTGAACGTTTTATTTTTAGATGAAAAGAGCGCTATATAAGTTTGGTATATAATAATAATAGTTCACTGCATTCAAATTACATTGCTTGTCCATATATACATGTAGGACATATTATAAACTGTAATAAAACTTGTAAGGTCTATCGACTGAACTAACCCAGTGACAACTGGCGCCCAATGGGGATTTGATGACTTACATGAAACATATGTCTACAGAGATGGTGATGCCGACAACAACCCCTATCACCATATTTCTGTACTTCCACATAGCCGTTCCTCTCAAAAACCCAGACTTGCTCGCCTCTTTTCCGTGGTCTTCCAGACGCATTATGATAGCTGTTTTATATCCTCGATAGAATTTTCCCACTGGTTACATCTAATGCATTTAATTCTGAAATTAAAAATGAATATACATGTATATTCATATCTTCAAACTATCATTCTCAGCTAAAATAATACAACAGTATTGACTTGTCCTCTGTACATTATAGAGCCTCCGTGGTCGAGTGATCTAACAAGCTGTTGGTAGAACATGCCTTTCATCTCTATTATCAGGGCTGTGAGTTCGATCTCCGTATCAGGGACAAGTGATAAAATGATGATATATGGATGTATGTGAGGAAAGTTGCCAGAAAATTACATTGTCATCGATGTTTGTATCAGAGCAAAAATTTAAAAAATGCTGGACGGAAATCACCTATCAGGCATGGTTATACACGATCATTTCCAAAAATTCACGAATGCTCCTGTAGCCTCATGTACATTGCAAAATTGTGTCAACATATAATTTCACGTTTCTACATTATATCGATGAGATGGTGGATTTTAACTATTATGTTTATGTGGTAACGGATTGATTCGGCGTTATTGAAGTAAGGACGACGTAAATCTTGATGAAATATGTCAAATCAGACACACACTGTACTATTTACAGTTCCGTTGACCCGTAAAACATTGCAGTTTTATCAACATTACAATGCCTCGCTTTTGATTCAAGTACATCATTAATTAAGTCACGTCCTAATAGGCCTATTAATAGGATTAATGATAATCAATAATTACACGGAATACCCCCAAAGTTTCCCCAGGCTTTGATATTATCAGAAACTCAATACGGCCCAATTAATGGTCTCGGCGTTAAAAATATATTTATATGAGTGACAAGACAAAATATAACAATGCCTGTTCCCAGGCTATACAATATCATAATATACATAAATGTATCATTATGCTTAATTGAGGACGGAGGCATGATTTACCCAATCTACCCAATTCCACCGAAATCTACATGCATATTGCATAAATTTGGGCTTTGTACATATAAATATCTCATAATAATATGCAAAAATGCACATAATCGATCAAGGGAGGCTACTGCTATGCAACATATAAAGGACATAACCATGTATTAACAGACACTGTATCGAGGGCTTGGCGCAACACTAGTCTAACTCAATTTTTTCAGAAAATCACTTTTTTGCATAAATTGAATATATGACCTGAAATACACATTCTGTGAAAAAATTGGCCATAATTGCTAATTAATTAACACCCTAATTAACCAGAAACCAATAAGTCTATCTCAAACTGACAACTTTTGTTAGCGCAACACTAGTCTAACTTGAGTTGGACTTATTGTGCGCTATTTTCCTCAGCGCAACACTAGTCTAACTTGAGTTGGACTTATTGTGCGCTATTTTCCTCAGCGCAACACTAGTCTAACTTGAGTAGAGTAGTACAGGATGACATCAGTATGAACAGTGATGAGTTTTCTGACAGCCCGAGTAGAACAGAAACAGCCCAGAACGATGTCAGTATCAGCCCGAGTGTCTCACAAATAGTACAGGATGACATCAGTATGAACAGTGATGGGTTTTCTGACAGCCCGAGTAGAACAGAAACAGCCCAGAACGATGTCAGTATCAGCCCGAGTAGAACAGCAACAGCCCAGAACGATGTCAGTATCAGCCCGAGTGTCTCACAAATAGTACAGAATGACATCAGTATGAACAGTGATGGGTTTTCTGACAGCCCGAGTAGAACAGAAACAGCCCAGAACGATGTCAGTATCAGCCCGAGTGTCTCACAAATAGTACAGGATGACATCAGTATGAACAGTGATGGGTTTTCTGACAGCCCGAGTAGAACAGAAACAGCCCAGAACGATGTCAGTATCAGCCCGAGTGTCTCACAAATAGTACAGGATGACATCAGTATGAACAGTGATGGGTTTTCCGACAGCCCGAGTAGAACAGAAACAACTCGAAACGATGTCAGTAACAGCCCGAGTAGAACAGAAACAGCCCAGAACGAAGTCAGTAACATCTCGAGTGTCTCACAAATAGTACAGGATGACATCAGTATGAACAGTGATGGATTTTCCGAAATCAGCGACTCGGCATACAACAATATCCAGACTTTCAGTGATGCAGACAACAACATAGATTCATCGCAAGATGATTTCAGTGGTTATTCAAACATGAGTGATGGTGAATATAGTTGCCGGCTCTATGCTCTTAATGAGGATAGGGATATCATACTGACACATATAGGAAATGAAAGTACTTCCAGTGTTTCCTCTGTTTCCTCTGTACATGACAGTGAACTTGACAGTCTTTTTTTACTAAGTAGTTCTGAACATGATGAAAATGAGTTTGATTCCAACTCATTGCACAGCGCATCTCCAATGCATGATGGAGCTTTGTGCAAACTGTCTGTGTGTTACCACCCCATGGTCCAAAGTATTGACCTCATGACTCATGCTGCTATTTCTGATGCTGTCATGGCTGAGGAAAGCACGATATGCAATAGCGACTCTCCATCTGTCCCAGCTAGTGAAACCGTGACCTGCAATGATATATCCAAGTCTGTCCCAGCTAGTGAAACCGTGACCCGCAATGATATATCCAAGTCTGTCCCAGCTAGTGAAACCGTGTCATGCAATGATATATCCAAGTCTGTCCCAGCTAGTGAAACCGTGTCATGCAATGATATATCCAAGTCTGTCCCAGCTAGTGAAACCGTGTCGTGCAATGATATATCCGAACCTGTGCCAGCTAGTGAAACCATGACCCACAATGATCTATCCGAACCTGTCTCGGCTAGTGAAACCATGACCCACAATGATCTATCCGAACCTGTCCCAGCTAGTGAAACCGTGTCATGCAATGATCTATCCGAACCTGTGCCAGCTAGTGAAACCATGACCCACAATGATCTATCCGAGCCTGTCTCGGCTAGTGAAACCATGACCCACAATGATCTATCCGAGCCTGTCTCGGCTAGTGAAACCATGACCCACAATGATCTATCCGAACCTGTCCCAGCTAGTGAAACCATGACCCACAATGATCTATCCGAACCTGTCTCGACTAGTGAAACCATGACCCACAATGATCTATCCGAGCCTGTCTCGGCTAGTGAAACCATGACCCACAATGATCTATCCGAACCTGTGCCAGCTAGTGATACCATGACCCACAATGATCTATCTGAGCCTGTCTCGGCTCCACAATGATCTATCCGAACCTGTGCCAGCTAGTGAAACCACGACCCACAATGATCTATCCGAACCTGTCCCAGCTAGTGAAACCATGACCCACAATGATCTATCCGAACCTGTCCCAGCTAGTGAAACCATGACCCACAATGATCTATCCGAACCTGTCCCAGCTAGTGAAACCATGACCCACAATGATCCATCCGAGCCTGTCTCGGCTAGTGAAACCATGACCCACAATGATCTATCCGAGCCTGTGCCAGCTAGTGAAACCATGACCCACAATTATCTATCCGAACCTGTCCCAGTGAATGAAACCATGAACCGCAATGATCTATTTGAACCTGTCACAGCTAATGTCCCAGCTGCGGATCCAGAACATGACTTTAATGAATCATTTTTGGCTAGGGTAGTACAACATGGGTTGCTAAATGAATCTGAAATTGATAATTCATTTGATCTTCTTGATGGATCAGAGTCTGAGGATGATATACCATTGAGTAAATACAGAAAAAGCTCATCCATTGAGACAAGTGTAAGTACACCGCTAAAGCCCATTGATATGAATGTAATGTCAACTACACATGGAAATCAAGAAAATATTAAATACACTTGTGTTAACCATGTTAGTCCAGTTTCTCAAGAACCAACTGCAAACACAGTCGATTCTGAGCATGATGAAGTATCCCCTGTCGAAATTCCACCATCAGACCATCACATGCAATCTAGAAGAGGAAGAAAACGAACAAGAAATGAATCACGCTGGAAACGAAATGTTACTAAGGAGCAAAAAAACACTGGTAAAACATACCTTTCAAGAACTAACAAAGAAAAACGAGCACGAATATTGGGAAATGGATGTGGTCATGCATGTCGATACAAATGTCATGATAGAATAAATCAAAATCAACGTGAACACATTTTTCATGAATTTTGGAGTCTTGGAGATGTTAACAGACAGAGAGACCAATTCATGCCACAATTGAGCACAGCAGTCGAGGCAAATCGATATATACTACTCCTCAATGGGCTGCAACGGTACGAAATGCTCGTCAGGCAAACCCATATAGTGTGGCAGAACTTGATTCTGACGACTTCTTCGATTTTAAATGCCTGTCGCAATCAATACCAAATATTGACTTTGATGTAGATGCTAAAAAAATACGATGGATGAAAATAAAGGTGGTCTCATTTGATGAAAAGGAATATGAAATTATGAATCTGAGATACAACGACTTCACTTCTGCAAGAGTTAATCTTGGTGTGAAACGCAGTAGCACAAGATTAGCTCGATCACAACAGCAATATTCTACCCAAATGAATTTTCCACCACTGAAGAAACTGTACTGCGACAGTGAGCCCCCAAAAGTGGCATTGGCCAAATACAAGGCATTAACCCAGCTATGTACATCAAATATCATTCCCAAAGTTCATCATACTTTTTTCTATTCATTGCCCCACAAGTCGCAAGCAGTCAGTGATTCAGATTAATTTGACATGCACTTAATGTAGATATGTGAAGGTTTATTGATTGATATTCTGATTACCCCACCCCCCCCCCCCACCTCCCGACTCCATACCTAGTATGTTGCGCTCTAAAAATGATGCCAATAGTAAGTCGGATGGACTTTAAATTTTATATACCTCTTTATCACACCCATTGGTCTTACATGCCAAATTTCATATTACAATCACAAAATAAAAATTACTAGTCAGACTAGAGTCGGTGTATCTATAAACCCCCTGCTCACTTAGTCTAGTGTTGAAAATACACAATATTAACATTTCCATTTTGTCATTTAGTTCAGTCCTCAGCGGATCAATGAAAAATAAGTTTGCCGTATTTCCACACCCATGATCTGACGGATGAGACTGTAAACTGTGGTGTCGTCTTAGTTTTTATGTGATGTTGAAATCCACTTCATAATGTTTTCAATTGCAAACATCTTGAAAGTCATGCTACATTATCATCACTTAACCCATTGCATGCTAGCGGCGAACATAGCGGCCAAATATGTTGTGGAATTTCATAGGAATTGCATCATAATGATGCAATTTAATGATATGCCATACCATATTTTCAGTTTTCAGAGAGATGTAAGAAAAACTAAAATATGAAATGACGTCTGCTGCTAAAATTTGAACTATTTTAACCGTGATTTACCCAGCATGTAAAGAGTTAAGATCTTGTTTTGAATCTAGAGATTCTCATACATGTATATCAATGTTGAATAAATAAAATAAAGTATAAACACAGTTATGTTATCATTACACATCTGCTATTGTGGCAAATATTTTGGAACAAAACTAGTCTAACTTGAGATGGACTACTGTTTCACTGGTCATTTCACTGGTCATTTCACTGGTCATTTCACTGTGAAACTAGTCTAAGTTGAGTTGGACTAGTGTTGCGCTGAAAATTTCAGTGCGCAACTAGTCTAACTTGAGTTGAACTAGTGTTGCGCTGAAAATTTCAGTGCGCAACTAGTCTAACTTGAGTTGAACTAGTGTTGCGCTGAAAATTTCAGTGCGCAACAAGTCTAACTCTTCAAATATATATTTTCAATTATTAAAAAAAAAAAAAACAAGTTGATATTTTAATTTCATATATAATATATACCAACACTCTGAATTATCAAATCTCTAGTCCTAGTAGTTTTGGGAATAATCAGTTTTTACCTTCTCCTGAAAAGTTTACAAAAACCTAGTTAGACTAGTGTTGCGCCAAGTAATTTAACAGAAGAAGAGTTTCAGACACTGGCTAAAGACTTGGATCGTTATCAGCCATATATTTTCTTTTTGTACTTTTCTGAATGTGTAAGAAGTATGAATACTTTTTCAAAACAATTAGGCAATTGGCATAATTTCAGAAAACTGCAGTCACATTAACTCTGACGGGCCAACCTCAGACAGTCCGAGTCGGGGCGGGATAGTGTAACACTGTATTCCAATTATAAAGCGAAAAATGAGTTTGGGGAAATTGCGTTTTTCACGTGCGCAGTATACATAGGAACTCAGTTTTTCCGCCGATTTTCGTGCCAGATCGTGGGTGCGCACTATACACGGTAGCGCACTATACACAGCTAAATACGGTAATTTTACAAGCTTTACATTAGCTAGACCATGTCCCGATTAACAACACAACAGACATAAACACCGCAAATTTATTATGTTGCTCATCTGGAGATCATTAATTTCATTTGATGAAAACACTATTGTAAGACGGCGCACAACTTCTGGCAATCTTAGCTGACAAATCCGGACGTGAATTGTCCAAAATTGCTCATTTTTAATTATGTTTCCATAATAATCGGCATATCACTAGTCATTTTAGATGATTTCATTGGTTAGCTCATAAATATTAAAGACCATCGATGCCGACAATGAATATGTTTGAGTCTTGAGTGAATAATTGGTACATCTCACGACAACTATATAACCCTTATCAAAAGTAGGATGCTCACAACACTATGGATCTGTGTATCGTGTGTGATCTTGAGGTACGTCCTCTGCAGCACACTATATCATGCGACCGATGTGACCGGTGGCAGCACAGGATCTGCGGAACGGGTAACTTTATCTGTTTTTCTTCGTCTTATGTCTTATTCTCCACTAGCTTCTCCACTTATTCTCCATCCTATTCTTTTGTGTAATTTCTTAAACGTTTTACTATAACCAAGATACAATGACTTTCCAAAATTAATTTACCACTTCAATATTTTGATGTAATTTGCCGATATGTTTAAATATATTTGATATACGCAATTTACAATAGTATAATGTAAATTTGTTTATAATTTCTACAATGCTTAAAGAGTAATAACTACTGTTCGCACAGGGTGTCAGTATATACGCTCAGCCAGACACCGGTTTTTAGCGAGGAGGTCATTTGCATAACGCGCACTACAGAAACCTAGTGTTAACCAATCACAATCGTTCTTGTCACGTGTATGACTTCATCCGGGAACATCGCCATCTTTTCCGTGGAAGCAGAGTTTTTCTCTCCGTTATCTTCTGGAATTCTGAGTATACCTTGTATCATTAATAATTTTTTCCAGTTTAATTTGCTTTGGTTTAACCTGTTGCCTAAACATCCATAACCGGAGCGTGTTGAAACAGGCCGTAGACTTTGCAAAACGCATGCGAACTATATTGCTTTGTTTACAACGCCGACGAGGTTGCCGCTATTTCACGAAGACAAAGGAAAAGAGGATCAGATTGACCGGTCATTGACACGGGCATATTTCTCACACTGATAACATATATTAACATGTCTGACGCAGCACACACTGTACTTGTATTAGGCCACTCGTTCATACGTCGGTCCGTGACTGGACACATGTTAACGACAAACTCAATTTTAACTTCGACAAGCAGCGGTTACAGGTGTATCTCCACGGCATAGGAGGGGCCTATATAGTAAACAGTGTTCCCGCCCGACGTAAATCACTGTGGAATGAGATAGACATGGTCTCCAATTTGTCACCGAGTATCGTTATTTTGGACATTGGCAGTAATGATTTGTGTTTACCATCCGTTGATGCCTACAGTTTGTATGCTGCTATTATGCAATATGCTAGTCATTGCCTTTCTCTTGGCGTTAGCCAATGTGTCATTACAGAAATTCTGCCACGCCGGGTTACTAGTAACTACAATCAACTAGTAACAGAGACTAACCACTACTTACAGTCAAACTGCGATGAACATCCACAGCTGGCATTCTGGCAACATTCCTATAATAATTTCAACTCTCGATTTCTTTCACAGTATGTTGCAGCCGACGGCGTTCACATTGCCGACTGTGGTATGGCAAAGTATTTCCGATCCATACGTGGAGCTATCATGTCCGCTGAGAACCGCATTTAAATAGCTTACATTTCTTCATTATATATTTCAGCTACTCTCCCTTTTACAGAAATATCCTATTGACATCTACACTACCAGATCCGTCCCTGCCTCCACAGACTAATGTAAAGTATTTTTACTTTCGGTTACACAACCTAATCAATGAGCAAATCAAGTATAGCATGCGCTGTCAGCTCACATAGTCTGAAGTCCGACATGTATTGTCTATTTAGTCCGGATCTTACTGCCGGCTAAGAGTCTGGGCGTTGTTACCAGCTTGCATATTCTTGAGTCTGGGCGTTGTTACCAGCTCGCATATTCTTGAGTCTGGGCGTTGTTACCAGCTCGCATATTCTTGAGCCTGGGCGTTGTTACCAGCTCGCATATTCTTGAGTCGGGGCTTTCTCACCAGCTCGCATCCTTTTGAGTCTGGGCTTTATTACCAGCTCGCATATTATGAAGTCTGGGCTTTGTTACCAGCTCGCATATTCTTGAGCCTGGGCTTTGTTACCAGCTCGCATATTCTTGAGTCTGGGCTTTGTTACCAGCTCGCATATTCTTGAGTCTGGGCTTTGTTACCAGCTCGCATATTCTTGAGTCTGGGCTTTGTTACCAGCTCGCATATTCTTGAGTCTGGGCTTTAGTACCAGCTCGCATATTATTGAGTCTGGGCTTTAGTACCAGCTCGCATATTCTTGAGTCTGGGCTTTGTTACCAGCTCGCATTTTATTGAGTTTGGGCTTTGTTACCAGCTCGCATTTTATTGAGTCTGGGCTTTGTTACCAGCTCGCATTTTATTGAGTCTGGGCTTTGTTACCAGCTCGCATTTTATTGAGTCTGGGCTTTGTTACCAGCTCGCATTTTATTGAGTCTGGGCTTTGTTACCAGCTCGCATTTTATTGAGTCTGGGCTTTGTTACCAGCTCGCATTTTATTGAGTCTGGGCTTCATTACCAGCTCGCATTTTATTGAGTCTGGGCTTTGTTACCAGCTCGCATTTTATTGAGTCTGGGCTTCATTACCAGCTCGCATTTTATTGAGTCTGGGCTTTGTTACCAGCTCGCATTCTATTGAGTCTGGGCTTTGTTACCTGCTAGCAACTTACTGAGTCTAGGCTTTATTACCAGCTCACATATTATTGTGCCTGACCTTTAATGTTGGCTCCTTTAGTCTGACCTCCACTGTCAGCTAACATAAATTTCGAATCTGACCTTTAGTGGTGGCTCATAAGTCTGGCCACGACTAGTCGCGTGATAATTGTTGTATTGCGGTGGTATCAGCATGCAGGGTCTACCCCCATGCTTCACTACATGGTTGGTGTTCATCTATACACTATGTCAGCAAGCAAGTTACCCATCCATACGTACTAACAGTCATTTGCTACTATATTGGAGTAGGACATGCACTACCAGTTATCATGCATATAGGCTTCATGTTCTGAGTAGATTCAGCAATTGTGCCATCATTTGCACCAGGACAGCTATTTATGTAAAACTATTGAGACAAACATACAGGCTCCCTCAATTATTTCAGCAGAATGCCAGCAAAAAAGAGGGCGACAAAACGGAAGGCCAGCCCACGGACACCAGTCCAGACTCTTCTCGCTTGGCTGAAGTTCTTTCAGCAGCCATATTTGCAGACCCCATACTGCGACAACAACTAACTTCGGCGCTACAACCTGCAACTCTAGCTGAACCGACAGCATCTACAAGTCGGCAAAATCAACCCACCTGTAACAATATTTTATCTTCTTCACCTGTTTGTTCGCCTGCCGCATCTGTGATATGTCCCCCTTCTATTTCAGCTGAGTCTGTACCCATGGGTGACGCGCCATGGGTGGAGGACTGTGACTCGGTGGGCGTGGAGGACCTGTGCGATTCGCTGTTTAATGTGGACCACAGCTCTCCGCTTCCGGTGCCCTCCGAACCTGTGACCTCCAGCCTGGGCGTGTTCACCTATGGTGCAGCTACTGTCCCAGAGAGGCTAAAGACCGCTATTTGGTCTAGTCAGTTTGTAGATATGGCCAAACTTTACTTTGGCACTACAACCGACACACTGACCACCGTGCAGACCATGTCATCGGCCACCTTCACATCTGTTCAAAAGGCGGCTCAGCGCCAAATCACATCCATTCTCCTCTGGTCGAAGGCATTCCAGCTTTATGCTTCGATCTTTACGGTCAAATACCCATCCGAGGCCTCCCAAATGTTTCAGTATATGTCACTGATCCAGTCCCTATCCCAACATTTCACCAACTGGCAGTTGTACGATCAGAAATTCCGCACCCAACGTGCCACTAGGGACATTCCGTGGGTCCCTGTTCATACAGAAACGTACTTGTACTGCTGCATAGAGGCACCCAAGCAGATCCAGCCCTTTCGTAATCAGTCCCGGCGGTTTCCACAACCGCAGTTTCCAAACAAATCCTATTCCGCCTCAACCAATATATACCGTAGGAAGGGCTTCTGCTGGGGGTATCAAGACACAGGGTCCTGCACCAAGCATCAGTGCAAAAACTTGCACGGTGGATTTTATGTCCAACTTTATGTATTTTGAACATTGTTACGGTGCATTCATTTGCACCTTTTGCTTATCAGTTTATCTTGTTTCAAAATAAATAGTCTGTCTCCATATTGGAGACAGACATTTTCATTCCTATTCAATTGTTTGTGTTCCTTTACAATGGTTGTGGATGTTTGGAATGACGGGTCATTCTAGAAACAACTAATTGGAGGTAGACCTTAACTTTACATAAATGAACTTCGAGACATATGTGATGTTGGAGGAAGTATAAAAATGCAATTTACAATAGTGTAATGTAAATTTGTTTATAATTTCTACAATGCTTAAAGAGTAATAACTACTGTTCGCACAGGGTGTCAGTATATATGCTCAGCCGGACACCGGTTTTTAGCGAGGAGGTCATTTGCATAACGCGCACTACAGAAACCTAGTGTTAACCAATCACAATCGTTCTTGTCACGTGTATGGCTTCATCCGGGAACATCGCCATCTTTTCCGTGGAAGCAGAGTTTTTCTCTCCGTTATCTTCTGGAATTCTGAGTATCCCTTGTATCATTAATAATTTTTTCCAGTTTAACCCTTTCCGCCCCAACCTCCCTCCTGTTCTTGACACCCAGTGCGAACTACTTATTATTGTATTTTTAACCCATTTTCATGTGTATACAATATTGTTAAGGTGAATTCAATTGCACCTATCGACGTGGAATTCAATTACACCTATTATGGTGGATTTTATGTCCAACTTTATGTATTTTGAACATTGTTACGGTGCATTCATTTGCACCTTTTGCTTATCAGTTTATCTTGTTTCAAAATAAATAGTCTGTCTCCATATTGGAGACAGACATTTTCATTCCTATTCAATTGTTTGTGTTCCTTTACAATGGTTGTGGATGTTTGGAATGACGGGTCATTCTAGAAACAACTAATTGGAGGTAGACCTTAACTTTACATAAATGAACTTCGAGACATATGTGATGTTGGAGGAAGTATGTTCCACTGATAAACATAGGGGACTAGTTTAAGTGTACCGGATATAACGTGTCCACTAACGGGCCGCTGTGCATTGGTATGCGTCTGTGATTGATAAACATGTTAATCCAATTAGTGTACACCGCTACAGGTAAAACTTCTTATTGACTAGTGATTCAGATTAGAAGTACATTTTAGTAGTTTTACGCCACAATCTACATATATATATATACAGTTTATGTCCCATAAAATATTTTATGTGCCACACTAGACCGCTAGAGACGTATCCTTCTTTTCCACACATACATGTGCCCCGCATACCAGCGAATCTTATCCAGAAAGTAGGGGCCGCATATTTAATGAGCATTCAGTTAAACTTCACCTTTGTGCAAAAAGATAGAAAATATTTCGTTCTTAAATTAATCAAATTTTCGGCTTTATTTAATCATAGTTGTTACTACTTTTACTGGATGTTCAACTAAACGCTATATTGTGGTTATATGCTATATGTGTAGCGACCGACGTTTCTTTCTAAACGGGAATTTGGACTTTATTGATACATGAATTTGCAAACAAAGGAATTAGGTCAACTGGCGCGAACTGGCGCTTGTTGGAGTTATTTGTGTCTACGTCATAACAAAATTTATCAATATGACCGTAAAAATTCTTCTTTACGGACATTCATTTGTGTCTAACCTTAGAACATTTATTAGACACGAATCGGAACTCTCGTTTTCATTTAATCTGGATCCAGCACGGTTTTTGATACAGTTTTCTGAATTCCCAGGAGCCAGGACATCAACTTTAAAATCCGACAAGTGCTTGGAGTCGGTACAAGACTTTGAACCAGACATTGTGATCCTTTTTGTTGGCACGTGCGATATCTACAACACAACGGAATCGCCAAATTCAGTTGCAGAACAAATATGTTCGCTAGCAGAAACATTAAACTCTCGCATGAATGTTAAGCAAGTAATTGTCATGCAGACGGTCCATAGGATCCTGGCACAGATAGCTACAAGATATCCAGTGAACTGTGCATGGTTCAACACACGTGTAGATGCACTAAACCTGAAGCTACGGAGACAGTTGCCCTCACACTATGCAAAACTGTGGAAATTGAAAGGGTTTTGGTCTACAGCAAGCCAAGGGACTGCATTCTCTCTGGATGGGACACACCTGTCGCGCCTGGGAAACAGGAAAATGTTCAACAACGTTCGTGCAGCCATAGTTTGCAGTGCAAGAGAGCTGTAACAAAATCAGATACGTATACATAATACTAGCTATTAGTTGAGATAATTAAAGCATTTATGATTGAGCACACATACAAGTACACCTTGTTAAAAGAAGATTGGGATTTAATATCATATAATTGATTATACTAGTCTTATCCCTAAGTAAGTATGGATGGTCGGAATATCATCATCACCGACTTACATTATCACATGAACAATTTGTTGACTATTATTCGGCAACAGTGTGGCCGCTAATATTTGTACAATGTAGCACTGTGGCTGCAATATGTACCACATCAGTTTTGCTGATACTACAGAACATTTGGGTGCAGCATTGTGGCTGCAAGATTTATATTTAGCAGTGTGGCTGATACCATTAAGAATTGGTGACTGTCATCTTGTATACATGTAGCATTGTGGCTGCAAGATTTATTATTAGCAGTGTGGCTAGAACCGTTAACAATTGGTGACTGTCTCATTGTCGTAGCATGGTGGCGGCAATATTTGTTAAACAGTGTGGCAGTTGCCTGTTCTCAACAGCAATGTAACTGCATTCGGATACTCCTGAAGTGTATATTACTGCAGTACCTAGGGTTATGCTTACTGACTACTCCATTATTTAGTAATGTTGTATCATTATTGATTACAGTTGTATCTTAGTGTAGCTTATTCAACAGCGGATGTGTCTGCCGGATGGGGATATGAATGCCTCAGGCTGCTCTATTTACAATGTATATATATCACTGTAGTTGGTTACCTACACCATAAAGGTTCATAGCAACAGTACGTTCCAGCTGATTCACAGCCAATGTGGAAATAGTTGTACATGTAACGCTGAATACCAGGGTTATATTCTATACTTTATTTTGCAGATGAAACGCAAAAGGCCACCAACTACGGATGACAGTGCCGTGATTGGGCCCAAAAATAAGGCCGTGCTTAGTTCCAAAAATAAGACCACTTCAACTAAACAAAAGACCACCAAAACGAAACCGAAATACGGTCAGTCATCTACAAACATCAATGTATGTAAAGTACGCACAAACCGGAACACAACTAGAAACTTGGGCAAACCATACCCTAAAAACAAACAGGTCAAAGGGAAGGCAGTTCGAGGGCCATCATCTCAGAAGGTGGTCCCCAGCACATCTACCAGTGTCGATGACACCATAATGTCGGACATTGACACCTCAGAAAATGAGGTTAGTGATAGCCCAGAGGGTATCACAGATTCTACAGACGAAGAGAGTTCTGAGGAAGATCAGCCAATGTCCAGCATACTAAATAAACATGCTTCATTTGTAGCGGGGAACAATGGTATGGGTGGGTATGGACAACCACTGCTGGATGTCCCCATGGCGACATCCATTTCAATGCAAATTAAGAAATCAGTTAAGAAAAATATTTGGAAGAATGTATACGTCGATATGGCCGAGCTCCTTCCTTCCTCCGTCCAAACAGGTCAAGGCAACGACCAGTTCTCATTAACCCTTGATCACAGGTCACACATCAACATCATCCCTACAAGCAGGCCAAAAAAGATCACCTCTATAGAGGGTTGGTCAACAGCATTTATAAGGTTTGTGGCCATCTATGCTGAAAAATTTCCAACCCACACCCCTGACTTAATGAAGTACTTTGAAATAGTCCGGGACATTGCATCAAGACGGCCGGGTCTGGCATGGCAGGTCTATGATATACAATTCAGGCTGTTAAAAGCCCAATCTAACCTCCCATGGCATATCATGCACTACGAATTGTGGCTTAAGGCATGTACAGAACCCCTGCCGTCGCACGGACAATACCGGTCATATACCGGTACCGGCAGGCCCCAGTCTTTTCACCACCCGCCCTTTCCGAACAACAGGCCTTGGCAAAAGCCAAGAGCCCCTGCCACTACTAGCCAGCCACGGTTCTGGACGAAAACCTGTTGGCCATATAACAGAGGAGACTGTCAGTCCACTAATTGCACCCTGCCCCACATATGCGGATTTTGCAAAGGGTCACACTCTGCTGGACAGTGTACATACACGAGCAGAGAGCAAGCGGCTCAATCCCTGCTCGGTCAACCACAGGGAAGACCTAACCAACTTAGACAGTCAACTGGAAAACCTCCCACAACCCGATAGCCTCCCAACACCAATAAAATTCGAAACCCTGTCTAACCTCCTGGAAGGGTATTTTGAAAAAGCATACATTATTGAGGGATTTACACTAGGATTTCGTATCGGGTACGTTGGGGATAGGTTAATCTGGTAATTTAAAATCTTGCAAGGAATTTCACTCTGCCGTCCTTGCGAAAATCAATATAGAAATGAGTTGTGGCAGGCTGGGGTGACCATACCAGTCCCCACCTTTTCTCCGTTTGAGTTCTGTGTCGTCTGGGCTACTGTAGGATAGAGTAACGTCAATGATGCTCATGATGTCAACATGTATTTGTTTATAGGACATTTGTTATTTAGCGTTGATTTTGACGTTTTGGATCCGTCTAATCAAGGTAGTAAAAATACTAAAAATAACCAACAAAGTCATTCAGAGTAGAACAGTATTAAGTTATTAATCAATAAAGTTTTTATAGATTTCTCTATATCCCCCCCCCCAAAACAATACCTAGATCTTAATACTTTGAAGGTCACTATCAAGAAGATTTTTCTTCAAAAAGATCAAAGAATCAACACGCTCTGGGTCTAGCTCTGAAAATATATAGATCTAGTTCTTGTATGAGGCTATGAGCATAGGCCTACTGGTAATAAAAACAACTAAAGGGTACAGATTTTGTTTATTAGCCTACATATACCAAACCATACAATAAATAATGGATTAGCTCTAGATTTATAATTCCAAGCTCTTGCAAATCTGGGATCCCAACTATTATATGGTTCTCTATGAGTCCGCGCCCGTTGCTAAAAATAGCAATGTCATCCGGAAGTCAACAAGGTCAAATAATTCGAAAAATACAACTCGTAGATTTTAAGCCCGATTTAAAATGTGTAAAACTAAAGACCTGTTTCAATGTGGTGACGTTTTTATTGTTAAACACCACTTTAAAAATTCGAACTTGCGTGATAGCTTTAACGCTAGCTCTGCAGCAGCAGGTGCACGCTTTGAGGAATGCTAAAAATAACAGGAAAGTTTTGCTCATTTAGCGAACGTTTTCAAGTATTTTAATTAGAATCGGTAGAAAAAACACACAATGGAATTTTAATCTTCGATACGGCCGATATACGCGATACAGACCCTCCCGATACGATACGTATATACGTTCGTCAGCGTATCGCAGTATACCGGTATATCACCGCAGCCCTAAATATCAATGTAATAATATCGAAATATCGTCACCAACACGAACCAAATGATGTATTTTGAATATCAATGTATAACCTAAAGCACGTTAGAACTAACAACTTAAGCATATATACTGCGTTACATTTTATCTCGGGCGAACCTACATTTAATAGTATCCAATTTAAATTATATGTAATACGAGACTGTAATACAAGATTGATTAGTATGTATTATTATTATTATATTCATTTGTTTGTAAACCATAACTGTAAAAGTTTGTGTCTTAACCCTTTCAACCCCACAGGCATCTAAATAGGCTTATGAAAAGTGTAGATCCAGATGAGCCGGCTCGTGACGAGCCGTCTCATCAGGATCTGCACTTTTTTGCCAGTAATAATTATTACTATTTTTAGATAAAATTACCCATTTTGATAAATGAACTGGTCCAAAGGTAATTTTCTTATTAATTTATTGGTCTGAAAATATCACGCATCAGTCCATGTCAGATACTTGGAGTTGAATGAGTTAATAAACGATTCTTATTTATGATAACATTTTACTGAAATTAAATAGGTAGAATGCATTACACTTTCTATGAATATCATGTATGTATTTGGGAAGTATGTTAACAGGTAACCACAACATCCAGCCTGCCAGCGATGACATTTAACCTGGGTCACAGTTTCTTGTTATCCACCACCACTGATGACACAGTAGAAGACTTACCCACCACTGATGACACAGTAGAAGACTTACCCACCACTGATGACACAGTAGAAGACGTACCCACCACTGATGATACAGTAGAAGACTTACCCACCACTGATGACATCGTAGAAGACTTACCCACCACTGATGTCACCGTAGAAGATTTACCCGACGATAGTACTAGCTTCGACGTTAGGTATTACGATCTTGTTTAGCGAATAGTATAGACCCATACCAAACAGCATGCGCTGGTTATATCGTCATGGCTGTTTTATGTCAATTTCTGTCTGTCACAATAATATGTATTTAAACTGATTGTTTCAGGAATGTGGGGTGCGGTATGAGAGATCTTCCCTGATGCGTCCCTGAAGGGGTGCAGTTTCCACTGGGCTCAGGCCGTTCTGCGGAAGGTTGGCGCTGTTGGTTTGAAAACGACGTACGAGCGCCGGGAGGGTATACATCTACTCATTCGTCGTACGCTGGCCCTGCCATTCCTGCCACAAACACACATAGACAGAGCCTTCGCCGCATTGAAGTCAAAGGCGACTACGACTGAACTAACCGAGCTGTTCCAGTACCTGGAGCATCAGTGGATAAGAAGCAGTGTATGGTCAGTGCGGGAGTGGTCTGTCTATCGACAGCCGGTTAGATCAAATAACGACGTCGAAGGTAATGTCACAGAATGTACAAATGACTGAACTTCATTTCAACAACAGTTTGATGAGACAAATCGCTAGCCTGGGTTCCAATCTGTCAATAGATAGATGCCCCGTGTATGGATATCGCTAGCCTGGGTTCCAATCTGTCAATAGATAGATACCCCGTGTATGGATATCGCTAGCCTGGGTTCCAGTCTGTCGATAGATACCCCGTGTATGGATATCGCTAGCCTGGGTTCCAGTCTGTCGATAGATACCTCGTGTATGGATATCGCTAGCCTGGGTTCCAGTCTGTCGATAGATAGATGCCCCGTGTATGGATATCGCTAGCCTGGGTTCCAGTCTGTCGATAGATAGATGCACCGTGTATGGATATCGCTAGCCTGTGTTCCAGTCTGTCGATAGATAGATACCCCTTGTATGAATATCGCTAGCCTGGGTTCCATTCTGTCGATAGATAGATACCCCTTGTATGGATATCACTATCTAATTTATTTCTGGCAAAATGACTTGTCATCACTTATCATCAGAAACTCAATACGGCCCAATTAATGATCTCGGTATTAAAGTATATTTATATGCCTGACCAGGCACAATATATCAACGCCTGTTCCTATTATATTGCTGATTATTGTTTTATTGTTATTATAAATATCATGTTGCAGTTATTTGATGCAATTATTATCATTTTCTATAGGTTGGCACAGACGCATCAACGCAAAGGCTGGCCGAGCCTGTCTGCAATTTTATATTCTTATACCACTACTCCTGCGAGAGGCCCGTCTATTAGATATCAATGCCCAGCTGGTCAGCGAGCACGCTCTAGTGAGAAATCGCCTACAGAAGTATCGACGTGTGGACGGCCGACTCGACGAACTTTACGACCTCTACGATGACGGCGACATGAAGACGTCAGAGTACCTGACAGATGTGGCCAAATGTTACATTGGTAACATCGAGTGATTCAACAATGATTTTGCATAGTCCTGGATATTTTCTGTGTATATTTTTAAGAACGCATTTTTATCTAAAAATGAATAAACATGAAGTTATGACATTGTTTTCTTATTTAAGATTCCACAGAGGTTTAACACATCTATAATAACAATCAGGGCTTCGAAAATTACCGGTTTGTCGGTTTTCGACCGATTTTTATCATTTCAGACCGATTCTAACAGTCAAAATACCTTTAAAAATCGGTCCAAAATATTGTTGAAAAAAGTCAAGAAATCGGTCTATAACGAACCTAATTTGGTAAGTATAATCCGTTGAAACATTTCACACGTTTCCAATTTACGACCGAACTGGATAATTGCCACCTGAGGCCACATGTCTCCATGGTGATCAGGCGATCAATGCATGTCATGTCAATTACATGATATTAGTGCGGTAATCGTTTGATGTTTACAGCAAAACTACCGACATTTGTTAGTTTCTTTGAAGTGGACTGAATGATTGACAGTCGATTATTTTAGAATTTTATAAAGAATTTGTTTTTAAAATGTTTGCATTAAATTAAAGAAGTGTGCTAGGATTAATTTGCAATTAAATAATAATTAATATTTTAAATAGAAATCCGAAAATCCGTTATGACTCGGAATGTACTCAAAATATACGACGGGTATATAATGTTTAGTATTTTTATTGTACAGCGCCCTTCAATTCAATATTGAAATGGCACAACGCAGTATATCTGTGATGTTTAAAGAGTCAAATGCAGTTGATATAATATAGTTTGACGGGACCGAGTTCGATTTGGGCCGAGTTCACCCGCTTCCACCGGTGATACAGGTGACTAGATAAAATTTACCTCTATCAAAATGTCCTACCATTCATTTATTTTTAAATGCCGTACACTTAAAACTATTATTAGACAAAAGGAAAATTTACCAGACCTATAGTAACGGGTAAAGTACAGTTTGTCCTGAACATACATGCGATTTTTAAATATAATTGACTGGTGACAGCATGGAAATAAAGCAAAAAAAGCAAATTGGGTTTACTTACTTACGATTTTATGGGGGGGGGGGGGTGCAAAAATATTGGCAGGACATGATGGGGGGGGTACTGACTCGATTTCGGCCCGGACCGATTTGGTTTTGAAAATTTTCGAAGCCCTGATAACAATGTATATATGTTACCATTACATAGGTTATCATAGGTACTATTTGTAAGACTCAATCGTACACATATCTAATTTGGTGTAATTATTCATAAAAAATACCATTTATTACCCTTCTGCCCATTAAATAGATATATTTTTTATAAAATACCCTATACAAAAATAAATGGGACCGAGGTGTCGTGGGGCCGAGGTGTCGTGGGGCCGAGGTGCCGTAGGGCCGAGTTGTCGTGGGGCCGAGACGTCACTGAACTTGGTTATTAAAGCTTCAAAGTCGATTGTGTATCTTTCGACACATTGCTCACTTGGATATATACATTAACTATGCATTGAAATTGTATTACATTAATATTGATACACATTGTGCATATGTTATTGTACACAACATCAGTGACTGTACAAAATAAAGTAACGGATATTTCTTAACTATCGTCTTGCGTTTATATAGATACGGGTAAAGAAATACACCACGGCTTACGACGACATACACCACACAACGATTACGACGTGACACACAACGCCCTACGGTGTAATAATTGGTGGAGAATCCGGGTAGGCGACTTTTTAGCTCGTCTGACGATCCTCATATCTCTATAGTGTGGAAATAACAAGCGAGTGGAATAAAGTATCATCTAATATACTGGACAACCATTGTTTTCCCGTACAACATCAAAATGACAACAACATGCAGACGATGCAGACTTATCCATCATGTGAACATGTGCAAAGCGACGAGTGCCAAGTGTTTCAATTGCAGACAATTTGAACATTTTGCAAGAAACTGTTTCTTCAAAGGGACATACAAAACGTCTAGTTCACTTTTTCTTGGTCTCAAGAAAACTAGAGATTCTGAAAGAATGACTACCTTCATCAGGTTGAAGAACTTCCAAAGTTTACCATTTTATGGAATTGAAACAAACGAGCTTAATGCATTCTTTCCAAAATACGAATGTGTTACAGTTGCTCACCTCACCGCATTAACAACTCTGAAACAGGATTGTTCACATAAAATATCAACACTTTCGTCAAAGAATGACAACCTTCAGTTGAAAATAGAAGAACTTCAAAATAAAGTACTCAAAGAACAAAGGCGTTGTCAATTAGCAGAAAACGTCACCAATTTGGCAGATTACTCATCATCAGAATTGAAAAATCAACTGGAACAATGTCTAGAAACAGAATTCTGACCTTCAAATTGAGAAACTGAAAATTGAAGAAGACAGACTGAAATCGAATGATAGTTTGAAAACTGAACTTGAAACTTCATCCATGACCATATTAAATGTTCAAGCAGAGGCTCAGAAATTAAGGCAACAAAGGGATGCAATCCATCAATCTCATTGTGAAGTCCAACAACATCTTTATAATTTGACATATTGCTATGACAACACCAAATTGGAAATGGTAAATGTGTTAAATGAAATCTACATGGATCAAGAAGAACCTTCTTGCTCAGGTAGGAAATTCAACTGCAGACAATGTGGGAGCAACATCCCCCACAAATCTACTAACTGTATTGCTCGCAGAAATATGTGTGCTATGTGCGGGAAAGACAATCACTTCACTGTTGTATGTAGGGACATAATAAAGCCACTGACCGTTGATAAACATCTTTCCGAGTTGTTGCATAGTGTAGGAGTAGATATAATGGAACAATTAAGAAAACACAATAGCAGGCAGGTGAAATAGAAGACTGACATAATAAAATATATATACTTCGCAAATAAATCCTGCATTGCTGTGTAATATATTATATACTGTATCTACATAATATAGTGACCGTTAATTTGTATATCTATATGTATTGTTAAGACACATGCTCGTCGAAAATAAGTTTGTGTTCATGCGGTATTATACATGCATGTTTGCACGTTTGACCATTATCAAGTCAAGTCAGGACGTGTGTTCTAACATCTTATATATCATTTTGTGTAATATTTTCAAACTTTGGGGACCAAAGTCTTCAAAGCAGGGGGGAACTATTATGCCCCCATATATTCCACGTAGTCATCACGAAATATTAATATATATTGAAACCATACTTGGTGTATAATGTAATTGTAATAGGAATATTTGGGGGCATAATAGATACATGCTAACTTTTGGTCCAGAACTGATGGTCAAAGATACGCATATTATGCTGATACTACAGAACGATTGATAAAAGCATGCAGAACAGATAAGGAGGAATCGAGAAGAAAATATTCATATCGATATTACTTCAGAAAACATGGTGAAAAGAAACAAGTATGTAAGGAGTTTTATTATGGGGTGCTATGCATTAATTCTAGTAGGGTGTTTGATTTCTACAAAAAGGTAGACAAATTTCAAAGACATGCGAGGACGCAAAACAAGACGTCTTACTCCCCAATGTGATGTTGACTTTGTAAAGGAACATATATTATCTTTTAATAGAGTTCCATCTCACTATTGTCGAAGTAAAGGGTCTGTCACACCATAACGTTCTGGTCAACGTTCTCTGAACGTTCTAATCATTGAATTTTCCAGCGTTCTATGGTGAGGTGGACACAACTGGCATGTGACTAACGTGTGATTAACGCATGACTAGCGCGCGACTAACGTATGAGAAGCGTGTAACAGCGACCAAGTAAGACACTCCTGAAAACTATTAGCGTGTGTTGACATGTCACTGGCGCGCGACAAACGATTAGTCAACGTTAGACGAGCATGTTGAGCGTGTGACTAACGTGTGAATAACGACAGAATAGCGTTTTGCTGGCGTGTGGGTTTTATGGTTAAACGGATATTTAAAAAACGCTGGATTCAGTTGTTCCTCTGCGATTGAACAGTGAACATCATGCCATCAAGACGAAAAAAGGGTGTGAGGGGGGCTTCTGTAAGTAAGAAGAATTCAAAGCCTCTTTCTCTAGCAATGGACGAAGAACAACACCACGAGGAAGAGCCCCTCCAAGGTGTGGCACACCATGTGACACCCCCTGAAGACCACGAAGACCCCAATGAAGGATGTTCCGACCATGGCAAAGAAACGGAATAAGCAGAGGAAGAACTGCAGAATCCAGGACCGGGAGGTGGAGGATAGTCTGATGGAGTTTTTCCGTGAAATCGAATTGCTATGGAACTCACAGAAAACAGAATACAGGAACAAGGAGAAGAGGCAACGAATACTCGAGACTAAGGCCACAGAGCTGGAGTTCGGGGTGGACCACCTGTGGACCTGGTTCAAGTCCCTCAGGGACATGTTCACAAGGCAAGTATTTATGTTTGAAATTATGAAAATGCTTCAAATAATAAATTATTGCCATGACTTTAAGAATAATGGAATTTCCCTCAGGGACATGTTCACAAGGCAAGTATTTATGTTTGAAATTATGAAAATGCTTCAAATAATAAATTATTGCCATGACTTTAAGAATAATGGAATTTATATACTTACCATACACTTATATACGTACCATATAGTTACCGTATGCTTATAATATCTACCAGGTTGGACAAGAAGAAGAGTGGGGAGGGCCAGCAACTGTTGACGGAGAGGGAGACATGGATAAAAGCAAAATTTGGCTTTTTCCACCGTGCTGTCAAGTTTTGTCAACCACTAGTTTGTGTTTTTTGAGAATTATGTGACTTGAGAAGACTTTAGAACTTTGATGTGTAGAAAAGATGTGGTATAAGAATTCAGGCCATTGCAAGGTGAAGGTTGGCATACAGTATTATTTGGCGGAGGAATACAGTGTGTAAACACAGTGACGCTATTCATAGTTGAGCACTGGCTATTTCAAACTTAGAATGTGAACTATTCTTGATGTGTTTCAGACTGATTTGAATACCTCTTCACAGTGGATGTGGTATCAGAAGAAATGAAAGATTGGAAATATAAATGAACAGACCGTAAGTTTTTACTTTTTACTATGTATTACATAGGCAATTTATTTGTTATTTTACAACCATAAACAATGGCGGCCAATTATAAAGTTTTATCAGCATTGCAGTGTCTCGCTTTCGATTCAAGTACGTCATTACTTAAGTCACGTGCTAATAGGCCTATTAATAATTTCACGGGAAACCCCGCCAGTTTCCCCAGACGTTGATATGTTCAGAAACACAACACGGCCCAATTAATAGTCTCGGTGTTAAAATATATTTATTTGACTGACCAGGCAAAATATATCGACGCCTATTCCCAGGCTACATCAACACATTTCAAAGCCGATGATTACAAGTGGACACCAGTAAAACGAAGACCGAAAAAAGATGCAATTCCTTCATTGTTCAACTGGACCGAAGTGTCAACCCCACGACGAGCACTAAAAAGAAAGGAACTGACATCTGTTAGGTCAGAAGTGGAAGAGACTAGTGAAAGGTATTGATATAAAACACATGGTCACAATATAGTCCTTATTTATTTAAACTATTGAGAATATAAAATGTGTTGCATAAGTGGATTATCTATATATCTATTATTATTGTTATAATAATACATGTTCAACTTTCAGCTTTATGTCTGATGACCAGCACCTGCTGCCTTACATAACAACATAACGTATGGAAACAGATCATACATTACACAAGGATGACAACCTAGAAGTACATCCGAAAGTAAAATCTGAAGAATGTGAACAATTAAAGAAGCAACTAAAAATGGAACGTTTTGGAATTAATAGGTTTGTTTTCTTCCAATGATTCGATGATACAATTTTATACCGGATTTCCATCATATTCCGCATTTCTGATGTTTTTTCAATGCATTCAGCTTACAGCTCAGAACATGCAAAGTGCAGTGAAACAATTAGCCTAGCTGGACGTAAACGATCAATGATTTTGATTGATGAATTGTTTATGTTGCTATGCAGACTTAGAGCAGGCCTCTTAGAGCAAGATCTGTCTGTTAGGTTTAACTGTTCGGTCGCAACAGTCAGCAGAAAAATAGTAACATGGGTTAACTTTCTGTATTTTGTGCTAGGATCGATTCGTATATGGTTGCCAAAAACAGAAATACTCATGCCTGAACCATTCAGAATACTGTATCCGAATACAAGAGTTGTCATCGATTGTACGGAAATTATAACTCAAACGACTTCTTCACTTGTATTTAATTCACAAACTCAAACTATAAAGGTACCAATACATTCAAATGTCTGCTAGGCGTGGCTCCTCATGGTGCAATTACATTTATTTCTTCATTATACACAAGTTGCATGTCAGATGTGGAAATAAGTGACGATGGCGGACTAGGGGTTCACCATTAAAAGGTTGTAGAGTGAAAGAGGCGCTACTTTAAACATACCTCATTTTCTTAGCTCAAAGCGTCAATTTAGTGTACAGGAAGTGGACGATATTGAGAACATTGCAAAGTTAAGAATAAAGAAAATCATTTATTTGATTATCCAGTGCCTATATCCTTTGGAAGTATAAATCAGCTTTGGGTTGTTGCGTGTATATTGGCACTCTTTAAGGGGGGGCCTCTTTAAAGGGCCTATAATGGAGACCTAGAGAATTGTTCAAAAACAACACATTCACAGCGAACAATTAAAGAAAACTTGTCAAAATAAAAATGTCAACTTTTCTTTAAAGGGGAACCGTGGGAATCCTGTTCTCAGTACAAGAATAAAGTATGTCAGTGATGATTACATATATGTGGAAACAAAAATTTAATGTGTACAGGTTTTTATATAATAGCCTCATTTATATTGATAAATATACACACCGCGTCAATGATGGGGGCAGCCATTACTGTGGAACTCTTCAGCGCGGAGGAGTAATCTGTGACGTCACAGCGCGGTGCCCTTCAGTCGGACAGCTGTACACAAAAGGAATTCGCGCTTGGTAGACTCCATTTATCGATCGCATTGTTCGCACCGCTTCTCGCTTATTATTCACATCTCTTTGTTGTTAAAGTTTGTCTGGCGGGCTCGGCAACATGCCTACGTGTATGGCTTTTAACTGTGCTAACACAACTGGTAAGACTGATGACAAGTCTGTGATATTTACGCGCATTCCATCACGACCCGACCAGGTCCGAGTCGAATGGCTGACGAGGCTGCATAGAGAGGACATCGACCCGAAGAAGTTTATGCCGAACAAAGACCATGTGTTATGCTCGAAACATTTTGAAGACAGTTGTTTGGAAGTGGATATGGAGGCTAGACTGATGCACGGTCTGCATAAGCTGAAATTCAAGGATACGGCGACGATCGTTCCAACGATTTTTTCGCATGTCCGACCTACTCTACCCCGGAAGCACACGGACGTCAGAATGGCGAAGAAAGCGAAAAGCACGGTGAGCCCACATTTTCATCAGTTTGTCCGTATTTATGCCTGCCTATCCTATGTCACAATGAGTCATTGCAGTGGCTCATAGTTAATTTATCGAGAATACGGTGGTTTTGAATTGCAGAACTGCAAGTCCTTTGTTGGTGACATGTTTTCGACGTAACATGTTTTCGATAGTTTAATGACATAGGTACTCTAAGTTTTACTTTAGTTACTAAAGGCCAGTTACCGTATTTAGCTGTGTATAGTGCGCTACCGTGTATATTGCGCACCCACGATCTGGCACGAAAATCGGCGGAAAAACTGAGTTCCTATGTATACTGCGCACGTGAAAAACGCAATTTTCCAAGTCAAAATTTAACATTTCTCAAAAATCGCTAAAAATTGTGCTCCGTGATTTTTACAACTTATATTAATCACTCGAGATATACCTCATCGCACTCGGGCACACCTGCTCAAATTTCTCGACACGTTCTCAAACATCTCAACACGTTCTCAAACATCTCAACACGTTCTCAAACATCTCAACACGTTCTCAAACATGTCAGCAGATGCTCAAACTTCTCAACACGTGAAGCCTACCTAATTAACTGGGACCCATTGTGAAAGGTTTGTCGAAATTAATTATCGCTACAATCAATTGAAATACTGCAGCCAAAAAAGTTTTTTTTTTATGCAATGCATTGTACATTGTACGGCGAAGTACGCGAAAAGTACGGGAAATATTACATACTATAAAACCACGTGATGTTATCAAATCGCCATTTTTTTATGCATTTACCTTTTCAATTAAATTCATCAAAGTTTGCCAAAATAAACGAAATATATGCTAATTTTGTGGTCTTATTCATTTGATTTATTTATATAGACTATCGGCAACTGGTTTGAATAGCTAGTTTATAACGATTGTCGAATGTAACAACTTACAGAATGACTGTGGGCCGTTCGGGTCGAATTTCAGTTTTTTCACGAAATTTTGGTCCGGAAAAAAATGTCCTGATGTCTGTACTGGTGTATAATGCGCAGTAGATAAAATGGATGAGGATTTCAGTAAGAAATGTGCGCACTATACACAGCTAAATACGGTAACTAATTGAAACAATATAACACTTTAATTTAACAATTTAATTTTCATGCATAATCAATATTGTTATTATACTAGTAGTGCAAGGACACTGAAGTGTAAAATTATACTAAATTCTAGATTTTACTTTTTAGATTAATGTGGCTGTTTGAGGTGCATGGGCAATTTCAACATATTTTCTTTTTCTTTTTCGTTCTTTGCCACATGTTACCAGTTGGAGAGGGGGGGGGATACTACCATATTCATTTAATTTATCATTTAATTCTATCAATTCTTTTTATTTCAACAGATGATGGATCAGTTACTTATTGATGAGCCAAATGCCCCCAGCCATGGATCTGAAGGAGCCTGTTTGGCAGAAGTGGAAAATATTCAGGTTAGAATATATATATATGTAAAGCAATATGCTCTGTATGAATCGATATATTTTATTTAGGTGTCATTTTATGTTTTATCACACTCAAGAGAAAAATGTGCATGATCAACTCACCAACTACATAAATCAGAAATGTTCCATATTAAAGTAATAACTTCACACCTAAATTTAAAAAATATGAAAAAATGGGAAAATATTTTGCTTTATCACTATTATAATTATAAGTGTGTAGAAATATTATTACTGGAGTGGGGCTTTCTATTTTCGAGAAGAAAAGGATTACAATTCTCATTAGATCGTTTAATTTCTTAGCTTTGTGCGCACAAAGTTAAAATTTCATAGATATATCACAATATTATTTGTGATGATATTACTTTAAATAAATGGAAGAAGGTTATACTATTTTGCTATTCTGCTCATAATACCATTTCAAAGGCGGTGTTGCATGCTAAAACTAGGTCACTCCGACCTATATTCTGACCTCTGACCTCATTTCAAGAAATTGGGCTTGATTATTGAAATTGCTTGTCAATTTTGTTTACAGCCACCTGTAACAAAGAAGCCAAGGACCAAGTGTGTGAAGCCATGTCTGGTTGAGGCTGGGACACAGACAGACCTGTCCATGTTACTAATGTGTGATGGCGAGACACAAGTGGAGAAGACGGTGACATCATGTGTGGGTAACCAGTGGCCAGAGTATGAACATAATACAGTAGCCGAGCCTGACAAGTGCAGTTTAGACCATTCGTACAATGCCATTCTTCCTATCCATTCAACTCCGCAAAAGTCATTGGAAGACAATGTACCCCCACCTACAGAGCATATGCTGGTTTCTGATGCTGAAGATGTGATCACAGATGATGTAAATCTTGATTCATGCGACACATCAGATGACTCTTTTGTTTTGGAATCGGAGGAATCTGCCAGTGGCAGTGATATGAGTACTGACTCGCCCCAACCAGAAGTGTCCGATATTAAGTTTATAACTTTCAAGTCATGTGTGTTGGAGCTGTGTGGTATGGTATGTTGTCCCACATGTAGCCAGTCCATGATGGTGACAGACACCAACATGCAGGGCTCCTGTATGAGGATTTCTTTGTTATGCCCCAACTCGCATGATTATGTTTGGCGCTCACAGCCACTTGTAAATAAAATGGTGTTGGGCAATCTTCTCATTGCAGCTGCAATTATGTTTAGTGGTAACACCTTTAGCCGTATGCAGCAGTTTGCCCATTTTTTGAATCTTGGATTCCCTAGTGAATCTACATATTTGGCGATTCAGCATAAATATTTGTGCCCAGTAATAAATGAAGCCTGGCTTTTAGAGAGGCGAGTAATTCTTGATAATTTCAATGTAGAGTCTCTGGTTGTGTCTGGAGATGGTAGATGCGATTCACCAGGGTTTTGTGCAAAATATTGCACATACACTTTAATGGAGTTGGATACTAGGCAGATTGTCGACTTCAAAGATATACATGTAGCTGAAGCCAGTAGTTCAGTTGGCATAGAGAAAGTCGGATTAGAAAGGTGTATCCAGAGTTTGAAGGATGATGGGTTTTCTCTAGAGACACTTGCCACTGACAGACATGTGCAAATCACAAGTCACATCCGTAATACACATCCCTGCATACAACACCAGTATGATGTGTGGCATATGTCTAAATGGTTGTCTAAAAAATTGTCTGCAGCAGGTAAGAAAGCACAGTGTCAGTCCGTGGCCAAGTGGTCAAAATCAATTTGTAATCATCTATGGTGGTCAGCTGCTAACTGTGATGGAAACCCAGATATTTTGAAGGAAAGTTTTGTATCCATAATTCACCATGTTTGCAATGTACATGTATTCCCCGGAAACTACATCTCAAGTTGTAGCCACTCCCGACTTGAACCCACAGAAGAGAGGCAGACTAAATGGTTGAAACTTGAAAGTAAGGCGTACAAAGCCATTACACAAGTCGTACTGAACAAGCGCTTCCTCAATGATATAGGTAAACTGACATTATTTTGTCACACAGGGGATTTAGAATCATATCATTCTCTCATCACAAAATACTGTCCGAAACAACAGCACTTTGGGATGGAGGGGATGATCGCTCGCACACAATTAGCTGCGCTCGACTACTCGCATAATGTAAATAGAAAGCAGGCAGTTATAAAAGGTGGCAAGGACAAAGGGCAGTTGCGATATAGGAGTGTCTGCACGAAGCACAACAAACAGTGGGTACTGAAGCCAGTTATGGAAAACAAACAGTATCCACATATTCCTCCAATGATTGAGAGAGTTGTAGAGTTGAAAACAGCTAGCGAGACCCTGGAGTCTGCTCAGTTACCCATCCTTCCAGCAAACCTTGCTCCAGTACCCAGACCTTCCAAATCAGAGCGGCAACGGTCTAGGTTCAAGAAGTAGTGATGTTGAACTTACACTTACAAGTGTGTGATACCTGTACTACCAGTAGGTATATGTACCTGGATCCTTTTTCGAATTATATTTACAAGTGTGCGATACCTGTACTACCAGTATGTATATGCGAACGTGTTGTTTTCGCTTTGGATACACAAGTCGAATTATCAATTTTAATCGAAAACTAAGAAAACCCTTTAATCTTGACCATTTGCAAATTTTAAGTCGATTAATCGTTGCGCCCCTAGTTGGAATGAGAATGGATTTTTCAAAAATTGTTGACTGGGTAATTTCAGTTCATATATATGTATATTCAGTGTATATTGTTGTACCGATATTGTATACTGTAGAGATCATGGTATCTATATCTGTAACTTCACACCTAAATAAAAGGATTTAGAAGAAATTGGAAAATATTTTGCTTCGTTACTACTACAATTATTAGCATGTAGACATGTTACTATTGGAGTAGGGCTTTCTAATTCTCATCTTGCAGTATATATGTCTGGGACAGAATAGGAAATAACTGCAAACACAATGTACCGGTACACATTTAATTAATCAGTTTGCATCCATAAAACCGACATAGTGTTCTTTGCCAGGTTCAAGGCTTGGAAAAGCATCTCGAATTCGAGCTGTGGCACATGCTGGTAATGGTATTTGCTTCCTTTTTCCAAGTCGTCCATGGATCCAAAGTGTGAACTGCCTGTATGCAACCAACCGGAACAATCTGCAAAACAGTAATGTGCAATAACCAATTAACCATCATATATGGACTCAGCTTGCTATTATAAAATTGTCACAGCAAAATCATGCACCCACACTTCATTTTGGGACAAAACATGAACAAGCTTGATTGTCAGATCACATACAAATACTATTAATTATATTAGCTCACAAACACTATAATAAATAATAATAAAATCACTATTCTTTATTTTAATGGAATATTATATACAATGTATGTGATTAATGAACAATTTTTTTTTATTAAAGCCATAACTTCACACCTAATTATAATAATATAAATGTGAAAATTTTAAGAAATCCAAGAAAATTATATTGCATTCGAAATGGTATTATAAGCAGAATAGAAAAATATTTCTTCCCTATATTTCAAGAAATATTATCACCAATAATGTAGTGACATATCTATGAAATTTTATCTTGGTGCGCACAAAGCTAAGAAAATACACGATGTATTTCATTTTCTTCTCGGAAATAGAAAGCCATACTACAGTAATAATATGTCTATAGGCTTATACTTACTATAGTGACAATGAAAAATATTTTTCCATATTTAGGTGTGAAGTTATGCCTTTAATAAATCCTTTAAATATTGCACACCGAGCGTACTGACGTGCCACGGTGATTGCGTACATGCTGATGGCGAAAATAGGTTATGACGGAAACACATTCATTGACCGATTCATATCGCTGCCACAACTACGCAAAGAGAATATACGCTCACCACATTTCCCCGTCAACAAAACCATGGTGAGGTGATTTAAATACATACAATAAAGATTGCTTACTCGTCTGTTAATGGATCGGGGAGTCGTGTTCCGTACGCTGTCGACATCGTTAGCCCGGCGACATGAAGCGCCTCTCGGTCAATGACCAGCCATTGGAAGCGCGGGGTTTCTGTGATACATTTATATTGACGGCTATCGTCTTCCGGCGCTTCATCACAGACAAGTTTCCTCTTTACGTTCATGGATTCCTGGCAACACTGGCATTCTTCTACTTTTGGAAAAGTCCTACATCTATCACAAATGCACCAAGAACTGGCGTCCTGCGTGCGATCATCACCGGTGGCGGCCATTTCAGGATTTTCGTTTTCACCGGGATTCTGTTCACCTGAATCGGAGTCACTGGCACTGCTAATAGAACTCTCCGAATCTCTGACGGGTTCAAAACGATATGGCTGAATTCCTGAATTAATATTGAAGTCAGGGGTAAATAATATTTCTCCATCACTCTCCGTATCGCTGCTCGAACTAGTGCTATTTGGTGAGCTCATCGTCTTCAGGCACTACTGTTTGTAAACACAGCTGAACATGTGCACTGTACGCCGCGCTGTGACGTCACGATCCGACAGGCGGCGCTGTGGCCTGTTGAATCAATGGCTGCGCCCACAAGCACAACTTATTTATTTTCTAAATAATTTTTTATATAGAAAACGTTTGATAAATATTTTTTTGAAATAACCATAATGCTTGTTTAATCAAACTGTTTCACATATATTGGAATGAAAATTCCCAATATTCCCCTTTAAGTTCGTAAAACATATATCTATAAGTTTTTAAATCATCCAATGTTGTTGTTTTTTGTAACAATAAGAGGTGCATGGGAGATCAAACCCTAACTAACTTACACTAGTTATCTTTTAATATGTAGAAAATATCTGTATTGAATGCTTATTTAGATACATGTGGTACACAGTCTAACGTTATGCAATGTTTTTTTTCAGGCGGCGAAAACCAAAGTGAATGACAACCTGCATGACGAGGTTAAGCGTGAGCTCTTACTGCGTCCTGCGACCGAATCCTTCCCATCTGGAGAAGGCATCTCCGACATTCCTACGGTAGACCACGCAGCAGCTAAGATTGTTAATCAGCTCCTCACGGACGTCAGCGGCACACCATTACGGACGACAGGTGACGGCGATTGTCTGTTCAACGCCGTGAGCATATTGCTAGTGGGGAACGAAACAATGTCTGTAAGACTACGGTACTTGACATGTGTCAATCTGGTCATGAACAGGACTGTTTACATGCGCCATCCACGACGCAAGCATATACAGAATGTATGCTCCAGCTACGAAAAACACAACGTTAGATTGCATTCCAAACGGACAAAAAAATGACGCATTCTGTATCGTAAACGAGATATCAGACTTTGTAGACGACTGTGGTGTCTGGGATAATGATGCAGGCACTACAGTCAATCAGACGTTTTTGATTAATGGTGATACAATGTCGTGTGTTTACATGAAAAATGAGGAATACTGTCGGAAGAAAATCACAAAAAAAAAATTACAATACATTCCATACAATCCACAACCAACAAATATAATCACACTTCACAGATATTACGCTAAACTTAAACAAAATAATAAATATAAACGGAGAATAACAAAGATTATGAGAGCACCCGCTACACATTCACACATCCGAAACATATCAGTAATAGAATATTGTGGCATTAAGGATAATAAAAATAATATAGCTCATGGTAATTCAAAGTCTGGGGAACCATATACACGGACCGATCCATTAATTCTTAAAAGGGCTGTTGAGCGCGCAGGTAATAAAAAAGCAACCGAGATTGTTTACGATATGTTTTTGGATGACAGTAGGCTTGCACCTAAAAGTAGCAGACAAGTTCAGGACAAAATATACAGGGAAAGCAAAAAAAACAAACAAACACCCCACACTACACACAAAAATCTAGCAGACGATATTTTAGATGTTATTGCATGCATACACACAAAACCATATGTTCAGGAAGTAACACTCACAAAAAACAAGCAACCGCCGTCATAGTCTATTCTGATGAGCAACTTACCGATCTAAAAAAAAATTGCATTGGGAATAACGGGAGTATTTTGGGGGTCGACAGGACATTTAATCTGGGGAAATTTTTTGTAACTTCATTATCATATAAAAATAGATCGGTAATTAGTCGAAAAACAAATATGTATCCAATAATGTTAGGACCCAGTCTTATTCACTGGGATGGGGAACAGTCAACATACAGTAAAAAAAATTCTCATCTCAGGGACAGTCTAGGCAATGAAAAATTGACAATTGGAAGCGACGAGGAAAAGGCTATGACGAACGCATTACACGACAACTTTAGCAACAGTACATTCCTTCTTTGCACGAAACATCTCAAAGATAACATTCGGCGATATCTAGAAAAACATGGGTCAAATGAAAAAGACAGAGAAATTATCATACATTCAATATTCAATAGAGACGACGGCATTGTTTTCAGCCGAAATAATATCGAATACTCTAAACGAGTAGACGATATTTCAATCTATTTTCAGTGGTATCCGAAATTTGGCATTTATTGGGAAAGATATTTGGAAAAAAAATTCGAAAATGGGTTTATGAGCCGCTGAAAAATAACGAAATTACGAAATTGTGGACAAACAATAATTCAGAATCAATTAACAATAGATTAAAACAAGTCGCTGAATGGAATCAGCACAAAGTTCTGGAACTGGTTGATCGTATTTCAAGTGTGTCAACAATGCAAATAATTGACCTGCGACGAGCAATGTATGGCGCTGGAAATTTCAAACTTGTAGACAGTGCTCACGCAATTTCGGCCGATGATTGGCATGCCAAGACACAGGCAGAAAAAGATAAACTATTATGGAAATTTTTGAAAGCACCCATTAAAAATACGCAATTGCGTTCAGTCAATTCCAAATTAATACAAGCCAGTAGCGCAAACTTTAAAATTATTCGACCAAAAGTGACTGCAGGCAAAAAGCCAGGACAAAGAAAACGCCAGAAAGCAAAACGGACTAATGTCCATAGATAAAGTACTGTTCCAATAACCAAGTAGGGAGCGTTTAATGCATTAACAGTTCGGCCAATCAGAATTGAGGAAGAAAAAATTATTAAACATATAAATCTACATTACATATAAACATTCATCACATACTTCGTTTCTTCTGACAGTATTCCCATTCCCCTATACATGGATATCTCGTGAACACCCAACATTAATCGCTGCTAATAACGGTAGTGAATAATGACCGTGCACCTACGTCCAAGGTATTGGTGATGTCACTAATGGCTAGCGAACAGTGTAAGCACAGATCAGACTGCGCGGAAGTTCTCAGTATTGCTTGTATTATTGTTTTATGTCGAGCAATATTTGTTGTGTCATACTTTAATTGTATTGCTATACAAACAAAGTTTGAGGGGATATATAGGAGTCGGCTTGTTGGTCGGTCGGTGCTTAAAATGTGCGTAATATTAAATGTATTAAACTATCATGTATGTATCTTGTCATTTTCTCTCAATCTTCTAAAACTGTTAATTTTTATAATAATGATTCAACAGTATGGTCATACACAGACCGGAATATACCTGGTAAAAGCAGAAACAAACGTGTGACCTGGTTGGGACTAGTCATGGGCAACACATGGGGTAGATTGATTGATTGATTATTGGTGTTTAAAGGCGTATAAACTGCCCGTATTCAACCTGTCCACAATGAGGGAAATTCCCAAAATCAGAACTCAATATTTACAGAACTATATATATTCAGTCCTGAAATTAGAATATCCTGACCTGGTGCCAGGTCCATACCGCACCAGAGTCACTTAGCTCCAGCCCCTAAAGCAATATGATCTGTACAGATCTTATTCTTTTTTAATGGAGCATAATAAGATTTAGCTCTCAACTACCAGGGAGCCAAAACGGTACATGAGGGCCAAACCATGTAGGTCGGCATTCCGGTAAGGATGAACACCGATCGTTAAATTACCCTTCGCTGGCTCCCAACCACCACCCAACCAAATGAGCTAGAACTTGCTGCATATCAGTCCCCACAGCCCACAGGTACTGCATAGACTGAAGTCATTTACGGACGTGTTCATATTTTAAAGCTATATATATATATATGTGCTGAGGTTGGTTGATTGATTGATTGATTGATTGATTGATTGATTGATTGATTGATTGATTGATTGATTGATTGATTGATTGATTGATTGATTGATTGATTGATTGATTGAGATAAAAAACAGATGAATAGTATTATACACATTTGGAATGGTAAATAACTTGCATGTTTCAATTGACCAAAATGGGTCAAACAACATTTATCTCCCTTGCATTTATCTCATAATTTATTTTGGATTATCTCCCTTGGCTGCTAGAATGCCGAAGTTAAATTAAAACATTGAAATAAGACTCTTTTTAACATAAAAACGTCTTCAAATCGGGTTCAATAACTTCTTAAGAACCATATTAAAAGGTTTTGAGACATATTAATTGGATAACTTATTCATTACATGAGGATTTGGGGAGGATTTGGTGGGAAAATGAGGATTTGGAGAGGATTTGGGTGAATCGTGCGGCCCGTCCATTCTGCAGAATGTGATTGCACAGCAGGGTAAGTCAAGTGATAATTATAATACATTATGTATACAGATTTATTATACTGTTCTTCATTGATATCGAATAACCCATTATCAGACTTCTGGAAACCTGTCACTGTGCCAGTGTGACATATATGTTAAAGTAACATATGGGGGAAAGTGTGGCCCATTAATTTTCAAAGAGTTAATGTCCTTTGTTTTTTTCCACTTATAATTTTGTGCGCGCTATTACTCAGTACCCATTGGTCTGATTTCAACAAAACTGCATGACTCATCGGTACCAAGCCTAGTTGTGCATATCGTTGGCACACGACGGTCTAATTAATTTTCAGGGAGTTGTTGCCCTTTGTTTTTTTTTCACTTATAATTTGGTCAGCGCTATTCCTCTGTAACCATTGGTCAGATTTCAACGAAACTTTGCATGACTCATCAGTACTAAGCCTTGTTGTGCATATCATTGGCACACGACGGTCAGATTAATTGTCAGGGATTTATTGCCCTTGGTTTCTGAAGCTAACATATGTCTGGGGGTATTCAGTGATAGCTCTTGTTTAATCTAAATTGTGAAACAAGTTCTTACAACTTATATTAATCGCTCTAGATGGAATCAACCTCAAGGAGAGACAGACAATGTGCAATTATCTGTGTGTTGTCCAAGGACAATACCACCAAATTGGGATCGAACCCGTCACCCTCCGATCCTGAGGCGAAAGTGCTACATTTAGTGCGTCCCATGCCACTGACTAATGTTGCCAAAAGCGACCAATTCTGTGGAGTAGCGAAATAATTCTTGAATTGACAACAGAAACTTTAATCAAATCAGTCCAAATTTGACCTGAAATAACTGTTAGCTAGGAGAGGCCCTGCATTTGGTCCTTTTTATACGCCCAAAGGGCCGTATTATGTTATCGCCTCGGTGTCCGTCTGTCTGTCCGTTAGCAATTTCCCAAATGTTCACCACATCAAGACGACGTGCAGAATGCATGTTGCGAATGGCTGGTCAGAGTCACACTTAGGGGTCAAAGGTCATATGACTTTGTTTCCCTTCCGCTCAGCGGTTTCCCTTGTGCTTGGCGGTGCTCTTGTTTTTATAGATGATCGGCATGAAAATCATAATTTAGCAAAATTTTCTTTTTATAGTGAGAAATGGACTATGGATTTCATGGCCGCCGAAGTGAAGCGTCTCAAAAGGAGAGTGTCCACTTTAGAGAGGGGTGAGGGAAAAAGTGCTAAAAAAGACATCACCAGGTTATGAAACAAATCTGCGGGTATCGCAAAAAGTAAAATATGCAAATAAAACAGATTTTGAGGTTTAAGTTGTTAAATCTATATTTTTGAAAAATGAAACCTAGCTGGTGCAAGTCCTTATATCAATACGTATCTCCGGTGATAAAAGATGTGTCTGTATCTGCTATAGTTTTAGAATTGCAGTCACATAAGGGAGAGTTAGAGTACGGTGTTTGTCCCTCTGTCTCGTTAAGCATTTAAATTGTCAATTAGCCTACCGATACATGAAGCTCTTTCTTTCTTTATATAATATTTCATTTGTAGCTCACCTGACCACAAAGTGGTCATGCTGAGCTTTTAGGATCATTGGATGTCTGTTTCAGCCCCCTACTATCAGTGAAACTCCTGAGGCGAGGCAAACCTCAATAATTCATGAACCTTTTGTAGTTCATGAATTCTGTGACTACTCAAAATGGCAAACCATATTACATTGGAAATAGAGTTGGTGAAATAGACAGAGTTATAACAGGCATGAAGCCAACTGAAGACATATCAAGACTGCCAAGAAGTCTTGAAAACAATTACCACCAATATAAAGCAAATGAATTGCAAACTTGGTTGCTTTTCTATTCTTTGCTAAGTCTTGTGGGCATACTGCCAAATGTGTAACTCGACCACTTGGCATTGATGGTAGAGGGTATCTACATCTTGCTAGGTGACAATATCAGTGATGAAAGTCTCCGAAGAGCTTCTTCCATTCTTCGCCAGTTTTATCAGGAATTTAAAGGACTGTATGGGAAAAACAACGTTACATTAAACCTTCACAATATGGGATTGCACCTTGCCCAGTATACTAAGTGGTTGGTTTGTTACGGATTGGTGAATTCACCAACACCATATTTGGCTCCTCTCATTGTTTACAGAGGCAGCACATTTCCTTCAAATTGGTTTCCGGCGAACTTAAGTCGGCAAGACTAATTTTATGCACTATAAACATTCTAACGTTGTCAATTTTAATAGCCATTGCTACTAAGGAAAGCCCATACCTCTCAGTAGAGAAAAACGTAAAAATGTCGGACGCTGTTGGGAATTTCATAATTCCGGATATCGAAAGATTGCCACGGTTTCTCGGAATTGGGGAGGAGACGCCAGTGGAATCATGGGAATAATACGGGAAAGCCGAAGGAGATTCGAGTATCGTTCACAGGCGGCTCAAAACTTGCCCGATCCAGGGAGAGGAGTTTGTGAGCACCGAAAACAATGGACTGAAACTGGGGCTTCTCCCTCGACTGTTTCGATAGCACCGCAATGGAGGTTGTGTGGGTGGCACCCACGATACGAGAACCACCAGGGTACACCAGAGCCACGCCAACAGGAGGGCGTGGAAGAGTCGCGGAATAAGCTTGTGGATTTTATTGATACGAGATATATGGAGAAGTTTAATCACTTTCCTTAGGATTACAATTAGAAGACAGTTTATACGGAACAAACAGGAGCTGCGCTTTGATTTGGGACTGGACGATTCGCGAATGATTCAGTACATCGGATTTCCTGGTGCAACATTAGCAGGACATTTAGAGGATGTGTGCGACTTCGAACCAGGTACGAACGACGCTTATCAGATGTTAGTGGAAGAAATAACGTCAGTACAACAAATTCCATTAGATTTGAGGTACGTAGCAACTAATCTGGACAGCACGGGTGTAGGAATAGATAAGGTAGGAAAAGAGCGTAAAAGTAGATCGAAAATGGTTAGACAGTCCCTGAAAAGGCACACTCAGATCATCTTCATCAAGTTCCAGCTCAAGTTTGTCCAGCACTTCCGATTGCACCAATGAAAGGGAGACTAAGTTTTGCAACATTATGGGTGAAATGATAAGGAAGACGGGGAGTGTTATGGGAACACAAATCATTGTAAATGCAGAAATGATCAACAAATTACAAACAAAATACAGTCGATGAGTTACGTAAGGAACTTGGCGAGTTTAAAAGGAGTCAGTGAAGGCTAGCCGTGGACAGTCGGAAAGAGAAATAGATTATGAAAATGATAATGTAAGTAACGAGGTACCCCACGACAATAGAGGATGTAATGAAGGATCGGGATGTGGGACGGCGAAGATATGAAGAGAATCTGAGAGACATGGACGGATATTATAATGGGCATAGCAGAAGACCAGTAAGTGAAAGGCATTCCTGTGCCAGAGGGAGGTGGGTCGAGTAACTTTTGGAGACGTGATAATAGATTCTATCAATTACAGACAATGTCAATCGTGGTCAATCTTGTTTTAAACCAAATTGTGTTTTTACTGTTACTTAACTGTTGTGTTGACTTGAAGTCGTATATTATTTAGGGAAGTTTAACTGACACTCTGCAGTTGTCCTTCAGTAAATATAGAGGAACATTGGCTAGTTTTTGCAGAATTATTAGTCACTTGGTAAAGCCTTATTCTATGTTATGATATTCATTTGTTAAATAACTTACTTAAGGAAACCTGGTTTTAGAAAGAACTTAATATGTATAGCTGGTACGTTTACCGGGTAAATATTTATAGTGTGTCGTAACTCAGCATACTAAACTTAATATCCACAGTATTAACCACCTATCTTATATAATTCATTCCCTTGTCACCGACCCTCATCACATTTTTTTGAGTGAACATGGATAATGCTGAGATAATATATATCTATTTCACAGATATTTGAAAGCGTCTTTATCAACGAGGAGCTTTATTTTGTACTTCGGACTTGGTCATTTTCTTGCTGGATTACCCATCCTAACCGAAGTATTTTTTTCTACATAATTTGACCTTGCACAACATGTTACTTAATTGTATTTCTTTCCATTTTCAGGGCAGCAGGTTACACTAGATGGTACATACGGTCTTCATCCGATGTTCAAGAAAGTTGCCACCAAGCCTGCTCCTGTTGCTGTTCCTCTGACACCACTGAACGACCGTGTTAAGAATTCTGAAGCCATGGTATTATCCTTTACAGCACACCACTCATTGGCTTTCTCTTTGACACCTCACATTATTGACTTGGCCAAAGCACTTGCCAATGACAAGAAAGCTCTTGACGAGATGTCAGTCGATCGCACATCCGCTTCATACAAACTGAAATACGGTGTGGCCAAAACAATTAAAGATAAGTTAGTGTCTGACTTACAGAACAACTATTTCTCTTTGAATATTGATGAAGCAACCAGCAACAACATAAATCGGGTGGTGACAGTCTTGGTGAGCTACTTCTCTCCAGAGAAGAAACAGGTTGTTGTTCACCATTTAGAGTCGTTTAGTGTTGTAAAAGTTAACAGTGAAACTATGTACAATGCCCTGGTTGACCTGTTTGAGAGGCACCAACTTCCATGTAGTAACCTCATGTCCATTCTCATGGACTCGTGTGCAGTGATGTGCGGTTCAAAAACTGGCCTTGAAACAAAGCTCCTCATCTCTTGGACATTGATGGAGACACATGTCACCATGCACATAACGCTAGCAAAGGTTTCTGTAAGCCTTTCAAGTACTTTGTTGAAGGACTATTCTCTGATCTGCACACTGACTTTCATTGGTCGACAGATATCCGGGATTATTTTCACAGCATTTGTTTAATCCTTGGTGTGAAGTTCACAATTCCACAGAGATATGTTAGCCATAGGTGGCTTTCAGTTTATGATGTGTGTATTGATAGCCTGAGATTGTTAGATGCATACACAATATTTTATTATGCATTCTTACCAACCAACATGCAGACTGTCTATTTGTCACGTGTACTCGATGTGCATAGGAAATATTCCTTGTCGAATCACAGCCGAAGTAGCATTCGAGATGTTAGGACAGAGCTACAGAAGAAAAACAAGACAATGACAGCTGAAGGAAAAGCAAGAAAGGGCAGAATCGTAGAAAAACTGTTCTATCTTAGAAAGACCCTCATGATCATGAACTTGTATTCGGCAATTCTGCCTCTGTTGAAGAAATATATCATGCTATTCCAGGCAAAGGAGCCACTGATGCACAAACTCCATGACCAGCAGACTGAGCTACTCAAAGATTTCCTCTCTTGTTTTGTTAAGCCCGAGTGCATAAGTGGTGCAAGTTCAAGGAAACTCAAAGAAATAGACGTGAGAAAACGAGCTAATCAGTTGGAGAATGGATCACTTTTGGTAGGACATGGGAACAAGATAGTTCTGAATGAACTCAAAAAGGATGACGAAATGGCCAAGGAGTTCATAAGAGATACCAGATCTGCCTATGAAAACTGTGCAGGCATTTTGCAGACCAAGATGCCTGTAAATAACCAGCTTCTGAAAAACATTTCAGCAATTGATCCGTTATGCAGAGGCCATTCGCTCACTTTGAAATACTTGTGCAAACTCCCAACCTTAATCACAAATGTGTTTGAAAATGAAGAAATATCGCAGTTTGACATTGAAGCAAGACAATTTCAAATAGATGACAACCTTCCAGATTCAGAAGACAAGCGCATCGACTGTTGGTGGGCTGAAATTGAAAGCCAGAAGAAGTACCCAACTCTGTGTCAGCTAGTGAAACCTATCCTGAGCTGCTTCCATGGGCCTCAAGTCGAATCTTCTTTCAACGTAATGGGGGACATTATTGACACCAAGTCACCAAGTATGCACATCAACACATACAGTGCTATACAAACTGTTAAGTATGAATTGAGGCAAAAGAAGAAAACTGCAGTTCAATACTACTACAAGAAGGACCCTGTTCATGATCCTGTTGATTCGTCTTTGGTATCAAATCTACAACGCTCATATAAGACATATGAGCAACACAAGGCCGAGGATAGAGCAATTTTGGAAAAGAAAAAAACTGAACTTGGAGCCAGGAAGGTGGGCACTTTGCTTACCAAGAGAAAATCTAAAGAATTGTATATAGCAGCAGCGAAGAAAGCTAGACTGGTCCATCAGAAAAAGGTGGCAAAATGTGCCAAGAGCTCATAGCTTCATACAAACAGTATTATGATAAGAAAGAGGTAGCCATATAAGCAAGTTGCTTTCTCCTCAATCCTACATGTATTTTCTTATTGTGATCATTATACTACCGTACATACTCGCCTATAAGACGGGGATATTTCCCGCTGATTTAAGGCTCAAAGTCAGGGTCCCGTCTTATAAGCGGGTCACAAAACATGACCTAAAAGTTCTAAATGTCAGCCAGCTATATTATATTTGGCCAATTTGATCCATTTTTATACTTTTTTTCACCGACTTTGACGGGTATTAAATGTAATAATAACTGACATTAAATATATACATATTTGTTATTCATATATTCATGCAATATTAATATTATTTTCATTAAATGAACAAAACACTAAAGTGCATAGTAAATTAATTCGAAATATGTGGAAAAGTTAGCAATGACACCAGTTGGTCACAGTTTTCAATAATTAAATCAAATATTTAAACGTCCCCCTTTGTTCATACCTCTTGAAACAGTCCCTATTATCCACTAGTATAGCGTATCCATAGCAACGAACCAACACGTGTGTAGAGAGCAGTTTAACCTTACATTGATTTCCATATATGGACATGGGCTGAACAGGGGAAAACTTCAGTCATTCACCAACGGGCAATGCTTCATAAAAATGGAAGCAAGGGAATTGGTGTAACTTACATATGTCTTTGATCTGTGCCGACAGCTCTGATACTGTGGGAACTAATGACATTTTGACATGTGCAGGCCAAGTAGATTTTAATTTTTTCTGAATTATGTACCAAACCTATACGGAATACAGGTTGAAAATATATTTTCCCTCGCTTTGATAACCCTACCATAACTATAAAATATTTCAATTCGCCGACGTCAGTTTGCAATATTTGTTTTAAAACTCACTTTGAATATATGTGTCACTTTCAAAAAAAACTACCCGACGCAGTAACCAAAAGTAATCATATCAATTATCCCGGCCTAACTGGACAAAACATCATATTTTGTTGATAATTTCACAAGTTTGTGTGACATTTCTAATTGTTTTTGTTTTTTTAATTTATGTTTATTTACTGTCGCGACCGGATTCCCATTTGAGCGACGGGCAGTTTATCTAACAACACCTGTGTATTGCAACTGGACAAAACATCATATTTTGTTGATAATTTCACAAGTTTGTGTGACATTTCTAATTGTTTTTGTTTTTTTAATTTATGTTTATTTACTGTCGCGACCGGATTCCCATTTGAGCGACGGGCAGTTTACCTAACAACACCTGCGTATTGTCCCATGCCACTACTCAATTATAAATGTGGCATGCATGGGACAATATGCAAATTGGTCGTGTCTAAGGTGATCTTATGCGGGCTAACCGTTTAATGATCGATCTGATTGGCTGTGTCTGTAAGAAAGGTTGTCCTTGTATAATTATGCCGTGGATTAATTTACATATGTCGGATTTTTTGAGTAATTAGCAATAAAACATTATGTTATTGTTCACAAAAATCTTATGAATCAATTATTGAAAAATTTCTTTCAACTCCTGATGTCAATTTTATCAACCCGTCTTATATGCGAGTTCATGCCAAAATCCACATATTTCGGGACCAAAGTAGGGGGGTCGTCTTATAGGCGAGGTCGCCTTATAGTCGAGTATGTACGGTATGTATATTCATTGAAATAAAATATTGTTTAAACTAAACAGTATTATGATTTGAAACTCAGTGCACCAGTATATAAGTTACAACCTGAACATAAATTGAACAATGCATATAGAAGGAACTTTGTCTCATTTTTTATGTCATGTATTGTATATTTTTGTTTTTAGCATAAAAATGACCTAAACACGCAAATGACAAAGCTCTTCAGAATATCCCAGATGCCACCATTTTGCACCATTAAAACAAAATTTTCGCGGGGGGGGGGCATGCCCCCGGACCCCCTTAGCCCCACGGGCCTTCGGCCCTCAATATTTCAGATTTCCTCTTTTTCTGGATTGCAGCACTCACAGCCCTGAACTGCTGACACAGAGTCTCAATGTTCCTCATCTTCGGATAGTGAAGATAACACTCATTTATTGTCTACCAGTACTGAACTAGAAGCATTAAAAATAGTGTCATGTTTTCGGCGGCACAACCTGACTGCAAGTGCTTGCAAGGACATAACTGACACTGTGAGATCAGTTTGTAATGACTCCAAGAGTGACTGCAAGTGCTTGCAAGGACATAACTGACACTGTGAGATCAGTTTGTAATGACTCCAAGAGTGACTGCAAGTGCTTGCAAGGACATAACTGACACTGTGAGATCAGTTTGTAATGACTCCAAGAGTGACTGCAAGTGCTTGCAAGGACATAACTGACACTGTGAGATCAGTTTGTAATGACTCCAAGAGTGACTGCAAGTGCTTGCAAGGACATAACTGACACTGTGAGATCAGTTTGTAATGACTCCAAGAGTGACTGCAAGTGCTTGCAAGGACATAACTGACACTGTGAGATCAGTTTGTAATGACTCCAAGAGTGACTGCAAGTGCTTGCAAGGACATAACTGACACTGTGAGATCAGTTTGTAATGACTCCAAGAGTGACTGCAAGTGCTTGCAAGGACATAACTGACACTGTGAGATCAGTTTGTAATGACTCCAAGAGTGACTGCAAGTGCTTGCAAGGACATAACTGACACTGTGAGATCAGTTTGTAATGACTCCAAGAGTGACTGCAAGTGCTTGCAAGGACATAACTGACACTGTGAGATCAGTTTGTAATGACTCCAAGAGTGCACATGTGTTAAACTATGATTACTTAATGTCCTTTGTTGACACAAATCTATTGAACGAAGTGCATTATTGCGAATTGTGCAGTAAAGTTTTTCCAGATGACCCAGATATAATTTGGTGCAATTCAGCAAATTGTGAGGGTTTTCGCTACAAAGACCCGTTACCGAAACAAAACAGCAAGAATCGACAGCCTAGATAATGTTTCATTATTGCCGATATGAAAAAAAAGCTTAGTGATCTTCTTCAGTCACCAGGTAATTTTTATTTCAAATATTGCATTACATTTCATATTGCATTCATTGTTAGCTAGACTAATGTGTGCTATTGTTACCACTTTTCATTTAGCAAACACTGAGCCGATTACCAAACTAAGCAATTATCAGATTTGCTCAAATGGTGACCCCCGGATCAAAAATGAGCATGGCCCAGGGTTTATTTTGATGAAAGTGTCTAGGTTATATAGCAAATCAAAGATTTGACAAGTAGATCGATCTGGTATGATTTGTCGCGTTTGTTATCTAAGATGGCCACCATACGGTCCTCATGTTATGACTTAGTTAAAAAGTCTTCTACTTTCTAGAACTGCTTGGCCGATTCTCACTAAACTTCACAGTTATGGTCCTTGTACATAGCACTAGGCTTGTCCTTCATGCTTGTTTTTGTATTCCAGGTGTTATGGCTGATATCAGGACACAAAAAGCTGTAGCCTGTTTGCGAAAGACTGAGGATTCTACCATTATAACAGATATCAGTGATGCTACAGCTTATAGAAAAATGTTTAATGATCACGGGTTTCTGAATAATGCCGACGACAATATTACTGCTATAATAAATACAGATGGGGTCAATCTGTACACGTCTTCAAAAGTTGAACTCTGGCCAATCTTCATGGCAATTAACGAACTGAATCCTAAGGCCAGATTTTCTAGAAACAACATTCTGTTGGTTGGAATATGGCAAGGGAAAGGCAAACCCCCATTTAAACAGTATGTAGAGAGTTTAGCACCACACCTAAACAGCCTGTACAGGGAAGGAGTGCACATAATGATGAATGGTGACACAATTAATGTGAAACTTAAGGTTGTGTGTGGTGTGTTTGACTTGCCAGCAAAAGCAGGCATACTCAATATGACATACTATAATGGTCAAGATGCATGTATTACATGTGAAGAGCCTGGGCTTACAGTCAAACAAGGTAAAGGAACTGCCTGATCATATCCGGACAGAAATGGTCGGTATATATTACGGAAGCATGAAGAGGTACTGAATTGTATGCAAACAGCAACTGACAAAAATAAGGATTAAAGGCTGCAAAGGTGTTTCTGGATTAGCTTCTATTGAATCATTTGATCTGGTTGATGGTATTGTGCCAGACTACATGCACGGAGTTCTGCTTGGTATCACAAGTACACTTATGTCTAAATGGTTTTCACCAACTGGAAGTAGCAAGGCCTACTTCGTTGGAAAACGTCTAAAAGAAATTTCTCGCCGTCTCCAGAATATTCAGCCTCCAACTAGCATTGAAAGATTACCACGCGACCTAGAAAAAAATTACAAAAATCTAAAGGCTACTGAATTACAAGCTTGGTTACTATTGCAGTGCCATGTTTAGTTGGAATTCTTCCCGAGATTTATCTGGCACACTTTTCATGCCTTTCTGAGGCAGTATACATTCTCCTAGGAGATCAAATTATTTCAACAAGCATGCAGAGAGCAGAACGCCTGCTAAACCAGTTTTACACATCGTTTGCAGAACTGTATGGGGCAGGAAGCTGTGGACTAAATGTGCACAACACATGTGTTCATTTAGTCACTTACGTGAAACTATGGGGCCCACTTTGGGCCTGGAGTTGCTTTGGTTTTGAAGATAATAATGCTATGTTACTGTAGGCTGTGCATGGAACTGGTGTGGTTACGAAACAAATAATGTGGTAGAGGCTACATTGCGCAGAAAATCTGTTCATGAAGTTAAATCAAAATTTTGGAAAATAACGTACAAAGCAGAAAACTGTGATGTTTCTGGGAAAATTACAATATTTGAAAATCCTGGCAATGAAGATTTACTTGTAAAACTGGGTGTTGACAGTGATACGAAAGTGAAACAAATTGCAAGGATTAGTGTCAATGGGCGTCAATTCTGTTCTTTGAGATACACACGAATGAAGAAGCGAGCATGTAGCTATGTTTTATATGAAGATAGTAAGGTTTGATGTGTGAAGTATTTTGTTATCATTACAGATTCGGGTACAGACAACAAAATATCTAACAAAACATGTTGCTTCAGCTTGAACAACGATGGGAAATGTCTGCAAATTGTTCCTAGTAGGACCTACTCACCCTCGTGATTTTGATCTGTTGGGTTTTTGCATTGATGGCCAGTTTTATTGTGATAAAAGACTTCCAAACAATGGGATTGAGCTATTCATGTGCACTTTTTCAACGCTTCAGCACAGCTATCCAGTGGATTGCTACACCCCACTTAAAAGTAAAACACTGTGCCAATATTCTAGACGAGTTCTTCTTTGCAAGTATTAACTCCGAGGAGAGAATGATGTCCCTTGACAAAAAGTAAACAAAATTTAGCTCTGTAAAATAATCGCATTTTTTCTGTGACTAGTGATTTTTTTTCTTATGGACTATGGATTTTGGAATATAATGATGGTAAATAACAATTTTAATTCCTAAAGTTTAACTAAGTTATCCACAAGGTAGAGAATTACGAGATATGAGATGGACAATAGCTGTAGAAGGTCACAGTGGGCTGCCGCCATTTTAAAATGATTGACTAGTATCTATTGTTTGAAATTCAATAGGATTATGTTATTAGACGGGTCAAGCCAAAATAATCTAGGAATACTGACCAACCACGATAAAGTGGAAGAAGGATAACGAAGTAATGGCAGATTCAAAATCAAATATTGATAAGGATGAAAATAAGAAAAGAAGTCGCAGTGAACTGAGCAGTACAAGTGAAGTTGACACTAGCATGAATGTGACACCAGTAAAGAATCCAAAAAAGAATCAGAACAAAACTGACAAAACTGACAAAACAATGAGATGGCAGAGTTAGGAAACATAAAATCACAATTAACTGAAATAAATAAAAAATTGTCCAATGTTATGACAAAGAACCTTGCAGCATACAAGTTACAGAATACAGAGGAGAGAAACTGACCCCAGCTCAACATTAGACAGCAACTAAACAGCTATTGGAAAGAAGCCTGGAATACATAACAGCAGTGATAGCATTCCAAGCATTATTTGCTGCTAAGGACATTTCTGCAGTTACATGGTGGAAGGCCCTTAACAACTGTGCTCTACCTGATGGATATGTGGACTTAATGATACAGCTGCATTCAGCCCCGGCACCATCTGCTTCAATTGAGAGGGTTTTCTCAAACTATGGATATATACATTCAAAGATCTGAAACAGACTTGGTGTAGATAAAGCTACTGAATTAGTGTTCTGTTACATGCTACGTGGTCCCTGTGAACTAGACTATTAAATTGAAAACAATGTGATTAAAATGGACTTTCAATAATATTACGTGTATTCTATGAACTCTGATGTGTAACTTTATCAATGTGTTCTCATGAAATGGACGTCTATATTATGAATTTGCACAATCTTAAATACTATTATCATGATTATAAAATACAGTCGATTGATAAATGTGGATATACAGCTGCAATATCATGTTTATTATGATTGTGAGAAAATATGGTCTAGGTTTTTGCCAGTTTTGGTTGGTTTAATCCAGTTTTTGCCAGTTTTCGCCACAACCCTGAAGCTAGTAATAGCAGGGGTAAAAGTATGGATATGGTACTCCAGAAGGCACAGGAATGGCTTCTGAACTGATACCATTAAGGACAACTGACTGGAATCTAGAAAACTTGTTAATCCACCTTAATGTTTAAAGCGACATTACATCGCAGAAAGCCCCAAAAAATGCATTGTTCACGTATAAATTCATTGCTACTACAAATTCTTCCAAATACATTCGAACACTAACATTGAATCAATAAATAGTGTGTTTGTGCTCAACAAGCTTTCAAAAGTGAATGTAGGATTTCATACCGGTCATCCACGCTCCTGAATTGACATTTCTTTGTCATTGTAGTCCATACTAAATGCTTCATACTGTCGCTTAGAGATAATAAATTTAACTAAGATTAGTCTACAAATAAATATGCATAGGCACAAATGTGAGATATAATGGTAAATCCGTACAATAAATCTTGTTAATCGGGATACACAGGTTGTATTACGAATGTATGTCGACCCTGTTTACATTATTTTGTTTTGTCAACAAACCGCGTATACGACGCTTGTTTATTAGTTGAAGGCAAATATTTGGAAAGAAATTATACCATATAATAGGAAATTACATTCTGTATAAATTTGCGTTTTCACTGATGTAATGTCGCTTTAACCTCTGATTCCATCCATAGTCGTGATTTTTAGTAGTACTTTCTTATGATTGACCTTATCAAAAGCCTTACTGAAATCTAATACTGTGGTTTGTGAAGTGAACAATCAAACCGAGGAACCTATGCCTATTGAGGAACCTATGCCTATTGAGAAGGACTTGGCCATATCTAGTCGTGACTGCAAAATTGGTGACTTTTGCTTGGTGAAATTCAGCGCTAGCAAATTGGAGAAGGTGTTCTTGGACAGTGCACTGACATTGATGATATGGAGAACATTCTCAAATTCTCATTCCTTCGATCGAAAGACAATGACAAGAAAGTGTTCACCTTCAAAGCAAATCATGATTCCTGGGTTGATCAACATGATGTGATTGGAGTCTTGGATGCACCTGTGATGGACAATCGTGGACGTTACACATTTTCGCTTGCCGTCCCAGTAAAGGAATAGACTCTGTAACTCAAAAACTCAATGTTAGGGGGGTGGGGGCAGGGGTCAGGAGCTTGATAAAATCTATTAGATGCAGAATCTTGAGGTTGTACATATTTTTTTTAAAAAGTAAATGACAGCGTTAGCGCAGATTTAGATGTGAAAACCATGACATTTGGAAAAAAAGTTAGTTATAATCCATCATGGAGAACGCTGTATACATGTCACACTAGATAATAAAGTTATTTTATTCTTATTAAAATGCATTTTAATTCATTTATATGCAAAGTGAAAAAGTGTCCTGTCAGCAACGCTCTGTCCACGTCCTGTCCGCAACGCACAGTTACCCCCCCCCCCACCCTTTGTGAAGTGAACAATCAAGTTACCCCCCTCGGTCATTCTTGAACATTTTGGAATCAAATTTTCTCCAAAATATACCTATGGCATTTACCTATGGCATGCAGGGTTTAATATCTTTGAAAACAAGTGGATGGACAGAACTTTGGGTTTTTCATACAATAAAACCCACTTTGAACACTTTCTGTCCTGCCCGCAATGCATTTTATCACATTTTCCCCCCAAAATTGAAATTCCAAAGATTTGATTTTGTTATCATATGAAGTGGTACTAAAGTACTTTCATGCATTCAAACTATTAAAATAGAGTGGATCCGGGCATCGTCGGACAGCGTCGTACATCGGACAACATTCCTTTGGTGTCCAAATACATGTATAAACTTCTATAGTGGTATTTTGACCATGATGCACTCACTGATTTGTTTACTATTTTAATGGAGTTGGCAAATAATAGCCATTGTGCTAAAATTATGCTTCTCGCAATTGAAAATTATCAAAACCATTATGAATGCGATATCAAAAGCATTGTGTTTCTGGTTGAAAGACTTATGCATATAGTCCCATTTCCAGATCATGATAAGAGTTATTGAGATTATTGACGATATTAAAATGAATTCAATATAGATCTAAGTTTGTCATGTTTTCATAAGGTTATAGTAAGTAAGTAAGTAAGTAAATTCTTTATTTATAGAGGGTGACTCATTTAGCCAGGGCTAATCTTCCATGAGGCCCTCTTGAAAAACATTATGTACTTAATATGGAATCGATGTTTCTCTCAACAGATTAATGGCTCGTAAATCCAAAGGTGTTAGATGTCGGTACGATAGGGTACACATGGAAATGGCGCTAGCTGCTGTCAAAAACGGGAAGTTATCCATAAGGGCTGCAGCCATACAGTTTTCTGTACCCAAGTCCACTCTGTCCGACCGTGTCACAGGAAGGGTTGCTGAGGGTTGCAGCAATACAGTTTTCTGTACCCAAGTCCACTCTGTCCGACCGTGTCACAGGAAGAGTTGCTGAGGGTTGCACTCCTGGGAAACAAACTGTGTTTCCTTTAGAAGTAGAAAACGATATAGCTATGAAAATCAAGGAAGCAGGTCGGATGGGATTCGGGATAACCCGAGCGCAACTATGTATTAAGGTGGGTCGGCTTGCTAGGGCTATGAAACTGAAAACTCCATTCAGAAATGGACAACCTGGTAAGGACTGGGTTGACGGATTTAAAAGACGTCACCCTGATATAAGTCTAAGATCTCAAACGCCTTTGAACTCTGTGCGAGCTTGTATGCTCAACATTGAAGTCACAAATAGGTATTTTACCGATCTGGGAAAGATTATTAGTTTTATTACTGACCGTAACTCTTTCAACACCAAGTAACTGACATGGACTGGTCCATGATATTCTTAGACCAATAAATGAATAAGAAAATTACATTCGTATCAGTTCATTTATCAAGATGGGTAATTTTGTCTAAAATTAGTAATACTACTTGCAAAAAGTGTAGATCCTGATGAGACGGCTCGTCACGAGCCGGCTCATCTGGATCTACACTTTTTGTAAGCCTATATAGAGGTCTGTGGTGTTGAAAGGGTTAATCTGCACAGCTCGCTGCAATTGATATGGAATATGGATGAGACCAATGTTTCACTTACACATAAACCCACCAAGGTATTGGCAGAAGCGGGACAAAGGGACGTTCCTGGCAGAGTCGGCAATTGTCGAGATGGGATTACAGCATTAGCCTGTGTTAATGCTGCAGGTAGGGATATAAACTTGTCATTGTAAAGGGGCAGACTGTAAAGGCATTGCGAGCTTACAACGTCAAACTAGGGCCACATGGTACTAAATATACTTACCAGAAAAAATCTTGGATGGAAGACACACTAGGAATCACATGGTTCAATGACCATTTCCTTAAACACTGTGGTTCCGAAAGACCCCAGCTAATGCTCCTAGATAGTCACAGTTCCCATGAGACACTTGGCCTTATTGAAGATACAGAGCAAATGACATTTCTTTGTTTGCACTACCACCTCACACGACACAGTATCTAAATCTATTAGATAAAACCGTGTTTGGCCCCTTTCAGAGAGAGTACAATCGCCAGTGCACCGATTTCATGAGTCAGTCGCCAAACAATCTTGTTTCAAAGTGGGAATGGCCAAGGTTGTTCAATGTTGCCTACACCAAAACAGTAAATAAGGAGAACATAATGAAAGGTTTTGAAGTTTGTGGCATATACCCATTCAACGATAAACGTATACCTATATCAGCGTTTGCTCCATCTCTACCATTTGATACGCATACAGCTGCTTCACAGTCTGACAATGAGACACCAGAGTCCCCAGCAGCCACTGACACAAGCAATACCAACATAGTGACAGCCATACCAGACCAGTTTATGTACAGCGCCGTACCAGTGGCCTTAGAAACGACTGCAGACACCATTGAATGCCACAAACATGCAGCCCCATATGACAGTTTTTATGCGACAGTGCCAGATCAGGTACTGCACGATAGCACTAACTTATTATTTACTGCTATATGTTGGTCAGCTTTTTGGAAAGCTAACTGCAATTTGTCATGGAAGTATTTTTAGTAACAGTTGAGTTATTTTTAAACTAATTTATCAGGAGATAAGGCTGAATGATACATGCTGTCTTCTGATTGGCTTAGCTTTATTTTGTGAGGTGATTTATACTATGGCTAGATGAATTGGGAGGTCAGTCTTATGCTTTATGTCAATAGCTTGATTTGTCTAAATGTTGGGGAATGTGCAATTTTTGCCTGAAAATTCAAACTGCATCATAAATTTTTCAGCCTGTAACAGCCGTCTCAAAACTTGTTGACATAACATTAATTCAATACAGGCCAAATAATGCCTAAATGAGCAATCTCAGTCAAAAATGATTGATAATTACTTTCCTAAAAAATTGCTTGGAACAATAAATTAACTAATTCTTCAAATTCTTTCATGTAAAAGAAAATATAAATGGAGCAGTTTGAATAATTATTGTACTACATGCTAATGTATTTTTTTTCGACTCATAATTTTGTGGAAATTTTCATTTGCGAAAATCACAAACAATTGTGAAGTTAACCTCATATACAGCTAAACTTCTATAATAAATAAATAAATTGAGACATTTGTGATTATATAGTTCATAAAAATACACATACTATTATAACTATTACAAATAAAGTATTTAATAACTTAAACTTAATAAACACTATAAATATCACTACTTGTATGAAATGGAAACAATAGATATAAAGTAACATCTGGGCTATTATATATCTGTAACTGATCACCGAAACAAAATAGTGTAACCGGTTAACAATTCAACACCAGTTAGCAAACATTTCATAAATACCCGAATCAGCTGGTCTTCTTGTGTCTCTATTGTTGGGAAGAAGGCATCTGTTAATGTTTTCTGTTGCAGTCAGGTACAAGTGTTGCCTATATTGGCAAACAGTATTATTGTTCACTTGGCTATTGTTGCACAAGATTATCAGTCAATCACTGGTCTAATCTGCAGCAGAACATTTAACTATCTCAGTGTGTAGAGTATACTTATCCCAATGAATTGGTGTGAATTATATTGCTATATAATAATGTTTCAGCTGGCTTTCAGTGATGTTGTGCCTTGAATACTTCGCCGTTGGAAACACTGCACTATATATGCAGTTTCTATTTATAGGTCAGGAAGAGTACATGTTGATATCATTGTATGACAGCGCCATTGGTGATTGTAACTCCTGCTCCAGCGCTTCCATGTCAATGTTCATGTTGCCCGTAACTTCCATCCAATCCGCAAGAATTGACGATGATAGTGGGGACGGTTCTGGTGGTTGGCTGTAACAAAAGACAATGGAAGTAGATAACTGACTCAGCATTATAATGACAATCTGATCATAAGATACAACCAGCTACTGCAAGGCATGGCTTGTGCTTGATATATGTGTAGGATACATTAGGATACAACCAGCTACTGCAAGGCATGGCTTGTACTTGATATATGTGTAGGCTCCATTAGGATACAACCAGCTACTGTATGGCATGGCTTGTACTTGATATATGTGTAGGCTCCATTAGGATGCGCTACTGTAAGGCATGGCTTGTGCTTGATATATGTGTAGGCTCCATTAGGATACAACCAGCTACTGCAAGGCATGGCTTGTACTTGATATATGTGTAGGCTCCATTAGGATACAACCAGCTACTGCAAGGCATGGCTTGTACTTGATATATGTGTAGGCTCCATTAGGATACAATCAGCTACTGGCTTGTGCTTGATATATGAATAGGCTCCATTAGGATACAACCAGCTACTGCAAGGCATGGCTTGTGCTTGATATATGTGTAGGCTACATTAGGATACAACCAGCTACAGCAAGGCAAGGCTTGTGCTTGATATATGTGTAGGCTACATTAGGATACAACCAGCTACTGCAAGGCATGGCTTGTACTTGATATATGTGTAGGCTCCATTAGGATACAATCAGCTACTGGCTTGTGCTTGATATATGAATAGGCTCCATTAGGATACAACCAGCTACTGCAAGGCATGGCTTGTACTTGATATATGTGTAGGCTACATTAGGATACAACCAGCTACTGCAAGGCATGGCTTGTGCTTGATATATGTGTAGGCTCCATTAGGATACAACCAGCTACTGCAAGGCATGGCTTGTACTTGATATATGTGTAGGCTCCATTAGGATACAACCAGCTACTGCAAGGCATGGCTTGTGCTTGATATATGTGTAGACTCCATTAGGATGCGCTACTGTAAGGCATGGCTTGTGCTTGATATATGTGTAGGCTCCATTAGGATACAACCAGCTACTGCAAGGCATGGCTTGTGCTTGATATATGTGTAGGCTCCATTAGGATACAACCAGCTACTGCAAGGCATGGCTTGTACTTGATATATGTGTAGGCTACATTAGGATACAACCAGCTACAGCAAGGCATGGCTTGTGCTTGATATATGTGTAGGTTCCATTAGGATAAAACCAGCTACTGCAAGGCATGGCTTGTACTTGATATATGTGTAGGCTCCATTAGGATACAACCAGCTACTGTATGGCATGTACTTGATATATGTGTAGGCTCCATTAGGATACAACCAGCTACTGCAAGGCATGGCTTGTGCTTGATATATGTGTAGACTCCATTAGGATGCGCTACTGTAAGGCATGGCTTGTGCTTGATATATGTGTAGGCTCCATTAGGATACAACCAGCTACTGCAAGGCATGGCTTGTGCTTGATATATGTGTAGGCTCCATTAGGATACAACCAGCTACTGCAAGGCATGGCTTGTGCTTGATATATGTGTAGGCTACATTAGGATACAACCAGCTACAGCAAGGCATGGCTTGTGCTTGATATATGTGTAGGTTCCATTAGGATAAAACCAGCTACTGCAAGGCATGGCTTGTGCTTGATATATGTGTAGGTTCCATTAGGATGCGCTACTGTAAGGCATGGCTTGTGCTTGATATATGTGTAGGATACATTAGGATACAACCAGCTACTGCAAGGCATGGCTTGTGCTTGATATATGTGTAGACTCCATTAGGATGCGCTACTGTAAGGCATGGCTTGTGCTTGATATATGTGTAGGCTCCATTAGGATACAACCAGCTACTGCAAGGCATGGCTTGTGCTTGATATATGTGTAGACTCCATTAGGATGCGCTACTGTAAGGCATGGCTTGTGCTTGATATATGTGTAGGCTCCATTAGGATACAACCAGCTACTGTATGGCATGGCTTGTACTTGATATATGTGTAGGCTCCATTAGGATACAACCAGCTACTGCAAGGCATGGCTTGTGCTTGATATATGTGTAGGCTACATTAGGATACAACCAGCTACTGTATGGCATGTACTTGATATATGTGTAGGCTCCATTAGGATACAACCAGCTACTGTATGGCATGTACTTGATATATGTGTAGGCTCCATTAGGATACAACCAGCTACTGTATGGCATGTACTTGGTATATGTGTAGGCTCCATTAGGATACAACCAGCTACAGCAAGGCATGGCTTGTACTTTATATATGTGTAGGCTCCATTAGGATACAACCAGCTACTGGCTTGTGCTTGATATATGTATAGGCTCCATTAGGGTACAACCAGCTACTGCAAGGCATGGCTTGTACTTTATATATGTGTAGGCTCCATTAGGATACAACCAGCTACTGGCTTGTGCTTGATATATGTATAGGCTCCATTAGGATACAACCAGCTACTGCAAGACATGGCTTGTGCTTGATATATGTATAGAATACATTAGGATACAACCCGCAACTGCAAGGCATGGCTTGTGCTTGATATATGTGTAGGCTCCATTAGGATACAACCAGCTACTGCAAGGCATGGCTTGTACTTGATATATGTGTAGGCTACATTAGGATGCGCTACTGTAAGGCATGGCTTGTGCTTGATATATGTGTAGGTTCCATTAGGATGCGCTACTGTAAGGCATGGCTTGTGCTTGATATATGTGTAGGCTCCATTAGGATACAACCAGCTACTGCAAGGCATGGCTTGTGCTTGATATATGTGTAGGCTCCATTAGGATACAACCAGCTACTGCAAGGCATGGCTTGTGCTTGATATATGTGTAGGCTCCATTAGGATACAACCAGCTACTGCAAGGCATGGCTTGTGCTTGATATATGTGTAGACTCCATTAGGATGCGCTACTGTAAGGCATGGCTTGTGCTTGATATATGTGTAGGCTCCATTAGGATACAACCAGCAACTGCAAGGCATGGCTTGTGCTTGATATATGTGTAGGCTCCATTAGGATAACCAGCTACTGCAAGGCATGGCTTGTGCTTGATATATGTGTAGGCTACATTAGGATACAACCAGCTACTGCAAGGCATGGCTTGTGCTTGATATATGTGTAGGCTCCATTAGGATACAACCAGCTACTGCAAGGCATGGCTTGTGCTTGATATATGTATAGGCTCCATTAGGATACAACCAGCTACTGCAAGGCATGGCTTGTGCTTGATATATGTGTAGACTCCATTAGGATGCGCTACTGTAAGGCATGGCTTGTGCTTGATATATGTGTAGGCTCCATTAGGATACAACCAGCTACTGCAAGGCATGGCTTGTGCTTGATATATGTGTAGACTCCATTAGGATGCGCTACTGTAAGGCATGGCTTGTGCTTGATATATGTGTAGGCTCCATTAGGATACAACCAGCTACTGTATGGCATGGCTTGTACTTGATATATGTGTAGGCTCCATTAGGATACAACCAGCTACTGCAAGGCATGGCTTGTGCTTGATATATGTGTAGGCTACATTAGGATACAACCAGCTACTGTATGGCATGTACTTGATATATGTGTAGGCTCCATTAGGATACAACCAGCTACTGTATGGCATGTACTTGATATATGTGTAGGCTCCATTAGGATACAACCAGCTACTGTATGGCATGTACTTGGTATATGTGTAGGCTCCATTAGGATACAACCAGCTACAGCAAGGCATGGCTTGTACTTTATATATGTGTAGGCTCCATTAGGATACAACCAGCTACTGGCTTGTGCTTGATATATGTATAGGCTCCATTAGGGTACAACCAGCTACTGCAAGGCATGGCTTGTACTTTATATATGTGTAGGCTCCATTAGGATACAACCAGCTACTGGCTTGTGCTTGATATATGTATAGGCTCCATTAGGATACAACCAGCTACTGCAAGACATGGCTTGTGCTTGATATATGTATAGAATACATTAGGATACAACCCGCAACTGCAAGGCATGGCTTGTGCTTGATATATGTGTAGGCTCCATTAGGATACAACCAGCTACTGCAAGGCATGGCTTGTACTTGATATATGTGTAGGCTACATTAGGATGCGCTACTGTAAGGCATGGCTTGTGCTTGATATATGTGTAGGTTCCATTAGGATGCGCTACTGTAAGGCATGGCTTGTGCTTGATATATGTGTAGGCTCCATTAGGATACAACCAGCTACTGCAAGGCATGGCTTGTGCTTGATATATGTGTAGGCTCCATTAGGATACAACCAGCTACTGCAAGGCATGGCTTGTGCTTGATATATGTGTAGGCTCCATTAGGATACAACCAGCTACTGCAAGGCATGGCTTGTGCTTGATATATGTGTAGACTCCATTAGGATGCGCTACTGTAAGGCATGGCTTGTGCTTGATATATGTGTAGGCTCCATTAGGATACAACCAGCAACTGCAAGGCATGGCTTGTGCTTGATATATGTGTAGGCTCCATTAGGATACAACCAGCTACTGCAAGGCATGGCTTGTGCTTGATATATGTGTAGGCTACATTAGGATACAACCAGCTACTGCAAGGCATGGCTTGTGCTTGATATATGTGTAGGCTCCATTAGGATACAACCAGCTACTGCAAGGCATGGCTTGTGCTTGATATATGTATAGGCTCCATTAGGATACAACCAGCTACTGCAAGGCATGGCTTGTGCTTGATATATGTGTAGGTTCCATTAGGATACAACCAGCTACTGCAAGGCATGGCTTGTGCTTGATATATGTGTAGGCAAATGGCCGTAACACAACCTAGTGTCATTTAAGCTGACAATAGTTGCAAATGGCCGTAACACGACCTAGTGTCATTTAAGCTGACAATAGTTGCAAATGGCCGTAACACAACCTAGTGTCATTTAAGCTGAACAATAGTTGCAAATGGCCGTAACACGACCTAGTGTCATTTAAGCTGACAATAGTTGCAAATGGCCGTAACACGACATAGTGTCATTTAAGCTGACAATAGTTGCAAATGGCCGTAACACGACCTAGTGTCATTTAAGCTGACAATAGTTGCAAATGGCCGTAACACAACCTAGTGTCATTTAAGCTGACCAATAGTTGCAAATGGCCGTAACACAACCTAGTGTCATTTAAGCGGACAATAGTTGCAAATGGCCGTAACATTACCTAGTGTCATTTAAGCTGACAATAGTTGCAAATGGCCGTTACACGACCTAGTGTCAGTTAAGCTGACAATAGTTGCAAATGGCCGTTACACGACCTAGTGTCAGTTAAGCTGAACAATAGTTGCAAATAGCCATAACACGTCCTAGTGTCATTTAAACAGAACAATACCAGAAATCAGTCAGACATATGTACACTATTTTTGCATAGTTTATTAACCCTTTGCCCGCTGAGTAAATAAAATAACATTTGCAAACAACATAGATCCAGATCAGCCATGGCTTTACCCCGCATGATCAGGATCTATGTTGTTTGCTATTCAGCCAAGTGTTTTAGCTCCACTATCCGAATAGCAAACAGCATAGAGCCTGATCAGACGGCACTTGGAATCCATCAGGAACGAGGTCTCAAGAGCGATTATTCTAAAGTTGTAATAACTTGTTTCTCAATCGATCCAAGTTAAACTATACAACTCATATACACAAAAATATCCTAACTACAGTCAGTGCCAAAACATTTGCTATACACAGCCATGGTTCCATCATACATACCTTACAGTCAGTGCCAAACCATTTGCTATACACAGCCATGGTTCCATCATACATACCTGTCATTTTCCGAAGCGACCATCAAAGCATCTATATCCACACCCACTCCATATCCAGCACCTGTACCACGAGGAGTGAGTGCCAGTGGTGGACACAAATCCACAACATTCGACTTTGATAACTGTTTTGTCAGAAGAGCCACTAAATCCACCTGTGTTTCCTAGAAAACACAAAAACATTGTATTAATACATGTAAAGTAAAGTGTTTTTTATTATTATATTGTCACCTCTATTGAAAGGGCCAGCCATTACCGACTTATGAGACACCTTTTTTATGAACATCAGAACATGCCGAATCCTATGCTTGTATGCCAGGTGCCAGGCTGGTAGGCAATCGGTAACCATTATTTAACTAGCTGGTGGCTCACCAACCGGTCATATCAGAACAAACCGCTGACGAGGTACGAACCTTCGATCTCGCAGTCCGTAGGCGGACACCTTAACCACTAGGCCATGGAGACGGTATGTACAGTAGCCATTAAATGTCTCCTCTTGCTTACGGTTAGTATTCCGATTTAGATTTTGGCACACATTAAGATTCTTTAATGGAAATTAAATATTGAACCACTAACAAATAAAAATTGTTCTAAAAGAAATGTTTTTGCAAAATACTCAAATTGTTTAAATCTCACAATTTCTATAGTTGTTGGTGGCCCTCAAGGCCATTTTAACACACTTGTATATTCAGCATCGTACGGTCTGTATCATAGCATCACAAATGTAACAGCACTTCTAAACTTACATGTGTTACCATCCATACTTGCTCTCGCCTATATGACGACCCCCCCCTCCACCCTACTTTGGTCCTGAAGTCTGTGAGGTTTGGCATGTACTCGCATATAAGACGGGTTAATCAAATGGACACCAGACCATGCATAAACTGCATGTTTTGGCCAGTGCAAGTTGAAAGAAAGTGTCGGAATGCTTTCTTTTCTAAAACTTAATTATGGATACCATTTAAAACCTTTATAAATTTTTTATATTTTTTTAGCACTCACTTATAAGATAGGAAGCCACTTTGAGGCCATAATCTGGTGATACAAAAATTTACTTATAGGCGAGTTGTATGGTACTTACATTTAGCGGGTTCCCGACATTCGAAGGTCCAGGGACTGGTTCCTGAAATATCTGTCTAAAGGTCATCTGTGCATGCTGCGTATTCACCGACAACGCTGGTGGGGAATTGGAATTTGAACTTGAGGCATAAGAATCCCTCACTTCCTGTAGGCCAGACTGGGTTCTGTAGACATAATTCTGGCTAGACTGGGTAGCATGTTGATTCCCGACTTCTTGCAAACCAGACTGGTTACCGTACATACAAGATTGGTTTGACTGTGTCACAATCTGATTAGGTGTTTGTGTAGACCGGATAAATAAACTTGCCGGGTTCATTTCACATAGATTCTGATCATTTGTTTGATAAGAGACTGGATGCTGAGGAATGACTGATTGAGAGAATCCTGAAGTTTGCTGGAGATTCTGACTAGTCACCGGCTCGTATGACAAATTCGGCGAGACTCGTTGATTCGGTGAAATACTATGGTGCGACCCGGGTGAGTGGGCAGGCAAATACTGAGGGGTGGGCGAGACCCTGTTAAAGTTTGGTGACACAGATAATGTGTTTGGCGAGTTATTTTGTGGTATATCAAGAGGTACAAAATGATCTGATGTCCGTCTGTTGTGTACGGTGGATGCTTCTGAACACAGATTCTCTATAAACTCACTTGTAGATACTTCAGAACTGAAAGCCGATTGATTAAACTGATCAGAAGAATACATTTCTGTGCTTTGTAGATTATTGAAATTCTGCCGTGATGCCGATAATGCATTGCTTTGTAATTCATTCGGGATGTCCTGGGCTAGAATGTTGGCAATGTCAGGACTTGGCATCATGGCTAAAAAGTCTATGTCGCCTAATGGTACGTTAGACAGATCACCAATTGGAACACTAGAAAAATCTACTGAAAAGTTGTCATTTGATTGCACTAAGCTGGACTTTGATCCATGACTTGGCTGACTGGTGCACAATACAGGTCTATTTAGGTAGTTACTGGCAATAGACTGGCCTGCTGATGTTGATGTGGAGTTACTCCTAATAGGCAGACTGGTACTGCTGCATGTGGACTGGTCTACAATATTTAATGCTGAATCCTTACGCAGAATTCTTTGCTGTAAAAGATCTAGGGTGCCTTGTTGAACTCTTCCATTATTCTGACCATGAATTGCATCATCAGATGACCCATTCCTTACTTGAGCAGCATTCCTGGAGCTAACTGTGTTACTCTTAACACCATTATTACGTGTAGAAGCCACAGTCAGCACTGTTGTACTGCTAACTGTTTGAACTTGACCTCTGACTTCAGTTCTAGGTTTTGGAGCAATTGGTACATTGATCTGCTGCATTTTTGCCCATCTTTGCAACATTTCTTTGTCTTCACTGGTCAGCAGTTCTGCACCGTGGGCTGAAAACAACATTGAACATTTCTAAGTAACGACAAAATGTAGATCATAAATATAAGATAAATGTACATGTAATCTGTTCTACAATGGTTCAATGTGAAGCGCGCTCGCTTCTCACCAAAGCAACCCGGGTTTGATCCTCGGATCGGAAAAAATGTGAGATGGTTACGTGGGTTGCCAGATCGGACAGGTGGGTTTTCTCCGGGTACTGCGGTTTCATCCCACACGAATGACCACATATTCACTTTCATCCGGACCAACGAGAGTGAATAATATAAGTTGTTAAAACTTGCTTCGCAATCGTTGTAAAATAAATAAGGTTTTAAAAAATGTGAAGACAACCTGAAACATTTCAATAGCAGCTGCCGAAATTTCAGCAGTGAATATACTACTAAATGTTACGGTTATGAAGTGGATAGTGTTGCTGCTGATGTGTGGGTGGTAGAGGCAAATAATGAGACGTAGTCTACAACATCTTGCTTTTGTTTGAGTGTATGAATGTGTCCACAACTAAATCTGTTATAAGTAAGCCATTAAAGGTTGCTAGCACATTGTGTTCTACACAGCAATAACACTGCTATACATAAGCCATTAAAGGTTGCTAGTACATTGTGTTCTATACAGCAACAACACTGCTATAAGTAAGCCATTAAAGGTTGCTAGCACATTGTGTTCTACACAGCAATAACACTGCTATACATAAGCCATTAAAGGTTGCTAGTACATTGTGTTCTATACAGCAACAACACTGTTATAAGTAAGCCATTAAAGGTTGCTAGTACATTGTGTTCTATACAGCAACAACACTGCTATAAGTAAGCCATTAAAGGTTGCTAGCACATTGTGTTCTACACAACAACAACACTGCTATAAGTAAGCCATTAAAGGTTGCTAGCACATTGTGTTCTACACAGCAATAACACTGTTATAAGTAGGGGTGTAACGATGCATCGAAATATCGATGCATCGCAATAGACAGCGTCACGATAGTCAACCATCGATGGTAAATATGACCATCGATAGTATTGACTATTGCGGCAGTACTATCGCAATAGTTTCGATAGTTGCCAGGGATGGCGAAATCGGTCATTTGTTACGCCGGGCAAGTAGATTTTCGAATGTAACTTGTCCGTGGACAAGTAAAAATACCGGCGAGTGCATTTACTTTATGTTCCCATGGCATTTAAATCGTATTTTAATGAGAAAGCATCGGCAAATGTTCTTGTTTATTTTCCTGCGGAACTTCCGCAATAAACACAAGCCAGCCGACAACGGTGGCGGACAACATTTCCAGCCGACAATAACCTGAATAAGAACCGGAAATGTCAAGAGTTATCGCCCGTCACATAAAAACTGTGTAAAATGCGGTGGGTATGTAATGTATTTTCAAAACAAGCCAGCTGTCAATAAGAATAACTACTGTCGAAAATGGCTTCTTTGGTACTGAATAGTGAGCAAAGTAGGCGATGTGACCCCCATAATCCCGGGTATGGGTAATTTAAAGTGCTATAGCGCATGCGTCAGTTACAAGTATACTACGCGGTCGCTAAATCGATATACGGGAACGGGTACGTGACGCAGCCTTATTATTGAAGACGACAGGTAAACAATCATGTAACTTAGCGGGACTGTGTATCGATTTTTAAATAAGGTTGGTTTATATTATTTAAACATATAAAGTTCGGATATACGGGCAAGTGGGTTTTCAACTTTTCACTACGGACAAGTAAATTAGTGCAGTGTGTTCGATGTCATGATAATAAAGAAAAAATTGCATGCTAATAAATAAATACACAGAACTTGTGTATTCCATGCGAAACAGAATATTTTTTTAATTAATATGTATTTACACAATACTATTGCAATAGTCCTACAACTATCGCAATACTATCGCAATACTATCGCAATAGTATTTTAACTATCGCAATACTATCGCAATAGTAAAATTGACCCCAATAGTCACCCCTAGTTATAAGTAAGCCATTAAAGGTTGCTAGCACATTGTGTTCTACACCGCAACAACACTGCTATAAGTAAGCCATTAAAGGTTGCTAGCACATTGTGTTCTACACAACAACAACACTGCTATACGTAAGCCATTAAAGGTTGCTAGGACATTGTGTTCTACACCGCAACAACACTGCTATAAGTAAGCTATTAAAGGTTGCTAGGACATTGTGTTCTACACAACAACAACACTGCTATACATAAGCCATTAAAGGTTGCTAGCACATTATGTTCTACACGGCAACAACACTGCTATACGTGAGCCATTAAAGGTTGCTAGCACATTGTGTTCTACACCGCAACAACACTGCTATACGTGAGCCATTAAAGGTTGCTAGCACATTATGTTCTACACGGCAACAACACTGTTATACGTGAGCCATTAAAGGTTGCTAGCACATTATGTTCTACACGGCAACAACACTGTTATACGTGAGCCATTAAAGGTTGCTAGCACATTATGTTCTACACGGCAACAACACTGCTATACGTGAGCCATTAAAGGTTGCTAGCACATTATGTTCTACACGGCAACAACACTGCTATACGTGAGCCATTAAAGGTTGCTAGCACATTATGTTCTACATGGCAACAACACTGCTATACGTGAGCCATTAAAGGTTGCTAGCACATTGTGTTCTACACGGCAACAACACTGCTATACGTAAGCCACTAACAGTATGGTTGCTAGCACATTATGTTCTACACGGCAACAACACTGCTATACGTGAGCCATTAAAGGTTGCTAGCACATTATGTTCTACACGGCAACAACACTGCTATACGTGAGCCATTAAAGGTTGCTAGCACATTGTGTTCTACACGGCAACAACACTGCTATACGTAAGCCACTAACAGTATGGTTGCTAGCACATTATGTTCTACACGGCAACAACACTGCTATACGTAAGCCACTAACAGTATGGTTGCTAGCACATTATGTTCTACACGGCAACAACACTGCTATACGTAAGCCATTAACAGTATGGTTGCTAGCACATTGTGTTCTACACGGCAACAACACTGCTATACGTGAGCCATTAATGGTTGCTAGCACATTGTGTTCTACACGGCAACAACACTGCTATACGTGAGCCATTAATGGTTGCTAGCACATTATGTTCTACACGGCAACAACACTGCTATACGTGAGCCATTAAAGGTTGCTAGCACATTGTGTTCTACACGGCAACAACACTGCTATACATGAGCCATTAAAGGTTGCTAGGACATTGTGTTCTACACCGCAACAACACTGATATACGTGAGCCATTAAAGGTTGCTAGGACATTATGTTCTACACGGCAACAACACTGCTATAAGTAAGCCACTAACAGTATGGTTGCTAGCACATTATGTTCTACATGGCAACAACACTGCTATAAGTAAGCCACTAACAGTATGGTTGCTAGCACATTATGTTCTACACGGCAACAACACTGCTATAAGTAAGCCACTAACAGTATGGTTGCTAGCACATTATGTTCTACACGGCAACAACACTGCTATACGTAAGCCATTAACAGTATGGTTGCTAGCACATTGTGTTCTACACGGCAACAACACTGCTATACGTAAGCCATTAACAGTATGGTTGCTAGCACATTGTGTTCTACACGGCAACAACACTGCTATACGTGAGCCATTAAAGGTTGCTAGCACATTGTGTTCTACACGGCAACAACACTGCTATACATAAGCCACTAACAGTATGGTTGCTAACACATTATGTTCTACACGGCAACAACACTGCTATACGTAAGCCACTAACAGTATGGTTGCTAGCACATTATGTTCTACACGGCAACAACACTGCTATACGTAAGCCACTAACAGTATGGTTGCTAGCACATTATGTTCTACACGGCAACAACACTGCTATACGTAAGCCATTAAAGGTTGCTAGCACATTATGTTCTACACGGCAACAACACTGCTATACGTGAGCCATTAAAGGTTGCTAGCACATTATGTTCTACACGGCAACAACACTGCTATACGTAAGCCACTAACAGTATGGTTGCTAGCACATTATGTTCTACACGGCAACAACACTGCTATACGTGAGCCATTAAAGGTTGCTAGCACATTATGTTCTACACGGCAACAACACTGCTATACGTAAGCCACTAACAGTATGGTTGCTAGCACATTATGTTCTACACGGCAACAACACTGCTATACGTAAGCCACTAACAGTATGGTTGCTAGCACATTATGTTCTACAATGCCAGAACACCACTATATGTGAGTCACTAAACATTGCACTATAGATGCGGTATACCGTAATTATTCTAGTAAAGGCATATACCCAAGGCGTCTTACCATCACTATGGTATTGCAGTATGCGGTATACCGTAATTATTCTAGTAAAGGCATATACCCAAGGCGTCTTACCATCACTATGGTATTGCACTATGCGGTATACCGTAATTATTCTAGTAAAGGCATATGCCCAAGGCGTCTTACCATCACTATGGTATTGCAGTATGCGGTATACCATAATTATTCTAGTAGGGGCATATACCCAAGGCGTCTTACCATCACTATGGTATTGCACTATGCGGTATACCGTAATTATTCTAGTAGAGGCATATACCCAAGGCGTCTTACCATCACTATGGTATTGCACTATGCGGTATACCGTAATTATTCTAGTAGAGGCATATACCCAAGGCGTCTTACCATCACTATGGTATTGCCACTATACGGTACAATACAAAATGCTAAGTAATACTCCGTTGGACAGCTGAGCATTACCCAAAATATTTACCATTTTTCCGCTTTTCTTTCTTCTTTCTCTCCATTGTTTTTTCTTTCTTCTTTTTCCGTTTGTCTTCTCTCTCTCTCTGTCTCATAGCGGCTGTGATTGGCTTTGGTCTGTCCTCATCACACAGTGAATCTAGAATGTTGCAAACAGTTAGTAATGTTTATTTCTCGTTTTTACGTTAAACCCATTTCCACCTGAAAACAGCACTGGATCTATGCTTATGGGCAAATGTTTAATGTTTGTGTCGACAGAATAGGTCATGTTACGGCATTCATACATTTATTGGTAGTTCAGACACAGATTATATACACACAGGTAGAGCACATGCCTTATCTTGTGCAAGCCAGCTTGATAGTTTCCTAACATGATACCTGAAGGAGTGAGTGAGTGAGTATTTGGTTTAACGGCGCGGCGCATCAGCACAGTTCAGGCTATATCGCGCCAGGTTAACTCTTTCAACACCAAGTAACTGACATGGACTGGTCCATGATATTCTTAGACCAATAAATTAATAACAAAATTACATTTGGATCAGTTCATTTATCAAAATGGGTAATTTTTTTTCTAAAAATAGTTTTATTACTTGAAAAAAGTGCAGATCCTGATGAGACGGCTCGTCACGAGCCGGCTCATCTGGATCTACACTTTTTTGTAAGCCAATTTAGAGGTATGTGGTGTTGAAAGGGTTAAGTATAATCCCTGAAGGAATTTACCATGTTTATATCTGCAATAAAACATTGTCTAGAGAGTAACCTGACATCATTTTCTAGTAGCTTTCTGGTCATGTTACAATCAAAATAATATTCGTATTTGGTTATCTATAGTCGAATAAAATACATTTTGTCGTTTTCAGTGCCAGAATTCAAGAATTTGGGCCTTTGGCCTTCCAGGTTAACTCTTGCGCGTTAGAAGTCCAAACGATTTTTTATTTTGCCAATAAATAACTGATATATTTACTACATGCTCACATTCAATCTGCTATCATTATATTCATGAACTTACAACAGACTGGTCAGTGGGTAGGGGACACATTACAATGGCACATTAATCATTATATCCATGCACTTACAACAGACTGGTCAGTGGGTAGGGGACACATTACAATGGCACATTAATCATTATATCCATGAACTTACAACAGACTGGTCAGTGGGTAGGGGACACATTACAATGGCACATTAATCATTATATTCATGAACTTACAGCAGACTGGTCAGTGGGTAGGGGACACATTACAATGGCACATTAATCAGTCCAAAATCAGCTTGCCTACATGTATAAGAATGAGTTAGTCTTAGAGGGTGATGCTGTAAAAATATTCGCCCTCCGCTCCTTCACTTCCTTCTATTTTGAACTTGGGGGAGAAGCTTTTTAGAATTTATAGATGACCCTTGTCTGAGTCAACAAACTTCTCGTGTGCCGGCAATAAATTTCTCCCGTACCCACCACCATAAGCTTCTAAAATTAAATGCGAAACTTCTCCCATACACGCCATAAACTTCTCCCGTACATGCCATAAACTTAACACATACATGTACAGTAAATTAGTAATGCCATAAACTTCTCCCATACTTCTCCCATACACACCATAAACTTCTCCCGTACACGCCATAACCTTCTCCCATACACACCATAACCTTCTCCCATACACACAATAACCTTCTCCCATACACACCATAACCTTCTCCCATACACACCATAACCTTCTCCCATACACACCATAACCTTCTCCCATACACACCATAACCTTCTCCCATACACACCATAACCTTCTCCCATACACACCATAACCTTCTCCCATACACGCCGTAACCTTCTCCCATACACACCATAACCTTCTCCCATACACACCATAAACTTCTCCCATACACACCATAAACTCTTCACATGCATCAGTTATCTATGGATATCTATGGTTTCTACATTGCATCGGTTATCTATGGATATCTATGGTTCCTACATTGTATCGGTTATCTATGGATATCATAGTTTCTACATTGCATCAGTTATCTATGGATATCTATGGTTTCCACCTCATATCACATCGGATATAAGATTGAGTTCCCCTAGAACCATGATGTGTTGTATCCTCAGACAAGACAATTAATTCCACATTGTTTCTTCTCTCTTCCTCATGATGATAGATCGATCGCATTCAATTAATCATCAGATCTCAAAACCTATTAAACTAATGGGATATAAGATTGAGTTCCCCTAGAACCATATCTTCAGACAAGACAATTAATTCCACATTGTTTCTTCTCTCTTCCTCATGATGATAGATCGATCACATTCAATTAATCATCAGATCTCTAAACCTATTCAACTAATGTAGGAAGAACTTATTTCGCAATCAAACTGGAAGAAATTTGTATATACATGTAAGCAATTTATATAACTTAAATAATATACAATACCATATATGTGATATAAAGTATATAAAAATTTATGTTCCTAATAACTGGCAGTCTAAAATTACTATTATTCCAACCTTGTAACAACTTCATTTTTATTCACAAAGGAATCAAATTCACATATAATGAATACATAAATTAAAACCACAAAATATAATAAAATATTATATATATACATGTCCAACAAATATATATGGGATAGGAAGCTATATAACGTACAGCCAGACACATATGGACAAGTCATATTTTCAAGTTTTTGTCAAACAAACTTGATCGAAAGATCAACACTGACAAAAGAACTGAAAAGAATGCAAGAGATACTGGAGATAATAATGATGCAAGAGATACTGGAGATAATGATGCAAGAGATACTGGAGATAATGAATGTGTAGATACTGGAGATAATGATGCAAGAGATATTGGAGATAATGATGCAAGATATACTGGAGTTAATGATGCAAGAGATACTGGAAATAATAATGCAAGAGATACTGGAGATAATGATGCAAGAGATACTGGAGATAATGATGCAAGAGATACTGGAGATAATGATGCAAGAGATACTGGAGATAATGATGCCAGAGATACTGGAGATAATGATGCAAGAGATACTGGAGATAATGATGCCAGAGATACTGGAGATAATGATGCAAGAGCTACTGGAGATAATGATGCCAGAGATACTGGAGATAATGATGCAAGAGATACTGGAGATACTGAATGTGTAGATACTGGAGATAATGATGCAAGAGATACTGGAGATAATGATGCCAGAGATACTGGAGATAATAATGCCAGAGATACTGGAGTTAATGATGCCAGAGATACTGGAGATAATGATGCAAGAGATACTGGAGATAATGATGCAAGAGATACTGGAGATAATGATGCCAGAGATACTGGAGATAATGATGCAAGAGATACTGGAGTTAATGATGCCAGAGATACTGGAGTTAATGATGTTTGTGTTTCCCCAATGCAACACCTCATATAAACTTAATAATCACTTGTATAAATGCAATGCGATATTAACCCTTTCAACACCACAGACCTCTAAATAGGCTTACAAAAAGTGTAGATCCAGATGAGCCGGCTCGTGACGAGCCGTCTCATCAGGATCTGCACTTTTTGCCAGTGATATGACTATTTTTAAACATAATTACCCATTTTGATAAATGAACTTGTCCAAATGTGATTTTCTGATTCATTTATTGGTTTATGAATATCATGTGAGTTACTTGGTGTTGAATGGGTTAAGGACGATACCATTACACTAAGATATAGTGAAACACGCTTTTATTTCGACTAAGTGATTGTATCTCATTATACCTAGTTGGATCACCTATATCGTGTTTATTTTATTGGTTTTCTGTTCATATACATATTTCACATATCGCGTTGGACCAGTGGCAACTCGCATATCTCATCTAATATACAGTACTCAGGAATTTTAATTATTGCCTCAGGAGCAAAATACCCACTAATTGACTGAAATGTTTATCAAACTAAGCAAACCACAAATAAACACTAAATTATATTCTGTTTCTTAATGTTTGGTGTCAAAACACATAGCTATAGGATATGTGGAAGGAAGTGATTTACTGTACTTTAAATCCCCTTGGTCACTATACCATGTTTTCGATTTGATATTACACCATAGCGCAGTTAAAAAATCCAAATTAGTATACTATGTGTTAACCCGAATGTACAGTTCATGGTCAATATATACTTATCTTTTTCAAATTGTAATTAATAGTTCAGAAATGATTAAAACACTGTCATACCGTCATTACAATATGTATCTAATCATAGGAGAAGACCTCTATAAGCTATAGCTTTCAGTTCTAATCCTTATTCATACATGTATGTAAATATTTGTGTAAATTGTACATTTGTATATGTTATATCATTGTTTGAAATAAACTACATTTAAACTAACCCGAATGTAGAATAACAGTATTTCATTATTAATGAATAAGTGTGCGAACATTTACAAAATGTTCATGTATCAAATTGTGATCAGCCATAGATGTACTTTACATTTCTGAAAATGTTGTAAGGTTTTCCGGCCATTACCCATACCCAAACGTAAAAAACACGAAGACAACGATGTGCAGGCTACCGAACGTTTATTCTTAAAAAGAAACAATATGGTGCCATTTCAACACCACATATCTCTAAATAGGCTTACAAAAAGTGTAGATCCAGATCCAGATCCAGATCCGAGCCGTATGCTAGTAATTTTACTATATTTAGTAGAAATTACCATTTTGATACAAATGAACTAGCCCAAATGTAATTTTCTGATCAATTTATTGGTCTAAAAATATCATGGACCAGTCCATGTCAGTTACTTGGTGTTGAATGGGTACATTCTCACCTCAGTAAGGCTCAACTTTAGAACAGCAAAGAGAAAATATAAATAGATTTTTAACAGTCTTTCAGATGGGACGTTAAACCGAGGTCTCGTGTCGGTGCTTTACACTGTGCATGTAAAAGAACCAGAGGAGATTCTGGAATGGGTCTCTGTCTGTATCATTACACTATCCTTCAAAAATCTAAAATGACTAATCTCTTCAGGAGGCGTCGCTCATATGGGCAACCGGTAGTGACGATAACTAAACGTAAAACCACCATAAATAGATTTACCTGTTCTTTTCTTAAAGCTGGCATTCATGAGCGCAGCCTTAATGAGTGTCTTGGTATCCTCAGATATTGTTTTATTCTTCTCATCTTTGGTTTGTGGTTCTTTGTTTTCTTTTGTCACTGGTTCCTTCGTCACTTTTCTAACTGCCATGTCTTCTGATACTGTTGCAGACATTGGCCGTCTGCCATCTGTAGATTTCGCACTAAGCATTTCAATGTCACTGGACTCAACTTTGAGCAAGTTTTCAGTTTTAATATAGGCAGAATTGTCTAGATTTTTTGCACTCAATGGCTTCTTAAATATATCATCGTCTGTTTTTATAATAATATTCTGTAGTTTATCTGTTTCTACCTTTAAGTCACACGCTAATTCAATAACAGATTTTTCTGGAGTTACCTCCCCTGGTTCTGAAGTAATTATGGATGGACTCCATTTGACATCGGACTGGTTTACGGAATCAACAAACTGAATATCTGCTGATTTTGGGACAGGTCTAAGAAAGGCATTGAAACTGAAGGTTGGAGTTCTTGGTTCGTGAAACTCCATTATCTCCTTGTATATAGTTTGCCGTAAGTCTGCAATCTTAAGGTCCTGAAAATGAAAGCCACACATACTTGTACACAATTTCATATAAACTATTATATTATTCTGTTCTTATTACGGTCTAGATTATTGAGGATTAGACATTGGCCAGTCTTCTATATAGTTCTCTACTTTTTTATCATTTTTTTGTTCATAATCATAAAAGTACTAATGTTTAAGGCAGCCCTATATCGTATGAAATAAAAGATATTTGAAAAATTAAAATTTTACGTAAGGGTAGCAATGCTGCTACGCATTCTTATATTATAATTTGCAATTAAAAACAGTCAATTAGTAAACAGAGTTTTTTTGCGATAAAACAAACTCCACAACGAAAGTAAGACTTTCCGAGTAGGTCGGTCAAGCACTTGTCTACAATCGGAACGCATCGTCCGCACTTGTTTACATTCGGAATGCACCACCCCCATTTGTCAGTCTTTTTTAATTGAATTACTTGAGATGTCGATTCATACCTTTGTTATCCAAGTCTTTAGGGGCATGTCTACATCCCAGCGAGGGATTCGACAGAGGACGATAGATAGTCTTTCATGTTCAAAATATGTTTTCATTCCAACGTGCGTTTCTACATCCGATGTTGTTTCACGCATGCGCGCTGTACGTGTTTACACTTCGTGTGTTGATAAACAATTTGAGTATACGACGGTGTATATTTATTGGATTTTTATTGTTTCTGAGCGACTATTTCGATTTTTGTAAACACACATACATTTAGTATATATATATTTTACCAAAAACATCCTATATTACGATATAGTGCTGCTTTAACATACAGTAATTTTGGACAGACATTTTAAGTGATTTAACAATTCTACAGTCAAACCTGTCTTAAGCAGCCAGCCAAGGGAATCACAGAACGTGGCTACTTAGCACAGGTGACCGCTTAATAGAGGTTAAATGTATAATAAAACAACACATTGGGAATATGTTAACTGGCTGCTTAATACAGGTTGGCTGCTTAATACAGATTGGTCGCTTAATACAGGTTGGCTGCTTAATACAGATTGGTCGCTTAATACAGATTGGTCGCTTAATACAGGTTGGCTGCTTAATACAGGTTGGCTGCTTAATACAGGTTGGCTGCTTAATACAGGTTGGCTGCTTAATACAGATTGGTCGCTTAATACAGGTTGGCTGCTTAATACAGGTTGGCTGCTTAATACAGATTGGTCGCTTAATACAGGTTGGCTGCTTAATACAGATTGGTCGCTTAATACAGGTTGGCTGCTTAATACAGATTGGTCGCTTAATACAGGTTGGCTGCTTAATACAGATTGGTCGCTTAATACAGGTTGGCTGCTTAATACAGATTGGTCGCTTAATACAGGTTGGCTGCTTAATACAGATTGGTCACTTAATACAGGTTGGCTGCTTAATACAGATTGGTCGCTTAATACAGGTTGGCTGCTTAATACAGATTGGTCGCTTAATACAGGTTGGCTGCTTAATACAGATTGGTCGCTTAATACAGGTTGGTCGCTTAATACAGGTTGGCTGCTTAATACAGGTTGGCTGCTTAATACAGGTTGGCTGCTTAATACAGATTGGCTGCTTAATACAGGTTGGCTGCTTAATACAGGTTGGTCGCTTAATACAGATTGGCTGCTTAATACAGATTGGCTGCTTAATACAGGTTGGCTGCTTAATACAGGTTGGTCGCTTAATACAGGTTGGCTGCTTAATACAGGTTGGTCGCTTAATACAGATTGGCTGCTTAATACAGGTTGGCTGCTTAATACAGGTTGGCTGCTTAATACAGATTGGTCGCTTAATACAGATTGGCTGCTTAATACAGATTGGCTGCTTAATACAGGTTGGCTGCTTAATACAGATTGGTCGCTTAATACAGATTGTAAATCAGCATCGCAATACAATCTTGTACAAGGATGAGGTACTATGCTAAACAATGACGCATTTCTCTCTCCTTCATGGCGATGGATTCCATCAGGAATGAGGTCTCGAGAGTGATTAATATAAGATGAAAGAACTTGTTTCGCATTCGAGCTAAATTAAATTTGTATAAACTAATTAACACATTTATCTTCATTTCAATCTTTGCAGCTATAAACTATTTCAGAATACACTCAACCCTGTGCTAAGCTTCTGTGATTCCCTTGGCTGGCTGCTTAAGATAGGTTTGACAGTAGATTACATTTCAATATACTCTGAATTATGTTCTTCTATTTATAGAAAATGTAATTACAGTCAAACCTGTGACAGTGTTAGTGGTCACCTCTATTAAGCAGCCAACCTGTATTAAGCAGCCAGTTAACATATTCCCAATGTGTTGTATTATTATACATTTGACCTCTATTAAGCGGCCATCTGTGATAAGCAGCCACTTTCTGTGATTCCCTTGGCTGGCTGCTTAAGACAGGTTTGACTGTATATACAAGATAACTTTCAATTACGGTAATTAAAGCGAACAGCTGGTTAGGAGCTCGTTACTACAGTTTTAGCGTTTAATATGGTTTGATTGCTTAATACATATTTAAAAAAGTTTAAACTTTATTTATTTGAGATTGCGAAACAAGTTTTAACAACTTATATTAATCACTCTCGTTGGCGCAGATGAACGAGTATCTATGTGGTCATTAGTGTGGAAGGAAACCGGAGTACATGGAGAAAACCCACCTGTCCGATCTGGCAACCACTGTACCATCACACATACTACCCTGTTCGAGGATCAAACCCGGGTTGCATTGTTGAGAAGCGAGCATGCTAACCACTGCGCTAATCAGACAAACTTAGCAATTTTTCAATAAGATATATACAGGTTGGTTGTTTAATACAGGTTGGTTGCTTAATACAGGTTGGTTGCATAATACAGGTTGGTTGCATAATACAAGTTGGTTGCATAATGCAGGTTGGTTGCATAATACAGGTTGGTTGCATAATACAGGTTGGTTGCATAATACTGATTTGTTGCACAATACAGGTTGGTTGCATAATACAGGTCGGTTGCATAATACAGGTTGGATTCCTATTACAGATTGGTTGCATAATACAGGATGGTTGCATAATACAGATGTGTTGCATAATACAGATGTGTTGCATAATACAGGTTGGTTGCATAATACAGGTTGGTTGCATAATACAGGTTGGTTGCATAATACTGATGTGTTGCATAATACAGGTTGGATGCCTATTACAGATTGGTTGCATAATACAGGATGGTTGCATAATACAGATGTGTTGCATAATACAGGTTGGTTGCATAATACAGGTTGGTTGCATAATACTGATGTGTTGCATAATACAGGTTGGTTGCATAATACTGATTTGTTGCATAATACAGGTTGGTTGCATAATACAGGTTGGATGCCTATTACAGATTGGTTGCATAATACAGGTTGGTTGCATAATACAGGTTGGTTGCATAATACAGGTTGGTTGCATAATACAGGTTGGTTGCATAATACTGATGTGTTGCATAATACAGGTTGGTTGCATAATACAGATTTGTTGCATAATACAGGTTGGTTGCATAATTCAGATTGGATGCTTAATACAGATTTGTTGCATAATACAGGTTGGTTGCATAATTCAGATTGGATGCTTAATACTGATTTGTTGCATAATACAGATTTGTTGCATAATACAGGTTGGTTGCATAATACAGATTTGTTGCATAATTCAGATTGGTTGCCTATTACATTTTGGTTCCTTAATACAGATTGGTTGCATAATACAGGTTGGTTGCATAATACAGGTTGGTTCCTTAATACAGATTGGTTGCATAATACAGATACAGATTGGTTGCATAATACAGGTTGGTTGCATAATACAGGTTGGTTGCATAATTCAGGTTGGTTGCGTAATACAGATTGGTTGCATAATTCAGGTTGGTTGCATAATACAGCTTGGTTGCATAATACAGGTTGGTTGCATAATACAGGTTGGTTGCATAATACAGCTTGGTTGCATAATACAGCTTGGTTGCATAATACAGATTGGTTGCATAATACAGGTTGGTTGCATAATACAGGTAGGTTGCATAATCAGGTTGGTTGCATAATACAGATTGGTTGCATAATTCAGGTTGGTTGCATAATACAGGTTGGTTGCATAATACAGGTTGGTTGCATAATACAGGTTGGTTGCATAATACAGCTTGGTTGCATAATACAGCTTGGTTGCATAATACAGGTTGGTTGCATAATACAGGTTGGTTCCTTAATACAGATTGGTTGCATAATACAGATACAGATTGGTTGCATAATACAGGTTGGTTGCATAATACAGGTTGATTGCATAATACAGGTTGATTGCATAATACAGATTGATTGCATAATACAGGTTGATTGCATAATACAGGTTGGTTGCATAATACAGGTTGGTTGCATAATACAGATTTGTTGCATAATACAGGTTGGTTGCATAATTCAGATTGGATGCTTAATACTGATTTGTTGCATACTACAGATTTGTTGCATAATACAGGTTGGTTGCATAATACAGATACAGGTTGATTGCATAATTCAGGTTGGTTGCATAATTCAGGTTGGTTGCATAATACTGATTGGTTGCATAATACAGGTTGGTTGCATAATACAGGTTGGTTGCATAATACAGGATGGTTGCATAATACAGGTTGGTTGCATAATACAGGATGGTTGCATAATACAGGTTGGTTGCATAATACAGGTTGGTTGCATAATTCAGATTGGATGCATAATACAGGTTGGTTGCATAATACAGGTTGGTTGCATAATACAGGTTGGTTGCATAATACAGGTTGGTTGCATAATACAGGTTGGTTGCATAATACAGGATGGTTGCATAATACAGGTTGGTTGCATAATACAGGTTGGTTGCATAATACAGGATGGTTGCATAATACAGGTTGGTTGCATAATACAGGATGGTTGCATAATACAGGTTGGTTGCATAATACAGGTTGGTTGCATAATTCAGATTGGATGCATAATACAGATTGGTTGCATAATACAGGTTGGTTGCATAATACAGGTTGGTTGCATAATACAGGTTGGTTGCATAATACAGGTTGGTTGCATAATACAGGTTGGTTGCATAATACAGGTTGGTTGCATAATACAGGTTGGTTGCATAATACAGGTTGGTTGCATATACAGGTTGGTTGCATATACAGGTTGGTTGCATAATACAGGTTGGTTGCATAATACAGGTTGGTTGCATAATACAGGTTGGTTGCATAATACAGGTTGGTTGCATAATACAGGTTGGTTGCATAATACAGGTTGGTTGCATAATACAGGTTGGTTGCATAATACAGGTTGGTTGCATAATTCAGATTGGATGCTTAATACTGATTTGTTGCATAATACAGATTTGTTGCATAATACAGGTTGGTTGCATAATACAGATACAGGTTGATTGCATACTACAGGTTGGTTGCATAATTCAGGTTGGTTGCATAATACAGATTGGTTGCATAATACAGATTTGTTGCATAATACAGGTTGGTTGCATAATTCAGATTGGATGCTTAATACTGATTTGTTGCATAATACAGATTTGTTGCATAATACAGGTTGGTTGCATAATACAGATACAGGTTGATTGCATACTACAGGTTGGTTGCATAATTCAGGTTGGTTGCATAATACAGATTGGTTGCATAATACAGATTTGTTGCATAATACAGGTTGGTTGCATAATTCAGATTGGATGCTTAATACTGATTTGTTGCATAATACAGATTTGTTGCATAATACAGGTTGGTTGCATAATACAGATACAGGTTGATTGCATACTACAGGTTGGTTGCATAATTCAGGTTGGTTGCATAATACAGATTGGTTGCATAATACAGATTTGTTGCATAATACAGGTTGGTTGCATAATTCAGATTGGATGCTTAATACTGATTTGTTGCATAATACAGATTTGTTGCATAATACAGGTTGGTTGCATAATACAGATACAGGTTGATTGCATAATACAGGTTGGTTGCATAATTCAGGTTGATTAATACCAATGGTTGATTAATACCAATGGTTGATTAATACCAATGGTTGATTAATACCAATGGTTGATTAATACAAATGGTTGCTTAATACAGATTTGTTGTTTAATGCCAATGGTTGATTAATACAAATGGTTGCTTAATACAGATTTGTTGTTTAATGCAGGTGACAGTTAACAAGTTTGACTGTAGGTCTTCTTGGTACAAAAATAACATCTGTGATGATATAAAACAGTTTAAATACAATATTTGTGTTCAATAAGATCAAAGATCGACTTTATAAGTATTGGATTGACGAGTGAAGTGTTGTATGGGCTTGGGGTCGAGCTCTGTCGTGTGGTGATGGGCGGATCACTGTATCGGCCCAATCACTGTACTGGCCACATCACAGTTGCCATTCTCATGGTGGTGTTTGGGTCTATGGTTCATATTGCCACTTTTATCGCTAATCCAATCACTCACTTATATACTGTGATGGTGTAGATATTATGATCAAATATGTTCTTATCCAATTCCTAGAATCCTAGTTATATCTATATATGTATACATTTTTATTTCTATCTCCATATATTATTGTCATGTGTAAATGTTTAACATTGCATCTGTAATTGTGAAGCGCAATAGAATAATTTTTAATTTTTGCGCTATATAAATACTATGTATTTGTATTCTTCAAAATTGTAGTAAATTTCACTTATCAGCGTTAACCTGAACTATACAAAATAGAGTCATTATGACAAAGTCTGTATGCCAAGGTCATCATTCTGAAGTATAATTTTCTATAATAATTCAAAAATATTGTATAACCTGTGCTAAACACAACCTCTAAAATAAAATCATCTGTCATTTAACCCTTTCCCTCATGGAAGCAACTCTTGACGCCATTACCAATACGACATACATTGACAATGTAGTAGCCAAACCAATGTTTAATAAAGACCAGAATCTCATGTAGTCCAAGTAATATCTATGGATATAGATATGGCAACTTATCCATTGCATGATAGCTATATGACTGTCGTTTGTATGGATATATAATAGTATATTAACCCTTTCAACACTAAATAGGCTTACAAAAATGTGTCTCATCAGGATGTGCACTTTTTGCAAGTTATATTACTATTTTTAGAAAAAAATTTACCCATTCTGATAAATGAACTGATCCAAATGTAATTTTCTTATTAATTTATTGATCTAAAAATATCATGGACCAGTCCATGTCAGTTACTTGGTGTTGAATGGGTTAACCTAAATCTCTATGAAGGAAAGGGTTAAAGTCCATCATTCCTTTATAATACATTTTAACATGCCAACAAAGACCACTCGCTACCATTACAGTTGGCTGTCAATACAGGCAAGTTTGTGAACATTTCTATCAACATACCTCCTCCTCAAAGTCAAAGTTGAAGGTTGGTATACAGATCGGCTCATCATCCGGGTCGTGGTATTTGTTTAAGTACGGATGCACTAAAGCTTGTTCTACACTTATCCTATTCTTTGGATTTAGCACCAGCATTCTACCGAGGAAGTTTATGGCTTTCTTGCTAGCCTTTGGAAACATCACTGACCAAGGAATTGGATCTTTATGGCCCATCTCTGTAATACAACAGTATATTTAATTAGCCCTCTATTCCACAACAGATGAGGTCATTTATTATTCTATCTCCATATTGTTGATAAGCAATAGGCACACTGTACTAAATACTACATATCTACAATGTATGTGGGAAATGATAAATAAAGGTGTTGCATGGTGTTTAGGTGGAGTAAAGTATGGCGTTTAGGTGGAGTAAAGTATGGCGTTTAGGTGGAGTAAAGTATGGCATTGATGTGGAGTATAGAATGGTGTTTAAGTGGAGTAAAGTATGGCGTTTAGGTGGAGTAAAGTATGGTGTTTAGGTGGAGTAAAGTATGGTGTTTAGGTGGAGTAAAGTATGGCGTTTAGGTGGAGTAAAGTATGGCGTTGATGTGGAGTATAGAATGGTGTTTAGGTGGAGTAAAGTATGGCGTTGATGTGGAGTAAAGTATGGCGTTTATGTGGAGTAAAGTATGGTGTTTAGGTGGAGTAAAGTATGGTGTTTAGGTGGAGTAAAGTATGGCGTTTAGGTGGAGTAAAGTATGGCGTTTAGGTGGAGTAAAGTATGGCGTTTAGGTGGAGTAAAGTATGGTGTTTAGGTGGAGTAAAGTATGGTGTTTAGGTGGAGTAAAGTATGGCGTTTAGGTGGAGTAAAGTATGGCGTTTAGGTGGAGTAAAGTATGGCGTTGATGTGGAGTATAGAATGGTGTTTAGGTGGAGTAAAGTATGGCGTTGATGTGGAGTAAAGTATGGCGTTTATGTGGAGTAAAGTATGGTGTTTAGGTGGAGTAAAGTATGGTGTTTAGGTGGAGTAAAGTATGGTGTTTAGGTGGAGTAAAGTATGGTGTTTATGTGGAGTAAAGTATTGTGTTTATGTGGAGTAAAGTATGGTGTTTATGTGGAGTAAAGTATTGTGTTTATGTGGAGTAAAGTATGGCGTTTATGTGGAGTAAAGTATTGTGTTTATGTGGAGTAAAGTATGGTGTTTATGTGGAGTAAAGTATGGTGTTTAGGTGGAGTAAAGTATGGTGTTTATGTGGAGTAAAGTATGGTGTTTAGGTGGAGTAAAGTATGGTGTTTATGTGGAGTAAAGTATTGTGTTTATGTGGAGTAAAGTATGGTGTTTATGTGGAGTAAAGTATGGTGTTTATGTGGAATAAAGCATTGAATTTAGGTGGAGTAAATTATGATGTTTAGGTGGAGTAAAGTATGGTGTTTAGGTGGAATAAAGCATTGAATTTAGGTGGAGTAAATTATGACGTTTAGGTGGAGTAAAGTATGGTGTTTAGGTGGAATAAAGCATTGAATTTAGGTGGAGTAAATGATGGAGTTTAGGTGGAGTTAAGTATGGCATTTAGGTGGAGTAACGGGTTATGTTGACTGAGGATCTACCTTTTTGTTACTCTTTTATCAAGTTTAAATTATTTCAAGATTGCATACAAATTGTGTTTACATACATGTAGGGTTTTTTCTAGAGTGGAATGGCAGAGAGCGCCCGTATGCAGTTAATAGATACTACGATACCTAGGTAGCAGAGGGTAATAGATTGTATGATACCTAGGTAGTAGAGGGTAATAGATTGTATGATACCTAGGTAGTAGAGGGTAGTAGATACTATGATACCTAGGTAGCAGAGGGTAATAGATTGTATGATACCTAGGTAACAGAGGGTAATAGATTGTATGATACCTAGGTAGCAGAAGGTAATAGATACTATGATACCTAGGTAGCAGAGGGTAACAGATTGTATGATACCTAGGTAGCAGAGGGTAATAGATTGTATGATACCTAGGTAGTAGAGGGTAATAGATTGTATGATACCTAGGTAGTAGAGGGTAATAGATTGTATGATACCTAGGTAGCAGAGGGTAATAGATTGTATGATACCTAGGTAGTAGAGGGTAATAGATTGTATGATACCTAGGTAGTAGAGGGTAGTAGATACTATGATACCTAGGTAGCAGAGGGTAATAGATTGTATGATACCTAGGTAACAGAGGGTAATAGATTGTATGATACCTAGGTAGCAGAAGGTAATAGATACTATGATACCTAGGTAGCAGAGGGTAACAGATTGTATGATACCTAGGTAGCAGAAGGTAATAGATATTATGATACCTAGGTAGCAGAGGGTAATAGATTGTATGATACCTAGGTAGTAGAGGGTAATAGATTGTATGATACCTAGGTAGCAGAGGGTAATAGATTGTATGATACCTAGGTAGCAGTGGGTAATAGATTGTATGATACCTAGGTAGCAGAGGGTAATAGATACTATGATACCTAGGTAGCAGAGGGTAATAGATTGTATGATACCTAGGTAGCAGTGGGTAATAGATTGTATGATACCTAGGTAGCAGAGGGTAATAGATTGTATGATACCTAGGTAGCAGAGGGTAATAGATACTATGATACCTAGGTAGCAGAGGGTAATAGATTGTATGATACCTAGGTAGCAGTGGGTAATAGATTGTATGATACCTAGGTAGCAGTGGGTAATAGATTGTATGATACCTAGGTAGCAGTGGGTAATAGATTGTATGATACCTAGGTAACAGTGGGTAATAGATTGTATGATACCTGGGTTACTGTGAGTAATAGATCCTAGGATGTATGCCTACCATGGGTAATAGATCCTAGGATACGTGCCTACCACGGGTAATAGATCCTAGGATACATGCCTACCACGGGTAATAGATAGTAGGATACATGCCTACCACGGGCAATAGATCCTAGGATACATGCCTACCACGGGCAATAGATCCTAGGATACATGCCTATCATGGGTAATAGATCCTAGGATACATGCCTACCACGGGTAATAGATCCTAGGATACATGTCTACCATGGGTAATAGATCCTAGGATACATGCCTACCACGGGTAATAGATCCTAGGATACATGCCTACAACGGGTAATAGATAGTAGGATACATGCCTACCACGGGCAATAGATCCTAGGATACATGCCTACCACGGGTAATAGATCCTAGGATACATGTCTACCATGGGTAATAGATCCTAGGATACATGCCTACCACGGGTAATAGATCCTAGGATACATGTCTACCACGGGCAATAGACCCTAGGATACATGTCTACCATGGGTAATAGATCCTAGGATACATGCCTACCACGGGTAATAGATCCTAGGATACATGCCTACCATGGGTAATAGATCCTAGGATACATGCCTACCACGGGTAATAGATCCTAGGATACATGTCTACCATGGGTAATAGATCCTAGGATACATGCCTACCACGGGTAATAGATCCTAGGATACATGCCTACCATGGGCAATAGATCCTAGGATACATGCCTACCATGGGCAATAGATCCTAGGATACATGCCTACCATGGGTAATAGATCCTAGGATACATGCCTACCATGGGTAATAGATCCTAGGATACATGCCTACCATGGGTAATAGATCCTAGGATACATGCCTACCATGGGCAATAGATCCTAGGATACATGCCTACCATGGGTAATAGATCCTAGGATACATGCCTACCACGGGTAATAGATCCTAGGATACATGCCTACCACGGGTAATAGATCCTAGGATACATGCCTACCATGGGCAATAGATCCTAGGATACATGCCTACCATGGGCAATAGATCCTAGGATACATGGCATTACATGCCTACCATGGGTAATAGATCCTAGGATACATGCCTACCACGGGCAATAGATCCTAGGATACATGCCTACCACGGGTAATAGATCCTAGGATACATGCCTACCATGGGCAATAGATCCTAGGATACATGCCTACCATGGGTAATAGATCCTAGGATACATGGCATTACATGCCTACCATGGGCAATAGATCCTAGGATACATGCCTACCATGGGCAATAGATCCTAGGATACATGCCTACCATGGGCAATAGATCCTAGGATACATGCCTACCACGGGTAATAGATCCTAGGATACATGCCTACCACGGGTAATAGATCCTAGGATACATGCCTACCATGGGCAATAGATCCTAGGATACATGCCTACCATGGGCAATAGATCCTAGGATACATGCCTACCATGGGCAATAGATCCTAGGATACATGTCTACCACGGGTAATAGATCCTAGGATACATGACTACCATGGGCAATAGATCCTAGGATACATGCCTACCACGGGTAATAGATCCTAGGATACATGCCTACCATGGGCAATAGATCCTAGGATACATGCCTACCACGGGTAATAGATCCTAGGATACATGTCTACCACGGGTACCTGGTGGATAACAGTACATCTGAAATACCTGGTGGATAACAGTACATCTGAGATACCTGGTGGATAACAGTACATCTCAGATACCTGGTGGATAACAGTACATCTGAAATACCTGGTGGATAACAGTACATCTCAGATACCTGGTGGATAACAGTACATCTGAGATACCTGGTGGATAACAGTACATCTCAGATACCTGGTGGATAACAGTACATCTGAAATACCTGGTGGATAACAGTACATCTCAGATACCTGGTGGATAACAGTACATCTGAAATACCTGGTGGATAACAGTACATCTCAGATACCTGGTGGATAACAGTACATCTCAGATACCTGGTGGATAACAGTACATCTCAGATACCTGGTGGATAACCATAGATTCTCAGATAACAAATTGATAATAGAACTTGAGTCAAACTTTTCTAACAGTTCCAGCACTTGTCCTAACACGGGGCTTTAGATTATTTGACCATTGTTACCAATTGTTAAGACAATCTTTGAACTTACTTTGAAAGAATGCTTTAATGGTCGGAGAATGGAAGAGTTCCAGTAGGCTGTTGTCAGGTGTGCCTGTCACACCAACTATCAACTTGATCTGTGATATCATGTCCTTTCCTACAAATAGTAACAATATCTTCTGCGGCTTGAACAGTACAGATTTGTTTTCTGTGTTGGAACACAGTTGATCACTTTTAATACTAGCAACAAGAACCTTTAGACTCGAGTACAACTATATAGCGTGATAGTGCAGTGGATGCGCGTTCGCTTCAGGTGCGAAAGGTCCGGAGTTTGAACCCAGCTGGAGTCTTTACGATTGTGCCCTTATGCCTCTTCTCTCTCCCTTGTGACTAGTGATGTGCATCGGTTTCAAAATCCATAATCGATTAATCGGAATAATCGGACGGGTAAACCGATTATTAATCGGGCAATTGATATAGTTATAAATCAAAATCATTCCATTTAATTTGTGAGTTTAACAATCTATTTAGTACTAATAAATTACTTACAAGTTACTAGTTTCGACAAATTAGTTACTCAGTTACATCTGAGTACTAGACTTTAAGTTACTGGACTGCCACCCGATATAAAATTAGTTTTTAAGTTAATAGAGGACAGAACACTTAGTGACATACTAGTGAAAAGTCTAGTACTAGATACAGTTAGAATTGTTGTTGCAAACGTGCAATGCTAATAAAATACAGCCAATAGTAAATCGTAGTTTTATTTGAGGTATAAACAAACATAAAAGTAAGAGACAAAAATAAAGACATAAAACCATCCGTTCAACATATGATGTGTCGATTAAAACTATTATATGATACTGAACTTGAGACAGCTTCAATACAGAACAAATTATTTGAATTTGACGAAATATGGAAGCAATATGCTAAAAAGTTTTAATTTAAAATTATATTGAAAATAATTGTCATCAATCACTTGGTAGAATGTAGGCTGCAGACCACTTTTCGCTTTTCTTTTTTTTCTAAGTGTAACTGAACATTTTTTCAGCACTTTAAGGCCAACATGATAATGACTTGATATATTTATATACACTATTATTCATGCTGTTTGTTTATTCTACTCGTTAAAAATGTACATTATTGTAAGGTGCTTGTGGGATGCCCTCGACCCACAGGTCACCTATGACGAGGAAAATAAATGTGGTTCCAAAAAAAAAAAAATTAAAAAATAAAGACTCGTTGATTATAATCAATTACACATTTTCACAGTCGATTATCGCCGATGTCCATGCCGGCGAACGATTGTCGGCGACTTAGCGATAATCGGTTTATCACTACTTGTGACGATAGATTCCATCAGGAATGAGGTCTCATGAGTGATTAATATAAGTTGTAAGAACTTGTTTCGCAATCGAGCTAAAATAAATTTGCATAAACTAACTATATTTCCATAAACAAGGGGTTACAAAACCCTCCACTCATTCATTCATGCCTGCCTGATTGTTCTTGTAACAATACGATTATCCCTGGCCTGTGCGGAAAGATCATTCAGTGCCAGGGTCGACGCTAAATTTGTTGGCACATGTTTTGCCAAATACATGGCTTCAAATATTTATTTGTGAATTACTTGGCTCTTAGTGGCTCCAAGTTTTTTAAATTGGCTCCAGTGTTTTCAATTGGCGACAGAAGTGGCGCAGACAAACATTCAGACAGAGGAAACCCTGAGTGTCGTGCGTAGAGTGAGGATTATACTATAATACATTAGAAAATACATACTATCGGTATTTATTACAGATTTGGTTTAGAAACTTTTATAGAGTGTTCATTTTTATCGTCTTCAAAGATTATACTTCAACTATAACATAGTGGGTTGGGTATACCTGGAAAGAGATGTTTGCGACCCAGCATCTCGGCGAAGATACATCCTACAGACCACATATCCACAGCAGCACCGTACTCTATCAATGACAGCATGATCTCCGGGGCCCTGTACCACCTAGTTGCCACATACTGCGTCATAAACACCTTGGAATCCACCGGTGAATTGCAAAATCCCCGAGCCATGCCTGTAATAAACATACATGTACATGTATGTATGTATGTTCCATTAATGTCAAACCCCTTGCGGGGACGTAGACATGTTTTCCTGGGCAAGCTTAGCCGACCTAAGTGGTTAACAAGTACTAAGTAATGTGTGTGAGGTGCCTTGCTCAATGACGACTACATTCGTGGCCCGACCCGAGTATCGAACCTATCTTACGACAATCAATACTAAACCAATAGACTAGAGTGCCAAATCATTTGCCTCTCACAGCTGCAAATATAAATAGCACCACAGTGCCCGAGGTTATAACACTTTTCTCAGATCTCAAACTTGAGCTCAAATGATTTGATTGGGGTTAATTCTGAGTTTTACTGCCAGCTGAACCAATCAGAAGCTGGAGACCGAGTTTGAGATAGGAGAAGTTTTATACCCAACATGTCTACATCCCCGCGAGGGGTTCGACATTAGAAGATAGATACCCTCGGGGCCTGGAGTCAAGAATTAACCAGTCACCATTTGTTCTATCGCTCCGCCCCTAAGATCACATGACCCAGTAACACCTCCGACAAACAATTAGAATATGATATACACAACTCTGTGGATGAAACCAGGCCTGGCAGTTATAAAACGTGTCTCCAATCTCAGACTCAGTCTCAAGCTTCTGATTGGTTCAGCTAAGTGTAAATATCAGACCCTACCAATCATATCACTTGAGCTTGAGATTTAAGAAAAGTTTCATAACATCCGACCCAGGACTATAGATACCGGTAGATAAAACAGGTCCTGATTGAACATGTTATAATCAAAATTTGCCGGAAATATTTGTATGATGGGAATGGTGTCGGAAAATACAATGAAGCTAGTTAGGTTATACCATTCTACACTAAAATAATAACATGGATGTCAGTGGCATGTAAAGCAGTAATAATGTTGATGAATGGTCCTGTGTATAGTATGTAAATATTTTGTGGCACAAACAGTGGGAATGAGAAAATATCATCCATTTCCTGTCAGACGTATCCATCGATTCCCTGTTGTACATGTTACCTTCTGATGCGCTCAATTAAAAAAAAATACAATCACTGTTATAAATTAAATACAGTGAAACCTGTCTATGACTCTGACCAAGATTTTGTGTCAGATAACACAGGTTGTCGTTATAACAAGGTTCTCCAATTTGCATCATTTTTTTATACATTAGTCAAATATATTGTGTTGCTGTGTAACGGGTGGCTTTGCTTCGGATGCATTAATTAACTCCACTTTTTGCTTTATTGAAAGCATTACACGGCATCGTTTTGGGGACGGCGTTCCATTCAAACCATTAGAAAAATTGCGTTTTCTTTTTGGCATATTCAGGCTTACACTTCAGTGATATTTAATAAATGGGTTTGCAAACACTGGCCAAACATAGGCTATGTGTACATCTCAAATTTAATGTTTTTACCATTGAACACAAATAACCTGTAAAATATTCCATTCAATAGATGACCACACATTATAAGGTGATAATTGGCTTAACTCAACTTACCTGGGAAACAGCTTACCTGTAAGATATCTGGATTGTCCCAACTGTGTAATTTGGGTTAGTCAGATTACACAGGTTGAAAATACATGAAATGTGCTAAATGGGACCACGAAACAATGTCGTTGTACAGGGCAGGTGTCGGTACAACAAGGTTTTGCTTATATGAATTATATAGTAAAATTGCAGGGACCGACAGATAATGTCAGTTAACACATGTTGTCGTTGTAGTCAGATGTGGTTATAGACAGTTTACACTGTAACATAAACATTCAACTTGTAAATAGATCATGAAATATTATCGTGCTACAATTTAAAATATCTACAACACTAGAGTAATTTCCATATGTAACTGGCATGATTCACATACAACTTATAGAACTACCAATACATTTACTGAAAATGATCCATATATCATTGTAATATTTTTGTCTATGATTTCCTATATTAAAGTATTAAAAAAATTAATGTAAAAGTTAAACTCTATTTCCATATAGCTATCAGGACTGTGCTATAACACAAGTACACACGGATCTGTAGTCCAGTGATCGCAGGTTCGATCCACCGTATGACCCTAATAAAATTAACAGTCTTTCAGATGTGACTTTAAACCGAGGTCTCGTGTCGGTGCTTTACACTGTGCACCTAAAAGAACCAGATGAGACTCTGGAATGGGTCTCTGTCTGTATCATTGCACTATCCTCCAAAAATGACCAAAATCTAAAATGACTAATCTCTTCAGGAGGCGTCGCTCATATGGGCAACCGGTAGCGACGATAAACGTAAAAAATATATATATATAACACAAGTGCAGCAGAAGTACAGAATGATCCCATGTTTTTGCCATGTTTAATCCTTATTTTTATCATAATCCCCCATGCTTTTTAACATACTTAAAACTACTACGATTATGAAGCAAGTTTTAACAACTTATTTTAATCACTCTCGTTGGCGCGGATGAAAGCGTAAATGTGGTAATTTGTGTGGGAGGAAACCGGAAAAGTAAAAAAACCCACCTGCCCGATCTGGAGACCATTGTACGATCTCACTCACTTCCCGGTTCGAGGATTGGTGTAGGATAAAAATCATCACTCCCATCTAGGGACTGAGTAATGATTGGCTTGATTTAGCTATAGGCCTAAGGATTTTTACAGCGGGATTATGTCCTCCTTTGTCAATTATAGACAAAACAGGTTGTGCCAAAAAACAGTTTATTTGCGTGTTGTCGAAATTGGCGACCAACACGGGAACTCTGAACAACGCTCCATTATATTTAGCTAAATATTTTAGCTAATCGGGAAGAGCCGTAAATAATGTTGCTAGAACTTGTGGCCCGACCCGTTTGCCTTTATTTAATGTGTTATGTTTTGTATTCACATGTATATGTAAAATGAATCGCGCAATAAAATATGATTAAACTAAACCAATAAAAAGCTAAATATCGAAATTGTGATGGTATTATTTCGAGAATTATAGTATGATTAAAATTGTTGCAAATAAATAGCGACATTCAGTAGGAAGACCGTAGTCCATTGAAGTTTTGACATGTACACAGGATGCAGATCAAACTGTAACAAAGTCACCATTTCCCAAAAACAGCGACGCAAAATCATTGAACTAGACTACACTTACCAAAATCTCCAATCCTGAGCTGGCAGTCTTCATTGACTAACAGATTACTGGGTTTGAGGTCTCGGTGTATCACGTGAGCGGAGTGAACGTACTTTAGACCGCGTAGAATCTGATACAGGAAGTAACACACGTGTTCATCCGTCAGTTCTTGCTTGGAATAAATAATTTTGTGCAGGTCACTTTCCATGAGGTCAAACACGACGTACACATCTCGAAAATCACTCAGAGTTTCTTTAGGTTTTAGTATCTCTCGGATATTTATTACATTATCATGTTTGAAGTGTTTCAATATCTTTATTTCTCTGTAAGTTCTCTTCGCAATATCTTTTACGTCAAAAACATTCGGAATCTTCTTTATTGCAACTCGATCATTTGTTCTCTGATGAATGGCTGAACAAACCACACCATAAGCACCTATGCCAATGTTTTCTATTGGCTGATATGATGTAAGTTCAAGATCAAATTTCACATCTAGGGCACGCCTCTTCAAATGAGCCAGATTTTTCAGTAATGTTTCATCTTTTTTCTTGTTCTCTGCCATCCTTGTTCTCTGCTAAGTTGAAAAGAAACAAAATTCGGTAAATACTGCATACCGGTATACAAATATTCATATTTTAATTATGGCTAAATGTTTATATTGAAGACATACTTGAAGCGACACAATATTGGAATAAAGCTTGTTTTTTTTGGTCAAAAGTATAATTTACAATGGCTGTGATTAAAAATATTCAAATATTTGCACAGAAACGGAAAAAAATAATTTAATTTAACAAAACAAAGAGTAGCGACAGTTATTATTATTTTTTTTTTCGGGTTCTAACAACACCTTTCCTGGGCAGGCTCCAGCGGTTAACCAGTACTTGGGTGCACCAACCTCCGTAAGAAACTGCCAACTTTTTCATATAAATGAGACACGGCCTGAGCGGGGCTCGAACCTGTGACCATCAGTGATGATAGGTTACAGTGGTATACAAGTCAGCGACCTTAACCACTCGACCATGGAGGCGGACAAGTGGCGACAGTACTTGTTGTTTATTATCGTAGTATTTGTTTTGGCTCAATATCTACGTGTAACACATTTTAGAAGACATAGCCCCTAAATTTACCTCTAATTTTCTTATCTCGTCAGATATTATATGATTCAGATATCATCAGCACAGGTGGGATAGTATTTTTGCTCAACGTGTTACTTAATATGTTGAGTCTTAGACCCGAAATTTAAAAGTCTAAACTTTGCAATTGCGAAACAAGCTTTAACAACTTATATTAAAGTTGGCGCGGATGAAAGCCTAAATGTGGTCATTCGTGTGGGAGGAAACCTAAGTACACGGAGAAAACCCATCTGTCCCATCTGGCGACCATCCTTCTCATCTTGCATACTTACAGGTCCGAGGAATGAACCCGGGTGCATTGGTGAGAAGCGAATCCAATTAGCACAGTGGGCCAGATATTAGTTTTGATCACAGGAACTTGAAATTGTATCCATAAGCCACCAACGGTCTCGTACCTCTATCCTAGGACACCTCCCTCTATTAAAACAAAATTTTAATAGAGGGGGGTGTCCTAGGATAGAGGTACGAGACCATTGGTGGCTTATGGATACAATTTCAAGTTCCTGTGTTTTGATACACAAGATTTGTACCTAATGTCTTACAGACACCGGCGGCCGTGTAACATAAATATTATCTACATGGTGGCCGAGAGAAGACACATCGTTTTATTATTATTCTACTACTGTTGTGTTGTAGAGATTACAGTTTTTGTATTTGTATTAAAATGGACCATCTAGCTCAATTGGTAGAGCATTCCTTCTGTAAGGAAAATGTCCTGGGTTGCCTCCATAATTTTCACACATCCTGTGATACTATAAATAGGAATGATGTTGTCTTCACATTGTGCATGTGATGTGTGGTTTCACATTGTGCATGTGATGTGTGGTTCAAATACAGAGGGTTCCCACTGTCGGTCGCCAATTGTGACAAAAACCAATATTGGCACTAAATTACGAGTTGGCAAAAATATTTGGCGCAATTTTGTTTTTGGCACATGTTTTGTCAAATAGGCCTACATGGCTTCAAATATTTATTTGTGAACTATATAGCTCTTAGTTGGCTCCAATTTTTTTTATTTGGCTCCAGTGTTTTTCAATTGGCAACAGAAGTGGCACAGACAAACATTGAGACAAGAGTGAAACCCTGAACTGCTGAATACACCAGCATGAAGATATATTAAAAATGCCTTTCAACTTAAAGTCTAAATATTTGGACTAGAAGATATATCTCTCTGATATATGCACAATTTAATACTAACAATTAACATGAAATACGTAACGGTCACTGGATTGTAATTGTAACATATTTCACAATTATCACACGGGGATTTGTACAGCCCCACACGTGGTTTCCTTCCCCCTTGTCCGAAATACTTCCTTATCCGAATCGCTTCTACTGGTCTATTACAATTAAGTTTACGAAGTAAGCCATAACTTGTCTACTGTATACCTAAACTTCCACTTCTTAATGGCATGAAATTAGTTGACTGTGTCTTGCATACTCTTCACTGAAGCAACGTATATATATCTTCGTATTTGTTCTTGTTCTGATATTCTGTTATGTTCGTAGAATGTTCCGGCCAAAATATCTCCGAACTTTTCATATAATATTATTGTTGTCATCTGTGATAGTGATACTGGTCAGTGGATTCCGGCTCACGGCTCGCAGCATGTGCAGTATGGATCACCTTCAATTCCAAATGTATGTATGTATGTATGTTCCATTAATGTCAAACCCCTTGCGGGGACCTAGACATCTTTTCCTGGGTAGACCTAGCCGACCTAAGTGGCTAACCAGTACTAAGCAATGTGTGTGAGGTGCCTTGCTCAATGACACTACATACGTGGCCTGACCGAGTATCAAACCCGGGACCGTTCGATTCCAAATCCGACGCTCTACCACTGGACCAAGGACGCCACACGTCATGTATGTCGGTGTTCTTTTTAATAGATTGCAATACCCACTTTAAAGTTGTTCATAGTGTTATCCATATCCCCTTGCTTTTCTATTCTCGCTTTATATCTATCGGCTTGATTTATTGTGGAGTCATTGATGATGATTAATCCGTTTGTTTACCCTCGCCACCGCAGAGCATATGGGCGATTATGGATATTCGCGCTAAGCACCGTCGATTATCGTGAGGTTTTGTTGAGTTGTTCAATATGGAATAGTGTTCTTGAAGTTTCTGGTGACGGCGCGATCACGTGTTGCGACACGGTGTCCCTTGTTTCAAGGTCGACGATCTGAAGATACCAGATAGGGCCTACTGCTGCTGCGAGATTAGTCCCGACCACGACTTGCACGCCGGGCGGGAGTCATTCACGACTAACTCCCTTTATGTATATCCCTTGGTTTTTATTTTGGATTTACTTAGTATTAGCTCCCTTTATTTATATCATCTTGTTTAACCCTTTCCTTCATAGAGATTTAGGTTAATACACTATTATATTTCCATACAAAAACAGTCATTTAGCTATCATGCAGTGGATACGTAGTCGCCATATCTATCACACCTCCTTAGATACTACTGGGACTACATGCTATTCTGGCCTTTATTATGAACATTGTTTTGGCTACTAAATTGTTATTTGTATGTCGTATTGGTAATGGCGTCAAGAGGTGCTTCTATGAGGGAAATGCTTAATTCTAGAGTCAATACGAATTAGCTCCTTTCATCTCTATCGTCTTATTTTCTTCTGGAGTCAATAGTAATACCAATAATACTACTAAAGACTTTATTCAATGAGGAAACTAATTTGACATGAACCCAGAACCACTACACACATAATACGTAAATGGGACCTTAGATAAGGGATGTGACAGCACTGAAGCCATATCCAATAGACACACAGGTATAAGCTCAGCTTTCTACATTGGGGTCGGATACCCGATTTAAGGGCTTCTTTCATTTCACTATGTAATTTCAGAAATTGAAAGGGAAATACGACATTATTGAACCTGGGACCATAAATAAGGAATATGACACCATAATATATACATATAGCCGTGGACAAGTATAAGCATAATCTACAGACGGATATGTAGTCCAGTGGTAACACGCTGGACTGGTAATCCAGGGATCGCAGGTTCGATCCCCCGTCTGACCCTAATTAAATTAACAGTCTTTCAGATGGGACGTTAAACCTAGGTCTCGTGTCGGTGCTTTACACCGTGCACGTAAAAGAACCAGAGGAGATTCTGGAATGGGACTCTGTCTGTATCATGCACTATCCTCCAAAATCTAAAATAACTAATCTCTTGAGGAGGCGTCGCTCATATGGGCAACCGGAAACGACGATAAATAAACGTAAAAACACACACAATAATATATACATAATTTATAGCCGTGGACAAGTATAAGCATAGCATTGCGGTTATATCATTTTGCTTATATATTTATCATGTTTACATTTGTAATTTTATTATATATAAACAAGCAATAAAATATGATTAAACTAAATAGTCGTGGACGCACAGCCATTAAGCACATACTACATTTAATTGCGTACAACTGAACAATTTCACATACTGTATGTATATGCTGCCACTGTACTGTGCTTGAAAAGTGCATGCCATACAATCTACACAATACACTATACAATCTATATTGATCAATCTGATAAGTGTTCCAAAGTCTGCATATATAGATTTAACTTAATATATATACATGTTTAAGGTTATAGGATAGTATGTCATTCAGACACCCCGAGACGTGTAACTCGCCTGGTAAGACGCTGCGAATAAAATGGGTTAAATACTTACCATAAGACACCATCTGGTATATTTGCATATTATCTCGTGTTCTTCGAAGACCAACATCGGAGGAGTAGTTTTTGGAAGCACGACACGTAAGACGGCTGTTACGGTTGTAGAGAGTATGATGCAGATGGTTACAGCATATAACCATTGATAGATGGTTTGACCAAATAAAAGACCATCCACGGATTCAAGACAGGATCGAAGAAGTCACTGAGACCGCCAAACTATTACCCTCAATTATTAATATTCTTGGGCGGGTAACAATAGGTATTCAGGGTTCTCTTAAAATTGTATATTCAGGTCCAGTCGAAGGCTAGCCTTCTCAGCTATATGGTGGTCTGCTATGCATTCGTGAATATCATTGTGCAGTAGTGCAGCTGACCACTTTTGACTTCACAATCCATTGCTTGGCGAAACCCTATACATCTGAGAGGTAGGTTTACCCCCATTGACTTCAAATTAATAAAAACTGTTATGTGGGGTACACGGTGGGGTTAAGCATATACGGGGTAGGGATTGGTCGTTCACTTACAGCGCCTATGGGACGGGCGGGCTTACCATTATACATTTATATATACAAACAAACAACACAACTATTGTAGTGGTCCAGTGGTTAAAACTCTGGACTTGTAATCCAGAGATCGCAGGTTCGATCCCCCGCTATACGATGATGGAAAATCTGTGTCTGTCTAGATGTGTAAGAGGTTATGAGTTAGGTGGTGAGAGTGGGGTGGTGAACAGGGCGAATTGAGTGAGACAGAGAGCGAAGGGAGTCAGCTAGAGAGCGAGGAAGGGAGCGAGATGGTGAGGTTGTGATAGCGAGATAAGAGTGAGATGGTGAAAGCGAGGAGAGTGAGACAGAGAGTGCGGAGAATGAGAGAGAGACAGAGAGCGAGCGAGGAGAGTGAGACAGAGAGAGCGAGGAGAATGAGACAGAGAGCGAGGAGAATGAGACAGAGCGGGCAATGAGAACGAGCGACGAGGAGAGTGAGACAGAGAGCGAAGAGGGGGAGCGAGCGAATCACAGAGAGCGAGCGGAGTGAGTCAGATAGCGAGGAAGGGGAGCGAGCGAAGGGAATGACACAGAGTATGAGACAGAGAGCGTTGTGAGTGAGGGCGTGTCTGTGTTTTGTTTTAAACACTAATTAAATTATATAATTAAAGTATAAAAAATATAAACAAATTCTATGCAATATTTCATGTTCAGCTATGTTTTAATGTAGATCTAAATTTGTTTATTTGTTGTTTAAATACTGAATAGCATGAACAACAACATAAACAGCACGATGTGTGTTACATAATATATCAAATCGGCACACTATTATAATAGTGGCTTGCATTAGTAGTAAGTAATACATGATAGTAATGTATATATTGAAACTTGTAATAGTGATCAAAACTGTTCAATCAGTGTGTTCAGATTTTCCAGTTGGTTGTAATTTTCTATTCTGACCTTATCAGATTTTGGTTTCTATTTTCAGTTTCTCGCTAAATTTTGATTTCTGAGCTAATCGTGAGTGACTTGCGAATACACCCAGATTATAACTGAATGAAAACGTATAGGTGCATATACTGGTCTTATGGACGATTGACATTGTCAAATAAGTTTCCTCATTAAATAAAGTCTTTATTATTAGTAATATTGTTTTGACTCCAGACAAACAGACATACAGACAAAACACAAAACCCCCGATCTGATTCGAAACCCGGAATAACTATAAAAAAAGGATACAATTCTCAGTGCTGTGATAAGGCACATGAACTCGAAATTTTATCCATACGCCACCAAAGGTATTGTACCTCTATCCTAGGACACCCCCTCTCTTATTTTTAATAGAGGGGAGGGGGGTGTCCTAGGATAGAGGTACAAGACCTTTGGTGGTGTATGGATAAAATGTCAAACTCCTGTGGATAAGGGTCCTATAAGATACAATTCTATGTGAGATGATCTTAGAATAGTGCGCGGTTTTTATGTGTTTGCTGGCACACATAAATCTATTTTCAGTAAGAAAAAACCTCATATATTTATGAATGCAGCTGTGTAGTGCTGGCATTCTATTTCAAACACATCCTCCATTCAGTATTGATAACCTGTCAATGTTGCTGACATTTCGACTGGTTGGCATTTCAATTAAACGCCAACGCTTACAGTCGAGTAAGCCTTTGATGGTGCAACCACATGTATGCAAAGTGAACGAGCACACAGTGGTGTTCAAATCATATTTTACCTTCAAGACTACTGTCAGAAACTGCGATAGTTGCAGTCATAAGGGGGACGTCGATGCCCACTATCCGCCTCTAACCTGCTCGCTCGTTTATATAACATAAAGCTTGTTCATAAAGATATGGGTGAAATTTGGATATAAACCCGCTACACGGCACCAACTCCAATGATCCAACAATTGGTTTCTGTGTAAACATGCCCACACCTCCACTCCCACCCCCAGACAATACACACACAAACTAACGCACATTCATGAATACGCACACAGGGGTGTAGCTAGACCCGCTCCACTGCACCAAATTCAATGACCCAACAATTGGTTTCTGTGTAAACATGCCCACAACCCCCCCACCCCCGACAATTCACACACAAACTAACGCACATTCATGAACACGCACATAGGGGAGTAGCTAGACCCGCTCCACTGCACCAAATTCAATGACCCAACAATTGGTTTCTGTGTAAACATGCCCACAACCCCCCCCACCCCCGACAATTCACACACAAACTAACGCAGTTAATAAAGAAGAATTGAATTGTGATAGGTTAACCCATCGCTTTTTATTGCCTATTTTAACTCGCCTGGCACATGATAGCAATATATTTCTATGTAACTAACATGCATATCAAACATACAGTTTCCCTAAAGGTTCGAACTCTACTGTGGGCGTTGAATTCTTCCGTGTGAGGAAACTGTCCAGCTGGCTTCAGGACGGTCGATGGTACTACCCGGGTGCCCGTTCGTGTCTGAAATACTGCTCCCGCAGGCGCGTAACTGCCTATACGCAAGTACGCAGTGGCGTCCACGTCATTTTCAAACAAACAAAAATCTTTAAAAAAACGGAAAACCGCGCGTACGAGCGAGCGAAATGAGTTTATGCTATACAGACTAGTAGACTACCTGTGGTATTGGAAACGGGCCCTATACTACCCCTTCCTAGACCACCTGGTAACCGCGATTGAGGAGCGCCTGTTATCGGCCAATGACCGCTTCCTGGCCCAGTACCTACTCCCGAGCAGGAGTCAGGCCTTTACGCCACAGCAGGAGGGCAGCGTGTTCGACGCCTACAGCACAGACCTCACAGGCGACCGTGAGAGCTTTCGTCGTGAAGTTTCACGTTGGAGAACACGGTGGCTCATTGAGGCAGACAGGCCAGCTGATCTGACGAGCGCCATAGACAACACGAACAGGGCCTTGTACCCAGATATATATACATGTCTGGTTGTACTAATTACCATGCCTGTATCTACGGCTACTGCTGAGAGGTCGTGCAGTGTCATGCGTAGAGTTAAGAACTATTTACGATCTACTATGACAACTGAGCGTCTCTCTGGCCTAGCACGAAAAAATTGACATTGACACTGTAATGACATTTGCCTCCAGGAAGGAGAGAAAACTTGACTTTCTTTAAAGACCTTTATGGCGTTTAACTGTCTGTATATATGTAGGTCTACGGACTATTAAAATCTCAACCCACATTTACCAGTACATTAATAATTACAGCGTAGATCTATATGCATGTGCAGTTTGGTTGAGTTTAACGCCACCTTTCAACAGTACGTTAACAGTGTTCCTGGTAAGCTCCAGTACTAAGCAGTTCTTTGCAAGTAAAAGCACAAGTATAGGCACAAGCAGGTAGATCTACGTACATGTAGATGCACTCCCTTTTCATACACATACCCAGCTAAAGATATGAAACTCAGACGATGCACTGATGTACAGTATAGTTCAGACATTTTTACAAATTGCCGCATAAATAACATACGTTTTCCAAGTGTATTTATCGGAATATAATTAGTTCTCAGAGTCACCAGAGTGCACCAAATGATGTCCAGGTTTAAAATTTTCAGGGGGGGATGCCCCCAGACCCCTCTACACCACTCGCAACTTCGGTGCTCGTTTGGAGTCCACATCAAAATTGGCTGGGTACGCCCCTGTCCCGGGGTGTAGTTGTAGAGTCCCAATACCACCTAAGCTGCTGGTGTGACTTTGACCCCTCCCAATTAAACATACAAATAAACATGCATACTTTTGTTTCTAGATAATTTCTTTTATGCTTTCCAATGAATGATATAGAGTTTTCCTCATTCTTACACCGCTTTGAAACAGTGAAAGCTGACATTTTCTCTGTCATCAGTTGCGTTTCGTATTCCTGCGCGGCTATATCTACATTTGTATTTTAGCTATTTGACTATCATGAACAGTTAAGTATTAAGTAATATATGCTAATGGATTTGTTTTGTCTGTAGTTGACAGCAAACTGTAACTAACTTGAACATTATACAGGAACTATTTTTTAATTACGGACGTCCATACTAACAGAAGTGGTTGAGCGGTTGTGTCACGTAATGCAATGAGGCTCCAGACAGGGCAGTTAAAATGAATATAATTTGAAATAGCATTGGAATCATAAAGATTTGTGTTTAATATTGAAATACAATGTAGTGGATTTTATTTCATCTCGTGATCACCGAAATGTGTAACGCTAACGCCACTCGTGCACATTTCGGTGATTACTCGAGGAAATACAATCCTATCTTGCACTAATAAACACAACTATCCTCTATATCTGACACTACATATATATATCCTAAGATCGTCTATTTCTATAGAATAGTAAATACTTTCAATTCAATTTCCCTCCTTTGTTTCTTCTGTCGTGCTTATCTGCGGCTACAGGTTCTCTGTATATTGGGTTGAATAGAGAATCAAACAGTAGAATTATTGGTACTACCAAGTAGGGCAAATAGAACAGTGCTAGTATTAACCGATCATTTACTGTCTGTGGGCCTGGAAACTCGTCCTTCGAGAAGTCGTATAGGAATATGTGATGATAGATACAAATTAGGGTTGTCACAACATGTGTTGAATACATTATAATCGGGATTCGTATCCAGCAGTTCTGTGAGACTCCTGAAACAGACGAAAGAGACACTTGTAAATACGAAAAAACCTCATGAACTGTATCCACAAAAACAGACATCGATATGGAATATCTAAGATATCAATCAATAGAATATAATGTCTCGTTTACTTAAAGCGACACTACATCGGTGAAAACGCAAATGTCTGCAGAATGTAATTTGCTATTCTATGGTATATTTTTCCAAATATTTGCCTCAAAAACGGAGTATTTCAACAAATAAACAAACGTCGTCAACGTCGTATACGCGGTTTGTTGACATAACAAAATAATGTAAATAGGGTATATTGTACATATTATATTTACCGTGATATCTCACATGTGTGCCTATGCATATTTATTGGTAGACTAATCTTAGTTAAATTATCTCTAATCGAATGTATCGCGTGTTTAGTATTGATTCCAATGACAAGCAAACGTCAATTCAGAAGCGCGGATGATCGTTATATGAAATCCTACTTTCACTTTGAAAGTTTGTATACCACAAAACACTGTTTATTGGTTCAATGAAAGTGTTCGAATGTATTCAGAAGAATGTGTAATAACTATGCATTTATACGTGAAAAATGCATTTTATTTGCTTTTTGCAATGCAATGTAATGTCGCTTTAAAGAAATAAGGAAGTGAAATAATATTATATAAGCATAACTTGGTGTTTCGACATAAATTAGCAAGGAAGTGAAATATCTAAGGAAAATTATTTAACATACAAGCCTTGTCTCATAGTAGAGTTTAATCATACATTTTATTATTATTTTTACAGCTTGATAATTTTTGTTGCAATTGACCTTTCGTCATTACAATTTTAATACATACAGTATGTTTATAATATCTACATAATATTTTCAATTGTAGATATCTTGTATACAAGATATAGTTAACCCGGCGCGATATAGCCTGAACTGTGCTGATGCGCCGTTAAACCAAATACTCACTCACTTAATCATATGTTATTGCATTCATTCTATATATACAATGTACAGAACAAAACAAATGAACACACTTGTATAATAATCCACATTGGGCCACACGTTTTAACAACATTAGTTACGGCCCTCCTCCAAATTGGGGATTGTAAAAGTGTTTGTTTGTAACAAACAAAGTGACTGAATATATGAGTTGTGCAAATACTAAAAGTGATGATTACTAATATAAAGGGAAAATGAAGAAATTAGCAAAATATAGATAACAAGAATTTAGAACCCAAACTAACAATACCAACACAATAAGGATTAAGCAATGCAATGAGAGACATCGGTGAGCTACTGCCCCTGAATACTCCCTAAAAGTAGAGAGGTACCATTAAGTGTTTCCTCTGTTGTTATCGTTGTTTCCTTTGCACAATATGCTAACATTTTATTCTACTATCGCTTCTTGTGACTATTAAATTACTATATCTCGACAGATCTCATGCAGTATATACAATGGGTAGTTATTTGTAAAAGAATGTTATTACTTAATTAACACGATTTGGATAAAATCACATTTATCATACCGCAACATCTGGTTAAGGAACAACAGTAAAAACAAGGATTCTAACTAAAAGGACCCATTCACATTTTGGAATAAATCAGACTGTATCTGCCAAAGGAGGTAATAGAACATTAGAGATGTCTCTCATTGATTATAGCTACTCCAATCAAATGCCCCATCGTACAAAGTACATACACATAGGAGAAATGGCAGATTACCTTTCCAGTAAGCATAGAAGGCAACAAAGAAGAAAGGCAATTGAAGGAATACTTCGCAGACGATTAATGACTGGAACCAGGGCTGTGTACCTCTCATCATTGAATCACCAAACTTATTTATATACCATCCAAGAATATCTCTAGCCTGAAATAATACATCGCTATGGGATTTCTTCGATAAACATGTATGTGTCCTGTTTTTATCTATTTAATTTCGTATGAATTTCCTCACTAATGATATGCAGCTGACATGCGCACGCGAAGATACGAGCATGCGCATTCGCAGTGGTGGACAGCTGCTTTTTATATTAAGGCGTGTCTTACTAGATCCGGTGTAACGTTTATTTGTGACCACCATCGGAAAGTGACCCCCCCCTATGTCTGGGGTGGCAGGCTTTTTACGACCGGGGAGTCACTTTTTTACAGCGAATAATGACCGGGGGTCACTTTCCGAAGGTGTTCAGAAGTTAACGTTAAACCGGCGCACGGTCCTAAATTTGGTCTAAATACATTTTAAATATAAAGTGTAATATTATGTCTGTGATATTGAAAAGAATTATGATGTAAATATAAGATTACCGGTTGGTGAGCCGCCAGCTAGTTAAATAATGGTTGCCGATTGCCATTGCCTATAAGCATGGCGTCTGATCTTCAATGATATGATTCGGGAAATACTGATGTTCACAAAAAGAGGTGTCTCATAAGTCAGTAATGGCTGGCCCTTTAAATAGGGTGACACTATAATCAAAAGACTTTAAACTTTACTTTGTGTGTAACGAAACGCGGATTAATATTTTCCTTCGTTGTATGAACTACATTGGGCATGTTAATGTTAGCGTGGGTGCTCTCGGCCTCCACACACTTTAATAAATATTATATGTATGTAGATAACTATCACAATGAAGCGCTTAAAGTTTAAACAGATTTAATTTCTCATAATATCAGGAACCTTGTCAATCAAATATATCCTGGTATATTATATATAGATAATGTACAATGTGCTAAGTAAATACAATGTAGTGTGCTCATAATTTGCAATATACTACATATTATTATGTAATAATGTATTGTCACGATTTGTATGTAAATTGTGTATATTATTTATACGTGCTACACTGGCCTGGCTGCCTCTGCCCTGTCTGCTTCACAGGGATTCGGCATGTTTGGGGGTACTAGTATATATATTTAAGTACATACTAGTACCCCAAACGTGCCGAATCCCTGTGGTCTGCTTATGACATTACAATTCATACTGCACCATCAACATAGTGGCCAGTTTTCTTGGCAAAGTTTACCAGATATTATATAAATGCATAGTAGCTTATTTTAGTTTTCTTCATAACAATAGTTTGCCTGTATACATAATATTTCAACCCTGAAAAGACTTTCAAAAATAGGTGCAAGTTAAGTTTTTAAAAATTCTAATCCATACTCACAAAATAAATTAATATTTAAAAAGTGTATTTCAATAAATTAAATAGTATACCAAATTTTATAATAGAAAAATAAAAATTAATTAAATTATTGCAATTACAGAATTACTAAGAAAGTCCCCAAATTGCCTTTTAGAAAACATGCCATACAAGATCCTATGGGAACTATGAATAGTTAGTTTGTTGGGCAGGCAGTCAGGGCAGGCAGTCAGGGCAGACGTATTCCAAGCATCAAATGTATGTTCGTTCTTTGGGCTAGTATAACATGAAAAACTGGAACGTAAAGTTGATAAATGTCAATGATCTTAATGCGGTTTATATTGAATGGTCTGTTGGTATTCAATCAGTCAAAATAGCTAATTTGATATAGATACAACTACGTTATAACGATATTGTTTATCAACATCCAACCTAAGGTCACACAATTGGATCGCGTTTTATTTTTAGTTACGCGTATGCTATACACAACTTTCAGTTCCCCGGAATAATTATTCATGTATCATTTATAATACATATTTTAGGTCAGACGGTGTTATTGATATAGTGGTCTGGGATTGGTTGAAAAAGTGTAGGCCCTTAAGAGTTATCACAAATATTGAAAATGACTTCTAAATATTAAAATACAATATATGAGCTGCATTTTGGAATATTTAAAAATATTTGCAGACTATTTGGTGACAAATAAACAGCATATTATAAATGCAGGTGTCAGTGCAACATTCACCACCAAATTACCTTCAGAGTAGGGGGTGGGTGCCTTTAGTGGGAAATTTAAAAATCGCAATTGGTCAACCCCATTGAAATTTTCCTGTGGCTCAAAGGCCATTCTGTTGAAAACTACTCTCTTTTGTGCCAAACTATTTTTGGGGGAAATCTAATGGCACTGTGTGTTATAATGGTGGCCTATGGAAATTGCAATAGCGGTGTCTGACCATATGTACACATTTATTTGAGAAAGATACCTGTTGTGGGTACATCCAACTTGGCATAATTGCCTGTGAATCGTTAAACACTGCAAGTGGGATATGGCTTCCAAAATACAATAAATAAATAAAGTCTATAAAACGCTCCATGTTTAATCTGCATACATGTATAAACTGCGGTATCACTACACGACTCTGTTTACATATAGAGATAGTGGGAAAACCTACACGGTGTCACCGTAACTTTAATAATACTATGAAAAGTATATATATATAATTATATAAGGAGAGAAACTATATAAGCTCTGCTTCCGTTTTGATCCTTGCCTATTCTTTGATTTTGTGTACATGTATTGTTTTGTGAATGTATATAGTGGAATAAATATGTTTAAACCAAAAGTATATATATTTGATTGATAATAAACAATGAACGTATTATTAATCCAAAATATATCAAATTAATTCATACTATTAGCGTTTCATAAAATCATTGCAATGCACTGTCGCAACGCTTTCGTTTTTACTATTGAGCAATACCTTTGAGATTAAACATGAACAATAAACTTAATTAGTTAATTTATTTAACTAATGAAGCTAGATCTTGGACAGCAGGTCTACATTTTTGCACATAGCCCACTCCTACCATAATCATAATAGAGTGTGTTTTACGTTTATTTATCGTCGCTACCTGTTGCCCATATGAGCGACGCCTCCTGAAGAGATTAGTCAATTTAGATTTTTGGCGGATAGCGCAATGATACGGAGAGAGGCCCATTCCAGAGTCTCCTCTGGTTCTTTTACGTGCACGATGTAAAGCACCGACACGAGACCTCGGTTTAACGTCCCATCTGAAAGATTGTTACTTTTATTAGGGTGAGACGGGGGATCGAACCGGGATTACCAGTTCAGTGTGTTACCTACATATCCGTCTGTAATCCTAATATATCTAGTTTAGCAATGTCTTATACAGCTACACACTGGTCTCGTGACGGTACATGACTGTAGCCACGGCAACCATAGAGGCACTCACATTGGACGTGATGGTGTACTTCAATAAATGCCACATTTACGGAGTAAACTCATGAATGTAACACAGGGCAACCATAGAGACTTAGATAGCACAAATGCTGTGACAAACTTCAATAAATACCAGCAACACGCAGTGACTTCATGACTGCACCAGTAGCCACGGCAACCGTAGAGACTCTCAGATTGGACATGATTATGAACTTCAATAAATACAACATACATGTAGACACAATGACGTAATGGCTGTAGACACATGACTGTAGGCACGGCAAGTTGCCAACCATAGATAACACGTGTGTTGATGACTTCCCGTAAATACCAACTTCACAAGTAACCATAACAACCATAACGCAATGATCGACTTCAAAAAAGATATTCTATTAATAATTGAAATATTCGTTCAACTAGAGGCATTCATTTGTTTTTATTTCAATGTCATCAGTCCTTCATTGCATGCACGAGTAATCTGTGATCGATGGTTTTCAAAGAATGTGCAACATCAGTTCTACTTTTGAATATTATAATAATGTAACAAAACAAGTCATGTCTCTATTTAAAACAAGTCACACATAATTTAAGCATATTAAACACGATGTCCCGCTTCTTCAAATAGCACAAAGCGAGATAATATATAGAATTGTATGGGATGGCTAGCCTGGGTTCCAGTCTGTCGATTTTTCACTTTTTAACTTCTAGCCAAATGACACTGATATGTTCAGAAACTCAATACGGCCCAATTAATAGTCTCGGTGTTAAAATATATTTATTTGACTGACCAGGCAAAATATATCGACGCCTGTTCCCAGGCTATGGGATGGTCTATGCTGATTTCCACGCAAGTCATTCATGAAAACATCTAGCCCCAAGTGCTGTGTCTGGCTCTAGTTCCTTTCCCTGGCATTTCGGAATTGCAAAGAAAATGATTTAACGTCCATATGTTGGACTAGAAAACACGATGCTACACAAACAACACGTAATGGCATATTCAATGGCAGTACCTCCATTGAAGTAGCAATCCGCAGTAGGAGTCATCCATTGAAAGGGTACCCCACAGATGGAGCAACCCGCAGTAGGAGCCATCCATTGAAAGGGTACCCCACAGATGGAGCAACCCGCAGTAGGAACCATCCATTGAAAGGGTACCCCACAGATGGAGCAACCCGCAGTAGGAGCCATCCATTGAAAGGGTACCCCACAGATGGAGCAACCCGCAGTAGGAACCATCCATTGAAAGGGTACCCCACAGATGGAGCAACCCGCAGTAGGAGCCATCCATTGAAAGGGTACCCCACAGATGGAGCAACCCGCAGTAGGAGCCATCCATTGAAAGGGTACCCCACAGATGGAGCAACCCGCAGTAGGAGCCATCCATTGAAAGGGTACCCCACAGATGGAGCAACCCGCAGTAGGAACCATCCATTGAACGAACACCCCACAGATGGAGCAACCCGCAGTAGGAACCATCCATTGAACGAACACCCCACAGATGGAGCAACCCGCAGTAGGAACCATCCATTGAACGAACACCCCACATATGGAGCAACCCGCAGTAGGAACCATCCATTGAACGAACACCCCACATATGGAGCAACCCGCAGTAGGAGCCATCCATTGAACGAACACCCCACATATGGAGCACCCGCAGTAGGAACCATCCATTGAAAGGGTACCCCACAGATGGAGCAACCCGCAGTAGGAACCATCCATTGAAAGGGTACCCCACAGATGGAGCAACCCGCAGTAGGAGCCATCCATTGAAAGGGTACCCCACAGATGGAGCAACCCGCAGTAGGAACCATCCATTGAAAGAGTACCCCACAGGTGGAGCAACCCGCAGTAGGAACCATCCATTGAACGAACACCCCACAGGTGGAGCAACCCGCAGTAGGAGCCATCCATTGAAAGAGTATCCACAGATGGAGCAACCCGCAGTAGGAACCATCCATTGAAAGGATACCCCACAGATGGAGCAACCCGCAGTAGGAACCATCCATTGAAAGGATACCCCACAGATGGAGCAACCCGCAGTAGGAACCATCCATTGAAAGAGTATCCACAGATGGAGCAACCCGCAGTAGGAACCATCCATTGAAAGAGTATCCACAGATGGAGCAACCCGCAGCTGAAGGTGAAATCGACGCAAGGAGAAATTAAATATGTAAGAATGGTCAATATTTTATACAGTTATGCTATGAAGTATGAGCACAATTACTGAAGACATGTTTGACCTTGGTTTAAACTTTATATGTTTTACAACGATTGCGAAGCAAGTTCTAACAACTTATATTAATCACTTTCGTTGGCGAGGATGAACGCGTAGGCCTATATGTGATCATACGTGTGGGAGGAAACCGGAGTACCCGGAGAAAAACCACCTGTCCGATCTGGCGACTACCGTACCTTCTCACATACGTCCCGGTCCGAGGAGCGAACCAGGGTTGCATTGGTGAGAAACGAGTTTGGTTTGTTGTTGTCGCGAAATTAATAGGTCTACACTTATTTGGAGGTCAGAAAAGTTACTATATATAAACTGAATCTTGAAATATTATCCTAGAAACATATAGCCTAACTGTGTACAATATTGACATAACTGTTCATTCTCCTATCATAGACATGGATCTCAATAAATAATATATTGTTCTAGAGATTCATTTGTTAATTTTCAAGCTCAAGATTATATTTCTAAACATCATAGGTGCGCCAATATTTAATGTAATAAAAAGAAGCATGGTGACAGTGCTATCTATCTATCTATCTATCTATCGTTTCGGCGCCGTCAACAATTACACAATTTAATTTGGGAATAGGCTATTAGCTTGACCGTACCGTGTCAATAACTTCTAGTCAGTCTATTTTATAGCAGACTAAATAATATTGAAAAATCCGGATTCTATTTAATTGTTCCATTGTTCCTTCCCTTTAATACACATGTATTACGCCATTTGTACCATTGTTTTCACGATAATGCTTGAAACGGTGAACGTGTTTAGCAGTATGTCGGTGCATATGTAAGCCAGTCTAACAGTATATTCTTCTTCCGACATTCGTAAGTGTTTATTGTCTAAAACTCACTTTAGTTGAAAAGCGAGACTAAATCTAAGCAACCATCGTTGCGGCGCCGTCAACAAATAGTTGAAATACACATTTAATTTGCGAATATTATTCAGTTGGGTGGTTGAGAAAAAAGGCTTACCTTGACCGTACCGGTTTTCGGACCTCATTGGATTGTTGGCCAATAACTCAATAACTTCTAGTCAGTCTATTTTATAGCAGACTAAATAATATTACAATGCATTGATCATTATTGCATTTACTGCGATTGAATAAACTCCGATGACATCAAACATCTTTTAAAATAAAATATAATTTCACCAAAAAGAACATTGTTTCGGACCACCAATCAAATTTCATGAAACAGAAATGTTTTTCCGTCGTCATATAGAATTTTACCCCCCCCCCCCATCAAAGAATGACCCACGGGTCATTATTAAGCCATAGAATATTGACCCTCCTTGCGGAACGATGACCCCCCTTGAAAATATCAAAATGTAGTGACCAAGCAAAAAAAGAGCGGAAAAGTTAGTGACCCGACGTGGGACTCGAACCCATGACCTCCCAAACACTAGTCGGACAGCTCTACCAACTGAGCTAGCCGGGCCGCTGTTCTACCCATGCCGAAATACACTACAACTATAATGTGAAAATATTAAATATATTATAATTAAATGTTATTTAGGGCCAACATATTTTTGAAATAATGGTGTACAGAATAACATAAATATATTGAACCTGAAAAACAGAACATGCAGATTAATTTATATTAATTTCTAAAGACGATAATGAGATGGTGGGTGCCATAGAATAATGACCTCTTCCCTGATGTGCGACTATATTATATTGATAACAATTGATAACTTTGTTTTTGTAGGCTTTGGGGATGGGTGGGTCATTATTCTATAAGCACCGGCATTTTCGTATGACTGACGTATGACCGTACAAAGTCAGCCACAAGAGTTCACTGTTACAGTGTACAGACAGACCTGTAGTCCAGTGGTTAACACGCTGGACTGGTAATCCAAAGATCGCAGGTTCGATCTCCCGTCTGACCCACAGGGATTCGGCACGTTTGGGGGTACTAGTATATATATATTTAAGTACAGGGATTCTACTCTGTGGGATGTCAGATATCGCATCGATCAGTAAAATGGCCCTATCTGAAACAATTTTGTACAAAGCTGTCCAAATATAACGCCTATCCCGAGTCTTTATATTGTTCTTCAAATAAAACACAACTTTAAGCTGCATGCATGTATACTTTGCAAACAATTGCCACAAACATTGGCCATAACAGGTCACATTTCTGTATTAGGACACGGGTTCTGTCAGCAACAAAAAAAAATCTTCGACGGGAGAGTTTTAACTGTGAATAACATTATCAATAAAATGTGTTTCCACTAACGTGTAGATTTATTCGGCAAAAATGTACGTCAAAAAGAGATTTCGTAGCATTTTCAATTTGTTTTGAAAATTTCTAAAGCGGCGCAATTCGCGTTGAAACCAGCGTTGAAACGAGCGTTCTGATTGGATTATTAGAATGTAACAAGATGTTTTTTTATATATGAAGAACAATCATAATCCAATCAGAACGCTCGTTTCAACGCGAATTGCGCCGCTTTAGAATTTTTCAAAACAAATTGAAAATGCTACGAAATCTCTTTTTGACGTACATTTTTGCCGAATAAACATTTGTCATTACATTTATTTTCCAAAAATATTTTATCAATCTATATACAATAATATACAAGAAACTTTTTTTGAGTCGGATGTACAACAATAAACACTAACTACAATAGCTATTTGCCGACAAAAACAAAGATACAAAACTTATGGGTAAAACAAACACCTGTGGGATAAAACATGGATTAAACAAACAACTGTGGGATAAAACATGGATTAAACAAACACCTGTGGGATAAAACATGGATTAAACAAACAACTGTGGGATAAAACATGGATTAAACAAACAACTGTGGGATAAAACATGGATTAAACAAACACTGGGATAAAACATGGATTAAACAAACAACTGTGGGATAAAACATGGATTAAACAAACACCTGTGGGATAAAACATGGATTAAACAAACAACTGTGGGATAAAACATGGATTAAACAAACACCTGTGGGATAAAACATGGATTAAACAAACAACTGTGGGATAAAACATGGATTAAACAAACACCTGTGGGATAAAACATGGATTAAACAAACAACTGTGGGATAAAACATGGATTAAACAAACACCTGTGGGATAAAACATGGATTAAACAAACAACTGTGGGATAAAACATGGATTAAACAAACACCTGTGGGATAAAACATGGATTAAACAAACACCTGTGTGAAGAAATGCAGAAGTTCAATAATTTAAACCTAAAAAAATCTAAACATATCTTGGTAATAGTAATATATTAGTGGAGTAACACATATTAAGGCAGACGAAATCTATACAATGATAAATAATTATTTGATTTAAAAGTCTAAAAGGTTAAATAAGAGTCATTATTGTTAAGAATGTAATATTTATACGAGATGCATTGGATGGTTTCATGTACAATGAAGGGAACAATAGTGATCAATACATATTACACATCTATAGGAAGAAAGTATATTAAATTATTTACAACAGTACTACATATAGTTCAATGAGACCAAGTGCATGCTCTATCTAAAAGACACTGGTATATGCAAACAAATGGAAATAAAAACACAAGTGAACTAAAAGTCACAGATATAAACAACAAACAAAAGTATATACTTAACCCTTTCCCGTATATAAGCACCTCTTGATGCCATTACCAATACGACATGCATTGGCAATGTAGTAGCCAAACCAATGTTCATAATAAAGGCCAGAATCCCATGTAGTCCCAGTAATATCTATGGAGGCGGGATAGATATGGCGACTACTTATCCACTGCATGATAGCTAAATGGCTGTCGTTTGCATGGAGATATAATAGTATATTAACCTAAATCTCTATGAAGGAAAGGGTTAACACAGTGTCATATAGCCTGAACTGTGCTAATGCGCCATTAAACCAATAGTCACTGACTATTTTAGATTGATTGGAAACAAGTTCTTACAACATTAATTAAATCGCTCGCTGCCAAATCCATGAGGGAGATAGAAGAGATGAGTGCAATGTAAAAGTCTGCTTAATAATCATAGCGGCTACAGCTGGGAGCGAACACCGGGCATTTCACACCTAAACCAAACATGCGACGCCATGCTATTCTGCATAGTAGGCATGCTGAGTATAGATATATCAGGCTTAATTAAAGGTCAAGGCTACGACACTGCATTCAATACATGTCCGGGAAGTTCTGTTGTGTTGAAGCGCAAATTTGGCAGATCATTCCCGATGCAGTGTACACACACTGCAAAGCTCATCGTCTAAACCTGGCTATTATCCATGTAACGGATAAGCCACTTGTTCAAAACATGATGAACAGCGTATATAAACGGTTCAAGAAAAGCGTTTCTGTTTAATTACAACGTTTTCAGGAAACTCTCGCGAATGATCGTGAAAATGTTCATTCAGTACAATGAGACTGGTGAAACAATACCACCGGTAGATTAACCGGCTTGATGTGGAAGTCGTGATAGTGCAGTGGATGCGCGTTCGCTTCAGGTGTGAAAGGTGCAAAGTTTGAGCCCCGCTGGAGCCGTTACGATTGTGCCCTTAGGCAAGGCATTTAAATTCCACATTGCCTCTTCTCTCTCCTTCATGGCAATGGATTCCATCAGGAATGAGGTCTCAAGAGTGATTAATATAAGTTGAAAGACCTTGTTTCGCAATCGAGCTAAAATAAAATTTGTATAAACTAACCGGCTTGATGAACATACACAGCGACCGGTTTGATGAACATACACAGCGACCGAGACATACATATAAACTCTGACTTAGAGAGTAATAGATGAGTTTGCAAGAAGAAAGGAGCGACGACTAGCTCTTCTATTTCCAGTGTAGGCTTTCAGCGTGTGATAGTCATATGTTAGAGAAATAAATTCCTAATGTTTGTGACTATTTTGTGTAATATATGCCTTACGTAGGTTCATTTATATATTGTGATCACAGGGATTCGGCACATTTGGGGGTACTAGTATACAATTTTGCAATATTGTCCGTGACTTTAAAAGGAGGGGGGAATTCCAGACAGTTTCTTAAAATAATAACATGTGGCCCTTTTGCATACCAATCCGAGTACAATGCACTTATTTCCATTGCTTGATTATTCACACGTTCTTTTGTACTTCAAAATACAGTATACTAGTACCCCGAAACGTGCCGAATCACAAATTCCCAGGAGCATGATTTCATACCATATTTTATGAAACAAGTGTTGAAATCACCACGAGTGTAAGATCCTATCACATGACAGTAGCGCGCTCATCTTAATAAATAATATTGCTAGTTTCACTTTGGCGCAAATTGTCCCACTAATTTTCATGATGTCACATTACAAAGCAGCATTATATTATACTTCAGGTTATAATTGTGTCGAGACCTCTCGTAATTAATCGTAAGTTGTCTTACCAGAAATATGTATACTTTAAAGTTTAATTTACAAATTATAAGGATTATTCTCTCAACCAATCAGAATATGTCCAGGTGTTCAGGGTTCATTCTAGGTCAGAATATTTGGGAGAAGTGAGAAAGCGCGTGATCGCTTCCTTTAATGGTGTTCTTTAATAGTGCTTTATAATGGGCCAGTATATCTTACTAGACAACATTTTGTTAGAAAATCGTAAAAACCAAAACAATTTTTTTTTTTTAGGGAGAAGTGGGGGCCCCCAGAGGGCGAAGTCAGGGTCCCTAGGGCAACAATTTCGCCCACATCGCCCTCTAGAATGATCCCTGGTGTTATTACACTTGTACACATATAAGAAAATATGTGATGGCTGTATGTAACTGAATACATGTACAAGCAAAGTTGTGTGATAAAATATTATCTGTGAAAAGATATCTGATAGCGGGAATAACTTATTATAAGTAGGGCTATCAGATTATGCACATGCATATTTTACCATCTGTTGGTATTAACTAAGTGACGTTTATAAATATTTGGAGATAAATGAATACTCTTTGTACCTGTGCATAATTCCTACTCATTGGGAGATCCGTTCAGCAAGTGAGTACATTATAGTGTTATGCATAGAACCCATCATTATAATAATAAGATGCTTTAAGTTGAACCCTTTGTATGCTAGCCACAGATAAAGTCACTTTTCCAAACAGCAGAGAGCCAGATCAAGCTCTATGCTGTTTGCTATTAGGATAGTGGGGCTAAAAAACACTTGGCTGAATAGCAAAGAACATAGATCCTGATCAGACGGGTATGCTTATATTAAGAATAACTTAAAGAATAAATAGGTAGACAACAAGCACTCCAAATTAAGTGTTTTCCTTTGTTTTTATCATTGTTTCCTTTGCACAACATGCTAGCAATTGTAATATGTATGTATGTTCCATTAATGTCAACCTCTCTCGGGGACCTAGACATTTTTCCTGGGCAGACTTAGCCGACCTAAGCGATTAAACATTACTATGCAATGTGTGTGAGGTACCTTGCTCAATGACACTACATACGTGGCATTTCCGAGTATCAAACCCAGGACCGTTCAATTCCAAATCCGACGCTTTACCACTGGACCACGGACGATTGTGTTCCACTATCGCGTTATATGATTATTAAATTACTATATATCGACATATCTCCCACAGTATATGCAATGGGTACTTATTTGTAAAACAATGCTGTCAGTTAATTAACACGATTTTGATAAAATCACAATTATCATACCGCAACATCTGGTTAGGGAACAACAGTAAAAACAAAAGATTCTAACTAAAAGGACCTATTCACATTTTGGGATAAATCAGACTTTATCTGCCAAGGGAGGTAACAGAAAATTAGAGATGTCTCTCATTAACATGTACACGTGTATATATCTAACTAATGTATGTATTCTGACACAAAATCTTGATCCGAGTTGAAGTCGTTATAGACAGGTTTCACTGACAGTCTGTATATGAAATATACTTTGCCTTTTCATCTGATTGTAGATGGGAAGTAACATGATATTCCGGTGTAATTTATGCAAATATCGTCGTTCATTTCTGAATATTGGAACATTCGCATATCACCGACCTGTGCAGGGACATCCGTTATCGTTACTAAGATGCATTATCAACAAATGTCGTAGCCCAGCAGCACACGAGAGATGTCTGCATACAGGACGTGCGGAGAAACTAAACGTGAAAGGACGGGCATTTAGTGGAGGTGGTTTTAAAACTGCTTTACTAACCGGTAGTGTCGTGCTTGGAGGACTACTTGTAAAGGTAAGGGAAATTGTATCAATATGACTTAACCCATTCAACACCAAGTAACTGACATGGACTGGTCCATGATATTTTTAGATCAATAAATTAATAACAAAATTACATTTGGATCAGTTCATTTATCAAAATGGGTAATTTTTTTTCTAAAAATAGTAATATAACTTGCAAAAAGTGCACATCCTGATGAGACGGCTCGTCACGAGCCGGCTCATCTGGATCTACACTTTTTTGTAAGCCAATTTAGAGGTCTGTGGTGTTGAAAGGGTTAACCATTTACACGCTAGCGGCAGATAAAAATCCCTTTTGCAAACAGCATAGAGCCAGATCAGACGGAACATAAGGTGCCATCTATTATGTGCCGTTACCACTGTAACCTATCATCACTGATGGTCACGGGTTCGAGCCCCGCTCAGGCCGTGTCTCATTTATATGAAAAAGTTGGCAGTTTCTTACGGAGGTTGGTGCACCCAAGTACTGGTTAACCGCTGGAGCCTGCCCAGGAAAGGTGTTGTTAAGTAAACTGCCCGCCGGCGATATAGCCCAAAATGGTGCTGATGCAGGCGTAAAACCCGAAATATAACATAACATTATGTGCCGTCTTATCAGGCTCTTTGCTGTTTGCTATGCGGATATTGGAGCTAAACGCTCTTGGCTGAATAGCAAACAACATAGATCCTGATCAGATGTGGAGTTGATCTGGATCTGTTGTTTGCAAATGCGATTTTATTTACTCAGCAGGTAAAGGGTTAATTGTTTAGCTAGTGTGTGGGGGGGGGGTTGACACTGTATATCCTTTCTACCTTTAGTAATACTACCAATTGAGGTCCGGTGTTCGAGCCCCGCTGGAGCCGTTATGAGTGTGCCCTTCGGCAAGGCATTGAAATTCCACGTTGCCCCTTCTCTCTCCCTCGTGGCGATGGATTCCGTCAGGAATGAGGTCTCAAGAGTGAAGTTGAAAGAACTTGTTTCGCAATCCAGCTAAAATAAATTGTATAAACCAATTGAGGCTATGTCACACCCGTACATAACACTAACAGTTGAAATCTGATTGGACGAGTACTTGGAATAGGTAGTTCTTACCATCTACATGTAGGATTAACTGTTATATACCTGCACGTTAACTGTCGGAGATCTGAGAGAATATACCCTGTATAAGATTTACTTTTCGAGTAGCAGATTTAGGATTAGAACTGGAACATATTTAGACGTGGGATGCAGAGTTGAGAACTAAAGTTTAAACTTTATTTATTTTACAACGATTGCGAAGCAAGTTCTAACAACTTATATTAATCACTCTCGTTGGCGCGGATGAAAGCGTGAATGTGGTCATTCGTGTGGGAGGACACGGGAGTACCCGGAAGAAAGCCCACCTGTCCGATATGATGACCATCGTACCATCTCACATACTTCCTGTTGATAATAAGTGGCATTGAATTTTTTATAATATATGTTGATTTGCCTGTTGTAAAAAGGTCAAAATCGGCCGACTAGTAACCAGGTTACCCTTACCAGTTGGAAGACTGTACATTTAACCCTTTCAACACCACATACCTCTAAATTGGCTTACAAAAAAGTGTAGATCCAGATGAGCGGTGGGTTAGGATCTGCACTTTTTTCAAGTAATATAACTATTTTTAGAATTTTTTTTACCCATTTTGATAAATGAACTGATCCAAATGTAATTTTGTTATTAATTTATTGGTCTAAAAATATCATGGACCAGTCCATGTCAGTTACTTGGTGTTGAATGGGTTAATAGTTTATATCAATTTTCAAGGACCTAGTTGTTTATCAGAGTAGTTAGGCATCCACCAGTTACCACAATTTATGTTTTACATTACAATAATGGTGATTGCCGGTTATTTCAGCTACATAATTCTTCAGTAGAAGCTAGTGAAGATGAAGAAGACCAATCAAAGAAGAATGCAGAGCTGGAAACAGAACCAACATGTGATAGTAAACGTCAGTTATCTTTGTCTGAAGCAATACAGCAAAGCAAGGATCTGTTACAAAGGAAGAAGGTAGATAACTAGTATTTCTTCCTATCTAAATTTTGCCCGCCATTTTAGTTTATACAAATTTATTTTAGCTCAAATGCGAAACAAGTTGTTTCAACTTATATCAATCACTCTTGAGACCTCATTCCTGATGGAATCCATTACCATGAAGGAGAGAGAAGAGGCATGTGGAATCTAAATGCCTTGCCTAAGGGCACAATCGTAACGGCTCCAGCGGGGCTCGAACTCCGAACCTTTTGCACCTGAAGCGAATGCGCATGCATTGCGCTATCACGACTTCCACATTCTTCCGCCATTTTATCAAACATCAATGCAGTTAATTCTTTTATGCTTTCCAATGAATGATAAAGTTTTCTCAGTGAAGGAAACTCCATCTTACACCGCTTTGAAACAGCATTTTCTCTGCCACCTGTTAGATGTACATTTGTATTTTAGCTATTTTCTGACCATCATGAACAGTTACTATATATATTCTAATGAATTTGTTTTGTGTGTAGTTTTTAATTTTGACAGCAAAGAACTTGAAAATTATACAGGAACTATTTCTTATTGCGGACCTTCGCACTAACAGCAGTAGTTGTGCGGTTGTGTCACATAATGCAATGAGCCTCCAGACTGAAATGAATAAAATTTGTAAAATAAGATTTGTGTTTATTAGTGTAAGATAGGATTTATTTCATCTCGGGACCAAAATATGTATTTCCATAAGTGGCTAATGTGGCTAATGTGGCTAATGCCACTCGTGAGAATACAAATTTCAGTGATCACGAGATGAAATAAAATCCTATCTTGCACTAATAAACACAAACATCGTCTATATCTACTGTATCACATCCATGTTTGGTTATTATCCATGACAATTATACACTCATTTACTGCTTATAATGGGTTTATATACTGAGTCAAAAAAGAAACGATACCAAACTAAAAATGACGTAAAACGGATAAAACCATAGAAAGGTTTAATATATTATTACGTATCAGAACCGGGTATCTTATTGCAACGTCAGCCAACCATAAACACAGGTAAATAAACACCCGATAATCCTGGAAACGCCGAATTTCCGATTTGCACGTGCTCCTCAACAAAGACAACGTCCTACACATGTACAAATCGGAAAACCGGTTTATTGTACTGGTATTGCATTATCATCGAGGAAAAACACCTTACATACCCATTGTTACCTCTAACAAAATGCCTAGGCTAAACCGCAATCAGAGAATGCGTGCCATTGGCATGATTGAAGGCGGTTTACGTCAGCGTGACGTCGCAAATCGACTCGGGGTTAAGCGGATCACGATAACATGTCTACTTCGACGTTATCGAACACATGGATCGGTGGACGACCGTCCAAGATCTGGTCGACCACGCGTCACATTCGGACGTCACATATACGTGACCGGTTCCTACCTGCTACGCACACAGCTGCCGTTACTCCTGGGATGACCAACAATCGCATCAGTGCACACACAGTCAGGAACTGGCTCGGTGAACGTGGCATTCGTGCCTATCGGCCATACGTTGGACCCATCCTGACACGACGTCACCGTGACGTATGGCGGGAATGGACCACGGAACGTGCTCGCTGGACTAGGTTACAGTGGAATTCGGTGATGTTTAGCGATGAATCGCGGTTCTGTTTGCATCGAGCGGATGGCAGAGAGCGGGTATATCGCAGACGCGGTGAACGTTATGTCGACGCATGTGTACGTCAGGTCAATCTGTTCGGGGGCGGAAGCGTTATGGCGTGGGGCGGTATCACCTTCGGCAGTCGCACTGAACTGTTAGTGGTGGACGGGAACCTAAACGCCCAGCGGTACTGTGATGAGATCCTTGCGCCAGTTGTTGTGCCGTTCTTTAACGCCAACAGAAACGTCACACTGTTCCAACAGGACAACGCCAGGTGTCATACTGCTCGGATTTCCACCACATTATTGGAGCAGAACAATATTGAAACCCTGCCGTGGCCTGCTTTGTCACCAGACTTGTCACCCATAGAACATTTGTGGGATACGTTAGACCGCCGCGTCAGACGACGTCAGCCGGTAACGTTAAACCAACTGAGGGATGTTTTGCGTCAGGAGTGGACAAATATTGACCAGCAAGAGATTCAGACACTCTTCCGTGATGCGACGGCGGTGCATTGCAGTGAGAGACGCAAATGGTGCCCATACTCGGTATTGACGTCTGTGTGAAAACTCCATTAGACCCCTGTCCGACGAATTACGTCATCACGCAGCAGACAGTTTCGGAGGCTCATTATGCTTTATGTGCTCCTCTTTCAAACATGTTGGACTATCATCTTATGAATTTTCAAAGAATTTTCTTAATAAATGTTGAAATTATAGACACATAAACACCAGGTATCGTTTCTTTTTTGACTCAGTATATATGAGTCATGCATGTCCGTTCGTTTGTACGTTGTTTGTCCGGTCCATTTCATCTAAACGTCCTCAAGGATCTTCATTAAATGTGTATCAAATGTCCATCTTAACCAGAACCAATGTTCCAATCAATCAAGGTCAAGTCGTCACATGGCTGTCAAATGTTAAGTGACTATATTTCGTGGTCGATTCATAACTCTTCAAAACCACTTGAGGAATATTTAAATAAGCTGGCACTCATGTTAACCATATTGTGGAAGTCGTGATAGCGCAGTGGAAGTCGTGATAGCGCAGTGGAAGTCGTGATAGCGCAGTGGAAGTCGTGATAGCGCAGTGGAAGTCGTGATAGCGCAGTGGATGCACGTTCGCTTCAGGTGCGAAAGGTCCGGAGTTCGAGCCCCACTGGACCCATTACGATTGTGCCCTTAGGCAAGGCATTTAAATTCCACATTGCCTCTTCTCTCCTTCATGGCGATGGATTCCATCAGGAATGAGGTCTCGAGAGTGATTAATATAAGTTGAAAGAACTTGTTTCGCAATCGAGCTAAAATAAATTTGTATAAACCATATTGAGACATTTTTCTTGTCCGGTCCATATCTTCTTTCTTGTCCGGTCCATATCTTCTTTCTTGTCCGGTCCATATCTTCTTTCTTGTCCGGTCCATATCTTCTAAAAGCCTTCAAGCATTTGCATTAAACTTGTATCAAAGTTTCAACTCACTGATATGAAGTGCAGAAGCAATGTTCCAACAATTTCTCCTAGGTCAAGGCCACACATTCTTTTGTTGCTACCTGTCCATAACTCTTCAACTGCTTCAGGAAATTTTAAATAACTTCTGTGTGTTATTTTATTATTTTAAGTTTATTTAACGTCGCAATCTGTTGGTGCCCATTTGAGCGACGGGCAGTCTACCTAACAAAACCTTTCCTGGGCAGGCTCTAGCTGTTCGTACCCATTGAGCAATGAGCATGCTATAAATAGTAGGAGATGTTGCAGAGATATGACCGCGTGGTTACGGTCGTCGAGTTCAAACAACTATCTGTGTGCCAATCAGTGCCTGAAATACTGCTCCGATGGCATCCGGTGTCTTCCTCCACCAATTATAGCTGTCTGATTAGCGTAGTGATTAGCGAGCTCGCTTCTCACCAATGCAACCCGGGTTCGATCCTTGGACCGGGAAGTATGTGAGATCACAGGGATTCGGCACGTTTGGGGGTACTAGTATATATATTTAAGTACAGGGATTCTACTCTGTTGGATGTCAGATTTCGCATCGATCAGTAAAATGGCCCTATTTGAAACAAATTTGTAAAATCTGTCCAAATATAACGCCTATCCCGAGTCTTTATATTGTTCTTCAAATAAAACACAACTTTAAGCTGCATGCATGTATACTTTGCAAACAATTGCCACAGACATTGGCCATAGCAGGTCACATTTCCATACTAGGACACGGGTTCTGTCAGCAACAAAACAAAATCTTCGACGGGAGAGTTTTAACTGTGAATAACATTATCAATAAAATGTGTTTACACTAACGTGTAGGTTTATTCGGCAATAATGTACGTCAAAAAGAGATTTCGTAGCATTTTCAATTTGTTTTGAAAATTTCTATAGCGGCGCAATTCGCGTTGAAACGAGCGTTCTGATTGGATTATTAGAATGTAACAAGATGTTTTTTTATATAGGAAGAATAATCATAATCCAATCAGAACGCTCGTTTCAACGCGAATTGCGCCGCTTTAGAAATTTTCAAAACATGCTATGGCTTATGTATGTGGCAATTGTTTGCAAAGTATACATGCATGCAGCTTAAAGTTGTGTTTTATTTGAAGAACAATATAAAGACTCGGGATAGGCGTTGTATTTGGACAGATTTGTACAAAATTGTTTCAGATAGGGCCATTTTACTGATCGATGCGAAATCTGACATCCCACAGAGTAGAATCCCTGTACTTAAATATATATACTAGTACCCCAAAACGTGCCGAATCCCTGTGTGTGAGATGGTATGGTTGTTGCCAGATAGGACAGGTGGGTTTTCTCCGGGTGCTTAGGTTTCCTCCCATACGAATGATCATATTTATGCTTTCATCCGCGCCAACGAGAGTGATAAATATAAGTTGTTAAAACTTTTATGATTAAAGCAATTACAGCTATAGAGTAGACCTAAGCTGTTTGTGCCACGTTAAGTCCCAAAAAACAAGTAAACAAATATCATGTTCGATGTAAATTTTGATGACATTCAACTAGTTTTTGTTTTGCGTGTGTGAGTTTTTGTGTTTATTTATCAACGCTACAGGTTGCTCATCCTGTTGCTCATATGAGCAACTATATGAGCAACATTTCTTGATCAGATTACTAGCAGTCATTTTAGATTTTGGAGGATAGTGCAATGACACAAGACAGAGACTCATTCCAGAGTCTCCCCTGGTTCTTTTACTAGCACGGTGTGTACACCGACACAAGACCTTGGTTTGAAGTCCCATCTGAAAGACTGCTAATATTAGGCTCAAACTGGGGATCGAACCTGCGAACCCTGAATTCGGAGTCATTTTAGACTTTGGAGGATAGTGCAATGATACAGACAGAATCATATTCCAGAGTTGGATTAAAGTCCCAATTGAAAAACTGTTAAAATTATTACTGTCAGATGCGGGATCAAACCTGCGATCCCTGGATTCACACTCCTAACGTGTTAAGCTGGACAATTGACCCGTCAGTTGTTTTGCATCTGTTGAATGTTTTATATGCACCTGAGGAATCTAAGGAAACACAATCACTTATCATGTTTTACGATTTAATTCCAGGATGAAACTGGAAGTCCTGGTTTGGTAATAGCGGTTACTGTGGATGGAAGCACTGTGTGGACTGAAGGTAATGCTAGTATGTTAGGACAATATGTGCCTATAATATCCATGTCAATATGTATTGTGGTTTATTTATCTTGTAGAAGTCGTGATAATATTATTGCAGTTGTAGTACGTTTGCTTCCGGTGCGAAAGGCCCGGAGTTCGAGTCCCACCTGGAGCCATTACGATTGTGTTTTCCAAAAAAAACACTATTTATTGATTCAACGTTAGTGTTCGAATGTATTCGAAAGAATTTTTAGTGGCAATGCATTTATACGTGAAAACATGCATTTTATTTGCTTTTTGCGATGTAAAGCTGCTTTAACCTGCTGAATGTGCAAACAACATAGATCCAGATCACGATCTATATGTATGCTATTCAGACAAGTGTTTTAGCTCCACTATCCGAATAGCAAACAGTATAGAGCCTGATCAGATGGTTCTGTGCCATCTGATCTGGCTCCATACTGTTTGCAAAAGCGACTTTAGGCATGATTGGCAGGTTACGGGTTAAGCGTGTGGATGTGCGTTCGCTTCAGGTGCGAAAGGTCCAGAGTTCGAGCCCCGCTGGAGCCGTTACGTTTGTGCCCTTAGGCAAGACATTTAAGTGCCACGTTGCCTCTTCTCTCTCCCTCATGACGATGGATTCCATCAGGAATGAGATCTCGAGAGTGATTAAAATAAGTTGTAAGAACTTGTTTCGCAATCAAACTAAAATAAATTTGTATGAACTAAGGGTTAAGCAGACGTGCCAGCCTCTAGATCTTTTGATGTTTTCAAATTGATTTTATAACTAATGGAATTGTATATAATTGTGTAGGTTGTGCACAGATATTTGTGTAGATTGTGCACAGATATTTGTGTAGGTTGTGCACAGATATTTGTGTAGGTTGTGCACAGATATTTGTGTAGGTTGTGCACAGATATTTGTGTAGGTTGTGCACAGATATTTGTGTAGGTTGTGCACAGATATTTGTGTAGGTTGTGCACAGATAATTGTGTAGGTTGTGCACAGATAATTGTGTAGGTTGTGCACAGATGTTTGTGTAGGTTGTGCACAGATAATTGTGTAGGTTGTGCACAGATAATTGTGTAGGTTGTGCACAGATAATTGTGTAGGTTGTGCACAGATAATTGTGTAGGTTGTGCACAGATAATTGTGTAGGTTGTGCACAGATAATTGTGTAGGTTGTGCACAGATAATTGTGTAGGTTGTGCACAGATAATTGTGTAGGTTGTGCACAGATAATTGTGTAGGTTGTGCACAGATACTTGTGTAGGTGTGCACAGATATTGTGTAGGTTGTGCACAGATATTTGTGTAGGTTGTGCACAGATATTTGTGTAGGTTGTGCACAGATATTGTGTAGGTTGTGCACAGATAATTGTGTAGGTTGTGCACAGATAATTGTGGGTTGTGCACAGATAATTGTGTAGGTTGTGCACAGATAATTGTGTAGGTTGTGCACAGATAATTGTGTAGGTTGTGCACAGATAATTGTGTAGGTTGTGCACAGATAATTGTGTAGGTTGTGCACAGATAATTGTGTAGGTTGTGCACAGATATTTGTGTAGGTTGTGCACAGATATTTGTGTAGGTTGTGCACAGATATTTGTGTAGGTTGTGCACAGATATTTGTGTAGGTTGTGCACAGATATTTGTGTAGGTTGTGCACAGATATTTGTGTAGGTTGTGCACAGATAATTGTGTAGGTTGTGCACAGATAATTGTGTAGGTTGTGCACAGATAATAGTGTAGGTTGTGCACAGATAATTGTGTAGGTTGTGCACAGATAATTGTGTAGGTTGTGCACAGATAATTGTGTAGGTTGTGCACAGATAATTGTGTAGGTTGTGCACAGATAATTGTGTAGGTTGTGCACAGATAATTGTGTAGGTTGTGCACAGATAATTGTGTAGGTTGTGCACAGATAATTGTGTAGGTTGTGCACAGATAATTGTGTAGGTTGTGCACAGATAATTGTGTAGGTTGTGCACAGATAATTGTGTAGGTTGTGCACAGATAATTGTGTAGGTTGTGCACAGATAATTGTGTAGGTTGTGCACAGATAATTGTGTAGGTTGTGCACAGATAATTGTGTAGGTTGTGCACAGATAATTGTGTAGGTTGTGCACAGATAATTGTGTAGGTTGTGCACAGATAATTGTGTAGGTTGTGCACAGATATTTGTACCATGTTAAATGGTATTACCTATTGCAGCAGGTGTTATGTGTTTTACGTTTATTTATTGTCGCTACCGGTTGCCCATATGAGCGATGCCTCCAGAAGAGATTAGTCATTTTAGATTTTGGAGGATAGTGCAATGATACAGACAGAGACCCATTCCAGAATCTCCTCTGGTTCTTTTACGTGCACGGTGTAAAGCACCGACACAAGACCTCGGTTTAATGTCCCATCTGAAAGACTGTTAATTTTATTAGGGTCAGACGGGGGATCGAACCTGCGATCCCAGGATTAGTAGCAGCAGGTGGAAGAAATGTACAAGATATATGTGCATGCATTTTTTCTATTTTAGGTCTGGGCTATTCAGATGTCGAGAACCGATTAGCATGTACGCCGGAAACAATATTTCGCATTGCAAGTATAAGTAAATCCATTACGATGGCAACTGTTGCTAAGCTATGGGAGGATGGTGATCTGGATCTGGATAAACCTGTCCAATTCTACGTTCCAGACTTTCCAGAAAAAACATGGAATGGAGAAAAGGTCTTTTTTTATACATTGTACATTTTATATATTGTACATTTTATACATTGTACATTTTATATATCGTACATTTTATACATTGTACATTTTATACATTGTACATTTTATACATTGTACATTTTATATATTGTACATTTTATTGTACATTTTATACATTGTACATTTTATACATTGTACATTTTATATATTGTACATTTTATATATTGTACATTTTATTGTAAATTTTATACATTGTACATTTTATTGTACATTTTATATATTGTATATCATTTATTAAGAACAATTCAAAAGCGGTAAATATTCACATATTCCATATAGCTGTCTTCAACAATAGTAGTTAGTTTATAACAAATTTAATTTAGCTCAATTGCGAAACTAGTTCTTACAACTTATATCACTCTCGAGACCTCATTCCTGATGGAATCCAGCCCTACGAGGGAGAGAGAAGAGGCAATGTGGAAGTTAAGTGCTTTGCCTAAGAACACAACGGCTACACCTGGGCTTGAACTCCGGGTCTTTCGCGAACGCGCTACCACTGCACGAGTACCAAATGGATACAAACTTTTAATTGATTTAATCTATGTTTCTTAAATCTTTCAGACGGCATAGGCTGTCAAATCTAAAAATAGAGAAACAGTGAATAACGTTTTCTTTTGCCCCTATTCACAGATTAACACTAATCGTTGTCTGCATAATCTTGCATTAGCTTGAAAGCTTTCATTGCATATTGTGGATAGATAGGTACCCCCGTGTGGATAGAGGCAAAGTTAATAGTTGGTCCATTTCCTTTCACTTTTATGATGGTAAGGGGCGGCTGATAGGGATGGAACATTATATTTTACGGCCTATCTGCATTTCCAACAGGTGTGAACATTTTGGCTTATTTCTGTTTGATGTAAATGAGATACTAAGCCAAATGCCCAATTATGTTAATATACCTCTGTTACCGGTCGATGACTTCAAATAACTTGCCCCTCACTGCTGTAGGTTCAAATCCCACTGTGGCGTTGAATTCTTTCATGTTAGGAAGCTATCCAGCTGGCTTGCAGAAGAATTGTGGTTATACCCGGGTACCCGTCTGTGCCTGAAATACTGCTCGGAGGGGCACCCAGGGTCTTCCTCCACCAATAATAGCGGGAGAGTCGTCATATGACATAAGACGTTGGTGTGACGAGTAACTCCAAAAATAAACAAATCAATCATGTGAGATAGACAATCATGTGAGATAGACAATCGTGTGAGATAGACAATCATGTGAAGATAGACAATCATGTGAGATAGACAATCATGTGAGATAGGGTTGGTAGGATGTGTGTAAAGCACACTGTTACAGAGAGCAACAGCAACTGTATAGCCATGTGTTTGATTAATGGCTTCTACGTCCTCGTGTTTGTAGAATCACACCAGCAGCTCAAGTTATATAGCGACCTTCACCAGCAGCTCATGTTATATAGCGACCTTCACCAGCAGCTCAAGTTATATAGCGACCTTCACCAGCAGCTCAAGTTATATAGCGACCTTCACCAGCAGCTCAAGTTATATAGCGACCTTCACCAGCAGCTCAAGTTATATAGCGACCTTCACCAGCAGCTCATTTATATAGCGACCTTCACCAGCAGCTCAAGTTATATAGCGACCTTCACCAGCAGCTCAAGTTATATAGCGACCTTCACCAGCAGCTCATTTATGTGGCGACCTTCACCAGAAGCTCAAGTAATATAGCGACCTTCACCAGCAGCTCAAGTTATATAGCGACCTTCACCAGCAGCTCATTTATATAGCGACCTTCACCAGAAGCTCAAGTTATATAGCGACCTTCACCAGCAGCTCAAGTTATATAGCGACCTTCACCAGCAGCTCAAGTTATATAGCGACCTTCACCAGCAGCTCATTTATATAGCGACCTTCACCAGCAGCTCAAGTTATATAGCGACCTTCACCAGCAGGTCAAGTTATATAGCGACCTTCACCAGCAGCTCAAGTTATATAGCGACCTTCACCAGAAGCTCAAGTTATATAGCGACCTTCACCAGCAGGTCAAGTGATATAGCGACCTTCACCAGCAGGTCAAGTGATATAGCGACCTTCACCAGCAGCTCAAGTTATATAGCGACCTTCACCAGCAGCTCAAGTTATATAGCGACCTTCACCAGCAGTCAAGTTATATAGCGACCTTCACCAGCAGCTCAAGTTATATAGCGACCTTCACCAGCAGCTCAAGTTATATAGCGACCTTCACCAGCAGCTCATTTATATAGCGACCTTCACCAGCAGCTCAAGTTATATAGCGACCTTCACCAGCAGGTCAAGTTATATAGCGACCTTCACCAGCAGCTCAAGTTATATAGCGACCTTCACCAGAAGCTCAAGTTATATAGCGACCTTCACCAGCAGGTCAAGTGATATAGCGACCTTCACCAGCAGGTCAAGTGATATAGCGACCTTCACCAGCAGCTCAAGTTATATAGCGACCTTCACCGGCAGCTCAAGTTATATAGCGACCTTCACCAGAAGCTCAAGTTATATAGCGACCTTCACCAGAAGCTCAAGTTATATAGCGACCTTCACCAGCAGCTCAAGTTATATAGCGACCTTCACCAGCAGCTCATGTTATATAGCGACCTTCACCAGCAGCTCATGTTATATAGTGACCGTCACCAGCAGCTCAAGTTATATAGCGACCTTCACCAGCAGCTCAATTTATATAGCGACCTTCACCAGCAGCTCAAGTTATATAGCGACCTTCACCAGAAGCTCAAGTTATATAGCGACCTTCACCAGCATCTCAAGTTATATAGTGACCTTCACCAGCAGCTCAAGTTATATAGTAGAGAGATAGAGATAGATTTCTTTATTTATAGAGGGTGACCTAATTAGTTTTGAACTAATCCTCTTTAGGGCCCTCTTCAATTTGTTAACACTATAGAATAAATGTACATACACAATAATTATAACATAGTTATGCCATACAATATACATGCATAATGTTGTACAATGTAACTTAAACAACAGCCTAAGTAAATCAGGTACTTTGATAGAAATACAAAACGACATAAGCATATTGATTTACAATCATTATATATATATAACTGTCTAGTGTCTACCAATTAAAACGTTGTATCCATACTTTACATTTTGTCTTGAATATATTTAAAGATCTGGATGTCTTAATTTCAAATGGTAGACAATTCCATATCTTTGGACCAGAGTATTCTAATGATTTCTTATACATTTCACATCTAGGTCTTGGAATATAGAGATCCATATTTGAAACATTTCTCAATGTCATATCTGAAGTAACTGAATTGCAATGTCTTAATTGAAAATGTTCATTCAAATAATTCGGTACAAGATTGTTCATAATTTTGTACATTGTTACTGCTTTTTGAAAAATAATCCGTTGGTCAAAAGTCATTATATTAATTTCAGACATTGATTCACGCAAAGAAATATAATCTTGGCCCAGAATGAATTTACAAGCTCGTCTCTGCAATCTTAATAATGTGTTGATATTTTGTTGTGTGGTGTTTCCCCATATGATACAACAATAATCAAAATGTGGTTGACCGTCACCAGCAGCTCAAGTTATATAGCGACCTTCACCAGCAGCTCAAGTTATATAGCGACCTTCACCAGCAGCTCAATTTATATAGCGACCTTCCATATTTACGAGGAGGCACCCAGTCGTGTAGATATTGGCGAGTGATCAAAGGCAGCTAGAGGAAGCCACGACTAAATGTTTTCTACCATTACAGGCGACAGTCACTACACGCCAGCTTCTCACTCACCTAGCAGGAATACGACATTACAACAAAGATTACATGATGAAAACCGTTTGTATTATCTCTGTCATTTTGAATGTGCCCTTTTTTTTATGATAACATGTAATATTTTACATAATGGGGCCCCCGTGGCCGAGTGGATACAGTCGTCGACTTCAATCAGCTATCCAGCTGGCTTGCAGTAGGTCGGTGGTTCTATCCAGCTGGCTTGCAGTAGGTCGGTGGTTCTATCCAGCTGGCTTACAGTAGGTCGGTGGTTCTATCCAGCTGGCTTGCAGTAGGTCGGTGGTTCTATCCAGCTGGCTTGCGGTAGGTCGCTGGTTCTATCCAGCTGGCTTGCAGTAGGTCGGTGGTTCTATCCAGCTGGCTTGCAGTAGGTCGGTGGTTCTATCCAGCTGGCTTGCAGTAGGTCGGTGGTTCTATCCAGCTGGCTTGCAGTAGGTCGGTGGTTCTATCCAGCTGGCTTGCAGTAGGTCGGTGGTTCTATCCAGCTGGCTTGCAGTAGGTCGGTGGTTCTACCCGGGTGCCTGTCCGTACTTGCAATACTGCGCGGAGGGGCGAGATAGTTGGATAGTCGCTGTTGGTGCGACGTTAAGCCGAAAAGACAAACAAACAAATTTTACATTACGTGCGGATAGTTGGAACGTACAAAATATTGTATTTTATAATACAATGTACATGTACATATTTTTGTTTGTCATTTTATCCCACCGGAAATTTCGTATAGATTGTTTGTTATATATCACTTTCATCATGTGAAATTATGTGGCTGTACAACGACAAAATGGATCAACATATTGCATGTACAGTCTACATCCGTTATGTCAAAGTCGGTTATGTCGAATTCTCCGGTTATATCGAAGTCGGATCAAAGTCGCGCGTCAGCCACTATCATGTTACATATATAACTGGCTACGTTTATGTATAATTTCGTTAAGTCAAACTTTGGTTATGTCGAAGTATTTTGTTCGGTCCTACGGAATTCAACATAACGAATGTAGACTGTACTTGTATACATAACGAATGTAGACTGTACTTGTATACATAACGAATGTAGACTGTACTTGTATACATAACGAATGTAGACTGTACTTGTATACCAGTTTAAGATGTATATTTATCACATAACTTTGCTTGTATTTAGCTTGTATAGTTTCATACAGCCATCACATATTTTCTTGTGTCTACACACATCCTGGAACCCGGCATCACCGACCTAGATAACAACCTGGAAACCCGGCATCACCGACCTAGATAACAACCTGGAAACCCGGCATCACCGACCTAGATAACAACCTGGAAACCCGTCATCACCGACCTAGATAACAACCTGGAACCCGGCATCACCGACCTAGATAACAACCTGGAACCCGGCATCACCGACCTAGATAACATCCTGGAACCCGGCATCACCGACCTAGATAACAACCTGGAGCCCCATCACCGACCTAGATAACAACCTGGAAACCCGGCATCACCGACCTAGATAACAACCTGGAAACCCGGCATCACCGACCTAGATAGCAACCTGGAAACCCGGCATCACCGACCTAGATAACAACCTGGAAACCCGGCATCACCGACCTAGATAACAACCTGGAAACCCGGCATCACCGACCTAGATAACAACCTGGAAACCCGGCATCACCGACCTAGATAGCAATCCACTCTCTTTACAAACAATGGCTGACAGCGGTGAATTAAATACAATCGTGATTTCATACCATATATTATGAAACTCGTTATTACGAGAAAGAAACTGGTTTCATAAAATATGGTATAAATTATCACTCGTAGTGAAATCCTATATACCGGTATCTAGAATACTGGAATGCAGCGTATGTATTAGTGTTACATAATGTACAAGCGTTACTACTTTACTATCATGGTAAATGTATATTTTAGTCCGATACGAGCAAGACACCGAACCAGAAAAGAACACCAGATGTGTCAAACAAGTCTTCGGATGTAGACAAGAAGAGTTTGTCCACAGACAAATCAAAGTTAGAGGAACCAAAGGATGAAATTAAATTGGATGAATATTTTATCACCCGAAATTATCCGTCAGTTTCCGAGAGTCTAGCAATATTCAAAGACGACCCTCTTGTCAATAAGCCAGGTATATATTAGGTCAGACACCACACCATATTAGGTCAGACATCACAACATATTAGGTCACAGACCACACCATATTAGGTCACACACCACAACATATTAGGTCACAGACCACAACATATTAGGTCACAGACCACAACATATTAGGTCACACATCACAGCATATTAGGTCACAGACCACAACATATTATGTCACAGACCACAACATATTAGGTCACAGACCACAACATATTAGGTCACACACCACAACATATTAGGTCACACACCACAACATATTAGGTCACACACCACAACATATTAGGTCACACACCACAACATATTAGGTCACAGACCACAACATATTAGGTCACACACCACAACATATTAGGTCACACACCACAACATATTAGGTCACAGACCACAACATATTAGGTCACAGACCACAACATATTAGGTCACACACCACAACATATTAGGTCACACACCACAACATATTAGGTCACAGACCACAACATATTAGGTCACAGACCACAACATATTAGGTCACACACCACAACATATTAGGTCACACACCACAACATATTAGGTCACAGACCACAACATATTAGGTCACAGACCACAACATATTAGGTCACACACCACAACATATTAGGTCACACACCACAACATATTAGGTCACAGACCACAACATATTAGGTCACAGACCACAACATATTAGGTCACACACCACAACATATTAGGTCACACACCACACATTCAATTTGACTTGCCATTAATCAAAATAATATGCATGCACGCAATGAGGAGTATGCGTGTTTCAACAAATATATCTCTATTTCTGATGGTTTGTGAAAAAGTAAAAGTGTAAGCGTAACATGAAGTGTGGATACAGGATTTGGGGTGGGGATTGTGAAATCGAGCACCAAATGTGCAAGCTTTGTAGGGTATCTGAGGGCTTCCTCATAATTATAGAATATTTAAAGGAAATTTTCACATTACGTCTAATCCATATGTGAGAGGTGATCCTCCTTATGTGAGGGTGATCCTCCTTATGTGAGGGGTGATCCTCCTTATGTGAGGGGTGATTCTCCATATGTGAGGGGTGATCCTCCTTATGTGAGGGGTGATCCTCCTTATGTGAGGGGTGATCCTCCATATGTGAGGGGTGATCCTCCTTATGTGAGGGGTGATCCTCTCCTTATGTGAGGGGTGATCCTCCTTATGTGAGGGGTGATCCTCTCCTTATGTGAGGGGTGATCCTCCTTATGTGAGGGGTGATCCTCTCCTTATGTGAGGGGTGATCCTCTCCTTATGTGTGGAGTGATCCTCCTTATGTGCCGGGTGAACCTCCTTATGTGAGGGGTGATCCTCTCCTTATGTGAGGGTGATCCTCCTTATGTGAGGGGTGATCCTCCTTATGTGAGGGGTGATTCTCCATATGTGAGGGGTGATCCTCCTTATGTGAGGGGTGATCCTCCTTATGTGAGGGGTGATCCTCCATATGTGAGGGGTGATCCTCCTTATGTGAGGGGTGATCCTCTCCTTATGTGAGGGGTGATCCTCCTTATGTGAGGGGTGATCCTCTCCTTATGTGAGGGGTGATCCTCCTTATGTGAGGGGTGATCCTCTCCTTATGTGAGGGGTGATCCTCTCCTTATGTGTGGAGTGATCCTCCTTATGTGCCGGGTGAACCTCTCCTTATGTGTGGAGTGATCCTCCTTATGTGCCGGGTGATCCTCTCCTTATGTGTGGAGTGATCCTCCTTATGTGCCGGGTGAACCTCCTTATGTGAGGGGTGATCCTCCTTATGTGAGGGATGATTCTCCATATGTGAGGGGTGATCCTCTCCTTATGTGAGGGGTGATCCTCCTTATGTGAGGGGTGATCCTCCATATGTGAGGGGTGATCCTCCTTATGTGAGGGGTGATCCTCTCCTTATGTGAGGGGTGATCCTCCTTATGTGAGGGGTGATCCTCTCCTTATGTGAGGGGTGATCCTCTCCTTATGTGTGGAGTGATCCTCCTTATGTGCCGGGTGAACCTCTCCTTATGTGTGGAGTGATCCTCCTTATGTGCCGGGTGATCTCTCCTTATGTGTGGAGTGATCCTCCTTATGTGCCGGGTGAACCTCCTTATGTGAGGGGTGATCCTCCTTATGTGAGGGATGATTCTCCATATGTGAGGGGTGATCCTCTCCTTATGTGAGGGGTGATCCTCCTTATGTGAGGGGTGATCCTCCATATGTGAGGGGTGATCCTCCTTATGTGAGGGGTGATCCTCTCCTTATGTGAGGGGTGATCCTCCTTATGTGCTTATGTGAGGGGTGATCCTCCTTATGTGAGGGTGATCTCCTATGTGGGGGTGATCCTCCTTATGTGGGGGTGATCCTCTCCTTATGTGTGGAGTGATCCTCCTTATGTGCCGGGTGAACCTCCTTATGTGAGGGGTGATCCTCCTTATGTGAGGTGATCCTCCTTATGTGAGGGGTGATCCTCCTTATGTGAGGGGTGATCTCTATGTGAGGGGTGATCCTCCTTATGTGGGGGTGTCCTCCTTATGTGGGGGTGATCCTCCTATGTGGGGGTGATCCTCCTTATGTGAGAGGGGTGATCCTCTCCTTATGTGAGGGGTGATCCTCCTTATGTGAGGGGTGATCCTCTCCTTATGTGAGGGGTGATCCTCTCCTTATGTGTGGAGTGATCCTCCTTATGTGCCGGGTGAACCTCCTTATGTGAGGGGTGATCCTCCTTATGTGAGGTGATTCTCCTATGTGAGGGGTGATCCTCCTTATGTGAGGGGTGATCCTCCTTATGTGAGGGGTGATCCTCCTTATGTGAGGGGTGATCCTCTCCTTATGTGAGGGGTGATCCTCCTTATGTGAGGGGTGATCCTCTCCTTATGTGAGGGGTGATCCTCTCCTTATGTGGTTTTTGTGGGGTGTTCTCCTTATGTGAGGGGTGATCCTCCTTATGTGAGGGGTGATCCTCAGGGGTGATCCTCCTTATGTGAGGGGTGATCCTCTCCTTATGTGAGGGGTGATCCTCTCCTTATGTGTGGGTGTCCTCCTTATGTGCCGGTGAACCTCCTTATGTGAGGGGTGATCCTCCTTATGTGAGGGTGTTCTTATGTGAGGGGTGATCCTCTCCTTATGTGAGGGTGATCCTCAGTATGTGAGAGGTGATCCTCTCCTTATGTGTGGGGTGGTCCTCCTTATGTGCCGGGTGAACCTCCTTATGTGAGGGGTGAACCTCCTTATGTGAGGGGTGATCCTCTCCTTATGTGAGGGGTGATCCTCCTTATGTGAGGGTGATTCTCCATATGTGAGGGGTGATCCTCCTTATGTGAGGGGTGATCCTCCTTATGTGCCGGGTGAACCTCCTTATGTGAGGGTGATCCTCTCCTTATGTGAGGGTGATCCTCCTTATGTGAGGGGTGATCCTCCTTATGTGAGGGGTGATTCTCCATATATAAGGGGTGATCCTCTCCTTATGTGAGGGGTGATCCTCCTTATGTGAGGGGTGATCCTCCATATGTGAGGGGTGATCCTCCTTATGTGAGGGGTGATCCTCTCCTTATGTGAGGGGGATCCTCCTTATGTGAGGGGTGATCCTCTCCTTATGTGAGGGGTGATCCTCCTTATGTGAGGGGTGATCCTCTCCTTATGTGAGGGGTGATCCTCTCCTTATGTGTGGAGTGATCCTCCTTATGTGCCGGGTGAACCTCCTTATGTGAGGGGTGATCCTCCTTATGTGAGGGGTGATCCTCTCCTTATGTGAGGGTGATCCTCAGTATGTGAGAGGTGATCCTCTCCTTATGTGTGGGGTGGTCCTCCTTATGTGCCGGGTGAACCTCCTTATGTGAGGGGTGAACCTCCTTATGTGAGGGGTGATCCTCTCCATATGTGAGGGGTGATCCTCCTTATGTGAGGGGTGATCCTCCTTATGTGAGGGGTGATCCTCTCCTTATGTGAGGGGTGATCCTCCTTATGTGAGGGGTGATCCTCTCCTTATGTGAGGGGTGATCCTCTCCTTATGTGAGGGGTGATCCTCTCCTTATGTGAGGGGTGATCCTCTCCTTATGTGAGGGTGAACCTCCTTATGTGAGGGGTGATCCTCCTTATGTGAGGGGTGATCCTCTCCTTATGTGAGGGGTGATCCTCTCCTTATGTGAGGGGTGATCCTCAGTATGTGAGGGGTGATCCTCTCCTTATGTGAGGGGTGATCCTCTCCTTATGTGAGGGGTGATCCTCAGTATGTGAGGGGTGATCCTCTCCTTATGTGCGGGATGATCCTCCTTATGTGAGGGGTGATCCTCCTTATGTGAGGGGTGATCCTCCTTATGTGAGGGTGATTCTCTTCTTATGTGAGGGTGGTCCTCCTTATGTGAGAGGTGATCCTCTCCTTATGTGAGGGGTGATCCTCTACTTATGTGAAGAGTGATCCTCTCCTTACATGCGAGGTAATTCTCCTTATGTGAGGGGTGATCCTCAGTATGTGAGAGGTGATCCTCTCATGTGAGGGTGATTCTCCTTATGTGAGGGGTGATTCTCTCCTTATGTGAAGGGTGATCCTCTCCATATGTGCCTCATGATTCTCCTTATTTGAGAGGTGTTCCTCTCCTTATGTGAGGGGTGATCCTCCTTGTGTGAGGGGTAATCCTCCTTGTGTGAGGGGTAATCCTCTCCTTATGTGAGGGGTGATCCTCTCCTTATGTGAGGGGTGATCCTCCTTATGTGAGGGGTGATCCTCTTCTTATGTACTCTTCTTATGTGAGGGGTGATCCTCAGTATGTGAGAGGTGATCCTCTCCTTATGTGAGGGGTGAACCTCCTTATGTGAGATGTGATCCTCTCCTTATGTGAGGGGTGATCCTCCTTATGTGAGGGGTGATCCTCCTTATGTGAGGGGTGATCCTCCTTATGTGAGGGGTGATCCTCCTTATGTGAGGGGTGATCGTCCTTATGTTGAACTCTTATGTGAGGGGTGATCCTCTCCTTATGTGAGGGGTGATCCTCTCCTTATGTGCGGGGTGATTCTCCTTATGTGAGGGGTGATCCTCCTTATGTGAGTGGTTATTCTCCTTATGTGAGGGGTGATCCTCCTTATGTGAGGGGTGATCCTCCTTATGTGAGGGGGTGATCCTCTCCTTATGTGAGGGGTGATTTTCCTTATGTGAGGGGTGATCCTCCTTATGTGAGGGTGATCCTCCATATATGAGGGGTGATCCAGAGTTTCTTATAAATGAATATCCACACAAATCTAATGTTGGAATAACTGAACAAGCCTGATTTCAGTTTTGAATTATTTGGATACATTTTGTTTAGAAACAGCCAGTTATATTTTTCTACAAGTTGTAGAAAAAAAAGTAAAGTAAAGTTTGTTTATTATAGTGTCACCCCATTACTGACTTATGTCACACCTCTTTTTATGAACATCAGTACTTCCCGAATCCTATGCTTGTATGCCAGGCTGGTAGGCAATTGGTAACCATTAGTTAACTAGCTGGCGGCTCACCAACCGGCCATATCAGAACGAACCACTGACAAGATTTGAACCTTCGACCTCCCGCTCCGTAGGCGGATGCCTTAACCACTAGGCCACGGAGACGGATATATGTATATATGAAAGTAAATGACATACAACATACAAAACTAGTATCATACATATACAGTGAAACCTCTCCAGAGCAAATACCATCCGGATACACCCAAGATTGGTTGTTGTAGAGAGGTTGTTGTTCTAGGGAGGTTCAACATTTTGAAGTTTGGAAATGCGGGAATAGTCAGTTTCGACAGTTACGATTGCTCATACTGATTTGAATATGTACAGACTGTTTTTTTCCCAGCAAAATGTTTGTCTGTTGGGAGGTTTTCTGCATTGCTAGATGGGAAATTGACTGTCGTTGTGTGTTGTTGGGAGGTGTCGTTCAGGAGAGGTGAAATTGTATTGAAACGCAATGGGTAGGATTATAGGTGACGTTTTAGCCATCAACACAAAGAATACACACTGAAAAGATTTCAACATTCCATAGCACTGTATTGTGATCGATACAGGTGTGCTGGCTTGAGTATATGACAATATATTGATCGTTTTGTGAGGTTTCAATCCTGAAAAACTTTATTGAACAATATTTGTTGCAATGTCCGTGTCACATGGGGCCAGTGCACTTCCTGGCACACCTGGTCCGGATCCAGACAGAAAACGCACCTATTCTGAAATTGTTAGCCCTAGCGAACAAGCAGGCACCGACCACGCCAACGTGCCTTCTCCAACACGTTGGAAGCCCGGATCCCCTAACACAACAGAGGACAATATTAGCCAGGGTGTACATTTTATCCCGGATCAAACCTTCGATCTAACACAGCTGGTTCACGCTGCAGTTTCTAGTGACACTGTGATCAACGCACTCACAACAACAATGGTCCCTATGATTCAGGCGATTGTTAATAAGGCGTTGGAGCCATTATCTGAGAGATCCTCCTCAAATTCCAATGAAATTCAAAAATTAAAACAAGTTTTAGAGGCAAGATTGCAAAAACAGGATTGTATTATTGAAAACCTCAAAAGTGAAAACAGAGAGCTGTGGGCTAGGCTGAGGTCCTCAGATCAGGACATTGATTCAACGAATATCCACCTGGATGAATTAGAACAGTATGGGCGTCGGACAACATTAAGATGCCATGGTGTCCCCTTACAAGATGGCAAAAGTACAGATGACCTAGTTATAGACATATGCAATAACAAAATAGGTATCAAGCCTGAGATCAAAGCAGACGATATAAACAGGTCGCATACAATCGGGAAAGATAAAAATGGAAAGTGTCAAATTATATGCAAATTCAAAAACTGGAAAATAAAAAACGCAGTTTATATGAACAAAAAATATCTTAAGCGAGTTAACAACGACAACTATAAAGTGTTCGTCTCAGAAGATTTAACCCGGAGGAGACAGGCTATTATTCAGCAGTTAAACCAGGCACGCTTCGAAAATAGAATCCATTCGTACTGGACCACTGATGGCAGAATTTTTGCTAAACAAACAGAGACTGGGAGAAAACTGTTTATCAGATCCTTAGAAGACATCAATCCCTAAAACAATACTATGTGCCTATAAACAGTGATAAAACAATACTATGTGCCTATAATCAGTGATAAAACAATACTATGTGCCTATAAACAGTGATAAAACAATACTATGTGCCTATAAACAGTGATAAAACCCGTGCAATATAATATCATGCGACCGGTAATTTACACAAATTATTTGTCTTTTTTATACATGTATATACATACACGTGCATTGGGGTTTATGCTTTATTTTGCACGGTCAAATTTATACTTACACAATGTGTATGTCATATCATGTGTACTTCGACCTGTATACCTGGTATACACACTAACACTTTTAAACCACACGGTCATCGTTTACAGTTAATTGACTTATTTCCATAAATATGTAAGCAATCTGGTTTACATAACTATGTCTCAGTATGTGTAATGTGTTGTGTACGATGTGTTGTATGTCACCTTTGACTTGGCACGTTTTAATCTATTATGCTAAGTTTCCATGTCCGGGCATACTGTCACATGTCGACATTATTTGTCTATATTTCTTCGGTATAAGTAATAAAACAACTTCAGTACGTTACAAAATGTTTACAATAACATATAACCCATCTGTTGTACATTTGCCATAATTGTACAGATTACGAAACTATTGTTTCGATTGTATACCGGCCACCCCTTATAGTTGATATTTGTACATAACCTGTATAATATTATATAATCCCGATATGATGTCATTAGCTAGTATGCATTAATTCATTGATTGTCTCTTCCATTCAATCAATCAATCAATCACTCATTCATTAATTAATGAATGCATTGGTTCGACCGTTTACTCATGCATTCATGTTACCTATTCATGTAGTCATGTCACCTATTATTCATACAGTCATTCAGTCTGTCATTGTATGTATATGGTTCAATGATTGTTTGTTTGTTTATTGCATTGACTGTTTGATTGATTGCATTGACTGATTGATTGATTGATTCTTTCGTTCACTGATTGATTGATTGATTGATCGATCGAAAAGATCGATCGATCGATTGATTGATCGATCGATTGATTGATTGATGGTCTGATTGACTGGTTCATTAATTCATTCACTCACTCACTCATTCATCTATTTATTCAGTCTTTGACTGATTGATTACTGGGGTCATGGTTGTTTAATATACACAGTTATATTGTTGATGCCGACATGTTAATTAACGGATTAATTGATTTGTTGATTAATTGCTTAAAAAATCAACCGATTGTTTAAATTAAACTCGGGCTCATTTAGTCAGAAATGTGTTCGTTCATTCAGTGAATCTTGATATTCAAAGTATTGTTTCATTTTCTCTCCTTAATCTACAATAGTAAATAACATTCTACAATTCGATAAGTAATTATGTATGCAATTGCCCTGCTAGATACTGTCTATACAGATATATGCTTGCAGAATATACTGATAATAACACTGCTATATGTCACTAAGTTAACTGTAAACAGTTTACCTGGTATCCAGTTTATATGTTTGTACTGTACAAATCCTGCTTCAAGAGAGTTTTTACTGTCTCTCTTCTCTCACTTAATAAAATCCTTTTCACAATTTTTGTTTTTCGATCACATCTGATATAAATTATCCTGATAAATATTAATAAATGAAATAGCTTGAGCGCATGTATAATAATTTACAACTGTTATACTAGTCTTCACATTACATGCACAGGTGGCTAGACTGAGGGTTAAGTTTAATCCGCTATACATGAATAACAGAGACACTTCATGCGGTTTTACACGGGCATTTCGTGTGCTAAGTTAGAAATTTAAAATAGCGTTTCTCGTCTCCTTTATAACTATATGAAGAGGTTATTGCATATATTATTTAGTGTTAGTATATGATATATAATTTGCGGTGATGTACATTATTACTAACTACGGCTTTCACTCATCATTTAAGTGCATTACATACTCAAAATTGGGTTTAAAATTTTTTTATGGTATTTCTGTTTATCATTACAAAACAAATTATTCTTTTTTTCCGCCTTGTTAGACAACAAGACGATGATAATTGTTCACACTTTGTGTTACCTCTCTTTCCTCTTAAATACAATCTACAGCTTTTGTGTGTCCAGTTCTCTGCAGTTGGTAGTCGGTTGTGTCACATCTGACCTTTTTGCCGCTATTTATAATATGTTTGGATGTGTGTGTCTATATCTGCATCGTTAATGATTGATTTGAATTTATATAGAGCGGCAATAGGTTTATTTAACAATAGCACTAAGAAGATGGAATATTTTTACAGGTATCCTCTAACAATTATACTATTACTGACATTATTGAGTTATCTTACACAGGGCCTTTATATCATTAGAAAGTTAGCTGAAATAATGAATTCCAGTATAGTAAATGTTCAGTTTGTACTGACAGTTTCATTACTTAATATCGATAATTACAATAGCTTAATATTCAGCGACTTTTTGGGCAACAATCTACATTTTCCGGTCCTCCTGTTTAAATTAATGTTATTAGCTGGTGATGTAGCAAGAAACCCAGGTCCTATTATTGATCAGGGCAAATGTCTCTCGATTCTCCATCAAAATATAAGAAGTATCCGAAACAAATTGGAATTTATTTCTGATAACTGGCTGGATTTCGACTTAATTTGCCTCACTGAGACACACTTAGATGGGACCGTTTGTACAGAATCATTGGCGCTTGAAGGCTTTGGTGAAATATACCGAAAAGATAATACCTGTCATTCAGGTGGACTTTTAACATATGTAACAGAACACTTGTCAAGTAAAAGAATTTTGGAGCTAGATAATTATTTACCTGAATCACTTTGGATTCAAATTAAATGCAGAAATGAGTTTTACTTGATTGCCAACATATATAGACCACCTCATACAACAGTGGCTTTTTGGGACAGGTTAAACACATGTCTTGAGAAGGCGTTTGATCTTGGTGGACAAGTATTGCTTTTAGGTGACATTAATGAGGACCAATTGAACATGAACAATCACAAATTTCGCGATATTTTAATTATAAATAATATGCACAATGTTATATCGGAACCAACACGAATCACAGCTCATTCGTCCACACTCATTGACCCCATTGCTATTTCCCATGACGTTTCGGTGTTACATTCTGGTACTTTTGACACGCCAGGTAATATTAGTGACCATCTTGGTACCTTCATTTATATTAAATTTAATCGACCAGCCTCAATTCCATACAAAAGACGTTTGTGGAATTATAAAAGAGCAGATTTTAATAAATTTAATGAGTTGATAACAAATACTGACTGGACCTTCTTACAATCGAATTCAATTCACGATGCAACGGCTCTATTTACTAAAAAGTTTATTGAATTATCCGAAAAATGTATCCCCTCAAACTATGTTACAATAAGACCTAACGATAAGCCTTGGTATGACTCTAAAATTCGCCGTACATCTCGCCAAAGAGATCGTCAAAAACAAAAGTCTATTAACACAAATAAACCAACAGACTGGATCAAATATAAACTTCTTCGAAACAAAGTAAATAATCTTAAAAAACATGCAAAAGAACGATTCTTTAATGACATAGAAACCACTTTAAGTGATAGTAGTTCAAATAATCCCCGATTTTATTGGAAGATGCTTAAAATGCTAGTTAAAGACAATAAAAATTGTGAAACTATACCACCGTTATGCACAGAAGAAAACGATGTAGAGGTAAATTTCATTACTGACACCGAAAAAGCTAACTGTCTTAATAACTATTTTGTTTCAATCTCTACTGTCGACTCTTCACAAACGACACTACCACACTTCACTAGAAAAACTCCCAATACCTTGCAACCGTTTATCATTAATGAGCGAGAAATTATAGATATTTTATCAACATTGTTAACTAATAAAGCCTCAGGTCCCGATGAGGTAAGTCACAAAATGCTAAAAGAATGCAAACTTACAATTTGTAAACCGTTATGTATACTTTATAATAGATCACTGAGCGAAGGTAATTACCCTGATCCTTGGAAATCAGCTACTGTTATGCCTCTATTCAAAAAGGGCGACAGGAAGTCCCCTGCCAATTACAGGCCAATATCTCTGATAAGCTGTGTTGGTAAAGTCATGGAAAGAGTTGTTTTTAAGCACTTTTATAATCATTTGTATTTTAACAATCTTATATACCCTAAACAATCTGGCTTACTTCCAGGTCACTCAACGGTTTACCAATTATTAGACATTTACCACCAGATTTGTCAGTCGTTTGATAATAAAGTTCCCACGTGTATGGTGTACTGTGATATATCGAAAGCGTTCGATCGTGTTTGGCATGAAGGATTATTATTCAAACTAAGACAAAATGGAATTGATGAACACAATCTGCAATGGACAAAAACATACCTATCCAATCGTAGCCAAAGAGTATTTGTTGGATCCGAGCTTTCAAACTCACAAAATGTATCTGCAGGTGTGCCACAAGGTTCAGTACTTGGACCCCTTCTTTTCTTAATCTATGTTAATGATATTGCTGATAGTTTGGTCAGCATTACTCGTCTCTTTGCAGATGACAGTTCTCTAGCTGTTTCATCTTCTGATATTACATACATGGAAACTACCCTTAATAGTGATCTCCAGAAAATTACAGACTGGTCCCGTCAGTGGCTTGTGAATTTTAATCCGAATAAAACAGAAGTAATGTTTTTTACCCTGGGGTCAGAACGCAGACCAGTTCTCAATTTTAACAATATTCAACTCGATTACGTGGAAAATCACAAACACTTAGGTGTTACCTTAAGTTCCGATGGTAAATGGCATACTCACGTTAGCAATATAATAGCTTCAGCTTCTAGATTTCTTGGTTCGATGAGAGCATTAAAGTTTAGAGTAAAACGTAATACACTTAATCAAATTTATATTTCATATATGAGACCTATTTTAGAATATGCATCAATTGTTTGGGCTGGCTGCGCTGAATACGAAAAACTATCCTTGGAAAGAATTCAGTATGAAGCTGCACGCATTGTTACTGGTCTTACAAGATCTGTTTCTATTGATCGTTTATTAACCGAAATAGGCTGGGTGTCTCTAACCAATAGACGTAACATACAGAAACTTATAACAATTTATAAAGCAAAACATGGAAATCTACCAGAATATTTAGCTAATATAATTCCCATTACCGTTTCTGAATCTGTACCATACCCACTCCGTAATAACAATGATTACATCACAATGGCTCGTCGTACACACATTTTTTCAAATTCATTTATACCGGCTTCTACTGCCCTTTGGAATAACCTTGACCCAATCATAAGGAACTCTGCAACGCTCATTATTTTCAAATCCAAACTCAAGGATAAGTTTAAACCTCCGATAGTTCCCCAACATTTCCTTAATGGTGAAAGATCATATTCAGTTTACCATGCTCGAATACGAAATTTGTGTAGCAACTTGAATGGTGACCTCTATAGAAATCATTTACGCGATAGTCCCACATGTGACTGTGGTTTTCACACGGAAGATGCTGAACACTACTTCTTTAATTGCTGTCTATTCCGTGCTCAAAGACTACAATTATTTACAGCTACCATTACATATCACCCTCTGAGTACACATACATTACTATATGGTAAGGATGACTATTCGGCAGATGAAAACAGTCTACTTTTTACAGAAGTTCAATTATTCATAAAACACTCAAAACAGATTCACATAATCATTGGTCTCTATCTGAATGCTAGTTCGCTATGAGTAAATTTATATAGATATGTGCCCTAACACGGCGGCTGACTGCAGTGAACTGGACTTGAGCGCTGGACATTGTAATTAAATAATTACCTTTTTTCATTCTCTCTCCTACGATCACAATCTCTCTCCTCCCTCATCGCCTCTCTCTGTCTCCCTCCTCCCTCATCACCTCTCTCTGTCTCCCTCCTCCCTCATCGCCTCTCTGTCTCCCTCCTCCCTCATCGCCTCTCTCTGTCTCCCTCCCTATCTCATACGTCTTTCTTTATCTTATTATTTTGTTTTTATAATTATACAACATGTACTTTTTTCATAAATAGGAATTTGAGAAAAAATTCGCTATATTTCATTATTTATGCTTGAAATCATTAGTCGCTATTTCTCTTGAATCACTATCTGTCGGGGAAGGGCCGTAACTAATGTTGCTAGAACTTGTGGCCCGACCCGTTTGCTTTTCTATAATTTGTCATGTTTGTATTCACATGTATATATGTAAAAAAACTAATCGAGCAATAAAATATGATTAAACAATAGGTGACGTTATAAAGATGGTGTCGCTTGTGGGAGGTGACGTTTGGGGAGATGGGACTGGACTGTACATGCATTTCAGACAGACAGTACAAATATTTTAACTTTGTTAGAGACTATTATTTGCAATTGTGGTTTAACATGTGTGATTTATGACAAAACAACACATTACTTAATAGACTTTCAATAGATGAGCATTTCACTTCATTTTTGTCGATTATTGATAATGAATTTTGTACACCCGTTGCTGGATTTTGCCATATTTCTTTCAGGATCCAAATTTTTATACACAACTCATGGCTGGACTCTAGTAAGTGCAGTTGTTGAAAAAGCTGCTAAAATGCCGTTTGAGAAATACATGAAGAAAACATTAGATGAGCTGGGAATGGAGAACACGTATACAGAGGACCACCAACTACTGATCTACAACAGGGGAAGGTATATCCGTGGTCCAGTGGTAGAGCGTCGGATTTGGAATCGATCGGTCCCGGGTTCTATACTCGGCCAGGTCACGTATGTAGTGTCATTGAGCAAGGCACCTCCCACACATTGCTTAGTACTGGTTAACCACTTAGGTCAGCTAAGCTTGCCCAGGAAAACATGTCTACGTCCCCTCATGGAGTTTGACATTAATGGAACATACATACATATCCTAATCACATGTTCAGCAATTTTATTATCAAAAGTAAAATCTGTGTCAGGACTGTCTACTGAAGGTAACTAGAGAACAGACTGGCCAGTAGTCCAGTTGACTGCGAATCAAGGGATCTCAGGTTCGATCCCCCGTTTGAGCATAATAATAAAATTAACAGTCTTTCAGATGGGACGTTAAACCGATGTCTCGTGTCGGTGCTGTACACCGTGCATGTAAAAGAACCAGAGTAGACTCTTGAATGTGACTCTGTCTATATCATTGCACTGTCCTCCAAAAATCTTAAATGACTAATCTCTTCAGGAGGCGTCGCTCATATGGGCAACCGGTAGCGACGATATATAAACGTAAGTCACTGACGTGTAACTTGAGATATATTAAGACTTCCTCACTATTGGTAAATGTCAATAATAGTATAGTGGGATTTGAGAAAATTGTGAATGTTAGCGGCATTTTTAGGTAAAAGTTGGGAACCAGACTTTTTAACATAATTCAGGCATGCCGAATTCGATAAACCCGGTTCTCAAGTGAAATTTTGAGTTTTTGACCACCTAATTTGCATAAACAAAATGGCCGCCAAATGGCAAATGTTGGACCATTCCTCTGCGATATCTCTGTAACCGGGCAAGCTATAATGACAAATCAAGTGTCTATACCTATGTTTTGAAGGGCAGAGAATATGATTAAGACATTTCTGAGGTCATTGGTTGTGAACAATACTCATGAATATGCAAATTAATGGCCGCCATTACAGAAAAGTCCGTTTTCACCAATATCTCTGTAACAGGGCAAGCTATAATGACAAATCAAGTGTCTATACCTATGTTTTGAAGGGCAGAGAATATGATTAGGACATTTCTAGAGTCATAAACAATACTCATGAATATGCAAATTAGTGGCCGCCATTACAGAAAAGTCCGTTTCGACCAATATCTCCGTAACCAGAAATGCAATATTGACAAACCAAGTGTGTATACCTGTTTTGAAGGGCAGATAATGTTTGTTCGGCTAGGCCGTATTCATACAACGAGTTTGGTCATCAGTCTCTTGCTCACATGCACACATTGCTGTGCATCGTAAGTTGTATTTTCGGCATTTGCACCGGCGTGTCTTGCATTGTTTCTTGCATGAACATGAAATCACTTCCATACAACTTTCAGGGATGGGACTCGATGACATTAGTTTGGGCTTTAGTCCTGTATCAGTACGTTCCCATCCCATGTCCACGGGGGCTGGAAGCTCAGGTACAGCACAGTGAGCATTTCTCCAAACCATTGTTTGATAGTGTGCTCGCATCACATGATAGCGGAAAGCATCACTCGTTGGGGGCATCGCTTCAGGTTTCCCTGTCTTAGAGAATAGTATATGCTGTGCCGTATCAATAGAGTCTGTCTTTTGCACATTGTATACTCTGCAAAGAAATGTTTCTGAAGATCGAATGGTCTCCTCTGTGAGTTCAGCGATTCCTAAGTCCTTGAGCAACTGATGGTGTTCTTTAAAGACTTCCCATGCGGTCCTTTTCGTGTGATTTGCGATGTATGGTGTAGTGTCACACCCGGTTAATGCATGAAATGGCAAAAGATTTGTAGCTGAATCTCTTGGCAGGTTACTGAAAACTGCATCAATGGGTATATATCGCCGTTTCTTGGCAGTACCAGACAGCATCCAGAGACGTTCGCACTGAACATGTGGGAAATTGGAAACCAAAAGCATGAGAAAATCAGTGTCCCTTGATGACACAACATCTGTGTTCAACTGACTCTGCACAACATGTAACACCAACCTAGTGTCAGCTTCTTCGTGTGTGGCTTTCAGCTGAGTCAAATCGGTTGTTGTCTTTGAAGACCTAACTTCAAGTTCCTCCCTGAATCCCCCTGCAGCTACTATCTCCTTATCATCTGGTGCCTGAAGACACAATTCCCAAGACAAGAAATGTGCAAGATCAACTTTATTATCAGGAAGCGACAGAAAGTTTGTCCAGTTGTTTGGAAGCGGCTCATCACGATTTTCAACAAGCCGTCTGATTGGGCGAGCTGCTTTAGTGCGTCGTGTCCTGGTAGCACCCTTGATTGTCTCTTCTCTGTACCTGTCGAACACAATGTCTATTCGTTGATAGTTAGAACCTGCCTTCAGTACTGCTCTTACGTATGTGTCGGCCAAGTCCCCGAAGGTCACTGCTTTTTCAGGCTTTCCCAGAGCAACCACCAGTGCTTGTCCATCAATGATAAGGCAAGATGACAAGTTGTGAACTTCTATAGCTTCAGGACATACTATGTCTTCTGTTAACGTATCTGCCAGCACGGACTTGTTTCCAGTCCGGAGTGAACCATTCATTTCGGCAAGTGATATAGGAACTGGCAGAAGCTCGTGCTTCATGACAGCTTGCAAGTCAACAGGACGACCTGCCTCATAGGCAATGACGAGGCGTTGGAGGACGTTTCTATCTGCTTTTATGATAGTTTTCTTGTCTTTGTCTTTACTATCCTTGACCACTTCATACAGGGATTCAAACGTTTTGACACGACTCTTGTGCAGTGGCGCATGCATCGGGATATCCGGCATGTCACCTTGCTTAGGTACAAACATTCTCTCCTCATCAAATGTATTCACTTGTTCCTGTCCGAGGTCTTTGGCACAAAGTAACGAGTCCTGGATTTCCTCCGTTGCTAGGTCTTTAGTGACGAGGTTGTGCAAGGACCCTGGTGAAACTGATGCAAGCACCTTGAATCCCTGGAAGGCCATGACTAATGCCATCTCATCATCGTTGTCTCGCTTTTGCCGTGATTTGGTGGCTTCATTGTGAACGTATCCACTGCCAGGATGGTGATCGTACATGATTATACGAAAGGGTCCATCTAGTAAGAGCTGATGTTTTTGTGATGCCAACGATTCTACCTCCTTTCTTGCCTGTACCATTTATCCACTCCATGGCTTGGTCTGGGTCTACTTGGTTGAACTTATGTGCCGAACGCTTGATAACAAAGTTTCCTTTTTGAAACTCCGATAGCACAGGTTCTGGAAGTTGGTGCATCTCGGCCAAGTACAGTGGACCCCATCTTGCATAGTTCAGGTGGTCATATCGCATGATGTAGGGCAACATCAGACTGAAGGAGTATAGATGAAGGTCCCATACTCCATCACGCTGTGCTCGGGTGAAATGCAACAGTATCGATACCATGTCCATGTAGTTCCACCAAAAGACGAAGTTCACATCATCCGATCTACTAGCAACGAAATCTTTCAGAACTATGTGAAACATTTCCTGCCTGAGACACGCTATCAGCTCAGGAATTCTCTCGGGGTTGTCATCAGCTGCCATTGCAGAAACTTCATCATAGCATTCCTTGTTCGATTCTGCAGCAAACAAGAGAAATGTTGGCAACAAAAGCCGCCACAGGACGCACAGTAAGTTTGTGAGCTCTCATAGCCTTGCTGTATGCCTTTCCTGACAAGACAAGCTGCACAGCACCCTCTCCGAGCAGTCCACACTCCAACCACACTTCAGCTAGACCAGAACCGGCCATGTGATCTCCGATTGTCTTTAGGAAGTTCATCGCAGTATGAAGTCCACCAAGACGAGGGATTAATTTATCCCGGTATTCTTCAACATACCACTTCAGTTCCATGAGTTTGCAGAATAGAGCTTGGTCGACTGTAAGGACAGTGTACTCCTGGCCAAAATGGGACGATATTGCCATGCACCTTTTCACAACTGTATTCAGCGTATCTAATTCATGGGCCAGAGCAAGAATGATAGGCAAATATCCTACTGCTGTCTCCTCTGGTTCCTCTGATGAGATCGACTGATTGAATACTGTCCAAGAAGGTTTTGTGTCAGAATCTTGACGTCGCAGATAGAACGCCATATCCTTTGCCTCCGCTTGTTTTACACAATCAGGGTCTGCTTCAGGTTTCGTAAACCATTTCTTGTCAACAGGTGTGGCGAATACCGGCTCACTTGTTGCAGGATTTATGTTCGCAGGATACAGGTTCTGATTACCCGGTACTCAAAACATAGGTATAGACACTTGAATTTTTCTTATTGCTTGCCTGGTTACAGATATGTTGGTAAAAATGGACTTTTCTGTAATGGCGGCCACTAATTTGCATATTCATGAGTATTGTTTATGACTCTAGAAATGTCCTAATCATATTCTCTGCCCTTCAAAACATAGGTATAGACACTTGATTTGTCATTATAGCTTGCCCGGTTACAGAGATATTGGTGAAAACGGACTTTTCTGTAATGGCGGCCACTAATTTGCATATTCATGAGTATTTTTCACCACCAATGACTTCGGAAATGTCATAACCATATTCTCTGCCCTTCAAAACATAGGTATAGACACTTGATTTGTCATTATAGCTTGCCTGGTTACAGAAATATCGTAGAAGAATGGTTCAACATTTGCCATTTGGCGGCCATTTTGTTTATGCAAATTAGATGGTCAAAAACTCAAAATTTTGCTTGGGAACCGGGTTTATCGGATTCGGCATGCCTGAATTATGTTAAAAAGTCTGGTTCCCAACTTTTACCCAAAAATGCCCCTAGAACCTTATGCAGGGCCATTTTTCTGAAATCCCACTTGTCTATAACTTGGTTATTCATTGTTGAGACATCAAAGGCTTGTAGTTTATACAAATTTATTTTAGCTGGATTGCGATACAAGTTCTTACAACTTATATAAATCACTCTCGAGACCTCATTCCTGATGGAATCCATCGTAACGAGGGAGAGAGAAGAGGCAATGTGGAATTTAAATGCCTTGCCTAAGGGCACAATCGTAACGGCTCCAGCGGGACTCAAACTTTGGACTTTTCGCGCATGAAGCGAACGCGCATCCACTGCGCTATCACGGCTTGTGGCGACATCAAAGGCTTGTGGCAAATTGATTTTTAGTATATATAATGGTTTTAATTTACAGCGATTTTATTTCCCAATATTAGACAAGTTTAAACATTGCATATACAGTCAAACCTGTGTTGCATATACTGTCAAACCTGTGTTGCATATACAGTCAAACCTGTGTTGCATATACAGTCAAACCTGTGTTGCATATACTGTCAAACCTGTGTTGCATATACAGTCAAACATGTGTTGCATATACAGTCAAACCTGTGTTGCATATACAGTCAAACATGTGTTGCATATACAGTCAAACCTGTGTTGCATATACAGTCAAACATGTGTTGCATATACAGTCAAACATGTGTTGCATATACAGTCAAACATATGTTAGTGGTAACAGCCGCCAACCTGTATTAAGCAGCCAATCTCCAGATTCCCAATATGTTGTTTTATTATACATTTGACCTCTATTAAGCAGCCACCTGTGCTAAGCAGCCACTTTCTGTGATTCACTTGGCTGCTTAAAACAGGTTTAACTGTAATACACAAAAGTCATACTTGCAGGAGAAGGATTAGATTGATATATAGGCTTATATTCTTCTCCTGTATATACATCATGTATATTACGGTCTGTTAACATGGGGGAACGTTTAGCTGCATTTGGATTTGGAGGAATCGTATTTAGTCAGTCATACTATTGTTGATGTATTTAGTCAGTCATACTGTTGTTGATGTATTTAGTCAGTCATACTGTTGTTGATGTATTTAGTCAGTCATACTGTTGTTGATGTATTTAGTCAGTCATACTATTGTTGATGTATTTAGTCAGTCATACTGTTGTTGATGTATTTAGTCAGTCATACTGTTGTTGATGTATTTAGTCAGTCATACTGTTGTTGATGTATTTAGTCAGTCATACTGTTGTTGATGTATTTAGTCAGTCATACTGTTGTTGATGTATTTAGTCAGTCATACTGTTGTTGATGTATTTAGTCAGTCATACTGTTGTTGACGTATTTAGTCAGTCATACTGTTGTTGACGTATTTAGTCAGTCATACTGTTGTTGACATATATAGTCAGTCATACTGTTGTTGACGTATTTAGTCAGTCATACTGTTGTTGATGTATTTAGTCAGTCATACTGTTGTTGATGTATTTAGTCAGTCATACTGTTGTTGATGTATTTAGTCAGTCATACTGTTGTTGATGTATTTAGTCAGTCATACTGTTGTTGATGTATTTAGTCAGTCATACTGTTGTTGATGTATTTAGTCAGTCATACTGTTGTTGATGTATTTAGTCAGTCATACTGTTGTTGACATATATAGTCAGTCATACTGTTGTTGATGTATTTAGTCAGTCATACTGTTGTTGATGTATTTAGTCAGTCATACTGTTGTTGACGTATATAGTCAGTCATACTGTTGTTGACGTATTTAGTCAGTCATACTGTTGTTGATGTATTTAGTCAGTCATACTGTTGTTGACATATATAGTCAGTCATACTGTTGTTGACGTATTTAGTCAGTCATACTGTTGTTGATGTATTTAGTCAGTCATACTGTTGTTGATGTATTTAGTCAGTCATACTGTTGTTGATGTATTTAGTCAGTCATACTGTTGTTGATGTATTTAGTCAGTCATACTGTTGTTGATGTATTTAGTCAGTCATACTGTTGTTGATGTATTTAGTCAGTCATACTGTTGTTGATGTATTTAGTCAGTCATACTGTTGTTGATGTATTTAGTCAGTCATACTGTTGTTGACATATATAGTCAGTCATACTGTTGTTGATGTATTTAGTCAGTCATACTGTTGTTGATGTATTTAGTCAGTCATACTGTTGTTGATGTATTTAGTCAGTCATACTGTTGTTGACATATATAGTCAGTCATACTGTTGTTGACATATATAGTCAGTCATACTGTTGTTGACATATATAGTCAGTCATACTGTTGTTGATGTATTTAGTCAGTCATACTGTTGTTGACATATATAGTCAGTCATACTGTTGTTGATGTATTTAGTCAGTCATACTGTTGTTGACATATATAGTCAGTCATACTGTTGTTGACATATATAGTCAGTCATACTGTTGTTGATGTATTTAGTCAGTCATACTGTTGTTGATGTATTTAGTCAGTCATACTGTTGTTGATGTATTTAGTCAGTCATACTGTTGTTGATGTATTTAGTCAGTCATACTGTTGTTGACATATATAGTCAGTCATACTGTTGTTGATGTATTTAGTCAGTCATACTGTTGTTGATGTATTTAGTCAGTCATACTGTTGTTGATGTATTTAGTCAGTCATACTGTTGTTGATGTATTTAGTCAGTCATACTGTTGTTGATGTATTTAGTCAGTCATACTGTTGTTGATGTATTTAGTCAGTCATACTGTTGTTGATGTATTTAGTCAGTCATACTGTTGTTGATGTATTTAGTCAGTCATACTGTTGTTGATGTATTTAGTCAGTCATACTGTTGTTGATGTATTTAGTCAGTCATACTGTTGTTGACATATATAGTCAGTCATACTGTTGTTGATGTATTTAGTCAGTCATACTGTTGTTGATGTATTTAGTCAGTCATACTGTTGTTGATGTATTTAGTCAGTCATACTGTTGTTGATGTATTTAGTCAGTCATACTGTTGTTGATGTATTTAGTCAGTCATACTGTTGTTGATGTATTTAGTCAGTCATACTGTTGTTGATGTATTTAGTCAGTCATACTGTTGTTGATGTATTTAGTCAGTCATACTGTTGTTGATGTATTTAGTCAGTCATACTGTTGTTGATGTATTTAGTCAGTCATACTGTTGTTGATGTATTTAGTCAGTCATACTGTTGTTGATGTATTTAGTCAGTCATACTGTTGTTGATGTATTTAGTCAGTCATACTGTTGTTGACGTATTTAGTCAGTCATACTGTTGTTGACATATATAGTCAGTCATACTGTTGTTGACATATATAGTCAGTCATACTGTTGTTGACATATATAGTCAGTCATACTGTTGTTGACATATATAGTCAGTCATACTGTTGTTGACATATATAGTCAGTCATACTGTTGTTGACATATATAGTCAGTCATACTGTTGTTGATGTATATAGTCAGTCATACTGTTGTTGATGTATATAGTCAGTCATACTGTTGTTGATGTATTTAGTCAGTCATACTGTTGTTGATGTATTTAGTCAGTCATACTGTTGTTGATGTATTTAGTCAGTCATACTGTTGTTGATGTATTTAGTCAGTCATACTGTTGTTGATGTATTTAGTCAGTCATACTGTTGTTGATGTATTTAGTCAGTCATACTGTTGTTGATGTATTTAGTCAGTCATACTGTTGTTGACATATATAGTCAGTCATACTGTTGTTGACATATATAGTCAGTCATACTGTTGTTGACATATATAGTCAGTCATACTGTTGTTGACATATATAGTCAGTCATACTGTTGTTGACGTATTTAGTCAGTCATACTGTTGTTGATGTATTTAGTCAGTCATACTGTTGTTGATGTATTTAGTCAGTCATACTGTTGTTGATGTATTTAGTCAGTCATACTGTTGTTGATGTATTTAGTCAGTCATACTGTTGTTGATGTATTTAGTCAGTCATACTGTTGTTGATGTATTTAGTCAGTCATACTGTTGTTGATGTATTTAGTCAGTCATACTGTTGTTGATGTATTTAGTCAGTCATACTGTTGTTGACGTATATAGTCAGTCATACTGTTGTTGACGTATTTAGTCAGTCATACTGTTGTTGACATATATAGTCAGTCATACTGTTGTTGACATATATAGTCAGTCATACTGTTGTTGACGTATTTAGTCAGTCATACTGTTGTTGATGTATTTAGTCAGTCATACTGTTGTTGATGTATTTAGTCAGTCATACTGTTGTTGATGTATTTAGTCAGTCATACTGTTGTTGATGTATTTAGTCAGTCATACTGTTGTTGATGTATTTAGTCAGTCATACTGTTGTTGATGTATTTAGTCAGTCATACTGTTGTTGACATATATAGTCAGTCATACTGTTGTTGACGTATTTAGTCAGTCATACTGTTGTTGATGTATTTAGTCAGTCATACTGTTGTTGACATATATAGTCAGTCATACTGTTGTTGACGTATTTAGTCAGTCATACTGTTGTTGATGTATTTAGTCAGTCATACTGTTGTTGACATATATAGTCAGTCATACTGTTGTTGACGTATTTAGTCAGTCATACTGTTGTTGATGTATTTAGTCAGTCATACTGTTGTTGACATATATAGTCAGTCATACTGTTGTTGACGTATTTAGTCAGTCATACTGTTGTTGATGTATTTAGTCAGTCATACTGTTGTTGACATATATAGTCAGTCATACTGTTGTTGACGTATTTAGTCAGTCATACTGTTGTTGATGTATTTAGTCAGTCATACTGTTGTTGACATATATAGTCAGTCATACTGTTGTTGACGTATTTAGTCAGTCATACTGTTGTTGATGTATTTAGTCAGTCATACTGTTGTTTACAAAAATTGTTGACATTTGAGTCATGAGGTTCTTGTGATATTGCGAGTTATTGTCGCCAATATCTGACTGTAATACATCATATAGTACGGCCACGAAAATCTGTACAGTGTTAATTATTACTTTGTGTTACATATGCATGTAGTGCATACACATACGTGTAGTGAAAGATTGACAACTACAAGCGTAAACGAAGGGCTTTCATATGAAACTGTTTAAACGGTTGAATGTAGCATTTCATGAAATAATTTTTACGCTGATGTTATCAGTTTGAAACAATTTGTTTACAAACGAAATTCGAGTAAAATGTGTATATGTACTCTAATACAATAGTCACTTTCGTTTTCACAGGCACTACGTCAAGTCCAAGAAAGGTCGACTTGTGAATGCTCCCTATGTCGATTTATCATACAAATGGGCAGGCGGAGGCCTAATTTCAAATGTCTTAGATGTGACGAAGTTCGGAAACGCCATGTTGTACAGCTTCCAATCAAAGGGTTATCATACATTTTCTCAACCGAGCAGTTCATCAGATCAAAGAAAGCATCTTAAAACGTCTGACGCAAACGTCACGAGTAACTTTGCAAAAGATAATGTCAAGAAATCTACGGGTATCACAGGCTATCTAAAGCCAGAAACTATGAAAATGATGTGGAGTCCTATAGCTATACCTTGTGCTAATTGGGAAGGAATAGCTAATGCAGGCTATGGTCTAGGATGGAGTGTATGCTCCGCACGTAATGAGCATGCATTTTGTAAGGATCAGAAGTTCTTTGTTTCGCATACTGGCTGTGCTATTGGAGCTAGCAGCGTGCTGTTGATTCTCCCAGAAGGAAGTCAGATGGATGAGATAACGAACAGTGGGAAAATGCAGAATGAATCGGACCCTGAAGGCGCTAGTTCAAAATCTTTTGCTTCATCAAAAGGAGTCGTAGTCGCTATTATTGTGAATATGACTTCTGTTGGATTAAATAAGACTGCGTATAACATTGCAAGGATATTTGAGAACACAAACATTCGGAAATTAATTTGATGGCTGCAAGAGTTAATATAATAAAAGCACAGCGATACGTAAATACAGGAGATAGTTGAAATCTAATAATAGCACAACGATATGTAAATACAGGAGATAGTTGAAATCTAATAATAGCACAACGATATGTAAATACAGGAGATAGTTGAAATCTAATAATAGCACAACGATACATAAATACAGGAGATAGTTGAAATCTAATAATAGCACAACGATATGTAAATACAGGAGATAGTTGAAATCTAATAATAGCACAACGATATGTAAATACAGGAGATAGTTGAAATCTAATAATAGCACAACGATATGTAAATACAGGAGATAGTTGAAATCTAATAATAGCACAACGATATGTAAATACAGGAGATAGTTGAAATCTAATAATAGCACAACGATATGTAAATACAGGAGATAGTTGAAATCTAATAATAGCACAACGATATGTAAATACAGGAGATAGTTGAAATCTAATAATAGCACAACGATATGTAAATACAGGAGATAGTTGAAATCTAATAATAGCACAACAATGAGTAAATACAGGAGATAGTTGAAATCTAATAATAGCACAACGATACATAAATACCGGAGATAGTTGAAATCTAATAATAGCACAACGATATGTAAATACAGGAGATAGTTGAAATCTAATAATAGCACAACGATATGTAAATACAGGAGATAGTTGAAATCTAATAATAGCACAACGATGCGTAAATACAGGTGATAATTGAAATCTAATAATAGCACAACGATACGTAAATACAGGAGATAGTTGAAATCTAATAATAGCACAACAATGAGTAAATACAGGAGATAGTTGAAATCTAATAATAGCACAACGATACGTAAATACAAGAGATAGTTGAAATCTAATAATAGCACAACGATGAGTAAATACAGGAGATAGTTGAAATCTAATAATAGCACAACGATACGTAAATACAGGAGATAGTTGAAATCTAATAATAGCAAACGATACGTAAATACAAGAGATGGTTGAAATCTAATAATAGCACAACGATACATAAATACAGGAGATAGTTGAAATCTAATAATAGCACAACGATATGTAAATACAGGAGATAGTTGAAATCTAATAATAGCACAACGATGAGTAAATACAGGAGATAGTTGAAATCTAATAATAGCACAACGATATGTAAATACAGGAGATAGTTGAAATCTAATAATAGCACAACGATATGTAAATACAGGAGATAGTTGAAATCTAATAATAGCACAACGATATGTAAATACAGGAGATAGCACAACAATGAGTAAATACAGGAGATAGTTGAAATCTAATAATAGCACAACGATACATAAATACAGGAGATAGTTGAAATCTAATAATAGCACAACGATATGTAAATACAGGAGATAGTTGAAATCTAATAATAGCACAACGATATGTAAATACAGGAGATAGTTGAAATCTAATAATAGCACAACGATATGTAAATACAGGAGATAGTTGAAATCTAATAATAGCACAACGATATGTAAATACAGGAGTAGTTGAAATCTAATAATAGCACAACGATATGTAAATACAGGAGATAGTTGAAATCTAATAATAGCACAACGATATGTAAATACAGGAGATAGTTGAAATCTAATAATAGCACAACGATATGTAAATACAGGAGATAGTTGAAATCTAATAATAGCACAACGATATGTAAATACAGGAGATAGTTGAAATCTAATAATAGCACAACAATGAGTAAATACAGGAGATAGTTGAAATCTAATAATAGCACAACGATACATAAATACAGGAGATAGTTGAAATCTAATAATAGCACAACGATATGTAAATACAGGAGATAGTTGAAATCTAATAATAGCACAACGATATGTAAATACAGGAGATAGTTGAAATCTAATAATAGCACAACGATATGTAAATACAGGAGATAGTTGAAATCTAATAATAGCACAACGATATGTAAATACAGGAGATAGTTGAAATCTAATAATAGCACAACGATACGTAAATACAGGAGATAGTTGAAATCTAATAATAGCACAACGATATGTAAATACAGGAGATAGTTGAAATCTAATAATAGCACAACGATATGTAAATACAGGAGATAGTTGAAATCTAATAATAGCACAACGATATGTAAATACAGGAGATAGTTGAAATCTAATAATAGCACAACGATATGTAAATACAGGAGATAGTTGAAATCTAATAATAGCACAACGATATGTAAATACAGGAGATAGTTGAAATCTAATAATAGCACAACGATATGTAAATACAGGAGATAGTTGAAATCTAATAATAGCACAACAATGAGTAAATACAGGAGATAGTTGAAATCTAATAATAGCACAACGATACATAAATACAGGAGATAGTTGAAATCTAATAATAGCACAACGATATGTAAATACAGGAGATAGTTGAAATCTAATAATAGCACAACGATATGTAAATACAGGAGATAGTTGAAATCTAATAATAGCACAACGATATGTAAATACAGGAGATAGTTGAAATCTAATAATAGCACAACGATATGTAAATACAGGAGATAGTTGAAATCTAATAATAGCACAACGATATGTAAATACAGGAGATAGTTGAAATCTAATAATAGCACAACGATATGTAAATACAGGAGATAGTTGAAATCTAATAATAGCACAACGATATGTAAATACAGGAGATAGTGAAATCTAATAATGCACACGATACATAAATACAGGAGATAGTTGAAATCTAATAATAGCACAACGATATGTAAATACAGGAGATAGTTGAAATCTAATAATAGCACAACGATATGTAAATACAGGAGATAGTTGAAATCTAATAATAGCACAACGATATGTAAATACAGGAGATAGTTGAAATCTAATAATAGCACAACAATGAGTAAATACAGGAGATAGTTGAAATCTAATAATAGCACAACGATACATAAATACAGGAGATAGTTGAAATCTAATAATAGCACAACGATATGTAAATACAGGATAATAGCACAACGATATGTAAATACAGGAGATAGTTGAAATCTAATAATAGCACAACGATATGTAAATACAGGAGATAGTTGAAATCTAATAATAGCACAACGATATGTAAATACAGGAGATAGTTGAAATCTAATAATAGCACAACAATGAGTAAATACAGGAGATAGTTGAAATCTAATAATAGCACAACGATACATAAATACCGGAGATAGTTGAAATCTAATAATAGCACAACGATATGTAAATACAGGAGATAGTTGAAATCTAATAATAGCACAACGATATGTAAATACAGGAGATAGTTGAAATCTAATAATAGCACAACGATGCGTAAATACAGGTGATAATTGAAATCTAATAATAGCACAACGATACGTAAATACAGGAGATAGTTGAAATCTAATAATAGCACAACAATGAGTAAATACAGGAGATAGTTGAAATCTAATAATAGCACAACGATACGTAAATACAAGAGATAGTTGAAATCTAATAATAGCACAACGATGAGTAAATACAGGAGATAGTTGAAATCTAATAATAGCACAACGATACGTAAATACAGGAGATAGTTGAAATCTAATAATAGCAAACGATACGTAAATACAAGAGATGGTTGAAATCTAATAATAGCACAACGATACATAAATACAGGAGATAGTTGAAATCTAATAATAGCACAACGATATGTAAATACAGGAGATAGTTGAAATCTAATAATAGCACAACGATGAGTAAATACAGGAGATAGTTGAAATCTAATAATAGCACAACGATATGTAAATACAGGAGATAGTTGAAATCTAATAATAGCACAACGATATGTAAATACAGGAGATAGTTGAAATCTAATAATAGCACAACGATATGTAAATACAGGAGATAGTTGAAATCTAATAATAGCACAACGATATGTAAATACAGGAGATAGTTGAAATCAATATTTTGTAAGAATTATAATCAGAAAATCAGTATTGCAGCTTTCTAATCTATCTATGTTTTTAATGAGATGCACGTAGACTGGATCACACTTGAAAGAACTAAGACTATTTTGTGGTCACAAATAAAAAAGCTACTTGATGACCGAAAGCTACGCTTGTTCATATCTCTCAATACTATTCTTATTGTCTCGTGGAAAAAAGGAAAGTTTTCAAATTTAAATTGAATGTAAAGATAGAGTGCACATATTCTGCTAGCCTGGGTTCCAGTCTGTCGATTTTTCACTAATTTACTTCTGGCAAAATGACAGCCTGGGGAAACTTGATTTCCGAGCGTATCGCCACCTACATTACACCCGTATTTTCTAGGGTGATGATTGAACGTCAACTCTTATTTGCAAGATACAATTGCTAAAAATAGAAACAGAATCTTTTCGGAAATCACCGAACAGGCACGATTATTTCCGAAAATACACGAATGCTCCCGTAGCCTCATTTACATTGCAAAATTGCGTCAACATAAATTTCGCGTTTCTGCGTTATGTCGACGAGATGGTAGATTTTAACTATTATGTTTATAGGGTAAAGGATCGATTCGGTGTAATTGAAGTAAGGACGATTTAAATCTTGAGTAAATATGTCAAATCAGACGCACATTGTACTTTTTAAAACTATTTATCATTCCGTTGACCTGTAAAAAATGGCGGCCAATTATACACTTTTATCAACATTGCAGTGCCTCACTTTTGATTAAAGTACGTCATTAATTAAGTCACATGCTAATAGGCGTATTAATAGGATTAATGATAATCAATAATTACACAGAAAACCCATTGTGTTTCCCCAGGTGTTGATATTATCAGAAACTCAATACGGCCCAATTAATGGTCTCAGTGTTAAAATATATTTATATGACTGACCAGGCAAAATATATCAACGCCTGTTCCCAGGCTAATATTCTGCTGACTTCTTTAGTATAGAACTGTGTCACTAATTAATGAGTTCTCATTGCAAGTATAAAGTGAGCAAGATATTAATTGCTAATTCATAAGCAATACTGTATATATATATATATATATATATATATAATGCATTTAATTCTAGTGATGTCACTCTATTATATGTCATACCATTCGTCCACATTAAGAAGCACATCATCATTGACATTATGACTATGTTGAGTGATGTACACGATAACATAATACTAATCTCTTTCAATTTTACTTCAAAAGCAGCTCAAAATGGCGAGAATGATCATTGAAGAGCACAGTTGTGCTGTTGGAATAATTGTAGCTGGCAAATAGCTTAGGCAGGTACAAACTTTTTTCAGTTTTCGATTGAATTTATCTGCAAGTGTTTGTCAATAAAAGAGGAATAATACGCCCCAAGTTTTATATTGTATCCGTATCTCTCGCATATTCAACAACACTTGTCGCCACCCAAGGTCTCGGGAATAAGTTTATTCTGACCGAAGTCTGAAGTGTTGTGTGCCGAAGACCAAAACAAACGTTACTAATGTTACACGTACTGCAAGGAAAACTATTGGTACGCATGTCTGTAATGTCGCTCCTCAAACATCCAAAATCGTCTCTGGGAGATAGGATTACTGTGTTACCGACCCATGAAAGGCGGTGCTCTCACTGCGATACACGACATCACGTTTGGCCTGGTCGAGGCAGCTGATTGTACGAATGTTCTCTTCATTGATTTGACATGTATCAGTATCAATCTATCGGGCTAACGGGTGCCGACTGCTAGACGACCTGTATCTCCGGGGTGAACGTAACACCGCCAACTGTTATTGAAGCTGATCGTTTCCGAGGTTGTAATAATGCTTTAATTATATGAATATAATGAAGGACTAAAACCAGTAGTAACATAAATTCCATGTCTTTATCTCAGATATGTAAGATAGAGATTGAAGATATTTATCATTTTATTTGTATATGTCCATGTTATAACAACCAACGTAAACAATTTACTTTTTTTATTTTACGATTGCGAAGATGAAAGCGTATATGTGGTCATTCGTGTGTGAGGAAACCGGAGTAAACCAACCTGTCCGATCTGGCGACCATCTCGCATACTTCCCGGTCCGTGGATCGAACCCAGGTTGCATTGGTGAGAAGCGCGCGCGCGATAACCACTGCGCTAATCAGACAGCAATAATTGATCGATTCACACTTGCAATAGACCGTCTGTATACAAATTTAAGTGTTATGAGTTCCGATAATAATAATACAATACATAATTTAGCCAAATTTATAAAATGATCTGTAGCTATTAGAAATAATATAACTGTGTAATCGTCAAAACTTATATATTACTCTCACTTAAATTTCAATTGTCACGTGATGATAAATTGTATATGTTATTACTAGTTTTGTTAAGACGATGTATAATGTACAAATCTTTCGGAGTCCGCCTCCGTGGTCGAGTGGTTAAGGTCGCTGACTTGTATACCACTGTAACCTATCATCACTGATGGTCACGGGTTCGAGCCCCGCTCAGGCCGTGTCTCATTTATATGAAAAAGTTGGCAGTTTCTTACGGAGGTTGGTGCACCCAAGTACTGGTTAACCGCTGGAGCCTGCCCAGGAAAGGTGTTGTTAAATAAACTGCCCGCCGGCGATATAGCCCAAAATGGTGCTGATGCAGGCGTAAAACCCGAAATATAACATAACAAATCTTTCGGAAAAAAAAATTCTATTCTGTTCTGAATATATTTCATTTTCTTTGTAATACATTTAATCACCTACTGCATATTAAAAAATAGGCTATATCTTCGGTAGGTTCCAGTCTGTCGATTTTTCACTTTACTTCTGGCAAAATGACGGTGATATTATCAGAAACCCAATATGTCTCAAATAACGGTCTCGGTGTTAAAGATATATTTATATGACTGACCAGGCAAACTATATCCACGCCTGTTTCCATGCTAACAATAGCGGAGTGTGTGACGATCTTTACTACCAAACGTTTTGTTTCAAATATCCACAAAACCTACATTTGTATTTTATTTCTATAGAATAACAAGATATAGATATACATAGATTTATTAATTAAATTTTTCAATCATATTAAAACACACATATATTAACAGTGGAAAAATATTATACATGCTAGCACAAACATATAAAAAACATCAGCATTTCTAACTGTGCATATTTCTGTGTGTAATTGCTATTTTCACGCTATAATAGTGAAAAGAATTCTCCATTTTTATCTTGATCGTAATGGTAAATGCCATCTCAAGACCAAATTTAGAGTTGACTCCGTATACACAATATGTATAGGATATAAGCCGAAAACGATCCAATATGTAAAATATTGGACTGTGTGAGGCACGTAGTGCTGAAGACGGTACCAATATTTTACATATTGGATCCGTTTGGGGCTTATATCTTACTTAAAACACACACTTATATAACAAGATCCTACTAATTAAAATTGTTAATTTCGTACATGTACGCGTAGGATTTATAAATAATACTCTGGCCTTTCGACAGCAGTCCAATATGAATAATAATGGACTGCAAGTACAGAGGTATGACATCACGACCGTGTTTTAAACAAACAATGCTAAAGCACTGCTCCATCAACAGTCTATCCTGTTTGAAAACGAGATTCGGCCAGTGGATCACAAGTATACCAGTCTATCCTGTTTGAAAACGAGATTCGGCCAGTGGATCACAAGTATACACATAAAACATTACCATATATATATCACATACTTCGGCTATATAACAAATTATTAAATACATTTTTTCAATAGTATATAGCATCACAATAATAACCGTAAAACATTATCATATATATTACATACCTATAGCAACATATTAAATACACATAGTGTATAGACTATAGCATCATTTGAAAACAAAGCAGAATTGTAATTCAAATTAATTTCTATACATGACATAAATATACATATCTAAATTTGATATTACATGCTTATACAAAATTTAAACATATTCGGTCTGGTACAGTATCGAGCCTGTCCGATCTGGTGACCACCGTACCATCTTACATACTTCCCAGTCCGAGGATCAAACCCGGGTTGCATTGGTGAGAAGCGAGCATGCTAACCACCGCTAATCTGGCATCCTCGGTTGCAATGATAACACATCTTAACCAATATTTTATCCTTTGAAACATTTGTAGCCTACTAAGTAATTTTGTATATGCGTCCCCGTTCATCATATACGTAATTATTTAGCGTATATGAACATTACTTGTATGAAATGATTTCAATTTTAAAAAGATGTAGTTAAGCTTATTTATATATCAAAGTAACATACTTATTGACAGTGAATAGGCTTTCAGAATAATAGGGTCTTCAAAAATTACCATGGGGGATGTCTCCTCAGCTCGACAATAATGATTGATTAAAGCAGGGTCCTGAACAATGTAATTATAAATTAATATATATGATTATAAAGGTATTTATACAAATACCCAGTAAGGTAGAACTATTGAGAAGCAAAATATACAAGTTTATCTATATACGCACGGACGATAATACAGGCGGGTGTTTGTGTGTGTGTGTATGAGTTATTGAGCCCCCTTTGTCATATTGATAATAAAGATGCTGTAAGATATGGTGTGGGTACAATTTTTTTCTGTTGTGTGTTTTTGTTGTCGGTCAAAAAAACCCTGTGTAAATCATATGAATGTACATATATCTATTATGAATATTGTATATATACATTGTAAGGCGAATAGGGGATGCTCCTCGACCTATGACGTGGAAAATAAATGGGGTTACTCCAAAAGGGGGCCTGAAAAAAAAGAAGGTATTTGGCTATCATCTCATTAATATCTTGCACATGGGACTTTAAGCCGAGGTCTCGTGTCGATGCTTTACACCGTGCATGTAAAAGAACTAGAGGAGACTCTGGAAGGGTCTCTGTCTGTATCATTGCACTATCGGCCAAAAATCTAAATGACTAATCTCTTCACGAGGAGTTGCTGATATGGGCAACCGGTAGCGACGATAAATAAACGTAAAACACACACACTCATTAAAGTGTTGGCATGACCTCTTCAATCTGTATTCTAGAAATTTATTACAAGACAATAGAATAGACTTTAGTGTTATGTATCTTTCTATTCTTTTATTGGGCGTACCTCTGTGTGTTTTTAACTGTTTTAGTACATTGAGGGGGGTCGCCCTACGAATCCTCTATTACAGGTTGAGGGGGTCGTCCCTACGAATCCTCTATAACAGGTCGAGGGGGGTCGGCCCTACGTATCCTCTATAACAGGTCGAGGGTGGTCGGCCTTATGAATTCTCTATTACAGGCCAATAAATAGACGAAATTTAAAAATACGTGTATTTATAATGTAATAAACTCCAAAAATACTTATCTGGATTATGAAAGACAAATAGGTTTAACACTAATAGTGCATAAAACAATATTGAAGACGAGTATTTCATGTTAAGCACCGTGGTACAGTATGTCAAACGACGTTCCCCAAACTCTGTATGGTAGGTCACATGAATCACGAGCGGGTTCAACGACTGATACAAGTGCAATGACTAGACGGGCAATAGTTACGCATGCAATTTATGCAACACCATTGGGCCATACCAGGCACTATAAAATAGGGTCCATTCGCTGCCGAGCATGAAAGGTTGGGCGAACACCACATATATGTGTTAGAATTAGCCATTGTTGTTGATGTACTTGTTGTAGCCGGAGTTGTTGTTGTTGTAGCCGGAGTTGTTATCATTGTAGCCGGAGTTGTTGTCATTATTGTTGTAGCCGGAGTTGTTATTGTCGTAGCCGGAGACATTGTTGTCGCCGGAGTTGTTGTTGTCATAGCCGGAGTCGTTTTTGTAGCCGTTGTTGTAGCCAAAGTCGTTGTCGCCGGAGTTGTTGTTGCCAGAGTTGTTGTAGCCGGAGTTGTTGTTGTCATTGTTGTAGCCGGAGTTGTTGTTGTAGCCGGAGTTGTCATTGTCATAGCTGGTGTTGTTGTTGTCATTGTGGTAGCAGGATTTGTCGTAGCCGGAGTTGTTGTTGTCATTGTTGTAGCCGGAGTTGCTGTTGTCGTAGCCAGAGTCGTTGTTGTAGCCGGAGTTGTTGTCATTGTTGTAGCCAGAGTTGTTGTTGTAGCCGGAGTTGTTGTTGTCATTGTCGTAGCCAGAGTTGTTGTTGTCATTGTGGTAGCAGGATTTGTTGTCTGAGTTGTTGTAGCCGGAATTGTTGTTGTTGTCGTTGCCAGAGTTGTTGTCGTAGCTGGAGTTGTTGTTGTCATTGTCGTAGCTGGAGTTGTAATTGTGGTAGCAGGATTTGTTGTAGCCAGAGTTGTTGTTGTTGTAGCCTGAGTTGTTGTTGTCATTGTTGTAGCCGGGGTCGTCGTTGTAGCCATTGTTATTGTCGTGGCCGGAGACATTTTTGTTGTAGCCGGAGTTGTTGTTGTTGCTGGAGTTGTTTTTGTCATAGCTAGAGTCATTTTTGTAGCCGTTGCCAGAGTCGTTGTTGTCACCGGAGTTGTTGTTGTTGCCAGAGTTATTGTCGGAGTTATTGTTGTCGTAGCCGGAGTTGTTGTTGTCATAGCCGGAGTCGTTTTTGTAGCCGTTGTTGTAGCCAAAGTCGTTGTCGCCGGAGTTGTTGTTGCCAGAGTTGTTGTAGCCGGAGTTGTTGTTGTCATTGTTGTAGCCGGAGTTGTTGTTGTAGCCGGAGTTGTCATTGTCATAGCTGGTGTTGTTGTTGTCATTGTGGTAGCAGGATTTGTCGTAGCCGGAGTTGTTGTTGTCATTGTTGTAGCCGGAGTTGCTGTTGTCGTAGCCAGAGTCGTTGTTGTAGCCGGAGTTGTTGTCATTGTTGTAGCCAGAGTTGTTGTTGTAGCCGGAGTTGTTGTTGTCATTGTCGTAGCCAGAGTTGTTGTTGTCATTGTGGTAGCAGGATTTGTTGTCTGAGTTGTTGTAGCCGGAATTGTTGTTGTTGTCGTTGCCAGAGTTGTTGTCGTAGCTGGAGTTGTTGTTGTCATTGTCGTAGCTGGAGTTGTAATTGTGGTAGCAGGATTTGTTGTAGCCAGAGTTGTTGTTGTTGTAGCCTGAGTTGTTGTTGTCATTGTTGTAGCCGGGGTCGTCGTTGTAGCCATTGTTATTGTCGTGGCCGGAGACATTTTTGTTGTAGCCGGAGTTGTTGTTGTTGCTGGAGTTGTTTTTGTCATAGCTAGAGTCATTTTTGTAGCCGTTGCCAGAGTCGTTGTTGTCACCGGAGTTGTTGTTGTTGCCAGAGTTATTGTCGGAGTTATTGTTGTCGTAGCCGGAGTTGTTGTTGTCATAGCCGGAGTCGTTTTTGTAGCTGTTGTCGTAGCCAGAGTCGTTGTTGTTGTAGCCGGAGTTGTTGTTGTTGCTGGAGTTGTTGTTGTCATAGCCGGAGTTATTGTTGTCATTGTGGTAGCAGGAGTTGTTGTAGCCAGAGTTGTTGTTGTAGCCGGAGTTGTTGTTGTAGCCATAGTTGTTGCTGTAGCCGGAGTTGTTGTTGTCATTGTCGTAGCCAGAGTTGTTGTTGTCATTGTGGTAGCAGGATTTGTTGTAGCCAGAGTTGTTGTTGTCATAGCCGGAGTTGTTGTCATTGTTGTAGCCAGAGTTGTTGTTGTAGCCGGAATCATTGTTGTAGTTGGAGACATTTTTGTTGCCAGAGTTGTTGTAGCCGGAGTTGTTGTCATAGCTGGAGTCATTTTTGTAGCCGTTGTCGTAGCCTGAGTTGTTGTTGTAGCCAGAGTTGTTGTCGTTGTAGCCGGAGTTGTTGTCATTGCCAGAGTTGTTGTCATAGCCGGAGTTATTGTTGTCATTGTGGTAGCAGGAGTTGTTGTAGCCAGAGTTGTTGTTGTTGTAGCCAGAGTTGTTGTAGCCAGAGTTGTTATTGTCATTGTTGTAGCCGGATTTGTTGTAGCCAGAGTCATTAGCCGGAGTTGTTGGTGTAGCCGGAGTCGTTGTTGTCGCCGGCGTTGTTGTTGTCGCCAGAGTCTTTGTTGTAGCCGGAGTGGTAGACACTCCGGAGTTGTTGATGTAGCCAGAGTTGTTGTTGCTGGAGTTGTTGTTGACGCCGGAGTTGTTGTAGCCACTCCGGAGTTGTTGTCGTGGTCATTGTAGCTGGAGTCATTGTTGTTGTAGCCACTCCGGAGTTGTTGTCGTCGCCGGCGTTGTTGTTGTGGTAACCGGAGTTGTTTTTGTTGTTGCCGGAGTTGTTGTTGTAGCCACTCTGGTGTTGTTGTTGCTGCCGGTGTTGTTATTGTTGTAGCCGTAGTAGTTTTAGCTGGATTCGTTGTTGTAGCCGGAGTTGTTGTTGTGGCCAGAGTTGTTGTAGCCACTTCAGAGTTGTTGTTGTTGCCGGAGTTGTTGTTGTCATTGCCGGAGTCGTTGTTGTAGCCACTCCAGAGTTGTTGTTGCTGAAGTTGTTGTAGGCGTAACCGGAGTTGTTGCCGGAGTTGTTGTTGTCGCCAGAGTTGTTGTTGTCGCCAGAGTTGTTGTTGTCGCCGGAGTTGTTGTTGTCGCCGGAGTTGTTGTTGTTGCCGGAGTTGTTGTTGTCGCCGTTTTTGTAGCCGGCGTCGTTGTTGCAGCCACTCCGGAGTTGTTGTTGTTGGAGTTGTTATTGTTGTAGTTGTACTAGTTCTAGCTGGATTTGTTGTTGTAGCCATAGTTGTTAGCCGGAGTTGTTGTTGTTGTTGTAGCCATAGTCGTTGTTGTAGCCTTAGTCGTTGTTGCAGCCGTAGTTGTTGTTGTCGCTGGAGTTGTTGTAGCCACTCCGGAATTGTCGCCGGAGTTGTTGTTGTCGTTGTTATAGCCGGAGTTGTCGTTACTGGAGTTTTTGTTGTATCCGGAGTTGTTGTTGTAGCCAGAGTTGTTTTTGTTGTAGCCAGAGTTGTTTTCATTGTCGATGTTGTAGCCTGAGTTGTTGTTGTCGTTGCTAGATTTTTTGTTGTCGTTGTAGCCGGAGTTGTTGTTGTAGCCGGAGTTGTCGTTGTAGCCGGAGTTATTGTTGTTGCCAGAGTCATTGTTGTAGCCGTAGTTGTTAGCCAGAGTTGTTGCCGTAGTTGTTGTAGCCGTAGTCGTTGTTGTAGCTGTAGTCGTTGTTGTCGCTGGAGTTGTTGTTGTAGCCACTCCGGAGTTGTTGTTGCCGGAATTGTTGTTGTTGGAGTCATTGTTGTAGCTGTAGTCATTAGCCAGAGTTGTTGTTGATGTAGCTGGATTCGTTGTTGTTGTCGCTGGAGTCGTTGTTGTAGCCATTCTGGAGTTGTTGTTGTAGCCCGAGTTGTTGTTGCTATTGCTTTAGCCAGAGTTGTTGTTGTCGTTGCTGGAGTTATTGTTGTCATAGCCGGAGTTGTTGTTGTCATTGTTATTGCCGGAGTTGTTGTTGCAGCTGGAGTAGTTGTAGCCAGAGTTGTTGTTGTAGTAGTTGTTGTAGCCGGAGTTGTTGTCATTTCCGGAGTTGTTATTGCCGGAGTTGTAGCCAGAGTTGTTGTTGTAGCTGGAGTCATTGTAGCCTGAGTTGTTGTAGGTGTAGCCAGAGTTGTTGTTGCCACCAGAGTTGTTGTTGTTGCAGCCAGAGTTGTTGTTGCCCGAGTTTTTGTTGTCGTTGTTGCTGGAGTTGTTGTTGTCATTGTTGCCGGAGTTGTTGTTGTCATTGTTGTAGCAGGAGTTATTGTTGTAGTCGTTGTTGTTGCCGGAGTGGTTGTTGTAGCCAGAGTTGCTTTTGTAGCCAGAGTTGCTTTTGTAGCCGGAGTTGTTGTAGCAAGAGTCCATGTTGTAGCCGGCGTCGTTGTCATAGCTAGAGTTGTTGTTGTAGCTGGTGTTGTGGTCGTTGTTGTAGCCAGATTTGTTGTTGTTGGAATCATTGTTGTAGCCGTAGTCATTAGCCAGAGTTGTTGTTGATGTAGCTGGATTCGTTGTTGTAGCCGGAGTTGTTGTTGTCGCTGGAGTCGTTGTTGTAGCCATTCTGGAGCTGTTTTTGTTGCCGGAGTTGTTGTTGTAGCCCGAGGTGTTGTTGCTATTGTTGTAGCCACAGTTGTTGTTGTCATTGCTAGAGTTGTTGTTGTCATAGCCGGAGTTGTCGTTGCCAGAGTTGTTGTTGTAGCTGGATTCGTTGTTGTCGCCAGAGTCGTTGTAGCTGGTATCGTTTTTGTAGCTGGAGTCGTTGCCGGAGTTGTTGTTGTTGCTGGAGTTGTTGATGTCTTTGCCAGAGTTGTTGTTGTCGTGGTTGAAGCCGGAGTCGTTGTTGTAGCAAGAGTTGTTGTTGTAGCTGGAGTCGTTGTTGTACCCAGAGTTGTTGTTGTACCTGGAGTTGTTGTAGCCGAAGTCATTGTTGTAGCCGGAGTTGTTGTGGTCATTGTTGTAGCCAGAGTTGTTGTAGCAGGAGTTATTGTTGTAGTCGTTGTTGTTACCGGAGTGGTTGTTGTAGCCAGAGTTGCTTTTGTAGCCAGAGTCATTGTTGTTGTAGCCAGAGTTGTTGTAGCAGGAGTCCATGTTGTAGCCGGTATCGTTGTCATAGCCAGAGTCATTGTTGTAGCTGGTGTTGTTGTCGTTGTTGTAGCCGGATTTGTTGTTGTTGGAGTTGTTGTTGTAGCCGTAGTCATTAGCCAGAGTTGTTGATGTAGCCGGATTTGTTGTTGTAGCCGGAGTTGTTGTTGTCGCTGGAGTCGTTGTTGTAGCCATTCTGGAGCTGTTTTTGTTGCCAGAGTTGTTCTTGTAGCCCGAGTTGTTGTTGTTGTCGTTGCTGGAGTTGTTGTTGTTGTAGCTGGAGTCATTGTTGCCGGAGTTGTTGTTATCGCAGCCAGAGTTGATGTTGTTGTTGTAGCCGGAGTTATTGTTGTTGTAGCTGGAGTCTTTGTAGCCGTAGTTGTTGTTGTTATCATAGCCAGAGTTGCTGTAGCCGGAGTTGTTGTCATTGTTGCCGGAGTTGTTGTTGCAGCTGGTGTCATTGTCATTAGCCAGAATTCTTGTTGATGTAGCCGGAGTCGTTGTAGCCGGAGTTGTTGTCGCTGGAGTTGTTGTTGTAGCCATTCCGGAATAGTTGTTGTTGTTGCAGGAGTTGTTGTCACTGTTGTAACCGGAGTTGTTATTGTCCGTGTTGTAGCCGGAGTTGTTGTTGTAGCTGGAGTCGTTGTAGCTGGAGTTATTGTAGCCGGAGTTGTTGTTGTTATAGCCGGAGTTGTCATTGCCGGAGTTGTTGTTATCATATCCAGAGTCGTTGTTGTAGCCGGAGTTGTTGTAGTTGTTGTCGTTGTAGGCGTAGCCGGAGTTGTTGTAGGCATAGTCGGAGTTGTTGTTGTAGGCATAGCCGGAGTTGTTGTCATTGTTATAGCCGTAGGTGTTCTTGTTGCCGCAGGAGTTCTTGTTGTTGCAGCCAGAGTTGTCGTTGCCCGAGTTTTTGTTGTCGTTGTTGCCAGAGTTGTTGTTGTCATTGATGTAGCAGCCAGAGTTGTTGTTGTCGCCGGAGTTGTTGTTGTAGCCGGAGTCCTTGTTGTCATAGCCGGAGTTGTTTTTGTAGCCGGAGTCATTGTTGTCGTAGCCAGAGTCATTGTTGTCGTAGCTGGAGTTGTTGTTGTAGCCGGAATTGCCATAGTCATTAGCTGGAGTTGTTGTTGTAGCCAGAGTTGTTGTTGTTGTAGTCGGAGTTGCTGTTGCTGGAGTCGTTGTTTTAGCCATTCCGGATCTGTTGTTGTTGCCGGTGTTGCCATTGTTGCCGGAGATGATGTCATTATTGTAGCCGGAGTTATTGATATCTTTGCCGGAGTTGTTGTTGTAGCCATAGTCATTAGCTGGAGTTGTTGTTGTAGCCAGAGTTGTTGTTGTTGTAGCCGGAGTTGCTGTTGCTGGAGTCGTTGTTTTAGCCATTCCGGATCTGTTGTTGTTGCCGGAGTTGTTGTCACTGTTGTAGCCGGAGTTGTTGTCGTCATTGTTGTTGTGGTAGACGAAGTTGGTGTTGACGGAGTCGTTGTTGTAGCCGAAGTCATTGTTGTAGCCAGAGTTGTTGTTGTTGTAGCTGGAATCATTGTTGATGTAGCCAGAGTTGTTGTAGCAGGAGTCCTTGTAGCCAGCGTCGTTGTTGTCGTAGCCAGAGTTGTTGTTGTCGCCGGAGTCATTGTAGCCAGAGTCGTTGTAGCTGGTGTTGTTGTCATTGTTGTAGCCGGATTTGTTGTTGTTGTAGCCATAGTCATTAGCCAGAGTTGTTGTTGATGTAGCCGGAGTTGTTGTCGCTGGAGTCGTTGTTGTAGCCATTCCGGAATAGTTGTTGTTGCCAGAGTTGTTGTTGTTGCAGGAGTTGTTGTCACTGTTGTAACCGGAGTTGTTGTTGTCATTGTTGTAGCCGGAGTTGTTGTTGTCATTGTTATAGCCGGAGGTGTTGTTGTTGCCGCAGTAGTTGTTGTTGTTGCAGCTAGAGTTGTCGTTGCCCAAGTTTTTGTTGTCGTTGTTGCCAGAGTTGTTGTTGTCATTGATGTAGCAGCCAGAGTTGTTGTTGTAGCCGGAGTCGTTGTTGTCGCCGGAGTTGTTGTTGTAGCCGGAGTCCTTGTTGTCATATCCGGAGTTGTTTTTGTAGCCGGAGTTGTTTTTGTAGCCGGAGTTGTTGTTGTCGCCAGAGTTGGTGTTGCAGCCGGAATTGTTGTTGCTGGAGTTGTTGTTGTAGCCATAGTCATTAGCCGGAGTTGTTGTTGTAGCCAGAGTTGTTGTTGTTGTAGCCAGAGTTGTTGTTGTTGTAGCCAGAGTTGCTGGAGTCGTTGTTTTAGCCAATCCGGATCTGTTATTGTTGCCGGTGTTGCCGGAGATGTTGTCATTATTGTAGCCGGAGTTGTTGATATCTTTGCCGGAGTTGTTGTCGTCATTGTTGTTGTGGTAGCCAGAGTCGTTGTACCCGAAGTTGTTGTTGACGGAGTCGTTGTTGTAGCCGAAGTCATTGTTGTAGCCAGAGTTGTTGTTGTTGTAGCCGGAATCATTGTTGTTGTAGCCAGAGTTGTTGTAGCAGGAGTCCTTGTAGCCAGCATCGTTATTGTCATAGCCAGAGTTGTTGTTGTCGCCGGAGTCGTTGTTGTAGCTGGTGTTGTTGTCATTGTTGTAGCCAGATTTGTTGTTGTTGGAGTCGTTGTTGTAGCCATAGTCATTAGCCAGAGTTGTTGTTGATGTAGCCGGAGTCGTTGTAGCCGGAGTAGCTCGAGTCGTTGTTGTAGCCATTCCGGAATTGTTGTTGTTGCCAGAGTTGTTGTTGTTGCAGGAGTTGTTGTCACTGTTGTAGCCGGAGTTGTTGTTATCATTGTTGTAGCCGGAGTTGTTGTTGTCATTGTTGTAGCCGGAATTGTTGTCATTGCCAGAGTTGTTGTTGTCATTGTTGTAGCCGGAGTTGTTGCTGGAGCTGTTGTAGCTGGAGTCATTGTTATCGTAGCCAGAGTTGTTGTTGTAGCCGGAGTTGTTGTTGTTGTTGCCGGTGTTGTTGTAGCCAGAGTTGTTGTTTTAGCCGGAGTTGTTGTAGCCGGAGTCCTCGTTGTCATAGCCGGAGTTGTTGTCGCAGGAGTCGTTGTTGTTGTAGTCGCAGTTGTTATCTGGAGTTGTTCTTGTTGTAGCCGGAGTTGTTGTAGCCAGAGTTGTTGTTGTCGCTGGAGTCGTTGTTTTAGCCATTCCGGATCTGTTGTTGTCGCCAGAGTTGTTGTTATCATTGTTGTAGCCAGAGTTGTTATTGTCCTAGCCAGAGTCGTTGTTGTTGTAGCCATTGTTGTTCTTGTTGTAGCCAGAGTCCTTGTTGTAGCTGGAGTCCTTGTTATCACAGCCAGAGTAGTTTTTGTAGCCGGAGTTATTGTTGTCATCGGAGTCGTTGTTGTCGTAGCCGGAGTTGTTGTCATAGCCAGAGTTGTTTTTGTAGCCGGAGTTATTGTTGTTATCGGAGTCGTTGTTGTCGTAGCCGGAGTTGTTGTTGTAGACAGAGTTGTTGTTGTAGCTGTAGTCGTTAGTCGGAGTTGTTGTCGCTGGAGTCGTTGTAGCCATTCCAGATCTGTTGTTGTCGCAGGAATTGTTGTAGCCCGAGTTGTTGTTGTCATTGTTGTAGCCGGAGTCGTCGTTGTCATAGCTGGAGGTGTCATTGTCGGAGTTGTTGTTGTCATTGTTGTAGCCAGAGTTGTTGTAGCCGGAGTCATTGTTGTTGTAGCCAGAGTTGTTTTTGTAGCCAGAGATGTTTTTGTTGTTGTAGCCGGAGTTGTTTTTGTTGTAGCCAGAGTAGTTGTTGCTTTAGTCGGAGTTGTTGTAGCCATAGTTGTTGTTGTCACTGTTGTTGTCGGAGTTGTTGCTATTGTAATCAGAATTGTTGTTGTAGCCAGAGAATTTGTTGTTGATATTGCCGGAGAACTTGTTGTCATTGTTGCCGGAGTTGTCATTGTTGTAGCTGGAGTTGTTTTTGTTGCCGGAGATGTTGTCATTGTCGTAGTTTTTGTTGTCGTTGTTGTCGGATTTATTGTCTTCATTGTTGTCACTGGAGTCGTTGCTTTAGCCGTTGTTGTCGTTGTTGTTGTTACTGGAGTCATTGTTGATGTAGCCGGAGTTGTTGTTGTCACCGGAGTCATTCCTGTAGTCATTGTCGTAGCCGGAGATGTTGTCATTGTTGTAGCCGGAGTTGTTGTTGTAGCCAGAGTTGTCGTTATTGTAGCCGGAATTGTTGTTGTTGTCAGAGATGTTGTTCTCATTGTAGCCGGAGTCGGTGTTGTTGTAACCGGAGTAGTTATTGTAGCCATAGTTGTTGCCAGGGTCGTTGTTGTAGCCAGAGTTGTTATTGTAGCCAGAGTTGTTGTTGTCGTAGCCAGAGTTGTTCTCGATGTAGCTGGATTCAGTGTTGTCATAACTGGAGTAGTTGTTGTAGCCATAGTCATTGTTGTAGCCGGAGTCGTTGTAGCCATAGTCGTTGTTGTAGCCGGAGTCATTGTTGTAGCCATAGTTGTTGTTGTAGCCGGAGTCGTTGTTGTAGCCAGAGTCGTTGTTGTAGCCAGAGTCGTTGTTGTAGCCAGAGTCGTTGTTGTAGCCAGAGTCATTGTAGCAGGAGTTGTTGTTGTCGTTGTTGTCCCCGGAGGAGTTGTTGTAGCCGGAGTCATTGTTGTAGCCATAGTTGTTGTTGTAGCCGGAGTCATTGTTGTAGCCAGAGTCATTGTTGTAGCCGGAGTCGTTGTTGTAGCCATAGTCGTTGTTGTAGCCAGAGTCGTTGTAGCAGGAGTTGTTGTTGTCGGTGTTGTCCCCGGAGGAGTTGTTGTAGCCAGAGTTGTTGTTGTCATTGTTGTGGCCGGAGTCGTTGTTGTAGACGGTGTTGTTGTCATTGTTGTAGCTGGAGTTGTTGTTGTTGTAGCCAGAGTGGTTGTTGTAGCTGGAGTTGTTGTTGTCTTTGTTGTGGCCAGAGTCGTTGTGGTAGCCGTAGTCATTGTTGTGGCTGTAGTCGTAGACGGAGCTGTTGTTCTCATTGTTGTAGCCGGAGTTGTTGTTGTTGTAGCCAGAGTGGTTGTTGTAGCCGGAGTTGTTGTTGTCATTGTTGTGGACGGAGTCGTTGTTGTAGACGGTGTTGTTGTCATTGTTGTAGCTGGAGTTGTTGTTGTTGTAGCCAGAGTGGTTGTTGTAGCCAGAGTTGTTGTTGTCTTTGTTGTGGCCAGAGTCGTTGTGGTAGCCGTAGTCATTGTTGTGGCCATAGTCGTAGACGGAGCTGTTGTTCTCATTGTTGTAGCCGGAGTTGTTGTTGTTTTAATCGGAGTCGTTGTTGTAGCCGGAGTTGTTGTTGCCAGAGTTGTTGTTGTCGGTGTTGTTGTTGTCATTGTAGCTGGAGTTGTAGCCGGAGTCGTTGTAGGTGGAGTTATTGATGTCGCCGGAGTCATTGTTGTCATAGCCAGAGTTGTTTTTGTAGCCGGAGTTATTGTTGTTATCGGAGTCGTTGTTGTCGTAGCCAGAGTTGTTGTTGTAGACAGAGTTGTTGTTGTAGCTGTAGTCGTTAGTCGGAGTTGTTGTCGCTGGAGTCGTTGTAGCCATTCCAGATCTGTTGTTGTCGCAGGAATTGTTGTAGCCCGAGTTGTTGTTGTCATTGTTGTAGCCGGAGTTGTCGTTGTCATAGCCAGAGGTGTCATTGTCGGAGTTGTTGTTGTCATTGTTGTAGCCGGAGTTGTTTTTGTAGCCAGAGTTGTTTTTGTTGTTGTCAGAGTTGTTGCCGGTGTTGTTGTAGCCGGAGTTGTTTTTGTTGTAGCCAGAGTAGTTGTTGCTTTAGTCGGAGTTGTTGTAGCCATAGTTGTTGTTGTCACTGTTGTTGTCAGAGTTGTTGCTATTGTAATCAGAATTGTTGTTGTAGCCAGAGAATTTGTTGTTGATATTGCCGGAGAACTTGTTGTCATTGTTGCCGGAGTTGTCATTGTTGTAGCTGGAGTTGTTTTTGTTGCCGGAGATGTTGTCATTGTCGTAGTTTTTGTTGTCGTTGTTGCCGGATTTATTGTTGTCACTGGAGTCGTTGCTTTAGCCGTTGTTGTCGTTGTTACTGGAGTCATTGTTGATGTAGCCGGAGTTGTTGTCACCGTAGTCATTCCTTTAGTCATTGTCGTAGCCGGAGTTGTTGCCGGAGATGTTGTCATTGTTGTAGCCGGAGTTGTTGTTGTAGCCAGAGTTGTCGTTATTGTAGCCGGAATTGTTGTTGTTGTCAGAGATGTTGTTGTAGCCGGAGTTGTTCTCGTTGTAGCCGGAGTCGGTGTTGTCGTAACCGGAGTAGTTATTGTAGCCATAGTTGTTGCCGGGGTCGTTGTTGTAGCCAGAGTTGTTATTGTAGCCAGAGTCGTTGTTGTAGCCGGAGTTGTTATTGTAGCCAGAGTTGTTGTTGTTGTAGCCAGAGTTGTTCTCGATGTAGCTGGATTCTGTGTTGTCATAACTGGAGTGGTTGTTGTAGCCATAGTCGTTGTTGTAGCCGGAGTCGTTGTTGTAGCCGGAGTTGTTGTTGTAGCCATAGTCATTGTTGTAGCCGGAGTCATTGTTGTAGCCATAGTTGTTGTTGTAGCCGGAGTCTTTGTTGTAGCCAGAGTCGTTGTTGTAGCCGGAGTCGTTGTTGTAGCCATAGTTGTTGTTGTAGCTGGAGTCGTTGTAGCCATAGTCGTTGTTGTAGCCAGAGTCGTAGACGGAGCTGTTGTTCTCATTGTTGTAGCCGGAGTTGTTATTGTTTTAATCGGAGTCGTTGTTGTAGCCGGAGTTGTTGTTGCCAGAGTTGTTGTTGTCGGTGTTGTTGTTGTCATTGTAGCTGGAGTTGTAGCCGGAGTCGTTGTAGGTGGAGTTATTGATGTCGCCGGAGTCATTGTTGTCATAGCCAGAGTTGTTTTTGTAGCCGGAGTTATTGTCATCGGAGTCGTTGTTGTCGTAGCCGGAGTTGTTGTTGTAGACAGAGTTGTTGTTGTAGCTATAGTCGTTAGTCGGAGTTGTTGTCGCTGGAGTCGTTGTAGCCATTCCAGATCTGTTGTTGTCGCAGGAATTGTTGTAGCCCGATTTGTTGTTGTCATTGTTGTAGCCGGAGTCGTCGTTGTCATAGCCAGAGGTGTCATTGTCGGAGTTGTTGTTGTCATTGTTGTAGCCAGAGTTGTTGTAGCCGGAGTTGTTTTTGTAGCCAGAGTTGTTTTTGTTGTTGTCAGAGTTGTTGCCGGTGTTGTTGTAGCCGGAGTTGTTTTTGTTGTAGCCAGAGTAGTTGTTGCTTTAGTCGGAGTTGTTGTAGCCATAGTTGTTGTTGTCACTGTTGTTGTCGGAGTTGTTGCTATTGTAATCAGAATTGTTGTTGTAGCCAGAGAATTTGTTGTTGATATTGCCGGAGAACTTGTTGTCATTGTTGCCGGAGTTGTCATTGTTGTAGCTGGAGTTGTTTTTGTTGCCGGAGATGTTGTCATTATCGTAGTTTTTGTTGTCGTTGTTGCCAGATTTATTGTCTTCATTGTTGTCACTGGAGTCGTTGCTTTAGCCGTTGTTGTCGTTTTTACTGGAGTCATTGTTGATGTAGCCGGAGTTGTTGTCACCGTAGTCATTCCTTTAGTCATTGTCGTAGCCGGAGTTGTTGCTGGAGATGTTGTCATTGTTGTAGCCGGAGTTGTTGTTGTAGCCAGAGTTGTCGTTATTGTAGCCGGAATTGTTGTTGTTGTCAGAGATGTTGTTGTAGCCGGAGTTGTTCTCGTTGTAGCCGGAGTCGGTGTTGTCGTAACCGGAGTAGTTATTGTAGCCATAGTTATTGCCAGGGTTGTTGTTGTAGCCAGAGTTGTTATTGTAGCCAGAGTCGTTGTTGTAGCCGGAGTTGTTATTGTAGCCAGAGTTGTTGTTGTCGTAGCCAGAGTTGTTCTCGATGTAGCTGGATTCTGTGTTGTCATAACTGGAGTAGTTGTTGTAGCCATAGTCGTTGTTGTAGCCGGAGTCGTTGTTGTAGCCGGAGTTGTTGTTGTAGCCATAGTCATTGTTGTAGCCGGAGTCATTGTTGTAGCCATAGTTGTTGTTGTAGCCGGAGTCTTTGTTGTAGCCAGAGTCGTTGTTGTAGCCGGAGTCGTTGTTGTAGCCATAGTTGTTGTTGTAGCCGGAGTCGTTGTAGCCATAGTCGTTGTTGTAGCCAGAGTCGTTGTTGTAGCAGTAGTTGTTGTTGTCGTTGTTGTCCCCGGAGGAGTTGTTGTAGCCAGAGTTGTTGTTGTCGTTGTTGTAGACGGTGTTGTTGTCATTGTTGTAGCTGGAGTTGTTGTTGTTGTAGCCGGAGTTGTTGTTGTCTTTGTTGTGGCCAGAGTCGTTGTTGTAGTCATTGTTGGAGTTGTTGTTGTTGTAGCCACAGTGGTTGTTGTAGCCGGAGTTGTTGTTGTCATTGTTGTGGCCGGAGTCGTTGTTGTAGACGGTGTTGTTGTCATTGTTGTAGCTGGAGTTGTTGTTGTTGTTGTAGCCAGAGTGGTTGTTGTAGCTGGAGTTGTTGTTGTCTTTGTGGTAGCCGTAGTCATTGTTGTGGCCGTAGTCGTAGACGGAGCTGTTGTTCTCATTGTTGTAGCCGGAGTTGTTGTTTTAATCGGGGTCGTTGTTGTAGCCGGAGTTGTTGTTGCCAGAGTTGTTGTTGTCGGTGTTGTTGTTGTCATTGTAGCTGGAGTTGTAGCCGGAGTCGTTGTAGGTGGAGTTATTGATGTCGCCGGAGTCATTGTTGTCATAGCCAGAGTTGTTTTTGTAGCCGGAGTTATTGTTGTCATCGGAGTCGTTGTTGTCGTAGCCAGAGTTGTTGTTGTAGACAGAGTTGTTGTTGTAGCTGTAGTCGTTAGTCGGAGTTGTTGTCGCTGGAGTCGTTGTAGCCATTCCAGATCTGTTGTTGTCGCAGGAATTGTTGTAGCCCGAGTTGTTGTTGTCATTGATGTAGCCGGAGTTGTCGTTGTTATAGCTGGAGGTGTCATTGTCGGAGTTGTTGTTGTCATTGTTGTAGCCAGAGTTGTTGTAGCTGGAGTCATTGTTGTTGTAGCCAGAGTTGTTTTTGTAGCCAGAGTTGTTTTTGTTGTTGTCAGAGTTGTTGCAGGTGTTGTAGCCGGAGTTGTTTTTGTTGTAGCCAGAGTAGTTGTTGCTTTAGTCGGAGTTGTTGTAGCCATAGTTGTTGTCACTGTTGTTGTCGGAGTTGTTGCTATTGTAATCAGAATTGTTGTTGTAGCCAGAGAATTTGTTGTTGATATTGCCGGAGAACTTGTTGTCATTGTTGCCGGAGTTGTCATTGTTGTAGCTGGAGTTGTTTTTGTTGCCTGAGATGTTGTCATTGTCGTAGTTTTTGTTGTCGTTGTTGCCGGATTTATTGTCTTCATTGTTGTCACTGGAGTCGTTGCTTTAGCCGTTGTTGTCATTGTCGTTGTTACTGGAGTCATTGTTGATGTAGCCGGAGTTGTTGTTGTCACCGGAGTCATTCCTGTAGTCATTGTCGTAGCCGGAGTTGTTGCCGGAGATGTTGTCATTGTTGTAGCCGGAGTTGTTGTTGTTTTAATCGGGGTCGTTGTTGTAGCCGGAGTTGTTGTTGCCAGAGTTGTTGTTGTCGGTGTTGTTGTTGTCATTGTAGCTGGAGTTGTAGCCGGAGTCGTTGTAGGTGGAGTTATTGATGTCGCCGGGGTCATTGTTGTCATAGCCAGAGTTGTTTTTGTAGCCGGAGTTATTGTTGTCATCGGAGTCATTGTTGTGTAGCCAGAGTTGTTGTTGTAGACAGAGTTGTTGTTGTAGCTGTAGTCGTTAGTCGGAGTTGTTGTCGCTGGAGTCGTTGTAGCCATTCCAGATCTGTTGTTGTCGCAGGAATTGTTGTAGCCCGAGTTGTTGTTGTCATTGATGTAGCCGGAGTTGTCGTTGTCATAGCTGGAGGTGTCATTGTCGGAGTTGTTGTTGTCATTGTTGTAGCCAGAGTTGTTGTAGCCGGAGTCATTGTTGTAGCCAGAGTTGTTTTTGTAGCCAGAGTTGTTTTTGTTGTTGTCAGAGTTGTTGCCGGTGTTGTTGTAGCTGAAGTTGTTTTTGTTGTAGCCAGAGTAGTTGTTGCTTTAGTCGGAGTTGTTGTAGCCATAGTTGTTGTTGTCACTGTTGTTGTCGGAGTTGTTGCTATTGTAATCAGAATTGTTGTTGTAGCCAGAGAATTTGTTGTTGATATTGCCGGAGAACTTGTTGTCATTGTTGCCGGAGTTGTCATTGTTGTAGCTGGAGTTGTTTTTGTTGCCGGAGATGTTGTCATTGTCGTAGTTTTTGTTGTCGTTGTTGCCGGATTTAATGTCTTCATTGTTGTCACTGGAGTCGTTGCTTTAGCCGTTGTTGTCGTTGTTGTTGTTACTGGAGTCATTGTTGATGAAGCCGGAGTTGTTGTTGTCACCGGAGTCATTCCTGTAGTCATTGTCGTAGCCGGAGTTGTTGCCGGAGATGTTGTCATTGTTGTAGCCGGAGTTGTTGTTGTTTTAATCGGGGTCGTTGTTGTAGCCGGAGTTGTTGTTGCCAGAGTTGTTGTTGTCGGTGTTGTTGTTGTCATTGTAGCTGGAGTTGTAGCCGGAGTCGTTGTAGGTGGAGTTATTGATGTCGCCGGAGTCATTGTTGTCATAGCCAGAGTTGTTTTTGTAGCCGGAGTTATTGTTGTTATCGGAGTCGTTGTTGTCGTAGCCAGAGTTGTTGTTGTAGACAGAGTTGTTGTTGTAGCTGTAGTCGTTAGTCGGAGTTGTTGTCGCTGGAGTCGTTGTAGCCATTCCAGATCTGTTGTTGTCGCAGGAATTGTTGTAGCCCGAGTTGTTGTTGTCATTGATGTAGCCGGAGTTGTCGTTGTCATAGCTGGAGGTGTCATTGTCGGAGTTGTTGTTGTCATTGTTGTAGCCAGAGTTGTTGTAGCCAGAGTCATTGTTGTAGCCAGAGTTGTTTTTGTAGCCAGAGTTGTTTTTGTTGTTGTCAGAGTTGTTGCCGGTGTTGTTGTAGCCGGAGTTGTTTTTGTTGTAGCCAGAGTAGTTGTTGCTTTAGTCGGAGTTGTTGTAGCCATAGTTGTTGTTGTCACTGTTGTTGTCGGAGTTGTTGCTATTGTAATCAGAATTGTTGTTGTAGCCAGAGAATTTGTTGTTGATATTGCCGGAGAACTTGTTGTCATTGTTGCCGGAGTTGTCATTGTTGTAGCTGGAGTTGTTTTTGTTGCCGGAGATGTTGTCATTGTCGTAGTTTTTGTTGTCATTGTTGCCGGATTTATTGTCTTCATTGTTGTCACTGGAGTCGTTGCTTTAGCCGTTGTTGTCGTTGTTGTTGTTACTGGAGTCATTGTTGATGTAGCCGGAGTTGTTGTTGTCACCGGAGTCATTCCTGTAGTCATTGTCGTAGCCGGAGTTGTTGCCGGAGATGTTGTCATTGTTGTAGCCGGAGTTGTTGTTTTAATCGGGGTCGTTGTTGTAGCCGGAGTTGTTGTTGCCAGAGTTGTTGTTGTCGGTGTTGTTGTTGTCATTGTAGCTGGAGTTGTAGCCGGAGTCGTTGTAGGTGGAGTTATTGATGTCGCCGGAGTCATTGTTGTCATAGCCAGAGTTGTTTTTGTAGCCGGAGTTATTGTTGTCATTGGAGTCGTTGTTGTCGTAGCCAGAGTTGTTGTTGTAGACAGAGTTGTTGTTGTAGCTGTAGTCGTTAGTCGGAGTTGTTGTCGCTGGAGTCGTTGTAGCCATTCCAGATCTGTTGTTGTCGCAGGAATTGTTGTAGCCCGAGTTGTTGTTGTCATAGCTGGAGGTGTCATTGTCGGAGTTGTTGTTGTCATTGTTGTAGCCAGAGTTGTTGTAGCCAGAGTCATTGTTGTTGTAGCCAGAGTTGTTTTTGTAGCCAGAGTTGTTTTTGTAGCCAGAGTTGTTTTTGTTGTTGTCAGAGTTGTTGCCGGTGTTGTTGTAGCCGGAGTTGTTTTTGTTGTAGCCAGAGTAGTTGTTGCTTTAGTCGGAGTTGTTGTAGCCATAGTTGTGGTTGTCACTGTTGTTGTCGGAGTTGTTGCTATTGTAATCAGAATTGTTGTTGTAGCCAGAGAATTTGTTGTTGATATTGCCGGAGAACTTGTTGTCATTGTTGCCGGAGTTGTCATTGTTGTAGCTGGAGTTGTTTTTGTTGCCGGAGATGTTGTCATTGTCGTAGTTTTTGTTGTCGTTGTTGCCGGATTTATTGTCTTCATTGTTGTCACTGGAGTCGTTGCTTTAGCCGTTGTTGTCGTTGTCGTTGTTACTGGAGTCATTGTTGATGTAGCCGGAGTTGTTGTTGTCACCGGAGTCATTCCTGTAGTCATTGTCGTAGCCGGAGTTGTTGCCGGAGATGTTGTCATTGTTGTTGCCGGAGTTGTTGTTGTAGCCAGAGTTGTCGTTATTGTAGCCGGAATTGTTGTTGTTGTAGCCGGAGTTGTTCTCGTTGTAGCTGGAGTCGGTGTTGTCGTAACCGGAGTAGTTATTGTAGCCATAGTTGTTGCCGGGGTCATTGTTGTAGCCAGAGTTGTTATTGTAGCCAGAGTCGTTGTTGTAGCCGGAGTTGTTGTTGTTGTTGTAGCCAGAGTTGTTGTTGTCATAGCCAGAGTTGTTGTTGTCATAGCCAGAGTTGTTCTCGATGTAGCTGGATTCAGTGTTGTCATAGCTGGAGTAGTTGTTGTAGCCATAGTCGTTGTTGTAGCCAGAGTTGTTGTTGTAGCCATAGTCATTGTTGTAGCCGGAGTCGTTGTTGTAGCCATAGTTGTTGTTGTAGCCGGAGTTGTTGTTGTAGCCAGAGTCGTTGTTTTAGCCGGAGTCGTTGTTGTAGCCATAGTTGTTGTTGTAGCCGGAGGAGTTGTTGTAGCCAGAGTTGTTGTTGTCATTGTTGTTGACGGTGTTGTTGTCATTGTTGTAGCCAGAGTTGTTGTTGTCATTGTTGTTGACGGTGTTGTTGTCATTGTTGTAGCTGGAGTTGTTGTTGTTGTAGCCAGAGTTGTTGTTGTAGCCGAAGTTGTTGGTGTTGTTGCCAGAGTTGTTGTTGGTGTCGTTGTTGTAGCCGGAGTTGTTGGTGTCGTTGCCAGAATTGTTGTTGTCGTTGTTGTTGTAGCCGGAGTGGATGGTGTCGTTGTTGTAGCCGGAGTTGTTGGTGTCGTTGCCAGAATTGTTGTTGTCGTTGTTGTTGTAGCCGTAGTTGTTGGTGTCGTTGTTGTAGCCGGAGTTGTTGGTGTCGTTGCCAGAGTTATTGTTATAGCCGACATTGTTGGTATCATTGTTATAGCCGGAGTTGTTGGTGTCGTTGCCAGAATTGTTGTTGTCGTTGTTGTTGTAGCCGGAGTGGATGGTGTCGTTGTTGTAGCCGGAGTTGTTGGTGTCGTTGCCAGAATTGTTGTTGTCGTTGTTGTTGTAGCCGTAGTTGTTGGTGTCGTTGTTGTAGCCGGAGTTGTTGGTGTCGTTGCCAGAGTTATTGTTGTAGCCGACATTGTTGGTATCATTGTTATAGCCGGAGTTGTTGGTGTCGTTACCAGAGTTGTTGCTGTCATTGTTATAGCCGGAGTTGTTGGTGTCGTTGCCAGAGTTGTTGTTGTCATTGTTGTAGCCGGAGTTGTTGGTGTCGTTGCCAGAGTTGTTGTTGTCGTTGTTGTAGCCGGAGCTGTTGTCGTTCTTATTATAGTTATTGTTGTCGTTGTTGTTGTCGTCGTTGTTGTCGTTGTTGTTGTTGATTCTGCTGTGGTATTGTTTGTGCTGGAAATAGATAGGATTTAATCTTAAGTTGGAGAAAGTAAGTGTTCGTATGTTTATTTGTTCATTACTGCACAACATTCGAACACCATTTAAAATTAATAGAAAATACATTGTCATATTTGGTTTTTTCAGATCATTGCAGTGGTGGCCAGGATATTATAAACTTATCTCCAAGCTCGAGCTTCTGATTGGCTGAGTTGAGTGCAAATCTCAAACTCAACCTTCTCATTGATTTAAATGAGTGTAGTTCTCAGACTCAACCAAGAGAAATGTCTTTGTGGAATGAAAACTCAGCTGTTAAAGGTTGCATTGAAGAAGAATGTGTTTGCACTATTACTCTTTCATTTCTAATGTTACAGTCATACTCCTGTTTAGAAGATGAACTTCGGCGCATGTCCCGTGTTTTATATTCGCAATGTTAATAAGATACGCTAACTTGAAGATGATTTACCCACAATTGTCATTTACTAAGCTGATGGAATTGGATAAAAAATGTCAACTTTTGAATCCCCCACCATTGACAAGTCACTCTGGATCGGTGATACTAACTTTTGAATCCCCCACCATTGACAAGTCACTCTGGATTGGTGATACTAACTTTTGAATCCCCCACCATTGACAAGTCACTCTGGATTGGTGATACTAACTTTTGAATCCCCCACCATTGACAAGTCACTCTGGATCGTGATACTAACTTTTGAATCCCCCACCATTGACAAGTCACTCTGGATCGTGATACTAACTTTTGAATCCCCCACCATTGACAAGTCACTCTGGATCGGTGATACTAACTTTTGAATCCCCCACCATTGACAAGTCACTCTGGATCGTGATACTAACTTTTGAACTGATTTAAATTACGACCACGTGACTTAGAGTGCGAGTGGCTGTGGACAGGGCCGAGCAACTTTCGGCCAAATACAGGTTTATGTGATCTAAAAAAGATTACGATGCTAAGTAGTAAAATAGTAAAAACAAATTTGAGTACATTTTAACGATCTTTGATTGTGTGTATGTAGGTTCCTCTAATGTCAAACCCATAGCGGGGACCTAGACATGTTTTCCTGGGCAGGCTTAGCCGACCTAAGCAGTTAATCAGAACTAAGCAATGTGTGTGAGGTGCCTTGTTCAATGACACTACATACCTGACCTGATCAAACCCGGGACCGTTCGATACACAATCCGACGCTCTACCACTGGATGTCAGACTTGCTTTCCTTTACTGACACACTTAGATAAAACTTGTTCTATAATCAGTAATATTACATAATAGCAACATTTCTAGAAATTGTGACAAAAGAGAATTAGTTTGATATATCTGTTACTCACCTTGAAGTTGTTGATGTTGTAGATGACATCAGCGCTGTCATGGTATCAGATTGGCTAAACGAGGAACTACTTGTTGTTGTGGATACATTCCCGCCAATTATCTGGATATCGCCACAGTTAACAAAGTTCTGTTTACCACACCCAACACATCCTGAATAGCATACGATATTAAAATTAATACATGTCAAACAAAACAAACCTACTTTCAGGCGTTTACATTAACTTTTTAATCGGTAGACACTAGAAAGTTATATATATAATGATTGTCATTCAATATGCTTATGTTGTTTTGTATGTCGATATATTTACCTGATTTGTTTAAGTTACACTTGTACAACGTTATACATGTATATTGTATGGCGTAACTGTGTACTTTGGTTATAATTACTGTGTATGTGCATTAATGCTATAGTGTTCAGAAATTTAAGAGGGCCCTAAGGAAGATTAGTTCAGAACTAAAATAGGTCACCCTCAATAAAAATTAGAAATCTATCTATTTTGTAAAGTTTGTTTCAATATCATTATATTGCAATATTTGTATTCTACGATTCCTCGGCATTTTGTATACCCAAAGAAGGAATTTACCGCGTTTAAATCTACAATGAAGCATTGTATAGAGGGTGACTTCAAACTGGAGGTAATTTTACTACATTTTTATGACATCATTTGCAAACTCTAAAAAATAACACCAACTATTTTTGCGGTTTTTAGATATTTCGGTCATGTTATTTGTATTTGAGTTATTTGTCGTCGAATAAAACATGGTGTGTTGTTGTGAGCACCGGACTTTGGCATACGGTCTGAGGGATTGATTCTTACCAGTCACAATGCCAAACCATGTTTTTTCGCCACCAAATAACCGAAAGACAACTATTTATTAATTTAAATACATGTACTGTTTATTTTGTAGATCGTCTGTCAAACATAATAAGCATCTTGTATCATAATAGATCTAGGTGTAATTTTCGACATGCAAATTCAGCCAGACCACCAGACATATTTCAAATCAAAGGGACAGTCTTCACAAAACTTTGCCAGAATTTGTCTGACGCACCTGTCGGACAAATGATTAAAATGCCCTTAAAATTCCAATTAATTTCATACAGACGGATCTGTAGTCCAGTGGTTAACACGTTGGACTGATAATCCAGGGATCGCAGGTTCGATCCCCCGTCTGACCCTAATCAGATGGGACTTTAAACTGAGGTCACGTGTCGGTACTTTACACCATGCACGTAAAAGAACCAGAGGAGACTCTGGAATGGATCTCTGTCTGTATCATTGCACTATCCTCCAAAATCTAAAATGACTAATCTATGTACCCAAAATTGCTAGCATGTTGTGCAAAAGAAACAACGATAAAAACAGAGGAAAACACTTAATAGGACCTATCTACTTTTAGGGAGTATTCAGGGGCAGTAACTGACCGATGTCTCTCATTGTTCGTATACAGAGTGACGAGTAAGATACTGACAAGACAGTGATGGTATATATATATATAGATGATTCTAACTTGATTGATAGAAAACAATGAGGCTCCAATTGTTCCAACCACCATAACCATCAACATGAACAAACATCTGCCTTCGTTCAACAGAACTATAACGACGGATTTGCTTTGGAGATTTGTTAGCTATATTTAGGCAAACAATGAGATTCATTCATGTACAGCACATAATGCCATTTTGTCGGAATCTGCACAGCCGGTGGCGACAGTTCAATACTTACCCTCTTTACATGTACATGCTCCACCCATTGATGCGACTACAACATACATTGCCTTAATTCAAATGGATGTTTGGCAGAATCGCTTGGACATGAACACATTAACCCATTCAACACCAAGTAATTGACACGGACTGGTGGTGCATGATATTTATAAGATATAATATTTAAATTAATAAGAAAAATACATTTGATCCAGTTTCATTTATCAAAATGGGCAATTTTAAAGTCTAAAAATAGTAATATTACTAGCAAAAAGTTCAGCTTGGAGTTATGCATCTTCTGATGGCGTTGATAGTTAGCATCGGTAAAATGTATGTTGATGGCGCCCTGAATGCATTCTTAACTGGGATATGTTGATAATGCACTATACGTCTGCAATGACAAACGCCTGCCAAGAGGCATTCAAGCACTTAAGTTGGCCAGAGAAAGGTTTCACTGAGCTACTGTTAGAGGTTTGATCAAACGGATGATTGCCAATGACATGGCCATTGAATTTGTTTAAACATATTTTATTTTATCAATATTTACATCATGTTGTAACATTAATATACAAGAACAAATGGATTAAATCGGAAGCTAGTAGCTTATTTAGATTTTCTCCGGCTTGAGTTAAAAATGGCAACTTTATTTACCTATCATGCCAATGAGCTGTCAGCTGAATTGATTAGCAAGATAAATAAAAAGCTAAGAGCAACACCAGAAGCCAAACGTCACGTTTGTGAGTAAAGGGGCACAGCAATAGCACACATTTGAGACTATTTCTTTATGTTACAAGCAGTGCATGTTGTGTTACATCTACTATTGGCAGACCGCGGTGCAGATATTTCACATCTGAATGCTGTTGCAAAGGCTATTGGCATCCTGCTTGCATAATTACACAAAGTATTTACCTGTATACCTTACCGAGCTCACAAAAACCAACAAATCTACAAACATATTCTTGAAGTAATATTCATTTTCGGGCGATCCAACAACACTCTGTTTAATTGTGTTGCCATTGATCATGTATTGGAATAGTGGGTGAATAAACACTGTTGATGTTGTAGTGGGGTTGTGAGATTCACATTGATCGAAAGCACTTATACCAACCCTCGGGGTTATAAAACTTTTCTCCTATCTCAAACTCAGTCTCAAGCTTCTGATTGGTTCAGCTGGCAATAATATTCCGAATCAACCAATCAAATCATTTGAGTTTGAGATCTGAGAAAAGTGTTATAATCTCGGGCACAGGTGGCTGATTACCCGGTAGGCCTATTTAACTGGAGCGTACACAATCTACTTTAAGTCGTGTTGTGGTATTGCCAATGAGAATGAGACAGAGAATGCTAAGACTAGTACAAAGGGTGTTACGTATTCACGCCAAATAGTTTCCATTATACCATAGCAGTAGCTAAATCCATTCCACTGGATGTATTATACCTGAAATGTTGATCAGCATATATATTTGTTACATCTCGAGATGTAGAGCTCTACGTAACTAACTGGTTACCTTCACATTGTGAAGAGACGTTCAGTCAAGCTCTTTGAGAAGAGGTTGTGAAGACAGCAAGGTAGTTAGCTTTGGAAGTCTATTGCAAGGATTAAATTATTAACATATACTGATGTGAAACCAAGTGTAGCACTTCAATCGACACATCTGAAGATCAATTCAGGAGTACTATTCAGATAACTACCGGTATTGACCATGGAAAAACAGATCTGGCAGCTGTTATGAATCACGAGTAACCTCCTGCGCTATTCAATGACGACTGGACCATTCGAAATCATGAGTTAACCTCCTGCGCTATTCAATGACGACTGGACCATTCGAAATCATGAGTAACCTCCTGCGCTATTCAATGACGACTGGACCATTCGAAATCATGAGTTAACCTCCTGCGCTATTCAATGACGACTGGACCATTCGAAATCATGAGTAACCTCCTGCGCTATTCAATGATGACTGGACCATTCAAAATCATGAGTAACCTCCTGCGCTATTCAATGACGACTGGACCATTCAAAATCATGAGTAACCTCCTGCGCTATTCAATGACGACTGGACCATTCAAAATCATGAGTAACATCCTGCACTATTCAATGACGACTGGACCATTCGAAATCATGAGTTAACCTCCTGTGCTATTCAATGACGACTGGACCATTCGAAATCACGAGTTAACCTCCTGCGCTATTCAATGACGACTGAACCATACGAAAGACTATAAAGTCGGACCTTGCAAGCAATACATAACAACTCACACGGACATTTCCAGCCAAGAAACATTCAAACACACCACATACATTACTGATGGAATGGACATGTTGCAGATATAGAATGATGGGTTGTTCAAGACATTTGATGAGTGGGTATAAATAGTTACAAGTAGATGTCTATCAAGCCTCCCTGGTACCCTGTATTGTTGCATACAATCATTGCGACACACATGGCCGACGAACTGGTGGTAGTGAAACTGCTCAACATATAGTCTTGGGTGCACGCACTGTTCCAAATTACAAACGATTTTTGAAAATTTATATGGTAAAATCATCATTGGCACGTTATATTGCAGAGTACTTAGGAGCACACATATAAGTACATTATACACGGTGAAGCCGACATGAGAATGTTGCTGTTTGCTATAGATTCTGTGGACAACCATACTCGCATTATTCTGCAATGTAATGAGACCGATGTATTGCTGGTGTATTACTGTGGCCGTGGGGCTATACACATTAACGCACAAATGCATGCTGGTCAATGTGGAGCATTAACTAATAGGCAATGATTCATCCCTGTGAATGAAGTGACGTCAGCCTTGAGTGCAACTGTTTTGGTAAGCGAACATCATTCAACATGCGATAAAATAACATACATGCTATTGAGAAGATATCATTTCTGGGTGACGAGGTACAGGATTCTGCTGAGATGCAAAGTGTAACTAAGTAATAGGCCTTCAAACTATGTCGCAATAAAAAAAAGAACCCGGCAATTGTGAAAATGCATATATGTCATTGCTACATCTACAGATACATCTGCGGCAGAATTACCACCAACTGGGACACATTCACACAGTAGCTATGCCGTTGTGCTTACCATTGATACATTTGGAAGCAGAGCCATATTCAACGGCCTGGTGTCAAGAATGCAATTGTCATGTGTGGAGAGGAATCACTGATGGTATGTTTCGAGAAAGAATCTAGCACGTATTGAAGTTAGCGCCATGACACACTTCTTCAACATGCTGTGATATTAGGAGCTATCAGTGTATCCGAGCCAGACGTGTACTAGTGGTTATATGTAGATACTAGGAGCTATCAGTGTATGCAAGCCAGACGTGTACTAGTGGTTATATGCAGATATTAGGAGCTATCAGTGTATCCGAGCCAGACGTGTACTAGTGGTTATATGTAGATACTAGGAGCTATCAGTGTATGCAAGCCAGACGTGTACTAGTGGTTATATGCAGATACTAGGAGCTATCAGTGTATGCAAGCCAGACGTGTACTGGTGGTTATATGCAGATACTAGAAGCTATCAGTGTATCCGAGCCAGACATGTACTAGTGGTTATATGCAGATACTAGGAGCTATCAGTGTATCCAAGCTAGAAGTGTACTAGTGGTTATATGCAGATACTAGGAGCTATCAGTGTATGCAAGCTAGACGTGTACTAGTGGTTATATGCAGATACTAGAAGCTATCAGTGTATGCAAGCTAGACGTGTACTAGTGTTTATATGCAGATACTAGGAGCTATCAGTGTATCCGAGCCAGACCTGTACTAGTGGTTATATGTAGATACTAGGAGCTATCAGTGTATGCAAGCTAAATGTGTACTAGTGGTTATATGCAGATACTAGGAGCTATCAGTGTATCCGAGCCAGACGTGAACTAGTGGTTATATGCAGATACTAGGAGCTATCAGTGTATCCGAGCCAGACGTGTACTAGTGGTTATATGCAGATACTAGGAGCTATCAGTGTATCCGAGCCAGACATATACTAGTGGTTATATGCAGATACTAGGAGCTATCAGTGTATGCGAGCCAGACGTGTACTAGTGGTTATATGCAGATACTAGGAGCTATCAGTGTATCCGAGCCAGATGTGTACTAGTGGTTATATGCAGATACTAGGAGCTATCAGTGTATGCAAGCTAGACGTGTACTAGTGGTTATATGCAGATACTAGGAGCTATCAGTGTATGCAAGCCAGACATGTACTAGTGGTTATATGCAGATACTAGGAGCTATCAGTGTGTCCGAGCCAGATGTGTACTAGTGGTTATATGCAGATACTAGGAGCTATCAGTGTATCCGAGCCAGATGTGTACTAGTGGTTATATGCTAATACTAGGAGCTATCAGTGTATGCAAGCCAGACGTGTACTAGTGGTTATATGCTAATACTAGGAGCTATCAGTGTATGCAAGCCAGATGTGTACTAGTGGTTATATGCAGATACCAGGAGCTATCAGTGTATGCAAGCCAGACGTGTACTAGTGGTTATATGCAGATACTAGGAGCTATCAGTGTAGCCGAGCCAGACCTGTACTAGTGGTTATATGCAGATACTAGGAGCTATCAGTGTATGCAAGCCAGACATGTACTAGTGGTTATATGCAGATACTAGGAGCTATCAGTGTATGCAAGCCAGATGTGTACTAGTGGTTATATGCAGATACTAGGAGCTATCAGTGTATCCGAGCCAGACCTGTACTAGTGGTTATATGCAGATACTAGGAGCTATCAGTGTATGCAAGCCAGACGTGTACTAGTGGTTATATGCAGATACTAGGAGCTATCAGTGTATCCAAGCCAGACGTGTACTAGTGGTTATATTCAGATACTAGGAGCTATCAGTGTATTCAAGCCAGACATGTACTAGTGGTTATATGCAGATACTAGAAGCTATCAGTGTATCCGAGCCAGACGTGTACTAGTGGTTATATGCAGATACTAGGAGCTATCAGTGTATCCGAGCCAGACCTGTACTAGTGGTTATATGCAGATACTAGGAGCTATCAGTGTATGCAAGCCAGACATGTACTAGTGGTTATATGCAGATACTAGGAGCTATCAGTGTATGCAAGCCAGACGTGTACTAGTGGTTATATGCAGATACTAGGAGCTATCAGTGTATCCAAGCCAGACGTGTACTAGTGGTTATATGCAGATACTAGGAGCTATCAGTGTATGTAAGCTAGACGTGTACTAGTGGTTATATGCAGATACTAGGAGCTATCAGTGTATGCAAGCTAGACATGTACTAGTGGTTATATGCAGATACTAGGAGCTATCAGTGTATCCGAGCCAGACGTGTACTAGTGGTTATATGCAGATACTAGGAGCTATCAGTGTATCCGCGCCAGACATGTACTAGTGGTTATATGCAGATACTAGGAGCTATCAGTGTATCCGCGCCAGACATGTACTAGTGGTTATATGCAGATACTAGGAGCTATCAGTGTATCCGAGCCAGACGTGTACTAGTGGTTATATGCAGATACTAGGAGCTATCAGTGTATCCGAGCCAGACGTGTACTAGTGGTTATATGCAGATACTAGGAGCTATCAGTGTATCCGAGCCAGACGTGTACTAGTGGTTATATGCAGATACTAGGAGCTATCAGTGTATCCGAGCCAGACGTGTACTAGTGGTTATATGCAGATACTAGGAGCTATCAGTGTATCCGAGCCAGACGTGTACTAGTGGTTATATGCAGATACTAGGAGCTATCAGTGTATCCGAGCCAGACGTGTACTAGTGGTTATATGCAGATACTAGGAGCTATCAGTGTATCCGAGCCAGACGTGTACTAGTGGTTATATGCAGATACTAGGAGCTATCAGTGTATCCGAGCCAGACGTGTACTAGTGGTTATATGCAGATACTAGGAGCTATCAGTGTATCCGAGCCAGACGTGTACTAGTGGTTATATGCAGATACTAGGAGCTATCAGTGTATCCGAGCCAGACATGTACTAGTGGTTATATGCAGATACTAGGAGCTATCAGTGTATCCGAGCCAGACGTGTACTAGTGGTTATATGCAGATACTAGGAGCTATCAGTGTATGCAAGCCAGACATGTACTAGTGGTTATATGCAGATACTAGGAGCTATCAGTGTGTCCGAGCCAGATGTGTACTAGTGGTTATATGCAGATACTAGGAGCTATCAGTGTATCCGAGCCAGATGTGTACTAGTGGTTATATGCTAATACTAGGAGCTATCAGTGTATGCAAGCCAGACGTGTACTAGTGGTTATATGCTAATACTAGGAGCTATCAGTGTATGCAAGCCAGATGTGTACTAGTGGTTATATGCAGATACCAGGAGCTATCAGTGTATGCAAGCCAGACGTGTACTAGTGGTTATATGCAGATACTAGGAGCTATCAGTGTAGCCGAGCCAGACCTGTACTAGTGGTTATATGCAGATACTAGGAGCTATCAGTGTATGCAAGCCAGACATGTACTAGTGGTTATATGCAGATACTAGGAGCTATCAGTGTATGCAAGCCAGATGTGTACTAGTGGTTATATGCAGATACTAGGAGCTATCAGTGTATCCGAGCCAGACCTGTACTAGTGGTTATATGCAGATACTAGGAGCTATCAGTGTATGCAAGCCAGACGTGTACTAGTGGTTATATGCAGATACTAGAAGCTATCAGTGTATCCGAGCCAGACATGTACTAGTGGTTATATGCAGATACTAGGAGCTATCAGTGTATCCAAGCTAGAAGTGTACTAGTGGTTATATGCAGATACTAGGAGCTATCAGTGTATGCAAGCTAGACATGTACTAGTGGTTATATGCAGATACTAGGAGCTATCAGTGTATGCGAGCTAGACGTGTACTAGTGGTTATATGCAGATACTAGGAGCTATCAGTGTATGCGAGCCAGACGTGTACTAGTGGTTATATGCAGATACTAGGAGCTATCAGTGTATCCAAGCCAGACGTGTACTAGTGGTTATATGCAGATACTAGGAGCTATCAGTGTATGCAAGCCAGACGTGTACTAGTGGTTATATGCAGATACTAGGAGCTATCAGTGTATCCGAGCCAGACATGTACTAGTGGTTATATGCAGATACTAGGAGCTATCAGTGTATCCGAGCCAGACGTGTACTAGTGGTTATATGCAGATACTAGGAGCTATCAGTGTATCCGAGCCAGACGTGTACTAGTGGTTATATGCAGATACTAGGAGCTATCAGTGTATCCGAGCCAGACGTGTACTAGTGGTTATATGCAGATACTAGGAGCTATCAGTGTATCCGAGCCAGACGTGTACTAGTGGTTATATGCAGATACTAGGAGCTATCAGTGTATCCGAGCCAGACGTGTACTAGTGGTTATATGCAGATACTAGGAGCTATCAGTGTATCCGAGCCAGACGTGTACTAGTGGTTATATGCAGATACTAGGAGCTATCAGTGTATCCGAGCCAGACGTGTACTAGTGGTTATATGCAGATACTAGGAGCTATCAGTGTATCCGAGCCAGACGTGTACTAGTGGTTATATGCAGATACTAGGAGCTATCAGTGTATCCGAGCCAGACGTGTACTAGTGGTTATATGCAGATACTAGGAGCTATCAGTGTATCCGAGCCAGACGTGTACTAGTGGTTATATGCAGATACTAGGAGCTATCAGTGTATCCGAGCCAGACGTGTACTAGTGGTTATATGCAGATACTAGGAGCTATCAGTGTATCCGAGCCAGACCTGTACTAGTGGTTATATGCAGATACTAGGAGCTATCAGTGTATCCAAGCCAGACATGTACTAGTGGTTATATGCAGATACTAGGAGCTATCAGTGTAGCCGAGCCAGATATGTACTAGTGGTTATATGCAGATACTAGGAGCTATCAGTGTATCCGAGCCAGACGTGTACTAGTGGTTATATGCAGATACTAGGAGCTATCAGTGTATGCAAGCCAGACGTGTACTAGTGGTTATATGCAGATACTAGGAGCTATCAGTGTATCCGAGCCAGACATGTACTAGTGGTTATATGCAGATACTAGGAGCTATCAGTGTATGCAAGCCAGACGTGTACTAGTGGTTATATGCAGATACTAGAAGCTATCAGTGTATGCAAGCCAGACGTGTACTAGTGGTTATATGCAGATACTAGGAGCTATCAGTGTATCCGAGCCAGACATGTACTAGTGGTTATATGCAGATACTAGGAGCTATCAGTGTATCCGAGCCAGACGTGTACTAGTGGTTATATGCAGATACTAGAAGCTATCAGTGTATGCAAGCCAGACGTGTACTAGTGGTTATATGCAGATACTAGGAGCTATCAGTGTATGCAAGCCAGACGTGTACTAGTGGTTATATGCAGATACTAGGAGCTATCAGTGTATGCAAGCCAGACGTGTACTAGTGGTTATATGCAGATACTAGAAGCTATCAGTGTATGCAAGCCAGACATGTACTAGTGGTTATATGCAGATACTAGAAGCTATCAGTGTATCCGAGCCAGACATGTACTAGTGGTTATATGCAGATACTAGGAGCTATCAGTGTATGCAAGCCAGACGTGTACTAGTGGTTATATGCAGATACTAGGAGCTATCAGTGTATGCAAGCCAGACGTGTACTAGTGGTTATATGCAGATACTAGAAGCTATCAGTGTATGCAAGCCAGACGTGTACTAGTGGTTATATGCAGATACTAGAAGCTATCAGTGTATGCAAGCCAGACATGTACTAGTGGTTATATGCAGATACTAGGAGCTATCAGTGTATGCAAGCCAGACGTGTACTAGTGGTTATATGCAGATACTAGGAGCTATCAGTGTATGCAAGCCAGACGTGTACTAGTGGTTATATGCAGATACTAGGAGCTATCAGTGTATGCAAGCCAGACGTGTACTAGTGGTTATATGCAGATACTAGGAGCTATCAGTGTATGCAAGCCAGACGTGTACTAGTGGTTATATGCAGATACTAGAAGCTATCAGTGTATGCAAGCCAGACATGTACTAGTGGTTATATGCAGATACTAGAAGCTATCAGTGTATGCGAGCCAGACGTGTACTAGTGGTTATATGCAGATACTAGGAGCTATCAGTGTATGCAAGCCAGACGTGTACTAGTGGTTATATGCAGATACTAGGAGCTATCAGTGTATGCAAGCCAGACGTGTACTAGTGGTTATATGCAGATACTAGGAGCTATCAGTGTATGCAAGCCAGACCTGTACTAGTGGTTATATGCAGATACTAGGAGCTATCAGTGTATGCAAGCCAGACGTGTACTAGTGGTTATATGCAGATACTAGGAGCTATCAGTGTATGCAAGCCAGATGTGTACTAGTGGTTATATGCAGATACTAGGAGCTATCAGTGTATCCGAGCCAGACCTGTACTAGTGGTTATATGCAGATACTAGGAGCTATCAGTGTATGCAAGCCAGACGTGTACTAGTGGTTATATGCAGATACTAGGAGCTATCAGTGTATCCAAGCCAGACGTGTACTAGTGGTTATATTCAGATACTAGGAGCTATCAGTGTATTCAAGCCAGACATGTACTAGTGGTTATATGCAGATACTAGAAGCTATCAGTGTATCCGAGCCAGACGTGTACTAGTGGTTATATGCAGATACTAGGAGCTATCAGTGTATCCGAGCCAGACCTGTACTAGTGGTTATATGCAGATACTAGGAGCTATCAGTGTATGCAAGCCAGACATGTACTAGTGGTTATATGCAGATACTAGGAGCTATCAGTGTATGCAAGCCAGACATGTACTAGTGGTTATATGCAGATACTAGAAGCTATCAGTGTATCCGAGCCAGACGTGTACTAGTGGTTATATGCAGATACTAGGAGCTATCAGTGTATCCGAGCCAGACATGTACTAGTGGTTATATGCAGATACTAGGAGCTATCAGTGTATCCGAGCCAGACGTGTACTAGTGGTTATATGCAGATACTAGAAGCTATCAGTGTATGCAAGCCAGACATGTACTAGTGGTTATATGCAGATACTAGGAGCTATCAGTGTATGCAAGCCAGACGTGTACTAGTGGTTATATGCTAATACTAGGAGCTATCAGTGTATGCAAGCCAGATGTGTACTAGTGGTTATATGCAGATACCAGGAGCTATCAGTGTATGCAAGCCAGATGTGTACTAGTGGTTATATGCAGATACTAGGAGCTATCAGTGTAGCCGAGCCAGACCTGTACTAGTGGTTATATGCAGATACTAGGAGCTATCAGTGTATGCAAGCCAGACATGTACTAGTGGTTATATGCAGATACTAGGAGCTATCAGTGTATCCGAGCCAGACGTGTACTAGTGGTTATATGCAGATACTAGAAGACTAACATTAGTTGGATATATTGGTACAAACATATCATGAGTGTGTACTCTAATATTTGTTTTGGACACTGGTATACTAATATTTCGAGGTGAAGATTGTGAGTTACACGTATATGTTAACCCTTTCCTTCATAGAGATTTAAGTTAATATCTTATTATATCTCCATACAAACGACAGCCATTTAGCTATCATGCAGTGGATAAGTAGTTGCCATATCTATCCCACCTCCATAGATATTACTGGGACTACATAGAGATCCAGGTTAATATACTATTATATCTCCATACAAACGACAGCCATTTAGCTATCATGCAGTGGATAAGTAGTCGCCATATCTATTCCACCTCCATAGATATTACTGGGACTACAGGAGATTCTGGCCTTCATTATGAACATTGGTTTGGCTACTACATTGTCAATGTATGTCGTATTTGTAATGGCGTCAAGAGGTGATTCTATGAGGGAAAGAGTTA